>OX336392.1:349455997-350655997 GCA_946902985.2 Meconema thalassinum
GAGGTTCTGAAAATTTCTCAGTTTTTCAGTTTTTTCTCCCCAATGTTCAACTCATTCAGATCCCCCCCCCCCCTTTTTAGCCTACTTTCGATTTTTGCAAAAAATGAAAGTAGACTTATGAGATCACTGCAGGGCTTGCCACGGTGGGTGAGTGGATAGCGTGTCGGTCTATTAACCCCAAGATTGCAGGTTCGCTCCTGGCCGTGGGAAGTGATTTTTGAAAGGCGGCAAAAATACGACGCGCATGTCATACGATGTTGGCATGTCAAAGAACCCATTTGAATTCAGTAGGCCGTGTTCATAATGGCAAAATTAATCTCGGGAGTTCCCGCCAACACAAAGTTCCTCATTTCTCTACTAGAAAGGACTATAGTGTTCAAGGAGCTTGTATATCTAACCTCCTTGACTTTCATAGTGATTCAAGGAACACCGAAATTCGACATGCAAGCTACCCTCTGGGTGTCAAATTACAAAGCTTTCACCCGGCAACCGAGGCTATACGATAAAAAAAAACTACAGGAACACAAATTGTCTGTCTGTCTGTGTGTGTGTCTGTCTGTGTGAGAGTGTGTCTGTGAGTGTGTGTACCCTGAATGTCTGTTCCCCCCCTAACAATTCGAACACGGTGAAACCAAATTGACCGAAATTTGGTACAGAGGTAGAACCAGCAAAGGGCACTTCAGTGCCATGTTATATATCGCCGCCATCTTGACGAAAACGTAATGGCGGCCACCCAAATGTTAAAAACATAAATCTAATTACAACCAACCTAATCATCTGATCTCTACCAAATTTAGCAGCATTATACATTTAATTATGAAGAATTGTTTGACCAAACTACAAGGTCATCAGCCCAATATTTTGCGGATGGTGGCAATGTATGAGTGCAAATCGATTCCCCAAATCTATTCAAACAAGCTGAAATCGAATTGAACAAAATTTGGTACAGAAGTTGGTTGGTTCTTAAGTTTAGGGGCTGCGACAACGCGGTCATGTAGCCCCGTGTACTTTGGGTGTGTGTAGAATCTGTCTGATCACCAGTATTAATTGTGATGACTGTATTAGTGTGTGTTATCTGTTTTTTAATTTAAGTACAGACTGAAACTTAGAATTTTTCAAATAGTTCCTCCTTTTGCCGCCAAGCGCCACCGTCAACGACTACTAGGCCAACTTCAGAACTTAGCTACTAGACGCCACCGCAGTCGGCTCTTGGCAACGAACATAGAAACCTAGGAGCGTTGTTTACATTCTTAACCTATCCAATTTAGCTTCACACGGGTGTAATTAGTGGAAGGTTCTTTAAAATGTCATAAATCTATGACATGGGACCGCCGGCTTTACTTCCCCTCCGAAGGAAGGCATACTGAGGGATTTTTAACGCTCTTAAAAATCCGACGGCTTCGGCCGGGTTTGAACCCGCTATCTTGGGCATAGAAGCTCAGCATGCTACCGACTACGCCACCGAAGCCGCCTTGGTACAGAGGTAGCACTAGCAAAGGGCACCTCAGTGTTATGTTTTATATCACCGCCATCTTGACCGATACATAATGGCGGTCACCCAAATGTTCAAAGCTTAAATCAAATTATGACTAACCTAATCATCCGATCTCTATCAAATTTTGCAACAACATATATTCATATAGTGAGCGTCTTTTGATTAAAATATAAGGTCATCAGCCCAATAGTTTGCAGATGGCGGCCATGTATGTGTGCAAATCGATTCCCCCTATCAATTCAATCATGGTGAAACCGAATTGAACGAAATTTGGTACAGAGGTAGCACTAGCAAAGGGCACTCCAATGTCATGTTTTATATCGCTGCCATCTTGACGAAAACGTAATGGTGGCCACCCAAATATTAAAAGCTTGAATCAAATTACGACCAACCTAATTATCTGATCTCTACGATCTCTACGATCTCTATCAAATTTTGCAACAACATATATTCATATAGTAAGCGTCTTTTGACTAAAATATAAGGTCATCAGCCCAATAGTTTGTGGATGGCGGCCATGTATGTGTTAAGGTGTGTGTTAAATCTATCCGATAATTTGGGGCATTTTATTTGCTGGATTTGTGTGTATTTGTAAGCGAGGCTGGATTGGGAAGGAGGTGGCTGTGGCTTTAACCATCTTAGTGCCAGGCGCTGAACAGATAGACTTTAATTTGGGCTTAAAAGTGAGCAAAAAACCATTTTTCTTAAAGATCCATTATTAAATTAACACCAATTAAAAACGTTCAGATGTACGTTTTTTTCACTAACTCCTCACATGAGGTTGGTGTTAGGAAGGGCATCTGGCATTAAACACAATATAACCCACCTCATGAAGGGTCATCCCAATTCATCCCCAATCCCGTGGGAGCAAAAATAATAAGAGAATGACACACACACGCGCAAATTAAATGGGTGTTCTTAATGATTGAAAATGTATCATTGATGGCACTTGGGAGTCTTTTTCTTCCTCCCCCCAGGGGCTCACGACTAGTGGGACGTGGGTTGGCGACCACGGGACGTCAGCTGAATCCGGCATTGCTTCCACTTACTTGTGCCACGCTCCTCTCTTTCATATTTCCTGTCAAATTTCCTTGGTCAACTCTTGTTTTCTTCCGATCCCGATGGTATTAGGGTATCCGAGACCTAGGGAGTCTCTTCCTTTCCCGCCTTAATTGGCCCTTGTCTTATCTTTCCTGATTCTCTCATTCTTCGAGGGTGAGGGCAATTCTTTTCGTCCTACCTTTTAGTTACTTTTCTACTTTTATTTTGCCTTCCTTCTTCTAGTATATAAGTTATTATAAGTTTAATCCGCCTCGTGGCGTAGTGGATAGCACTCTTGGCTGTCGATTCCTGGCTCTGTCAAGAAATTTTATTCTGGTCTGAGGGTTGGAACGGGGTACACTCGCCTCGTGAGGCAAAACTGAGTAGTGACGGGTTCGATTCCCATCTCAGCCATCCTGGAAGTGGCTTTCCGTGGTTTCCCACTTCTACTTCAGGTGAATGCCGGGACAGTTCCTAAATTAAGGCCATGGCCGCCTCCTTCCCAATCCTCATCTGATTTACTAATACACACACTAATACAGCCATCACAATAACACAGGTTATCACACAAGTTCCACACGGGGCTACATGACCACGATATCGCAAAGCCCCTAAATGAATCAACAAGTTATTATAAGTTTGTAGTTAGAAGTATTTGTAGGTGTAGAAGTAGGTTCGTTTTCTTAACATTTTTCGCTATCACCCATATAATTAGGGGCCGATAAACTAGATGTTGGGCCCCTTAAACAACAATTGTCATCATCATCATCATCTTTTTACCTCATCTTCTACGTCATCATTTATCGATAATTCCTTGATTCTTGGCTCATTTCTGTTGAATGAACCCTTTTGTAGAGAAAGCGCTTGTTGAAACTTTTTTTTTCTATAATAAGGAGATTCCCCTTTTTATGCCTGGCTTCTCGCAGATGCGATTGATCTGAGGCAGGGAGTTAAACAAATCTCAGCTGCGCCGCATGTTTGATGGACAGGCTGATATAATCGAAAAGCAAGCAAGGAAGGAAGAAGGGGGAGGAAATGGATGCACAAGGACGCGTGAGGTAACCGGAAAGGCTGGCTGGCCCTTTTCTCTGAACGAAAAGGCACAGTGAGTCAGTAAGGTAAAAAATAAAGAAACCTACTTTTCAACCATGTTAGTTAAGTTAAGTTTCCAATTGTAATAAATTTTCGAAAACACTCAAGGCGCGGGTAAACATTATTGTTATATGGTTTAATTATAATTCTATAAAAATATAATTCCCACTTCCCTCGTTCGGATTGACTGTCGTAGAAGAACAGACGGCGTCTGGTTCGACCTATCTTTGAGCCCATCTAAATACCGCTTCCTCGTAACCAGGCCGCTCAATTCACTGATTAGGAGGAGGGGAGGGTGGACGAGGAATCTAAATAAAGTTACCACTTAATTTAAATGGAGTAGGGCCGACTATGGACCATATGGTGAGCATCAGCTGGCAGGTATGTCTAGTTCGAGACCCGAAGAGTAGTATGGTGGAATATTAGATTATGCTGGATCAATTACTTTATTAGGGTTATTGTTTTATGGCTAAATAATTCAATTCAACGACGTATTACAATATATTAACATAATGCTTTAAAAGTAATTTAAAAGCGGAGATATATTCAATGGGAGCATATTATTGTCAAAATAATGTTCTTGAGACCAATTTTCTCGACCACCTTGTGGTGTAGCGGCTAGCGTTCAATTCCCGGCTCTGCCAAGAAATTTTAACTCTAGTCTGAGGGCTGGATCGGGGTACACTCAACCCCATGAGGAAAAACTGAGAAGAGGAGGATTCGATTCCCACCTCAGCCATCTTGGAAGTGGTTTTCCGTGGTTTCCTCCCCACTTCTACTCCAGGCAAATGCTGGTATGGTTCCTTACTTACGGCCACGGCCACCTCCTTCCCAATCCTAGCCACAATTTACAAATATACACACTAGAATAGCCATTAACACAGGTTATCACACCGATTACACACACACTCAAATATACACTGGGCTATACGACCGCGATGTCGCAGCCTCTAAAATAAGCAACAAAAACACCTCCACCATCAACAACAAAGACCAATTCGTTGCCGTCAATAATCTTTTATTTTATATGCACAAAATGCAATCATGGGGTAGATTTTCAGGATCTGTTAGTCGGATTCCACTCCAGAAAATATCTGTTGTAGCGGCTAGCATTTGATTCCCGGCTCTGCTAAGAAATTTAATTCTGGTCTGAACACTGGTAGGCCTACGGGAAACAGTCTTGTGACCCGGAAGTGAGAGGAAGTCGGTTCAATTCTCACCTTAGCCATAGAAATAGTTTTCTGTGATTTCTCCCTGCTTATACGCCAAGCAAATGCGGGGATAGGACCTAAATTAAGGTTAAGGCCAGTCTTAGCCACAATTACAAATACATACGTACGCCGATGATATAGTTATTGGCTCTAAATACGTCACAAAACTCCAAAACACATTAACAGAAATGGAACAATGGTGCTCCGATCACAAGTTTGAAATCAACGTTTCAGAAACGGCAATGATGGTGTTTAGAAAAGGAGGGAAGGTCCCAGCAGCGACAGAAATTTTCATCAAGAGGAGGAAAGTATACATCGTAAAGGAATTCAAATATTTGGGTATCACGCTCCAAACTAGTGCTACATGCTTTACATATCATGTGATAGAGAAATCAACGCCAGCAGTACGGGCAATGCATGGAATTAGACACATGAAAACCCTCAGCTTAGAGACAGCAATGGCTCTTTTCAGAAATAAATGCATGCCTATTCTCATATATGGCATTGAAGTCATTTGGCAACACCTAACAGAAAAGAACCTTTCCTCACTGGAAGGAGTGAAGGCATTATTCATTAAAAAAATAAACCGGAGTGTCAAAAACAACCAGGTCACGATTCGTCTACCTCCTGGCACGAGAATCATTTCTTATTGAAGAGCTTAGAAACTATTTACCTCTACAAAACACCAGTGCATCGGAGAAACTACTAACATCAGAGAAGACATACCTCAAGAATTTTATGGAACCGGAGACATGATCGACCGGACGTGGGCAACATCCAACTTTGAGTTGAGGCATGTGTTTACACGTCTGGGGGTCCATGGTTTTCATCACCTTATTAGTATTAACAAATCTTTAACCTACAGTGACGTGTGAATGCCAACTATGCGGAGAAGCATGTGATCGCTACCACTTAGACCTCTGTAGGAAGAGGAAAAAGAAATCAATTGCACCGCCCTCTTAAAATAAACATATTCTTGGCGTGCCTCCTAGCTGCATCACTGGAACCAACTAGAAAAGAAAGGAGTACGCAGTGGAAATGGATGTTAATTTCTGACCTGTGCTGGGCCCGTACTTGCAGGCCAGATGTGCCGAGCGACTCCAGACTCCGTGAAGGTGGTCCCACGACGAGTGGTAGGAATACCCTCCTGGTGCTAGAAAGCTAGAATAAGTTAGGCCTAGGTTTGAAGAGAGAGAGAGAGAGAGAGAGAGAGCGAGCAGCCCGATCGCCAAACACTACTAAATAAGACACATGGGTAAAGAAATGGAAATTTAATGAATTGAAACCGAACACACAAAGAAACCCGGCCAGAATAACACACACAAAAAAGAATACCCTTCACCTAGGGGTCAAATAAAGTCACTTTCAAACGGGGAGGATAAATATAAATAACAATAAATAACTTACGATAGTAAATAACGTTAACAAATTAAATTCATACCTGTGCTCACTTCGGTGAAAACGATGTAAAAAGGGAGGAAGTAAATGATCAAGAGGCAATCGAGCCGGTCGCTGGTCAACAACAATCACTTCTCTGCCTAGAGATGGATGGTTGTCATGACGACCACAAATAACAAGCAGAGCAAAGATAAAACAAGAGGCTGTGTGCGTGTCGCAAAGGCTGTGGCGAGCAATGGGGATGCGATCGAGCTGGCAGTCCCCAGAGAAAAGAAATGCAAAAACCAAAGATACTACAAGGAGAAACAAATGACGTCAAGTGTCCGTGAAATATATCATGATACATACACGCAATCAAACACACAAAATGCCAGCCGACGATGCAGTAATAAAACTCAAAGCAACTCGTGCTTGTAGGTAGTCTAGCAAAATATGCTAAACCTATATAGTCCCCAACTTACGTTCCGAGTTCGAGCTGAATACGGTAAGGCCTACTTAAAGTTACCGCCGTGATCCAGTTGCCCGAAGCATGGAATGAAGGGAAAACATAAGGGCTAAAATATATGGTGTCATGCCTCGTGTTGGGAGAATGGTCGAAACGCCAACGTCCACAAACCACGGGAGACCCATTCGAAGATATGCCCAATCAAAACAGCATCAATGCACCTGGCAGCAAGAAAAACATACACTCACAAAATCACTCCCAGATATATTTCACGGCACAAATAAAAGGTTAAACGAAGACTCAAACAAAATAAAACAGGAGACCGCCATTACGATTGGTTCCACAGCAAATCCAAGCACACGACAAAGATCAAAAAGAATGGTTAAATTTAGGAAATGAGCATAGTGGACACAAGGTTAGATGTATTACTTACATGAGTAAATGGAAGGCTTCGGCATAATAACAATGTTAAATAAAAAGGAAAAACATTACATTTTAAATAATAAGGCGGAGAGCCTCAAGGCACGTCCGGACAGAACGTATCTCACATGGCGACTGAGTCAACCGGGACGGCCACCAAAGAAAATAAAGAAATGAGAGATGTTAAACATGGCTCAGGATCCACACCACCCCCCAAAAGAAAAATTATTTATAATAATAAAAGATTTTTCTTTTTACATCATTAAGTACCACCGCTTTGAAATCAATCATGTCCCAAGTGTTCCAAAATACACAACATCCTTATCACACAGGTGGTTTGTCAACAACTATAACAGTACACAAAATATGAGGGGGGAGGGTGATCGATATAACAATCACTTAAGCAATTGAGCCATATCAGAAAGAATACAGTTATAAAATGAAGTAATATATAAAAATAATCAGATCGCTTCGGCGATCGCAATATCAGGACAGAACTCCTTCGGGGTCCCCAAAGGCGCGCGTTCCTTTGACGATCCCTGGGCTTGTCATAATGGTATTACGGTTCGCCTGAGCGTTACAATGACAAGAAAATTAGATAGTGACACGGACGAAAATCATAAACAAAAGACTTTCGCCCTTTGACGCCGAAGTCTGCCATTCTCCTTATACCCATCATGAAAGTGACGTATTAAAATAACAAAGAAGCGATATAATGTGTCCATTATTTATAGAATATAAATTCTCTACTGGCCGAATTCGCAAGAATACATATTTTAACAATAAATATTAAGTTACACAGAGTATGTAAGCCTATTTCTTCTTGTATTATTTTCTTTCTTGAGCTCGTAAATTTGTACTTGACTCTGCCTCGGTCAAAATTGGTTCAATAATAGGCAGGTCAAGGAGACGCCATATGAATACTAGCTTCCTTGGATAACATAAGCAAATTATGATTGGCTAACCTACGCAGAAAAAGGACAACATTAATCACAGCAAATAAGAAGGTTACACAATAAATGGTTTCAATTGAGATATGTGAGCTCTGGATACGTCGGTGGGATTCTCCTTGGAGATCAATTCAACAGTGACAGGTGTTAAAAATCTAGTGATAGTTTTGGGCGTGCTCCAGCGAAGCATTAGCTTAGCTGACTCCTTATTCTTGGCCGAACTCTGTGGGTGCAGGCGCACTAGCACGTCGTCATTCACCTGAAAACAAACAGGTTGCCTACCCTTGTTATAGCGAGACGCCACGCGATCTCGTGCCCTTTTCAGATGCCGTACAGCAACTTCCCATTTTTCTTTGACTGAGGTACGGCGGGATGGCGCAGCCAGATAATCTATTTTCCACTGAAGCTGAAGTGGATCAACAATACGCCTTCCTAAAAACAATTCCGAAGGGGTAGAATTCGTCGATTCATGAAGAGCAGTGTTAAATCCTAAGGAGAAAAACTGAAGATTTGCGTCCCAACGTGACTGATCTGCGTTGTGGAACGCACTCAAGCAAGCCTTCAAGTTACGATGAAACCTTTCAACGTGATTTGGCTGAGGGTGGTAGGGTGCCAAAAAGACATGATCAATTCCCCAAGAAAAACACATTGATCTAAAAGACTTGGACCGGAAAACGCTCGCGTTATCGGACACTAAAAACTTTGGAGGACCAAAAACACCAAAAATATGATTGGTCAAAAGCTTAACAGTGGTACGTGTCGTGATTTCCCTGACAGGAAATAACCATACAAATTTTGAAAATCCATCAACGACAGTAAGTATAGCTTGATGACCAGAAGATGACCTAACTAGGGGACCAAAATAATCTATAAACAGGCGCTCATTAGGATATGACATCGTGTCAGCGTGGTGAAGTCCAATGCGAGAATTCTTTGCTGGCTTAGAACGTTGACACGTAACACATTTTCGGACGAAAGCAAAGGCATCCGCTTTCAAATGAGGCCAGAAGAATTCCTGAGAGATTTTATGGAAAGTCTTCGTCATACCTAAATGTAATCCAAAACAGGATTCATGGAAATACGCCAAGAGCATACTTCGTATATTCTCTGGCACGAAAATCCTACATTTCGAAGATCGAGGAGCGGTATGCACTATAACATCATTGCGCAATGAAAACTCAGATACACCAGGATCTTTCCCGAGAATTTTTTCACGCAATGTGACACAAAATGGGTCATCTGCTTGGTACGTACGGATGTCAGTAAAAGACCATGGAATGTGTTGGAGAAGATTCACTGGCTCGGGGATCTCAACAATGGGAGGAGGTTCCTCAAACATGCGTGACAAACAATCCGCTACAACATTTTCACTGCCTCTGACGTGAATGATGTCAAAGCTGAAAGAGGATAGACGAAGAATCCAACGATTTATACGTCCCAATTTTTTGACATGCGAGCGCATCCAGGACAGAGCTTCATTGTCGGTATACACTATGAAATGCCGATGTTCTAGAAAAGATCTGAAACGTTCACAGCCGAATACGACAGCCAGACTTTCTTTCTCGAAAGTGGAATACCGGCGTTCGCAATCATTAAGCATCCGACTGGCAAAAGCGATGGGTGCCAAATTACCATGCACCTGCTGACTAAGCACACAAGAAACTGCGACATCACTCGCATCACAATGTAACATAAAATCTTTCCCAAAATCCGGAGTTCGAAGGACGGGAGCAGAAGAAAGACATTCTTTCAATTTCTCAAAGGCGAGACACTGGTCGGGGCCCCACACGAATCGTACATTCTTCTTCTTCAAATAATTCAGGGGCGCTGAAATGTCCGAAAAGCCCTTAATGAACCTACTGTAAAAGCCTGCCATTCCCAAAAAACGTCGGACTGCTTTCACATTCGTGGGAGTAGGGAACTCTTGGATACATTGCACACGCTCAGGGTTCACTTCTATGCCCCCATCCGAAAGAATGTGACCTAAAAATTTGATTTGCTTCGAAGCCAAAGAGATTTTGTCCGGGTTAACAGTGAGTCCGGCTCTGCGAAGACGACATAGGACTTCACGTAAATGGATCAGGTGATCCTCAAAAGACTGACTGTAAATCACGAGGTCATCTAGATAGTTAAACACAGATGAATACTTTAAATCTCCAAATAACTCGTCCAAAACCCTACTCAATACTTGTCCGCCGATAGAAATGCCCATGGGTAACTTATTGAACTCAAAAAGGCCGAACGGAGTGGAGAACGCAGTTACCTTACAGCTCTTGGGATCGAGAGGAATTTGATAATATGCACAATTCAAATCTAGGACGGAATAGTACTTCGCCCCGTGAAAATGCTGAAAAGCGCTCTCCAGAGTTGGAAGGGGAAAGTTGTCGAATACCACCTTAGAATTGAGTCGACGATAATCAACTACTAAACGAAAAGTACCCTCTTTCTTAGGCACCAGGAATGCTGGACTACCATAAGAAGACTTAGAAGGGCTCACAACACCGCGTGCCTTAAGATCATCAATATATTCTCTCATGGCAATGAGTTTGGGTGGAGAGCACGAAAATGGCGCCGACCTAACTGGAACCTCATCAGTCAAATCAATATGACACTCGTAGCCGATAGCGGAACCCAGTTCCGACGTGAGAACATCTGGAAATTCATTCACCAAATCAGATAAAGCGTCACGTTGACTCGTGAATAAAGTAGGAGGGATTTGAACAGCAGCGATACCAGAAAAACTACAAGGAACACTCGCTTCACAAGTATTAAAATGAAACCGCTCCTTGGATTTAAACAAAAAACTGAAGGAATGATCCGAAAAATCAAGCCTCAACCCTGCTTTGTGCATAAAATCAGAACCTAAGATCATAGGCGTAGATAAGTCATCCACCACATGGAAGTTCCAATCCCAAGAATAACCACATATCTTAATATGACATGTTACAACGCTAGAAACAGAAATAGATGACTTCACCGCAGAATAAAATTTCAAACCCCCATCTTGTGGACAAATCTGAGTAACAGGAAGCTGTTCCGCGATGGAGCGCTGAATAAATGAACATGAAGCACCAGAATCCAGTAAAGCGGGTATCGACAATTTCTTAACACTTACAGGGACCCAAGGACAGAAGTTTCCAGTCGTGGAAATGTTCATTTCCCGGCGAACTTCATTGCATGGCCACTCCGGCGGGTCTAAACCGGGGACCCATGCTCGTTTCCCTGACGCGAAGCACATCTAGGACAGGCTATGTGCGTCACGTCACGAAGACCACATGTGTGACAAAACACACGAGAGGGCGCACGGCAGGAATTAAAATGATGCCCCAAACGATCACAATTCCAACATTTTATACGGTTATACATGTTCGGGTTTCGAGGTAACTGTTGATCCTGAGGAGCGGGATTCGCAGAAGAAGTAGCATTGGGAATACTCCCGACAATATGCGAGTGGGGACGGTTAACTGCCCGGTCCTCCTGACGAGATATTGAAGATGGGTGCGCAGTCCTCTGAATCTGGGATTGCGCGCATGCAGTCTCTGGAAACAAACTGTCAGAGGGGAGGGGTGGGGGTACATATGACTTGCGCAGGCGCCGATTGAACTCGCATTCACGTCCTTGATCAACAATGTCAGCCACACTATACACACTGGACCGGCGTATGAAAGACTTGTACTCAGGTGCTAGATTTCTATACACAATATCAACAGTTTCAATAAGGGGAAGGGGCTGCGACAACCTACTTATTAAAGTCATTAGCCCAGTAACAAAATCGTCTACAGGCTCTTCCAAACCCTGGGTACGGCGATGAATTTCAGCCTTCAAGTCATGTTCAAAATCATAAGTCGTAAACCGCTCCTTTATTGACTTACAGAAATCAACCCACGAGATGAAAGATCTGTTGGTAAGTCGATACCATTTTAAAGCTAAACCACTCAACAATAACGGTAGGCAGACAACAATGTCGTCTGGTTCGAGGTCATAACAATGGCAGAGTTCACTGACACTGTCTAGGAACTCAAATACAGACGAAACTCCCAGTTCACCAGAAAATGAAATTCCCCACTTGGACACTATATTGGCTACGCCTCCCTTGCGATGGCCTTTCACCTCAGTCAATGGATTAGTGTCTTTCCCACAGACACTTTCAAACGATAGCAGATCATCGTCAGACTGGATGAGCTCCTTCTTCACGTTACAACCTGGGAGAGAATACATGGCTAAACTACAGAAGTACTGCTAGCTACAATTCAAAACAATAACTACAAATGCCTTGCCTCCGTCCTGCGCCTGAAATGAGTACGAAACAAGAAGTAGGGTTGGTTAGTACATTACCAATGCTGGGGTTCGTTGATAGGGTCCAACTCATTGCACTCTCCTTACAGTTTGTTATTTTTATGGTCCATACTCCTTGGAAGTTCACATTGACTCTCAATATTTGTTTGCATAGTATGCAATAGGGAACATGAAACAGAATAAAAACAACATTGAAAAATATGCAGCGAAATATTAAAATCCAATGGATATGGCTAAGCGACCAGGAGACTTAACCTCGCAACTGCTACCATCTGCACCGCCCTCTTAAAATAAACATATTCTTGGCGTGCCTCCTAGCTGCATCACTGGAACCAACTAGAAAAGAAAGGAGTACGCAGTGGAAATGGATGTTAATTTCTGACCTGTGCTGGGCCCGTACTTGCAGGCCAGATGTGCCGAGCGACTCCAGACTCCGTGAAGGTGGTCCCACGACGAGTGGTAGGAATACCCTCCTGGTGCTAGAAAGCTAGAATAAGTTAGGCCTAGGTTTGAAGAGAGAGAGAGAGAGAGAGAGAGAGAGAGAGAGAGAGCGAGCAGCCCGATCGCCAAACACTACTAAATAAGACACATGGGTAAAGAAATGGAAATTTAATGAATTGAAACCGAACACACAAAGAAACCCGGCCAGAATAACACACACAAAAAAGAATACCCTTCACCTAGGGGTCAAATAAAGTCACTTTCAAACGGGGAGGATAAATATAAATAACAATAAATAACTTACGATAGTAAATAACGTTAACAAATTAAATTCATACCTGTGCTCACTTCGGTGAAACCGATGTAAAAAGGGAGGAAGTAAATGATCAAGAGGCAATCAAGCCGGTCGCTGGTCAACAACAATCACTTCTCTGCCTAGAGATGGATGGTTGTCATGACGACCACAAATAACAAGCAGAGCAAAGATAAAACAAGAGGCTGTGTGCGTGTCGCAAAGGCTGTGGCGAGCAATGGGGATGCGATCGAGCTGGCAGTCCCCAGAGAAAAGAAATGCAAAAACCAAAGATACTACAAGGAGAAACAAATGACGTCAAGTGTCCGTGAAATATATCATGATACATACACGCAATCAAACACACAAAATGCCAGCCGACGATGCAGTAATAAAACTCAAAGCAACTCGTGCTTGTAGGTAGTCTAGCAAAATATGCTAAACCTATATAGTCCCCAACTTACGTTCCGAGTTCGAGCTGAATACGGTAAGGCCTACTTAAAGTTACCGCCGTGATCCAGTTGCCCGAAGCATGGAATGAAGGGAAAACATAAGGGCTAAAATATATGGTGTCATGCCTCGTGTTGGGAGAATGGTCGAAACGCCAACGTCCACAAACCACGGGAGACCCATTCGAAGATATGCCCAATCAAAACAGCATCAATGCACCTGGCAGCAAGAAAAAACATACACTCACAAAATCACTCCCAGATATATTTCACGGCACAAATAAAAGGTTAAACGAAGACTCAAACAAAATAAAACAGGAGACCGCCATTACGATTGGTTCCACAGCAAATCCAAGCACACGACAAAGATCAAAAAGAATGGTTAAATTTAGGAAATGAGCATAGTGGACACAAGGTTAGATGTATTACTTACATGAGTAAATGGAAGGCTTCGGCATAATAACAATGTTAAATAAAAAGGAAAAACATTACATTTTAAATAATAAGACGGAGAGCCTCAAGGCACGTCCGGACAGAACGTATCTCACATGGCGACTGAGTCAACCGGGACGGCCACCAAAGAAAATAAAGAAATGAGAGATGTTAAACATGGCTCACAATCAAAGACTATGCAACTGAAAGTGCTAGAGCGCAATTTTAGTGTTCGTGTTAATACTTTATTTTCAATGGCTTTTTTTAGCGTATGGCTTTTAGTGCCGGGAGTGTCCGAGGACATGTTCGGCTCGCCAGTTTTGTAGCTGCTTCGAGACGGACACCCAATGGGAGGAAAGTGGGAATGTAAGGACGAGGAGTTGGAAGGTAGCGGATGTGGCCTATAGTTAGGGACCAACCCCGGCATTTGCCTGGAAGTAAGATGGGAAACCACAGAAGACCATCTTCAAGGTTGCCGGCGGGGGGATTCGAACCTCCTCTCCTTCCGGATGTGAGCGACTGCCAGCAGTCATGCCGTAACGACCACAGCTAACTCACCTTTCAATGGCTATTTACCTCCAATAAAAGTATTATTAATTTCAAATACATACACAAATACAACCAGCACAAAAACACACGCTATCAGAAAAATTGCACACACATTCAAGTACACAGAGTAGATGACCACCATGTCGCAAAGCCCCTAAGTGAATCAACAACAACAACATTTTAGGCCTACAAAGCCAGACAAGAAAGCACGGAAAAGGTTTTGTCCGAAGAATCAATATGCCTTCCTGTGGTACTGCCAATATGGTACAGGGAAAATCAATCGTCCACTTTTGGTGAAATTTGGGATTTTGATATTATAACGTTCTACGGTACTAGTGCAGTACTACACGTCAGCACATCGAAACATGAGCAAAATACTCACAGTCCTTCAAAATTCGTCACGAAGGAATAGTGTACAGGGGTAAAATAATCCAAGTCCTCAAAGAAATGCAAAAACAATCAAAATTCATGTAAGTTAGGGAATTTTAATTCTACCCAATAAAGGTAATTAATGCTATAGCCAACATGCATTCACATTTCTCCTCAGCATATTTTCATTGTTGTTAAAACAAGGCTGTGTTAGAGACGTTGCAGACTTTGGCATTGTAACGTCATTGTTGACAAAAAAAAGTCCATCACAGACTGAAGGTTATGAGCGTTAAAAATCCCTCAGTATGCCTTCCTTCGGAGAGGAAGTAAAGCGGGTGGTCCCATGTCATAGATTTATGGCATGAAAAAGAACCTCCCACTAAGTACACTAGTGGAAGCTAAAATTTGTAGGTTAGTTTGATTACGCTATATTAGTTCCAACGTTCACCGCCAGGTGCTGACTGCGATGACATTTAGCAGCCACGTCCGCAGATAGGTGTCGTGGACGGTAGCGTTTGGTAGTAAAAGTAGGAAATACTTGAAAAAAAATTCGTCCGCAGTCCTTCTACCTGAATCACAGTCAACACACACGAATACAGTCATCACAATTAACACCATTTATCAGACAAATTCTACACACACCCAAAGTACACGGGGCTACATGACCGCGTTGTCGCAGCCCCTAAACTAAGGAACCAACCAACAGACTGAAGGGTTTTCTACGACTGCATCCTCTAGTATAAATTTACTTCCTAGAGAAATGTATACTGACCTACAAACTCTGAAAAAATTCTGGAAAAATTGAATGATTTACTTTTCAAGATTAGCCGTTGTCAACGATAATTTTATCAACGATGGAAAGTTAAAAAAAATCATATAATACTGCCTTGATTGTTAACGTATCTTCTCAAGTGAAAAGTGTATAGATAACTTAAATAAATTGTACAATTATGTTTATGTATAGCAGGCGTTCTCAACCTTATTAATACTGTGAGCACCACTCTCATGTCATACCAACACCCGAGCACCATTAAATTGAATACAATAATAACAAGAAGTTCTGTGACGAACGAACTAAAGAGCCTACTTTTCTTAGAATTTAAGATTCATGCCAATGATTAATCTATATGGACCTACAGTATCTAGAATAATGACAAAATTAAGTTGGTATTATCAAAATTTCTAATTGGTTTGAAATATACCTGGTATAATGTAGTCTAATACAGCACTACTGTTGGCAGCCCTGGTGACTGAATGTATCCTTAGTTCCATCTCTTAAGGTACATAATACAAAATTTGGTTGAAGTCCAAAGGATAGCATGGGCGTTACATGCAGTTAGACATTGGATCTATGAGCACGCGTAAAATCATGTTGGCAACAATATCATGCATATGTTGGTCAGAAATATTATGATCTCTTGTTGTGCCAATTTTGGATGAAATCCATTTGTTAGTATAGAAATTACATGTATTTCAAAATTGGACCTATCGGCAGGATCAGAATCTAGTTGGCAGCACTGCCCTATATTAGTAACTCCAAATTAATCTAGAATGTTAGGTGCTATACGTGTGCAAAGTTTAAAGCTGTTGGCTTGCATACTTTCTGATATATTGATATTAGGGTAAAAATAGAGACAGCATTTATTAAAGTTGGCAGCCCTGGTTAAGAATACGCATAATCATATCTGTTATGGTACACATAGCAGATACGAGATTTGGTTGAAATCCAATTGATAGTATAGAAGTTACATGTATTTAAAAATTAGTCCTATCAGCAGGCTTAGAATCATGTTGGTAGCACTGAAGTATATTAGTTACTCCAAATTAATCTAGAATATCGGGTACTATACGTGTGTATAGTTTAAAACTGTCAGCTTGCATACTTTCTGATATATTGGTATTTGGCTAAAAAAGTAGAGAGATCATTTATTAACAGTTGGCAGCCCTGGTGGCTCTTAGGAGTACGCTCATTCATATTGGTTTATGTACGCACACTACATACGAAATTTGGTTGAAATCCAATTGACAGTGTAGAAGTGTAGCATTTAAAAATTGGACCTATCAGCAGGCTTAGAATCATTTTGGCGACACTGTCATATATCGTCTCCTGGAAATTAAACTGAAATGCTATTATCTATACTAAAAGACCGGTGCTGCTCCGCAGCTTTCACTTCAACAATCCTACAGCACTTCTTTCCATATGACATTTGCATGTGTTCATGCTTGTGACCCGAACAGACATTTACGGTACCGTCGCTTTTGCGTAAATGATGAAGTAGACTTATGAGATCAAAATGTCCTCTGTGTGTGCGTGGGGCACTATTTACCCAGCGTAAGCTTAAAAGGCGCACGGACGTCAGGTTCCAGACGCAATTCTGAAAAGCCGAGGTGAACAGCTAACTCCAAACACATAAGCTATACTCTTCTCTGAAGTACGTGGGTTGGCGACCATGTGACCCCAGCTGTGTCCGGCATTGCTTCCACTTACTTGTGCCGGGCTCCTCTCCGTCTTCTTTCCTGTCGACATCCCTTGGTCAACTCTTGTTCTTTTCCGACCCCGACGGTATTAGGGTACTAGGGAGTCTTTCACTTTCCTGCCTTAATTGGCCCTTGTCTCATCTTTCCTGATCCCTCCTTCTTCGAGGGGTCAGACCTTTTGTTTTCTTTTCATTATATTTCCTTTTCTCTTGAAGATCCCGCTCTGTTTTTTGTTAATTGGGTCCCGTGTATCTAAATTCCATTTAGCGATTTATTTTGCATCCACACTCCATTTTGTATGTGTTTTCAGTCTACGATGCATTTTGTAAGTCTTTTCGATCTACAGTAAATTGCATTTTGCTAGTGATTTCAACCTCGATTGCATTTTGTAAGGATCGACAATCTAAATTGTTTTTTAGTAAGTTTTTCAATATAGGGGATGGGACTTTTGTGAGTATTTTGAATTTCAATTGCATTTTGTATTTTCAACCTAAACAGCTTTTTGCAAGTATTTTGAATCTAAATTACATTTTGTAAGTATTTTCAATCTAAATTGGATTCTGTAAGTATTGTCCATCCAATTGAGTAGTTTGAATCTACCTTGCATTCTGTAAGCATTTTCAATTTCAATTGCATTTTGTAAGTATTTTGAATTTCAATTGCACATCGTGTTTTTTTTTGGAATCTGAAATGCGCTTTTTTCATCATTGTGTATTTTCAATTTCAATTGCATTTTGTAAGTATTTAGAACCTCAATTGCATTTTGTTCGTATTTTCAATCTCATTTGCATTTTGTACGTATTTTGAACCTAACCTATATTTTGTGCGTCTTTTTTAATCTATTCCTTTTGTGAGTATTTTCGTTCTAAATTCCCTTTTGTAAGTATTTCCGCTCTCTATTTTGTGAGTAGTTTCAATCTGAGTTCCTTTTTGTAAGTATTTTCCTTCTCACTTAATTTTCGTTCTGGTTTCCACTTCATTGTAATTTTTGCTATCACACAGACCATTAGGGGCCGATAACCTAGATGTTAGACCCCTTAAATCAACAATTATCATCATCATCTCTGAAGAATTAACTCGACACGACTCGACATTTTCATGTTGGCTGAAGGTAGGGTGATAGGTCGCTGGCAAGCTCGTAAACTCACTCTGAAGCTAGTAATTTAAATTTCCACTGAATGGAGATTGCTTGAAGAAATGAAAACGTAAAAACACTTACAGTAGTCGATGTGGGAGCTGTCGCGATCTTTCCTGCAGAACTTTTCGTGCTGAACAATTCTCAGAGTATATCGATATTTTTAACGGTTTACCCAGCGTAAGCTTAAAAGACACATAGACGTTAGGTTTTACTTCCATTCGATTCACTGAAATCATAACTGCTCGGCTTCTTTTGGTCATAAATATTTTTTAGCCTACTTACGATTTTTGCAAAAAATGAAAGTAGACTTATGAGATCACCACAGGGCCAAAACTTGTGTGTCTGTCTGTGTGTGTGTATGTGTGTGTGTGAGTCTGTGTGTGTGTGTGTGTGTGTGTGAGTGTGTGTACTCGGAATGTCTGTCTCCCCCCTATCAATTCGAACACGGTGAAACCGAATTGAACGAAATTTGGTACAGAGGTAGAACAAGCAAAGGGCACCTCAGTGTCATGTTTTATATCGCCGCCATATTTACCAAATCTGAATGGCGGCCACTCAAACGTTCAAAACGTAAAATCAAATAGCGACTAACCAAATTATCCGATCTCTAACAAATTTGGTAATAACGTACCTTCATATAGGACGCGTCTTGTGACCAAACTACAAGGTCATCCGCCGTACCATTTCAGGATGGCGGCCGTGCGAATTATGCAAACTTTATAATCCATATCATGGGACCCACCAGTTCCGATTATCGAGCCGAGAATCGATTTAACTGTTCTAAAGGAAGAAGCACGTTCGAAATTAAAAGTTTATTTTGTAATACTATTGTGCAGAAGTGAATTTAAAAAGCTGAGCCGTCTCGGTAAGAAGACAAGATGGCAGCGGATATCTTGTGCCTGACTTATATTTCACTAATTTGAGTATTGCATGCAATATAGCGTAATGATACAAAATAAATAAACTTAGTATGAAATGCTTTATACATAAATAATATACTCCACTGATGAAATCGTTAGGTCTAAATCATTATTTGCTAACAAGTTCTATGTAAGTCATTTTATATAGATCAATGTTCGTTGGCACAAATGGCTCCGTGGTAAAGCGTTAGTCTGTCATTCATATGCCTATGGTTCAAACCCCATCAGAGTTTGTTTTTTGCTTGAAATTTTACATATTTGTTGCTTTGTAATGACTCAGACATTTTAAAATTAAGCCTTATATTGTGCATATTACGGTGCAAAACATATATTTAATTAAAACATAATTCGCCAGCAGATATGCTCGAGACATCTAGCAGCCAAAAAGGTAACTGCACGCCGGCCTACTTATTAACTTCCAGATTTTATTGAAAAGTTTCTTCTCATGGCCGTTAGAATGCACTCGCCCTGTTAGGATTATATTGCTCGATATTTCTCCACTAGATTTCACGACTGGTCTACATGGGACTCCATTGATAGTATACCATTGGCATTCTATGCGCATCGAATTTGAAGAATGACAGGATGATACTATGATACATTTTTACTTCTTATTTTAAAGGGTTTGTTACAGCCTATTGTGCGTTATTTGAAAATGTTATTTGAAGTAAAGAACAAAACGATTTCACATAGTAACTGAATTCTAGCCGCTGGTACCAGTTCAGGTTATTAATACCTTTATTTCAGGCCAATAGCAATCGAAAATATCCACATAGTTTGTATACACACGTCTCTGTAGGGACACGGAAAGATTTGTTAATTCAATTAGGGTTGTGAAAGCCATGCACAACCAGACGTGTAAATACATGCCTCAACTCAAAGTTGGATGTTGCCCACGGCAGGTCGATTATGTAATAATAACAATAATAATAATGTTATTTGTTTTACGACCCTTTTAACTACTGCTGCTTTTAGATACGCCGGGGTGCCGGAATTTTGGCCGGAAGGGGATCTTTAACGTGCCAGTAAATCTACTGACATTGCTCCCTCGCATTTGTGCACCCTCAAATGCCAGCTGACTGCGCCAGGATACGAACCTGCAACCTAGGGCCCAGCAAGCGAGAACGTTACCGCAGAGCCACGCAGCCAGTCCGGTCGATTATGTCTCCAGATCCATAACATTCTTGAGATACTTCTTATCTATCTTTCTTCAATGATGGTAGTAGTTTTTTTTTCTAGGTTGTGGCGTTTGGTAGCGGTAAATAGTTTCTAAGGTCTTCAACCAAGAAATGATTCTATTATACTCTTTGATAATAACAACGAGTTATAACTATACTCATACATTTAGGAGAAAGTAGGCTATATGTTCTTTACTGAACATCTTGTTTTCTACCTAATCCTTCATCTTAATCGAGAAATCCTTCACAGAATGGTGGAAACCGCATCAAAATCCACCAAGTTGCTCTCGAGATTACCCGTTACATCCAAGAAATGGGAACTTTTGTTTTATACTAAGTAGATAGAGATATCCACACAATTTGATGCTGCAGCGGTACAATTTGGTGATCTGTCTACTTATGATACCAAGGGTATACATTTAAAATAAAATATGGGTCTCTTATATTTGAATTTAGAGATGTACCGTAACTCTTGGGTAACATAATTATATAAGTGTGCAAATTAATAGAATTAAATAAAATAATTTTAATTAGTCATAATTTATTTTATTCAAAATCATTTTATTGACCAACTACTTTTGTTATCCTACTTAGTAGTGTTTCCTCTCCCGTGGAATTACACATTTTCCCATCAGGAATTGCGTCTGGAAACTTTCAGATTATTGGATTCCGAGGGATATGTGAGCTGGGTCCGTTTTCAATTTTTCATTGACTTTAGAATTTAAGACAGATGATTTCAATGAATAGTTCATGAATCTTTGAATAGTTCAATAGCGTTCATCAGTTAAAAGACCCCAAATCCCTCTGCTCTAAATTCACACGTAAAGTAGAGTGAAGTAATAAAAACGAAACGTGTGGCATTTTGCATTTGCAAGGCTCCTCTGTTAGTGGAAATTCTAAAAAAATCATTTTAATTTGAGTTTCCTGAATTAAAATATAATTAGGAGTCTTGGTTAAACATTTCAAGTAATTTCATAGTCTTGGAAACGTACTTAGTGCTTTAAACCGTGAAAAGTAAAAATGCAATTTTGGAAAACTGACATCGAATCTAATAATTTGCACACCTCTTTAAAGACAGATATCGCCTCCACCACTACGGATAGAATAGTAAGTAAAGGAGATTGATGAGAAATGAAAAGATAACTCACACAGAAGGAATAAATATTTATTAAGTTGTAAATTTGATTGAGTATATCTTTGTTATAGAAATGAGGGAATGAAATAACATGATGTAGGATAGTAATCACCGATGTAGGACAATAGTAAATCTTTTTAACCATTACCACAGGACAGTTATCATATTAGGGATGCGGACGTCCTTGCATAATTGTTATTTAATCTGTGCCCCGTTTGCTGAGGTCTGAGCTCCTCCGCAACATACGTTTCAAAATTCTAATAGTACTTCCTTCCATTCGACATTTGCTGTTCGCTTGCCTTTTGGTTCTATTTGAACTTTGACGTCATGAAAAGATTTTGCTGGCGATTGTGCGACATACAGTAAAGTTGTCCGTGGCTAAACACCGGTTGAGGTAAATAAATGCCTACTTGATCTAGTGTTTGACCTTGAGCTTTATTGATAGTTATACGAAAAGCCAAACGTACTGGAAACTGCCTCCTTTTGAAGGAAAACGGCATAGAAGTATCTAATGGCGTAAGGTCAAGGCGAGGAAGTAGAACATCGTTTCCAACATTAACGCCAGTAATAATTTCCAGGTGTAAGCAATTGCCATGCATCTTCCGAACCAACAGTCTAGTACCGTTCAACAGACCTTGGGTAACATTAATATTTCTCAATAAAATCACAAGGATATGAGGTGGCAATCCACTTATGTCTATGCTGTCTAAAAATTCTGTTGGGAATTGTAGAAGTTCACTCTCATCTTCAGTAATCAAATTATTCACACTGATGTAAGTTCTCGATGATCTTGGGGTCATTGATTTCTTTACAGTGTTCATTTTTAGGTGCTAAAATCGCAATTTTTGAAAAGCGTGAAATATCTTTCAGTGTGGAAACTTCGTTTCCATATATTTCAGTGATGATATCAGTTTTAGCAATGATGGAGGGTGGTAAGTCGACTAATTCTGAATTTTCTCCATCGAGATGAGGGTATTCACCGTTAACAATTTGTATCAAGAAGTTTGCAAAGTCACGTTGATCTGTATCCGCTCACATATTTTTGTTGAGTTTAAAAAAGTTGAATAATGTCCACAAAGGAGAAAACCTTACTGACATTTGGACTGAAGCTGCTCTGGATGCGTGAGGCACAACAGGCAATACCTGCCTGAATTCTCCACCTAAGATAATAATTTTTCCTCCGAAAGGCACGTCGTTATTCATGATGTCCTTGAGCAGCCGATTAACACACATCAACGCGTGCTTATTAGCCATAGGAGCTTCATTCCAGATGATAAGTTTTGCTGAACGAATATAAAAAGCTTCCTTGCTGTTAATTTTTATTCCTGATACAGAACTTATATGTAAATGTGGAGATAACTTGAACTGGCTGTGTACAGTGCGCCCCTGAGGTAGTAACATTGCTGCAATACCAGTCCATGCAACAGCAACTACATTTAACCCCAGATTTGTGCAACTGTGAATCAAGCATTGGTAAAGAAAAGTTTTCCCGGTGCCCCCTGGACCGTCAAAGAAATATGCATTACTCATCCTTTCATTGCCGTTTTGTACTAACTCCAACATTTCTGTAATTATAGCCGTTTGGTTTTCATTTGCTTGGTTTATCATCCGACTTAATTGATCCTCCTTAAGTTTTGGATAATTCATTGGTAAATTTGTCTGAGGGAAATTATCAATAATAGCTGGCAATTCGAGAGAAGTAATGGGAAGACCATGGAGCTTTAATGTATTAGAAATATGTATAAAAGTGAACTGATATGCAATGTTAGGTTCGTGAAACTGCAGATAATCTTCTGATAATGAATTCTTGAAAATGTCCCATAACTGTCTTACATTTGAAGGGGTCTGAAAGATACATATGTAAGAAAACAGTTGTCGTAACTGAGAAGGCATCTGAAATTGTGACGCTTCTGCCAAACAACGCTGCCATTCAGAATCATCAATCAGCAAACCTCGCTCCTTAGCTGTTTCTTTTAAAGTAGAATAGACAACGGCTTTGTATGTTCGTAGATCCTGGAAGCTGGTAGCACCAATGACGTGAAGCAATAACAGGCGTAAATAATACCTTTCTGTTTCTGTGGGCGAAACATTATACATTCTGCCTATAGTTTTTGAAACATTTTTTCCTTTTTGCCACTGGCAGTTGCTCTTATTCCAGACGTAATGTACTGGTGTTACAGGATATATATATACGGACTTGTGGGTTGCGAATCTTGATTTAACTTGAACCACGCTTGTAATTCCGTGTTGCGCAACTGTGCTTGAAGTAAAATATCAGGAGCGTTATCATTTTTTAAATAGATATTTTGCTAGTTTGGCAAGTGAACTAGTAATCGCACGATAGAATGTCACTGTTCATGCATGTGAAATGAAAATATCCTGTGTGCGGCTTCTGTTGGACCAACATATCTAGCATTTAGAAAAGAAGTAATTTCATCGTAGTTCACCGTTTCGCCTTCAGGACATATTTTAACAATGCAGCAGTCATGACCTTTATACACATACTTGTGGATGTATTTAACACTCCGAACACTTGAGCATATTTCTACATTAATATGAGCTTTAAAGTAAAGTAAAAGAAATGGATTGTAGGGAACAATGAATCGACTATCGATTTCAATAGCGATGCCTTGAATTGTTTTTACAATAATCAGTCCATTATTTCTTCTCCTATACGAAGGATAACCATTGGCGTTATCTTTGGTCTCTTCCTGAAACTGTTTAGGGGAATCTTTCTTTCATACGCCATCTTTCATACAGACTGAAGAAGGATTCAAAGATCCGCAAGGACCATGTACCATATGATGCCTTACCAACTCGTATAGCGCTTCATCCTTGAGATCTGGTATTTCGGCTGACACCACACTGTCAATGTCAGAAATTTCTCGAAACTTACCATCTTCCGTTAACGTTAATAGTAAATAGATGTGCGGGAGACCTCATTTTTGAAATTCCACTGTATATAGTGAACCCATGGGCCATAGGGTCCATGGAAGGTCGAACCCATGTCCTTAAGGAAGAAATGAAAGAAACGTATAGTTTCCTAAAGGAACGGAGAGAGATTTTAAGCCAGGATTATAGCTTAACATTGTGCAAGCGACTAGGGACAGATGTTCCTAAGATGAGATCACCCCACTCGACATTCAAGAGAGGGCTGGTCACGAGTATTAATAACTGAATGGAAATTTCCACCGTGATAGACAAGGAAGCCTGAATCGGAATTCGAGCTGACGTTGCTGGAAATTGACAACGCCGCTTATGCGCCAGAAGAGGAATAATTAAAATTAACACGTTTACGATCATAATAATGAGTAAACAAGCACAGTACAGTGAATCATTTTGAATGAGAGATTTTTCAGTAAAGAGAAACCATTTAATAATTGCGCAGAAAAAAACTGCCGACGTAAGACGACGTCATTGGGGAAGTACCTAAGCCTCTGTGGAGGGGAGAGAGCAAAAGGAATGCAACACCCACACAATTGAGGACGAGAAATTAATTAATATCTCCGAATTGCACGATCGATTCTTAGGTGCAATAAGATTATGTGACATTGAGAAGAAGAGCTTTCGGAAGGTATAATTTTTATATTTGTGGCACCATTATTTTAGAAGTTGACCACAGAAAAGGCTTGAGTCTTATTTTTTTGTAGTAAAATAGTATAAAGCTTCGGGGTTTACCAAGCCAACCATGCAGTCTTGAACAGCCCGAGGGGTGTTGCCACGCATCACGCAGTACGAATCCGTCCAGGAGGACGTGAAGTTATATCAGCACAGGCAGTCATACGAGCACTCCGTGAGGGGAAGTGCTGCTCCACGACGTAGAAGTAGTCATTCCGACAGTCCGTGAGGGACGTAACTCTGCGTTACATCGAAAAACAGCTACCAGTACTCCTTGAGGGGAGAAACGCTGTGTTACACCGCAGAAGTAAGATCCGATAGCCACAGGCGTCGCAGTATTAACGACTTGCTTGCCTCCATAAGGAGTGGTCAAGACGAAATTTTAAAGTATCGCCGTAGTGAAATATTAGGAAAATCCTAATTATAGGATTTAGGCCCGACTGTATACAAGTTAAAGTGAAAATTCGTAAGATATAGTCAGAGCAGGCTGCGAACGTCGGACTTAAAGGCGATAGGTCGTTAAATGTACGAACGAATAGATCATAACGTACGGAAGTATCGTACCAGACAGATAAACTGTTATTTAAATTAAAGAAACCCTAAAAGGGAAGAACAGAATAAGGTTCGAAACGTAGGAGTGTTAAAATAGTTCAAATAAAGAAGATAGGAGACTATAAACATTATCTCCAGAAAGCAGGCGAACTATTCTAAAAATACTAGAATTGAGAAGTGCTAGCTGCTATAAACTAAATCTATAGGTCTTAGAGGAGACCTCGATCCGTATAGACTTTCGTTAGGATCGATAGACAGATCTACAAAGAAGCCGTTCAAGCTAGATAAACAGCCGGTTATCCAGGATAGGAGTAGCAGAATTGGACTCCAGGGAACAATAGATGTTTCGGGACTTTCGCATTCTGCAGGATAGGAAGCCGACATCGAATAAATTTCACCCTTGGAAACGGGAATTTAAGAAGATCACGTGTGATAGGCTCAGAAACACGGCCTAGTGATCGAGAATTGTGAAGTGTAAAATAATCAAGATTGTGTGTTAAGTAATATTTTTAGTGTTTATTATGTGTTCAAAAGGGACACATCAGTATATAAAAATGTCGTCAATGTTAAGTGTTTTAAATATATGTCAAAAAGTGTTTTTACGTAAGATGAATTCCTTTAATATGGAGTAAAAAGGTCAAAGTGGGCCCAAAAATGAAGCACCGCACCAGATTAAAGATCATGGGATGATCTGGAAACATGTGAGTACTAAATTCATTCTATTTTGGTGTCAGAAATTGATTGTGTACAAACCCACCGGAGTTTTTGAGTAAAAGGGATGTGTGTTAATAAATAAATACTGAATAATCAAGAACACGGTCTGAACGATAATAAAAAAAATTGAGAAATTATAAATAATTATGTAAAGAATAAATCCCGTAGAGGAAATATGTGAATAAAGGGTTAATGTATTTAACAAATGTCATAAGAGCAAGCGAAATATCATGAAAGATATTGAAATAAAGTAAAGTTGAGATATGAAAGAAATAGCTTTTGAGCTTGTATAAAGAATAAAGATAATCATAATAATTAAATATGGAAATGTTAAATAAAAATCAAATAAATTGATATGAACATAAGAGCGTTAAGCCTTAACGTATGTGTAAGAGATGAGGTTCAATGGAATATTTTAAAACAGGGAGCGATTTATCGACAACGGAAAGATTAATATGTGAATTAAAATAATATGAATTGTTACTAAAGAGATTTTATCAGTTCTTGGGAAGACATTTTCGGCTTAAAATAATGCATAGCGCATAATGAGCGCAAATATAATATTAAAGTGTCACGCTAGGAACGCGTAGTGGTTAAATACTTGGTACATTACTTATGGAGGGTAGTTGATTGCAGTGAATTGATAATTGTATAAGTCCTCTATTTGTGACATAGTATCACGAGGCATTGTGTATGTATTTAAAAAGGGAGCTAATATATGGTATTATTGAGCGTATGTCATTGGGCCACGGCCGACTCTAAATCGCATTTTGTATAAGTCCTCTGTAAGGGATTGGTTCCCGAGGCACTTGAAGAGGTTCGAATGCAGGATCTTCTTATGATAAAAGCCCCTGTAATTCTCCGTCGTCGTATGTGTATTAATCTTCCCAATCAATGAGGACCCTCTCATAATTAATAAATGCCAAGGATACGAAAATGGTCTTTGAACCAAAGAATAGTTGTTTGAATGAATACGGTACAGTAAAGCCCGGTCTCCCCAGAACTGGATATAATGGGAAGGTTTGTTTTGAAAGCCTTGGAAATAAGCTACTAACGTTGGGTCACACAGGGAGTCGCCGTCACCCTACGTGTCATAAATCGCACCCCAAGTAGTAGAGTCTAGCTCTCTTAAAGCGAGAGGGAACAGAGACCGTCTCGTAAGCTGTTGTAAAGAGAATGAATACACCAGGAGTGTTTAAAGTTGTTAACGACCCGGGCGTTGAACCGAGGCCTTTGTAGATGGATATTTTCGTTTGTCGGTTCAGATCGTAGTTTCTTATATGATAATGGTCTTATAGACATAAGAGATAAATAACAATCCCTATTGTAATGATGTAAGGACGTGGGATTCCACGAGTTGATTGAAGGCAACTGAGTTCGGGAGTAACTATAGTTTTTTGACTGTGTCAAGTACCTTCACGCTCTGGAGTACACAATTGATTTTCTGATTACCTTAATATATTTGTGAAATAAAGAGAGATGATAACAACCGAATGTGTGGACTTGCCCAAAATATTGAGTTAGATAATTAACATAGATTTTAAATATAATTATATATTTGTTTTTGAGAAATAAGAAAATATAAAGGATAGTGTTTGAGGTGTACAAGAATGACACCATAATAATGTAAATGCATGGAGCCAAAGAGCTCGGAGTTATGTAAACTTAATGTTAGTGCTTTATGGAAGTGAGACTAAGTAAGAATTGTTGGTTTATGTGGAAACCACAGGTTTTGAATACAATATTTGTTTATTTTATTTGTGATCCCTTGTTCATTTGGAACAAGCAGTTGATTTTGGGGTCAGTAATTAAATTGTTAATGTGTTTGTAGCGCCATTAATTTTATTAATTAAATGTGTTTAAATATGAGTTGATTTTATTGTTATTTTGCAAGTGTATCCTCTAATTAATCCAAAATATGCGAGTCACAGAATGGGGGAACTTACCGCTGCCCCGAAATCCCGAATTGAGCTACGCTGGTATACTGTGATTGGCATATTTCTTGCTAAATGGGCACAATAGATATGCTTTTACTTTACCGAAAATTTCCTTTACATTAATCAATCGTAGCAATTCCTTTACTTTGCAATGGAAAACTCTCACTACAATATCTGGCCTATTATTAGCCGTTTCCCAAGGATGAATGCTGTTAAGAATTTCTGGCCAGCCCGCATTACAGGTGAACGTAATGAATAAATCTGGCTTTCCAAACTTCCTCACTATCGCCATCGCATCCTGATAATTTTGCATCATATTTCTTGGGCTACCTGTAAAAGAAGATGGCAAAACTACAATACGACTGACTCTGAGATTATCATGTTCTGCTCGTACATGCAAGGCGTCTGCTAAACCGTCATATGTATCAACTCGCAACTTAGTTTGTTGATGACGTATATATTTTAACCGGTCACCTTCCATACGACAGTAGTAATCCACGAATAGCTGTTGAGTCAATTTACCAGAATTAATAAGGGGATTGAAATCGAACTCAGCTCCTAGACTTCGAATGGCAATTCTGTACAGAATATACTCACGCAATGTTAAAGTATGTCGTATTTTAGTTTGTCTCACTCCAGCAGTTGGCTTTGAAATGTGCCAACCAGACTCTCCGCAAGGCCAAATCAAGGTATAACAGATAGGATCACAGTGCATACTATCATAATCAACATTCCTCAAGACACCTCCTCTCTCATATACTGCAATGTGTCGATGAGATGGTGGAGCTCCATCAACAGTTCCAATTACAGCACCAATTTCTGAACATATGGGGTCATTATAACGTCTTGGATCTGAGGAAGGTTCGTGATAGAAACGCATTACCAATTCCATTTGACGACGATTTTCTTTTAGAGCTGATTTTTTCTCTTCACTTACTTTCTGGTGCATTGTTTTATAAGAGCGCACGTAAGGATTGTGCTGATCTAGTAAACGATTTAAAAGACTGAGGGTATCTTCTCTCAGTTCGTGATTAGCATCATTCAGTAGCCTTAAATCATTTGCCTCTGAAAATTCTAATATGTATAATAGGCCATATGAACTGTTCTCCTGTTTTCTGGCATATAAATGGGAAATTCTATGATGAATGACACCATTGATTTTGAAACAGTAAGGCCCATGGCTCGGTAGTAGCTCAGCAGTAGCACCAAAGTATACAAACGACATAGCATTATTATACTGCCGAACATTTTTCCTAAAAGTTTTACTGATTTCGTCACAATTCGTAAACAACTGCTTAATTTCTGGAAGTATTGTGTATGGTGGAAGTTTCACTTTGCCATCGCTACAACAAATAGAAAAGTGACCACTTGTATTTTTCTCTTTTGAAAAGTATACAGCTGAGAAGTAGTGACAAATGTTACAGACTTCCAATTGAGAATGGCTCTATGTAGGTAATAGTATAAAAAATAGCACATCGATAAGTGGCTGAGAACGGTTTTGTGACAATCTGTTTCTGATATCGATTTGAGTCGCGTAGTGCTCGTTTCTGTTTCTTGGTATTGACGTTTTCGACCATACTTGACTCTGAGTTAGCACTGATATCTAGGACGTCATAGTGACCGTTCCGGCCATTTCCAGAATACAGTAAGGAAATTATTCTATTTGGTGGCGTATTTTCGGCGTTTACAGTATGCGTTTTATTATTAGTAACTATGCTAATATTCATTTTGTAAACTTGAGCAGCGGCAACTAACTCAACATGACCTCCATGAATACCATTCATAGACATATGCATTTTGTAATCATCGCTCGTATTGATAGCAGTTTCGTACATATCGCTGTTGCCAACAATAAAGGAAGAATAATTATTCCAATTGTCAGTAACATGTTTTACAATTCGCTTTCTAAACTGTGTGAATAAACTCTGATTTTTGTACTCACAATATGCCAATGACATGAACAGACAATTACCGTCACCTTCAATCTTTATAACATTTGTAATTGAGTGTCGCCTCTCATTCATCATAATATGATTCATTGTATTGATTGAGCACACAACCTAAAAGGACGAATGATGAAACGAAAAGAAGACAGTTTGTAGCTGGTGAGACCAAATACTATATAATTGAAAGATCGGATGCACAATATAAATTGGCGGTTCCAACCTTCGACTGTAGCGGCATCTTCGTGAAATTAGTTGTATTTCGTTTACAGTATATGTTGTCATTCAAAGATATGTTGACATGGCAGTGTCATTAGCAAAATGGCTGCTGCATGAGCATTTCAGTCTCAATGTAATCCATTCTTTGAGAAGTTTTAATTAAATTATGTGCACAGAATCCCATTCTGCTTATTGTATGGACACATGCGACATTAGCGCCCGAGTGGAACAGGTAGAAGTTAACGATATCATGCGACATTAGCGCCCGAGTGGAGCAGGTAGAAGTTAACGATATCATGACGTAATTAGGGAACTCCTGTTAATATCAAGTTAGATTTAATATTGGGGCGGCGTTGAATATCATGATACAGTGTTAGTCGTTGTCGCCCAGCGACAATATGTCCGTCAAGTCATTCGATTCTATTTTCGTGAGACCTTGAAGGAAGTAATATTCGCAATTATTTTAATACACGAATTATATAATCAAGTAAGGTGGGTATCAATCGACGGTGCTTGACGGGCATTACATTTTAAGACATCAAACGTCGTCGTAGCGCAAATACTTTCCAAGATATTTCAGTTTCAGTAAAGGGTGAAATTTTTTGTAAACTATTTTAATATATAAGATGTGTGCCTATTTTGGAATTGCTCCCATGTATACCTTCCAAGATATCCAACATGGAGCTCAAATTTCAATTGCGGTTTTTCAGCAGATGGTAGCACTGACATCATTTTCCAATATGGGATTGAGATAATCAGGCATAGATCGTTACTCATACCAAATTTGGTTACGATAGCTGCAACCATTTAGGAGTTGATAGGGACACACACACACTCAGATAGACAGGCAGGCAGGCAGGCAGGCAGGCAGGCAGACAGACAGACTGACTGACTGACTGACTGACATACATTTTCCCAGATTGATCTCATAAGTCTACTTTTCCTAATTTTTGCAAAATGTGAAAAGTAGGCTAATAATAATAATAATAATAATAATAATAATGCAACACACATGCTACTATATTTCCTTTGCCTATCTCTCTCTCCCTCAGATATAGCTAGGGATTCACCGCTCACCAAGCATGCTACAACTTCTTGCATAACTCATGCAGATAAATACATTTACGTGTAGACAGTCGAGTCAGCGTCTTTCTTGTTACTCATAAAACAGGGAGGTCCAATTAGTTTTACTGTAGATTAAAAATAGTCTACTACGCATTTCACAAAATGATAACATTTTTGTCAGTCAAAACTTGTAATGAAATCATTATTCTGGTTCGTGTAACAGAATTTCAATTGAAGGGTAGCTTGTGCTCGCGAATACCTTTTTGGTTTGTATGACGAGAGTACCAAATTTCATATAAAAGGCAGCGTGGTGCTCGCTAGCACCAGGTTTTTTTTTTAGCGTATGGCTTTTAGTGCCGGGAGTGTCCGAGGACATGTTCGGCTCGCCAGTTTTGTAGCTGCTTCGAGACGGACACCCAATGGGTGAGCTACAAGTACCGTTGGGGAGGGAAGGAGGGAAGTTGGAATGTAAGGACGAGGAGTTGGAAGGTAGCGGCTGTGGCCTATAGTTAGGGACCAACCCCGGCATTTGCCTGGAAGGAAGATGGGAAACCACAGAAGACCATCTTCAAGGTTGCCGGCGGGGGGATTCGAACCTCCTCGCCTCCCGGATGTGAGCGACTGCCATCAGGCATGCCGTAACCACCACGGCTAACTCACCCGGTAGCACCAGGTTGATAATGCCTGATGTATAGTATAGTGTACTGCGAATATTTTCTTGTACAAGTATGTGTACTGTACTCTGTTTTTGTATTTCTAACTTATGGGCCCTTGAAGCACTGCAAAGAATTTATGTCAGTACAAACTCTGAGAGAAACACTTCAAGAATGTAACTAGAAAAAATAGCTCGTCTATATTAATTTTGTGTTTGATTTTGTAGCGTTTTAGAATTTCAAATTGTATATTGAAATAGGAAAATAATACCTTTAAGTCAATAAATTGTAATTCTTGATTACAGTGTTACATTATTACCTTCCTCAGCAAACAGTAGTTCATACAAATGAAGTTGCAAGATTGACACAAAATTTTATAAAGAGGCTGATTTCAAAATTATTTCCAAATCACTATCTAAAATGATTAAAAATATTCTAAAAGAATAAAAATCAGATCTGTTACAATTTTTAGATTAACTATGAAAAATAAATCTCTTGTAAAGACAGCTCGAAGTGGAAATGTCAATGATATGGAACTGATGTGGAGGTTCATTGAACATCTTTGAGGTTGGGATGATTTGTAATTGTGATGATATTTTACGTTGAAATACAAAGCTTTATGATATGTTACAGAGCAAATAGTCCAATAAAATAGAGTTGTTATAAAATTATATTGTTGTAAAAAGTATAAAAGTGGACATTGATTGTTTTTCCCCCGTACCCTTTATTGTAACATAAATACATATTGGGACCGATTCTGATTTTCCCTGGATATATAGACTATGTAGATTTAAAGCAGGACCTAACCAGTACAACATTGATATATTGACCAACATATGTATGCCATGACATCGTGCATTATTGATGAATCCCACGAAGTGCTTCGATGGCAGAGATGCACGTGAAGCTCCCATAACAAATTACAATATTATGTTCGTGACTGAACTTTTTCTACCAACATTGTACATTCCAATTATATCTCTTATTATTATATATGCTGCCTAATTTACCAGGATATTAACTAACGTTATGAACTTAGAATTTTGTGATAAATACATCACAAACTGATAATAATGAGTTCTATTTAATTCCGCTGTAAACAAGGATAAAAGGACGTACAGTGGCGGGAATCTCCGGGAACATACACACCATATGGCGTGTTCACTGATGGGTGTCTGATATGGCTTTTAAAACACTGCCTTCATCAGACTAAGGCGAGCAACAAATAGGGCAGATGATAAAATAAAACAAAGAGGATCATATAAAACAGTGAATTATTGTATATTCATGTCCTCATTTCGATGATTGTAACGACACAAACACAGATAATCTCTACACACAAAATAAGCTTACTGTATGAACATTTAGAATACTTCACTAAATCTTCGTTTTATTCCGCATGAGGTATATAATGTAAATGGAATACCAATGGGCATTAAATAAATGTATTTCACCTTAGTGAATAAAAATAAGTTAATATATAAAAGTTAATTCAATGTACCAATTTCGGTAATATTATACGATGCTGTTAACAGAAAAGAAACTAATGTAATATTACGAGCAAAGCCTTAATAATAATATTTTACTTGGGTTCCAAGATACAGCTTCCGTGGACTGGATACTAGTTCGAGTAATCATGTCACTCTTTTACTTGTTTTAATAATAGATCATATTATAATTCACATAAAAATTGTAGTCCTTTTTTAACGTACTATAATTTATTTTTCTTTTGTGCAATAGATACAATAATATATCAGGTAGGTTATTTATTTAATATTATTAAATTCTGATTTGTATTATTCATCTTGTATAAAATGTTTGCTAATTGCCAGGTTTAGTTATAAGTGTACGTATCTTATATTTTGTTCTATTAATTGTTATGCTAGGTTTAGTTTCTCATTACATAACTTCAAGCCAGAACATTGTATACGCTACATAAAGGGGCTCTTTAGCCTCAGTGACAGTTATCTATGAATTAATTCAAATTCATATTCAATTCTATGAAATATATTAATAAAAATAGTTAAAAACAGATATGTAACAAATGTGGGCTTTAATTTTATGTTAGTAAAAGTAACTTTGCGAAAATGACATATATCTAAATAGTTGGTATTTTAACTATTTTTATACGACTTTTCATGTAAACCCCAAGTAAAATATTATCAACAAAGCTTTACTCGTAATTACATTAGTTTCTTTTGTTTTTAACAACATCGCTGAAATAGGCCATAATATGGCCGAAAATGGTACATTTCATTAATTAATGAACTGTATATTAATGTATTTTTATTGTGTAACGTGTAATACGTTTATTAAATGCCCGTTAGTATTTAGTTTAGATTAAACGTCAATAAGGAAGCTATTAAATATGATTAAGTTCATATCACTACATAGGTGATATCGCGGTCATTTAGCCCCATGTACTTGGGTGTGTGTTTGTATGTGTGTGTATATATGTATGTAGGCCTATCTATGCATGTACAGTATATACAGTTTCTCGCAATTTAACCATCCTAGTGCAGTGAAACGTGGTACAGTAAATCCTTATACGAATGTTAATCCACTGGCATCTAATTTATTTCAATTGTTTCCATAACCACAGGATGGCAGCTGTGCGAAATTTTAAAATCTCCTTGTTACTTTTTGTGTCCTAATCATGCGATTGAAATTTGAATGCTACACCTACACAATAATCTTCAAGTAACAGTACATAAATCTAGGACTTACATATATAAAATCCAACATGGCGACCATCCGAAATATTTAGTCGGTTCTCAATATCTACGAATCTATTACACTATTACAGCAATCAAACTGAAATTTTGTATGTTCATAGTGGCAGTTAACATAAGTAGGATATATGATAATAGGCTGAATAGTTCTTCACGGAACTACTTGTTTAAATTCAAGTAAGGACTGCAACTTTGAATTTTTCAAATAGTTCCTATTTTTGCCGCCAAACGCCACCGTCAACGACTACTAGGCCTAGTTCAGAACTTAGCTACTAGACGCCACCACAGTCGGCTCTTGGCAACGAACGAAGCAACCTAAGAGCGTTGTTTACATTCTTAACCTATATAATTTAGTTTCACACAGGTGTAATTAGCGGAAAGTTCTTTAACCTGCCATAAATCTATGACATGGGACCGCCGGGTTTACTTCCCCTCCGAAGGAAGGCACACTGAGGGATTTTTAACGCTCTTAAAAATCCGACGAATTCGGCTGGGTTTGAACCCGCTATCTTGGGCACTGAAGCTCAGCATGCTACCAACTACGCCACCGAAGCCGCTCCCACTCGACATGTAGGGGAGACTTTGCTAACTTCGCACTACGGCTAATTCCGCAGTACTTAAAATATACTTTTTCTACAGAGATACCCCAGCACAAGAGACGAGTTCATCTCACCAGCTTCTATGCCCAAGATCGCGGGTTCAAACCCGGCCGAAGTCGTCGGATTTTTAAGAGCGTCTAAAATCCCTCAGTATGTCTTCCTTTGGAGGTGAAGTAAAGCCGGCGGTCCCATGTCATACATTTATGGCTTGTAACAGAACCTTCCACTAACTACACTTGTGGAAGCTAAAATGTGTAGGTTAGTTTGATAATGTTCTAGTAGTTCCTATGTTCGTCGCCAGGTGCTGGCTGCGATGGCATCTAGGTGTCGTGTACGGTAGCATTTGGTAGCAAATGTAGGAACTAATTGATAAAATTGATCGTCTGAAGACCTACTACACGAATCATAGATAACACACACTAATACAGCCATTACAATTAACACCGGTTATCAGAGAAATTCTACACACACCCAAAGTATACGGGGCTTCATGACCATGTTGCCGCAGCCCCTAAACTAAGGAACCAACCAACCAACCAACCATCTCACCAGTTGTTTTGAAACAAATATTTAATTTCCCTTGGCTATGAATTTCAAAATGACAAATAGTACCACCTGGCGGTAAAACTTGTGTTGTACATATTTTGTTTGTGAATTATTTATAAAATCACATGTATTTCGGTGGTAGTTTTGAAGCATATAATTCGACTTACATATCACCGATTTAGACAAGGTATCCCGGATTCAGACAGGTGTCAGGTGTCCAATGTTGCACAGTTGCACGCAGTTCTGTCCAGTTTCGCTGCTTGCTCTCAATGGCTACGGTGGAGAGTTGACAACACTGTACCTAGAGCTGGGAAAGCGTTGGCTTCTCGCAGACATGGAATGTCAACATATCCGCCTAGCTACGTTTCAAAGGTCAGCCGCTCGTTAACGAGGAAAGTGAGAGAACTATACCACCTATACTCTGTCACCTGCCAGGAGTAGTGACGATGGATTATTTTCAATGCTTTTTATGTTTATTGCTGTTTAACCCAAACTCCACTGGTTATTTCTCGACAAAGGATGTGTTAACATTGGTTTCATGCTATAAATTCCAATGTTTTTCAGTACTTAACTCTTCAAGGAACATTAATGATCGTGTGGCCTCCGGAGAGGCCGAGGGCAGGTCTTTCTAGCTGACGGCTGTGGGCGACCTGCGCGTCGTAATGAGGATGAATTGATGATGTAGACGTCACACAAACCCAGTCCCCGAGCCACGGAAATTAACCCCAGGAGATTAAAATCCCTGATGGCTCGGCCTGGAATTGAACCCGGGACACTTCGGGCCAAAGCCTAGCGCGCTAACCATTTAGCCACGCAGTCGGACTTCAAGGAACATTGAATTGGTGTAATATCCTCCACTATTTAGATGACAAGACTGTGCTCAATTTTTCTGCCAATGGACCTAGAGGTTGTAATTTGCAAACGTACCCAGCGAATGATTCAATTGCCACAAGAATCGTTAAGTCACTGCCTCAACATCAGAAATAGATCTTAAATGTTCGAATGCCTTAACGTTTTAAACTAGGATCAAAAATGACAAAAAGCATTTATCAACGGTTGGCAGCCCTGGTGACTATAAACAATACTCATAGTCATATCTGTTGAGGTTCACAAAGCATATACGAAATTTGGTTGATACCCAATCGATAGTATGAAGGTTACATCCACAAAAAATATTGGAAAAACTGTCGTGTATGGGCTTCTAAAATTCAATAGCCTATAACATATTACGCTAACACACTACATCGTCCCTTGCTGGCATCGGGAGAAGCGTGGGTTCAAATCCCACCTCGCCCGTCCTGAAAATGGTTTTCGTGGTTTCCCATCGTCTACACTAGGCAAATACCGAGACGGTTCCGTTCAATAGGTCCACGACAAATTTCCTTCCAATATCACTTCCCTGACCCGTCCTGAAAAGATAAGTACATGGGCATTGACTGCATTAATAAAAATTATTAATATCTATATGTGTGCACATTTTGGAACAGCTCCTAAGTATACTTCTAGAGATATTCAACATAGAGCACAAATTTAAATTGTGTTTTTTCAGCAGTTGATAGCATTGACATAATGTTTAATTATGTTCGTGAGAAATACTTTACACAATACCAAATGTGATTTCGGTTGCTTCGGCCATTTAGGAGTTGATAGACTCACACAGAGAGAGAGAGAGAGAGAGAGAGAGGAGAGAGAGAGAGAGAGAGAGAGAGAGAGAAGGACAGACAGACACACACATTTGCCCAGATTGATCAAAAGTCTACTCTTTCATCATTTTTGCAAAATGTGAAAAGTAGGCTAATAAAATACTTTATTATACCTACCTGCAGAAAGTTTGTAGTAATTTAGCTCTTAAGTGCCATTTAGTGTCTGCTTACACAGGGCTTAATTTTCCTGAATAGATAATATCAAGTTTGTTCGTAGTTTTCCAACTCCTAATCAATGAGGAAACTTTCAGCTGGTATTTTGTGTCCATCTCATTATCATCATCAATAGTTGTATTGATTTATTACGCTAATTATGAGTAGAGAGTTATAATCTGGGACTCCACATTGATTGTGTAAATCTATATTAATGCTTTGGACTATCTATCATTTTGTTTGTTATTTCTAATTGATTGATAGCGTGAACAGCAGTTCCTAGGCTATATATAAAGATAAGAAACAATCTATGTGGGCCATTAGGGGTGATTAATTATGGCTTTGCGATCAGATTAATGTATCGTACAACACTTGTCTAAAGAAGTCTTCGTGTCGGCTACTAATGCTACAATCATAAAACACTGGGAGAAAAAGAAAAAAAAGCATTTGTTCGTCGCGTGTCATAGTAAATATCCTATCAACATTTACATGCCATAAATCGGCATGATTTGTAGACAAATTGGGTAGCAGTGTGTTGTTTGTGAAGGTAGATGTAGGTATATATTTATGTTCCAAGAAAGTAGTGAAGTACTGTCCTTTCAATGGTTGCTTTATCACATCAAATGTGTTTTAACGTATAATAAATGCCACTGTTTGGAGTTTCGCTGCACATTGGTAATAAGAGGAATTCTCATCTGATAACTTATCATTCAAATGAACACCAACTCTAGAAACCGTTCCCTCCATCACCCTGGTGAACAATATTAAGGAACCAAAAATATGCCGGAAGCTCTCACATTAAGATATATTTTATATATATTTTAAAAGTGATACCACTAGATATGGATTGGCAGTTTATACCCCTGTTGCCGCCCAGCTTCCAAACATCCAAAACCAAAAACAAAACTCAAACACACACACAAAATTAAAAAAAAACAATGAAATCTCACTCTAACCAAATGAAAACTAATCAAATCAAATCAAATCAAATCAAATCAAATCAAATCATATCATATCATATCATATCATATCATATCATATCAAATCATATCAAATCATCTCAAATCATATCATATCATATCATATCATATCATATCATATCATATCATATCATATCATATCAAATTATATCATATCATATCATATCAAATCATATCAAATCATATCAAATCAAATCAAATCATATCATATCATATCATATCATATCATATCATATCAAATCATATCATATCATATCATATCATATCAAATCATATCAAATCAAATCAAATCATATCATATCATATCATATCATATCATATCATATCATATCATATCAAATCATATCAAATCATATCATATCATATCATATCATATCATATCATATCATATCATATCATATCATATCAAATCAAATCCAATCGAATCCAATCCAATCAAACAAATTAATTAAAATCAAATCGCAACGTAACGTAACGAAACGAAACCAAAAAAGAAAAGAAAAAGAGGAAAGTAATGGAATGAAAAGGAACGAAAAAAGACGATTGTCGGGTTAGAAAATTTATATTACAACTTTTCAGTCGGTCATGCGAAAAATAATCTAAAAAAATACATGTGATTAAAATAAGCTATATACATAGTCTATACGTTTGTTTTGAACTACAGAGGAGGGTGAAAACTAAGGGAATACATGTTTCACAATAAGCGAGCATCACCCAATCTAAGAATATACAAGACAAAATAACTCTACAAAACACTACCAAACCTACAATGACACCCACTAACGGTCACTGCCATACAAAAACAAAAACGATATAAACTTAGAAAGTGTGGCAAACTATTACTGGTAAAATACTAAAGCATTAAGCATTGAAAAAAAAAGCCTCTTTATATACGTTATCTACTATGTCGCAAGACTGAGAAATGACAATCTCATCAACCAACAATCTCCATCCACCAACTGATCTATGGAGGTGTAGCTACTATTGCTGTGATATACTTAAGCAATACGTCCTAAACTATTGTAGAATTTGTAAATTAATTGCAGAAATGACCTACCCTACGACTACTCTGCCAAAGTGATAGTAAAACATTAGAACAGCAACATACAAAAATAGTAGGCATATTGACTTTCACGGCCAGTGTATTATTACTCAGCAATTTTTCTAGGTTAATGCCGTGTCTTGTGTGGGGTTTCGTCTAGGAACACCAAGCTGGCTCATCAGCGGGCTCTTGGTGTCCGTGCCCGGACATAAACCTAGAAAAATTGCTGAGTTTTACAAAAGTAGTGTTTGTCTACTAATCATGTGCAGAAAGATCTGAAATGGAAACCTATCTGAAATTGTGGAATGTCTAAAAGCTGCTCCTACAACGACTTTTCTGATGTAAAGAAAAACATGTATGTAGGCTAAAGTCACAAATCACTTATAGGCCTGCATGGGCATTATCTATGTTCGCCCCGATAAACACGGCAAGCTAAGCCGTCTTTGACTGGCGCAGAGCACGGGTGCGCGTACACGGTTCAGCCGGTGGTAGGCGCGCACTTTTACACTTTTACCTAACATGTTCAATAATGTGTAGGCTACTTAATGTGCTCATAGTTGATGCTGAAAATGTCCTCCCTCTCTTGTAACACACTCCTGACATCTTCTGATGAACAAATGGACAATTTTTATTGTCTGTTAACTTTTTATTATTTACGGAGCCATTTTTCTTGAATCGCTTAGCGAGCCTCCTAATTGTACTGGCATTAGGCATAGGTCTTCCTGGAAACATGATTTGAAATGTTCGTCTTGTTTCAGATAACTCATATCGTTGGTTCACACGTGTTTTGTCATTCATATGGACGTGTATCTGCAAAGCTTAGACGTTAGTGTTCCACGTTTAGTGAGTATTGTGATTACTGTGAACTAAACTTAAACATAAGAGATGAAATCGAAGCCATCACTGCTGTGGAAATTCAGAATGTTGTCCATTCTCTCATCAGAAGATGTCAGGTGTGTGTTACAAGAGAGGGAGGACATTTTCAGAATCAGCTATGAGCACATTAAGTACACACTATTGAACATGTTTGGTAAAAGTGTAAAAGTGCGCGCCAACCACTGGCTGAAACTTGTACGCGCACCCGCGATCTGCGCCAGTCAATGCTGGCTTAGCTTGCCGTGTTTTTCGGGGCGTACATAGATAATGACCCTGTAATTGTTCTGAAATATTTATTATCAACTGCTTATATAAAATCTCCCAAAACTACAATTACAAGTGACTAGCTGAAGTACCCGTGCTTCACCACGCGTCATAAATAAATTGAAATGTGAAGGTGACAGTTAAAACAGGGGATAGGCGAGGTGCTGCGCGGAGAGTGAGTTAGTATCGAACAGTTTGTCCAGCTACACCGCTTGGCATTGACCTTGTTTTATAGCACACAATTAGGTTTTACTCGCTAACAGTTGGAGATACAGTACATGAAAAGTGATAAGGACCATTCTGAGAGAAATTTAAATTTTAAACCTAGTATATGCCATCAAAAGTTTGCTATTTCTTAGCGTTTTCTTTTTATTTGAAATTGAAATATGAATGTTTGAAACCAAAGGGTGTAGTGACGTCACTTAAATGGTCACCATCTTTAAATAGTGCAAAGTATTGAAATCAAAGCCGGCCCCGTGATGTTGTGGTAGCGCGCCTGCCACTCCCCCGGTGGCCCCGGGTTCGATTCCCAGCTCCGTCAGTGATTTTAGAAACTGACGTGAGGGCTGGAACGGGGTGCACTCAGCCTCGTGAGGACAATTGAGTAGCTGTCTGTCAGTGAGGCAGTGCCCCGACCACGAAAACCAAGATTAACGGCCGAGGGGACTTGATGCGCTGATCACGCGTCATCCCAATATCTGCAGGCCAAATGGCTGTACAGCGGTCGCTTGGTAAGCCTAGGCCCTTCACGGGCTGTAGTGCCAGGGGTTATTATTATTATAATGAAATCAAAAGGAGCCTATATATTAACCAGGTAAATCAGCTACTGCCATGTAAAATTTCATGTAAATCGGACCAGTGGTTCTTTGGTGATCGAGTAATACACAGACACACAGACACATATCATCTCACTTTTATATATTAGTATGGATGTAGTTTTTTGATGTACGAAAAACGTACGATATTATTTACTTAGTAATTTGAAAGTACCCATGTTTTATGTACAAAAGGAGCCTGGTCATGGCTTCTAATGATTACTATGAGAATTATTGGTGACGCCAGTTAGCTGTAGGTTTGCTACGGTACTGTATCTGCTGAGGGCAGTGAAGGAGGTAATGTTCTGTACAAATTATTTACTCTTATAGTCATGTCTTAAGTACTGTAGAAAAGAGGGAGTGTTCACTGCCTAGTTAATCATTTTAGAATACTGTTTCATTTTGGTTGCTACAAATTATTCTGGTTCTGTTAGTCTTAGTCAAGTCTTATCACAGTTACTGAATTCCTGATTTGTAATACAAAAGATAGCGTGTACAGGTTAACAATGTCAACAATTAAAACAATGCAGCATAAAAACTTTATGGTTAATAACACATAAATGTAAACATATTAGTAGTAGAACACACCTTAACGGAGAGTATAACACAACAATACAATATATTGCGCGTGATACTTTCCGTCATAAGGTCAAGATTCAAAATCTCCCGTAAAGCAGCGGCATCAAAATGTCACATTTAGACGACCAGGTGGATTAGCGGCTAACATTCTCGGTTGTCGCCTTGGAGGTCCGAGTTTGAATCCAGCTCTGCCAAGAAATTTTAATTCTGGTCTGAGAGCTGGAAGGGGGTACACTGCGCCTCCCGTGGCAAAACTTGGAAGATGTTTTCCGTGGTTTCCCACTTTTACTCGAAGCAAATACAGAGATAGTTTCTAACTGAAGGCAACAGCAAGCTCAGTTTTAATCCTCACCTGAATTACAAATACACACACTACTACAGCCATCACAGTAACATTGGTCATAAGAAAAAAATCATACACACTTAAGTTCATGGAGCTACATGGCCATGATGTCGCCAAGCCTCTAAATCAATCAACAATAACAGAATCATTTAAGCTCATTTAATCTTAATACAGTAGAACGTCGTTTATCCGGACTAATTGGGACCGAAAGTGTTCCGGATAACGATTTTTCTGGAAAATCGAACATAGGGAGAACCACCAAGCTTCTCATTTAGGTGCAACGCATTCTCACACAACAAAGGTCTAGAAATGGGATATCCCTTACTTCTTGTCTGAATAAACCATAAGTAAGCCACGTCTTCCAATTTTTCATCCGTAGCTGATCTCATGTTTTTTCTTTTCAGACCCTTCTTCACTATCTAACTTCGATGAATAATTCAGAATTTCACCTTTCCGGTTCTTCAAATCATAAATATTGTGTATTTTCCGACACTGTAATTTTTCATTAGACACTGCACACTCTCACATATCCAATTTCTTTAATGATCTCCGCCTTATAATCAATCGATAAAACATTGCGATTTTGTTTTTACTTTTTGCTACTCGTAGAAGTCATTTTCACAACGTAATACAGTACAGCACGTATAACACGTTGAAACATTATAGAGCAAACAAACGGTAGGAGACAACAATTGAAAACTAGAACCGACTCACTACTCTAGGCAGCGCGCACTTCCACATAACAACAGTAAGCGCGCGCTGCTCACACTTTTTTTTGCTCGTCCGGTTAATTGACGTTCTGGTTGTTTGACGTCCGGATAAACGACGTTCTACTGTACTAAGTTTCGTGATGATATCTATAGCCGTTGTTACGTTAGGTCGCGTGCAGGGTTAGCCGACGTATTTGTTTTTATTATTATTATTTTAATTCCCTACATCGATCCCTGTTAATAAAAATTTAAAAAAAACTACGTATTCAGATTTTTAAGGCGTTCAGATTCCTAATGTTCTTATCGTGGTTTGGATAGAAAATGGAGGCCCATGACCTGGTGTTTACGTCTTGACTGTAGTCATGGAGAAAATGGAGTAGCATGGCCCCTCTCAGAGACAGGTGGAAACCTGGTGATCACTTCTTGAGGTAGTGTTGCCGTTGAGAAAATTGAGTGGCATGGCCTCTTACCGAGATAGAATGAAACTTGGTGGACCCGTCTTGTGCTACTGTTGCCATAGAGATGGTCGGCCTTGCCGTTCCTTCATAAGTTATTTTTAGCCTATTTTCAATTTTGAAAAAATAGGCTTATGAGATCACATTTTGTCCGTGTGAGTGTGTGTGTGTGTGTGTGTGTGTGTGGGTGGGTGGGTGTCCCCCTAATAAAATCTAAACGAATGGAGCGATTTCAATGAAACTCGGTAAGTTCATAGCACTATTCTGGGCGACCCCGACCGTGCCCTTCAAATTTTGTTACGTCTCACCAATTCAACATGGCGGCTGTGCGAAATATTTCACCAGAATTCAATATCTCCGAAACTAATACCGATATCACCCTTGAATTTTGTATGGTGACAGAGGGAACTACTAGAATTTCATTCACGTGACCTTTGAAAACCTGGTAACTACAAAACCAACATGGTGGCCAGGCGAATTCGCGACTTTTAAATAGACGTTTCTCGCGAGTTAACCAACCAAACGCAATGCAACTTGGTACAGTATATGTTTATACACATTGTAATGCACCGACGTCTAACTTCGTTCAATTGTTTACATAACCTCAATATGGCGGCTGTGCAAAATATTTCACCGGCATTCCATATCTCTGAAACTATTTGCGGTATCACCCTGAAATTTTGCACGGGGATAAAGGGCACCACTGGAAGTTCATCTATGAGACTTTCAAAAACCAGTTAACTACAAAACGAACATGGCGGCCAAGCGAATTCGAAAGTTTTAAATAGACTTTTCTCGCGATTTAATGATCCAAACGCAATGAAACCTGGCACAGCAAATGTTTATATACATTGTAATGCACTGGTATGTAATTTAGTTCAATTATTTACATAACCTCAAGATGGCGGCTGTGCGAATTTTTAAATTAAGTTTTTGTTTCTTGTGTCGTAATCGAGCGATAGAAATGAAAGTTTGAATAATGAACCTACGCAATAATTTTCCTTTAAATGTACATGACTCTAAGGCCTGTACATATAACAATCTAACCTGGCGACCATAAGAAATATTTAGACGGTTCTCAATATCTACGAATCTATTACAGCAATCAAACTGAATTTTTTAATGTTCATAGGGGCTATGGACATAAGTTCACCTATAGGTCTTTCAATAACCTGGTGATCACAAATCCAACATGGCGGCGGAGCGAAGTATAAATATGGTCGTTTCTCGCAATTTAACCATCCGAGTGCAGTGACACTTGGTATAGTAAATCCTTATACAAATGTTAATCCACTGGCATCTAATGATCTTCAATTGTTTCCATAACCACAAGATGGCATTTGTGCGAAATTTTAAAATCTCGTTTTTTCTTCTTGTGTACTAATCATGCGATTGAAGTTTGAATACTACACGTCCACAATAATCTTCATGTAACAGTACATAACAAGCCCTACATATATAAAAGTCCAACATGGCAACCACCCGAAATATTTAGACGGTTTTCAATATCTACGAATCTATTACAGCAATCAAACTGAAATTTAGTATGTTGATAGAGGCAATTAACATTAGTAGGATATATGAAAATAGGCTGTATAGTTCTTCACGGAACTACTTGTTCTGAATTTATTAGCCTTTGCTCGAGTGCAAATGGGCCGATATCAGAAGAATGAGAAATACTATCGAAAATCCATGTAGCCAGCCGTTCCTTCTGGGCCCTAAACTATGTGTATGCAAAATTTGGTTGAGATTGGTGGAACGGTGTATATTTGTATACGGAACAAATATATAGGTACATACCCACATACCCACATACATACATACATACATACATACATACATACATACATACTTACATACATACATACATACATACATACATACATATAGACTTTCACTTTTATATATAAGATTTATGACAAGTAGTTCCGCGAAGAACTAAATAGCCTATTTTCATATATTATACTCGTATTTTCCCTTATATTGAAAGCATTTTTAATGTGATGTACTAAATAGCGTTTGGTACAAGACCTACTGCACGTTGTGATAAAGTATTGAGCAAGAAAATCAAACTCAAAACTCAATATCCACGAAACATTACAATTATATTAGAAATTATAATGATCTTGCTATGGTACTACTGCATGCCCTGTCTTAAATCAAAGCTTTAATCATCCTCAAGATAACTCACGTCAACACATCTCCAGTACCGTACTGGAAAATATGTATCCAAAGTTATATGGTGAGGCTTTTAACGCCAAGGAATTGTGTACTGGTGTATCATAGAATCAATACAACACAGTAAATCATATGAACATGCGTATCTATCTATCTATATATATAAAGCACAAAGTTTGTCTGTCTGTCTGTCTGTCTGTTATGTATACAAATCTACACCGTTTCACCGATCTGAACCAAAATTTGTATACTTACCCTTTGGAACCCTGCGGGTAACCCCGTCAACATTAAATTTCGGACAGACCACCCCATGCCCTGCATTTAGGCCCTTTTGCACAAGTCTACACCGTTTCACCGATCTGAACCAAAAGTTGTATATTTAACCTTTGGAACCCTGCGAGTAACACTGTCCACTTGAAATTTCGGACAGACCACTCCATTCCCTGCATTTAGGCCCTTTGGTCCAAATCCACACCGTTTCACCGATCTCAACCAAAATTTGTATATTTACCCTTTGGAACCCTGCGAGTACCACTGACCACTTAAAATTTCGGACAGACCACCCCATTCCCTGCATTTAGGCCCTTTGATCCAAATCTACACCGTTTCACCGATCAGAACCAAAATTCGTATTCTTACCCTTTGGTGCCCTGCGAGTAACACTGTCTGCTTGAAATTGCGAACAGACCACTCCATTCCCTGCATTTAGGCCCTTTGGCCCAAATCTATACCGTTTCACCGATCTCAACCAAAATTTGTATATTTACCCTATGGAACACTGCAACTAACACTGTTTGCTTGAAATTTCGGACAGACCACGCCATTCCCTGCATTTAGGCCCTTTTTGCACAAATCTACACCGTTTCACCGATCTGAACCAAAATGTGTCTACTTACCCTTTGGAACCCTGCGAGTAACACTGTCTGCTTGAAATTGCGGACAGACCACTCCATTCCCTGCATTTAGGCCCTTTGGCCCAAATCTACACCGTTCCACCGATCTCAACCAAAATTTGTATATTTACCCTTTGGAACACTGCGACTAACACTGTCTGCTTGAAATTGCGGAGAGGCTACTCCATCCCATGCATTTAGGCCCTTTGGCACAAATCTACACCGTTTCACCGATCTGAACCAAACTTTGTATACTTACCCTTTGGAACCCTGCGAGTAACACTGTCCACTTAAAATTTCGGACAGACCAGCCCATTCCCTGCATTTAGGCACTTCGGCACAAATCTACACCGTTTCACCGATCAGAACCAATATTCGTAAACTTACCCTTTGGTACCCAGCGAGTAACACTGTCTGCTTGAAATTGCGGACAGACCACTCCATTCCCTGCATTTAGGCCCTTTGTCCCAAATCTACACCGTTTCACCGATCTCAACCAAAATTTGTATATTTACCCTTTGGAACACTGCGACTAACACTGTCTGCTTAAAATTGCGGCGAGGCCACTCCATCCCTTGCATTTAGGCTGTTTGGCACAAATCTACACCGTTTCACCGATCTGACCCCAATTTTATATACTTACCCGTAAAACCCGACAAGTAACACTGTTCACTTTAAATTTCGGACAGACCACAATATTCCCTGCTTTTTGGCCCTTTGGCAGAAAACTACACCGTTTCACCGATCTCAACCAGATTTTACATAATTACCCTTTGGAACTCGACGAGTAACACTGTCCACTCGAAATTTCGGACAGACCACTCCATTCCACGCATTTAGGCCCTTTGGCACAAATCTACATCGTTCACCGATCGAAAACAAAATGTGTATACTTACCGTTTGGAACCCGATGAGTAACACTGTCCACTTTCAAATTTGGACAGGCCACTCCATTCCCTCCATTTTGGCCCTTGGCACAAAACTACACCGTTTCACCGATCTCAACCAGATTTTACATAATTACCGTTTGGAACTCGACGAGTAACACTGTCCACTCGAAATTTCGGACAGGCCACTCCATTTCCCGCATTAAGGCCCTTTGGTACAAATCTACATCGTTCACCGATCGAAAACAAAGTGTGTATACTTACCCTTTGGAACCCGATGCGTAACACTGTCCACTTGAAATTTCTGACATACCTCTCCATTCCCTGCATGTAGCTCAGGAATTCCTCGGGGTTGCCAGCTTCCTAACTCACCAGTCATGAGCCCTTGAGGGTGTACCAGAAGTGGTGGGTCTACACACACCCTGCCTCTTTGAGGGCCTTGAGCAGAAGACAGGAGATATTATGAAAAGGAAAAGAAGGCAGACCCCTCGAAGAATGAGGGTATCAGGAAAGATGAGACAAAGCCAATTAAGGCGGGAAATTGAAAGACTCCCTAGCCCTCGGATACCCTAATACAGTCTGGGTCGGAAGAGAACAAGAGTTGACCAAGGGAGGCTGACAGGAAAGAGAACTGAAATGATCCCGGCACCAGGAAGTAGAAGCGATGCCAGACTCAGCTGGGGTTCCGTGGTCGCCAACCCACGTCCCACAAGTTGTGAGACCCTGGGGGGGTCAGTTGTGAGAATAGCTTGTTGATTCATCGTGAGGTGACTTGAGAGTACTTTCCAGAGCCCGCCGTGTTATCTCCTGCTGTCTATGCTGATGCCAGCACAGGGCCGTTGCGAAACAGTGAGTGATTCCCGGTCAATCTGTATAGGACGGGGAACCCCGAACGTGTGTCATCATATTTCGTCATCATCTGCGATCATCTCAGGTTCGTGCAGCTTGGACCTATATTCTTGGTATTTGCCGAGCAGTACGCTCTTTCACTAGACGCATCCAGTACAGGCCTAAGCCAGAAAATAAGGTTGAGACTTTGGAAGACATCGAAGCTAGACACCTGAATTACCTATATCAGTTTTAAAATAACACCATGTTCGTTTAGTAGTCATTTTTTCATTACCTTATTATTATCATCATAAGTGCAAATGACCTAGATGTTACGCGCATCATACCAATAATCACCGCCGCATAAAGTCTTTCTCGGCTGTGATTTTTAAAATAATTATTTTTGGTTGGTTGGTTCTTAAGTTTAGGGGCTGCGACAACGCGGTCATGTAGCCCCGTGTACTTTGGGTGTGTGTAGAATCTGTCTGATAACCGGTGTTAATTGTGATGACTGTATTAGTGTGTGTTATCTGTTTTTTAATTTAAGTACAAACTGCAACTTAGAATTCTTCAAATAGTTCGTACTTTTGCCGCCAAGCGCCACCGTCAACGACTACTAGGCCAAGTTCGGAACTTAGCTACTAGACGCCACTGCAGTCGGCTCTTGGCAACGGACGTAGACATCTATGAGCGTTCTTTACCTATCCAATTTAGCTTCACACAGGTGTAATTAGTGGAAGGTTCAATAACATGCCATAAATCTGACATGGGACCGCCGGCTTTACTTCCCCTCCGAAGAAAGGCATACTGACGGATTTTTAACGCTCTTAAAATATCCGACGGCTTCGGCCGGGTTTGAACCCGCTATCTTGGGCATAGAAGCTCAGCATGCTACCAAATACGCCACCGAAGCCACCATATAGTTATTTTTATTACAGTACATTGTGTACATTATACGTTGAAGTGTCAATTCAATACCGGTAGTAGTTTCCCTTATCATCCTCATCATAAGAGCAAATGACCTACAGTAGATGTTACGCCCATTACACCATTAATCACCACACACAACAAGTCTTCCTCGCCTGTGAATTTTGAAATATGTATTTCTATTACGGTAGTTTGTAAGTTTGACGTGTCAATTCAACAGTAGTTTTTATTATCATCCTTATCAAAAGGGCAAATGACCTAGATATTACTCCCTCATTGTCTTGGGGGCAAATGACTTAGATTTTAAGTCCATTATATTTCTAAGGAGACCTTAAAACATTATCATCATTCCACCGGGCGAAGCCGGGTACTACTACTAGTAATCCATATTTACGATGTCTGCAATAGAAGATTTGGGAAAATGACATTGGTATTAATTATATATAGTCTACGGCTCCGTCTCGGGGTAAATGAAAATTAATATGAAAGTGAATACTTCTACTATTAAGTACTAACTGATATCTAATTTACAAACTAGAAGAAAATATGGATAAATGAAAAGAGTAAGGGAAATAAATGACAGGGAGTAGAAATGTCATCAATTCTCGAAAAATAAGGAGTGAAGGACTCGGAAAGAAGTAGAGTCATAAAAGGTAAATAATGAAGGTAAAGAGGAAAGGCTACCCCTGGGGGTCACCAACTCCCGAGTGTGATCCCTTGAGGGCGTAACACTATCCAGGGTGCACCATGCCCCTTGCAGTAGGTAGGAATAAAATGAGTGTATCAGATAAGAAAAGGTAAGACAGGAAATTGAAAGGCACCCTAGGCTTCGGATATCTTAATACCGTCGGGACCGAAAGACAACAAGAGTTGGCCAATGGAGGTCCGCAGCAAATATAACAAAAGGAGCCTGGGCAAGTAAGTAGAAATAATCCCATGAAAACTTAAGGATAAGAGGCAGGCCAGAATGAGATACAGGCCAGGTTCAAGCCTGTTAGCGAGTCGAAAATAAAAGACTTGGTTACCACCGAACTGGACGAATAATACAGCATCGAATAGATTGAACGAAGCTGGATATGATGATGATGATGATGATGATGGTGAATACGTATGAGAAAAGTATAACTAGTGTTTATCGTTCTGTGTCGTGAAGAGCAGTCTGCTAGACTCGACTTAAGAGTCACTGCCAGCAGGTGTGCCACGGAGAATGTGGGTCCCGCCAGCATCAACAGCAGTCTGTATGTTCGCCCCTATATAGCGTCAGAGAATTAGAGGTTAAGGTTTGCCTAGGTCAAACGCTAAAATCAAGTACTTTGCAAGGTCTCTGTCTCTGTCTGTCAGCAGATGGGGGCAGGGTGGAGAATAGGATACCCGCACGTGTCGAGCAGCCTCAACCTTCAGGCTGTAGAGATGCGAGCAGACTTGGGATTAACCATTACACATGCTAACATTTAAAGGTAATAGTCAAATATGCGAGGAACTTTTAATTAATTTATTCGTTACATTCAAAACTAATAAGCTTGTAACGTTTAATCATTAAAATATTCCTCGACGATTCGTATACATTTTCCTAAAGTCCAGTTGTCCGAAAATTACTTTCCCTCCAATCAAATTCCTTTAATTCGAATTCCCAGCTGTTTTCCTGAATTATTTTAAACTATCTTTTCCCGAAGGCAATTTTCCCGAATGGTACTAAAGGTGATACCCAAATTATGTTATTAGCCCAGATTTCTCCCGAAGTGACAGTAGCGGCACGTGACAAAAAACTCGGGGGATTCACGCTCTTTCACCAACTGGCCACCTCGTCGTATAGCGGCTAGCACTCTTGGCTGTCGTCCCCGGAGGTCCGAGTTCGATTCTTCGCTCTACCAAAAAATTTAATTCTTGTTTAAGGGCTGGGGCGGGATTCACTCAGCCTCGTGAATCAAAACTGACAAGAAGTGGGTTCGATTCCTACCTCCATCATCCTGGAAGTGGTTCTCCGTGATTTCACACTTCTACTCCAGGCAAATGCCCGGATGGTTCCTAAATAAAGACCACGGCCTATTCCTTCCAAATTCTTGCCTGAATTACAAATAGACACACCAGTACAGCCATCATAATAACACAGGTTATCACACAAAATTACCACACACACCCATGTAAACGGGGCTAAATGACAACGATGTACAGGCCCATCAAGTGAAACAACAGTAACAACTCATTTTCGGATGAATGAAGCACAAGAAAGAAGGATAGCTAGTTGGAGATTGTTTGTGCAGAAGTCATTTCTCCTCTGTTTTTTTTTTTTTTTTTTTTTTTTTTTTGCGGAGAACCTATGAGTTACTATTATATCTCATGGAAATCAATCAGAGTATTAATGGCTTCCTTCGCATTGGACAGCATAGTAAGTTCAGAGAGGTATTTCTTGCCCATTGTACTTTTTAGATAAGTCTTCATTCTCATAGTATTTAAGAAGCATCTTTTTGATCGGATTGATATCACTAATTTAAGCAATTTTATGACTTCGCTCAAATGCTCGTGCAAGTTATTTTCAATGAAAAATATTCGTAGATCAGTTACACAGGTCAGTTCTTTAACCCTTTTCATGTAAGTAGTCCGTATACAAATTAGCCTAGATCATTTGATGAAATATCTCAGAGCTACCCTGCTAGCAGGAGGCCTTTGCTAATATTATTATTATTAATAATAATAATATAATAATAATAATAATAATAATAATAATAATAATAATAATAATAATAATAACGTTAGGATGAAAGGTGCTGATGGTTAAATCCTTCAGCCTAATTTTAACACATTTTTATTAACTATGGCATAATCCTCTTGCTTTTCTCATTTCTTTTGTTATCTTGGTAATGCTGACCAATTTCTTTTAATATTTCACATTTATGAAAAAAAAATAAAAAATTCAACTTCATCCTCTTTCTTTTCCCCTTATTTTCTCTTAAAATGTAAAAATGTAAGTTTCAATAAAATTACCTTTATCAAAAAATTGATTCACTTTCCTCTTTTTCACCTTGTCCGTCAAAAACCAATATGGCTGCCACTTAGAACCAACATTGTCACTGCTCTTTCTTTCTTTCTTTCTTTCTTTCTTTCTTTCTTACATGATGCGGCTTGACACCTGTCATGTCGTGACGCCATAGGTTGTCTCCAAACAAGAATCAACTAGTTTGTAAAGTCACGCGGCCTCACTTGGAGAAAAGAAAACTTTCTTTTACCATGTAGAGATATACTGTAGGTTATATACATACATTACATACTACAGGAAGAATATTTATATGACAGTTACTTTAAAGAATTTATATACTCGTACATAAAAGCCTCCGTGGCTTAGGCGGCAGCACGCCGGCCTCTCACCGCTGGATCCGTGGTTCAAATCCCGGTCACTCCATGTGAGATCTGTGCTGGACAAAACGGAGGCAGACAGGTTTTTCTCCGGGTACTCCGGTTTTCCCTGTCAAAATTTCATTCCAGCAACACTCTCCACTATCATTTCATTTCATCTGTCATTCATTTAATCATTGCCCCAGAGGAGTGCGTCAGGCCTCGGCAGCCGGCACAGTTCATATCCTCGCCGCTAGATGGGGGCTTCATTCATTCCATTCCTGACCCGGTCGGAGACTGGAAGCAGGCTGTGGATTTTCATATACTCGTACATAACCGTACACTATTTGATATGTACGAGGAGCTATTGATGCCATAATTCTACCACAAGGATCCCGTTTTCGATGTTCAAAACGTTTGGATGAATTTGAATTGCCACCTATCCACATATATATGTACTGTATATATGGGCATTCACTCAAATTATTATATGAATTATACTGAATTCTCCATCTACACAACACGGTTAATTCATACGACGCAATAACTGATTGGCACCTAATCAAAATTCAAACTCCGTATTTGAAGAAGATTTATCTTACTCATTCAAGCGCTGAGGTGAAATATTTGTTGAAATTTCGGCACTTGATTTTCTAAATTATTTTTTGTATATATTTTGAATATTTAATGTGAATCTTATTATCTATTTACACTCACCATTAAAATTACTTATTTTTCTAACTGCATTTAGAAAAATTATTTTAAAGACCAATATTAAATTTTATTTTATTTTATACTACATTGTAAGGATATCCATTTTATTACTTTATTTCATTTTTATTACAATTTTTACCATAAACATTTCACTTCAGATATAGATTTAAGTACATCAATATTATTTTATTTTAATTCTTAATTGATTTCATTTATTTGAGCTGAAGAAGATCTCATTGTTAGATCGAAACATGTACGATATATAAACAAGAAGTTCATGACGAAATAAAGATACTACTTTTCTTAAAATATAAAATTCATGCCAATGATTAATCTATATAGATCTATCTAGAATAATGACGAAATTAAGTTGTTAATATCGATATTTCTAATTAGTTCAAAATACTGTATACCTGGCATAATGTAGCCTAATAGAGCACTACGGTTGGCAGCCCTGGTGACTGAATATATTCTTAGTTCCATCTCTTAAGGTTCAGAATACAAAATTTGGTTGAAGTCCAATGGAGAGCATGGAGGTTACTTGCAGTTAAACATTGGATCTAACAGCGCAGGTAAAATCATGTTGGCAACAATGTCATGCATGTATTGGTCAAAAATAATCTGAAATAATATGATCAGTTGTTGTGAAAATTTTGAATGAAATCCATTAGCTAGTGTAGAAATTACATGCATTTTAAAATTGGACTTATCAGCAGGCTTAGAATCATGTTGGCAGCACTAATGTATATTAGTTACTCCAAATTAATCTAGAATGCCAGGTACTATACGTGTCCAAATTTTAGAGCTATTGGCTTGCATACTTTCTGGTATATTGATATTAGGGTAAAAAAATAGAGACAGCATTTATTGACAGTTGGCAGCTCAGGTTGCTCTTAAGAATACTCATAGTCATATCTGTTATGGTACACATAGCACATACGAAATTTGGTTGAAATCCAAATGATAGTATAGAAGTTACAAGTATTTCAAGTTGCACTTCTCAGCTGGCTTAGAATCATGTTGGTAGCACTGACGTATATGAGTTACTCAAAATTAATATAGAATGTCAGCTACTGTACATGTGCATAGTTTAAAGCTGTCGGCTTGCATACTTTCTGAAATATTGGTATTTGGATAAAATAAATTAAGAGTATTTATTAACGATTGGTAGCCCTAGTGGCTCTTAAGAATACGCTCAGTCATATCTGTTCATGTACACACAGCACATACGCAATTTAGTTGAATTCCAATTGATAGTGTTTAAGTTTTATGCATTTAAATATTGGACCAATCAGCAGGCTTATAATCATTTTGGCAACACTGCCATGTATGGCCTCCTGGAAATTAAACTGAAATATTATTATCTATACGTGTGACAATTTTGAAATAGCTCCCATTCATAACTTCCAAGATCTCCAACATGGAGCTCAAATTTCTAGTGCGTTTTTTCAGCAGTTGGTAGCACTAACATCATTTTCAAATATGGACATGAGATATTCCGGTGCACATCTTTACTCGTACTAAGTTTGGTTTTGATTGCTGCAGCCGTTTAGGAGTTGATAGGGACACACACACACACACAGCCAGCCAGCCAGACAGACAGACAGACAGACAGACAGACACACATTTTCCCGGATCGATCTCATAAGTCTACTTTTTCCTCATATTTAGCCTATTTTCATTTATGAAAAAATGGGCTTATGAGATCACCTTTTGTCCGTGTGTCTGTCTGTGTGTGCGTGTGTGTGTGATATGGTATGTGTGTGTGTGTCCCTAATTACTTCTAAACGGCTGGAGCGATTTCAATGAAACTCGGTAAGTTCATAGCACTATTCCGAACGACCCCGACCGTGCCCTTCAAATTTTGTTACGTCTCACCAATCCAACATGGCGGCTGTGCGAAATATTTCACCAGCATTCAATATCTCCGAAACTATTACCGATATCACCCTGGAATGTTTTACGGTGATAAGGGGAACTACTGAAAGTTCACCTATGTGACTTTTGAAAACCTGGTAACTACAAAACCAACATGGCGGCCAAGCGAATTTGTGACTTTTAAATGGACGTTTCTCGCAATTTACCCAACCAAACGCAAATATAACTTGGTACAGTATATGTTTATACACATTGTATTGCACAGACATCTAACTTCGTTCAATTGTTTACATAACCTCAAGATGGCGGCTGTGCGAAATATTTCACCAGCATTCTATATCTCTGAAACTATTAGCGGTATCACCCTGAAATTTTCTGCGGAGATAAAGGTCACTACTGGAAGTTCATCTATAATACTTTCAAAAACCGTTTAACTACAAAACGAACATGGCGGCCAAGCGAATTTGAAAATTTTAAATAGACCTTTCTCGCGATTTAATGATCCAATCGCAATGAAACTTGGTACAGCAAATGTTTATACACATTGTAATGCACTGGTATCTAATATAGTACAATTGTTTACATAACCCCAAGATGGCGGCTGTGCGAATTTTAAAATTAAGTTTTTATTTCTTGTGTCGTAATCATGCGATCGAAGTGAAAGTTTGAATAATGAACCTACGCAATAATTTTTCTTAATGGTACATGGCCTATACATTTAACAATCCAACATGGCGACCATCCGCAATATTTAGTCGGTTCTCAATATCTACGAATCTATTACAGCAATCAAACTGATTTTTTATGTTCATAGGGGCTATGAACTTAAGTTCACCTATAGCACTTTCAATAACCTGGTGATCACAAATCCAACACGGCGGCGACGCGAAGTATAAATATTCACGTGGAAGTTTCTCGCAATTTAAACATCCGAGTGCAGTGAAACTTTTTACAGTAAATCCTTATACAAATGTTAATCCACTGGCAGCTAATTTATTTCTATTGTTTCCATAACCACAAGATGGCAGCTGTGCGAAATTTTAAAATCTCGTTTTTACTTCTTGTGTCCTAATCATGCGATTGAAGTTTGAATGCTACACGTACACAATAATCTTCCTGTAACAGTACATACCTCTAGGACCTACTTATATAAAAATCCAACATGGCTACCATCCGAAATACTTATTCGATTCTCAATATCTACGAATCTATTACAGCAATCAAATTGAAATTTTGTATGTTGATAGTGGCAATTGACATAATTAGATTATATGAAAATAGGCTTTTGTTCTCCACGGAACTACTTGTTGCAAAATGTGAAAAGTAGGCTAAAAATATATATTTGTGTGAGTATTGATTGGCGTATAATTTAAACGTTTAATTCCATGTACAGTTCTACACGATAGTCAAGAACCAAATTGGCTGGCCACTTAGAACCATGAATCAACGTGGCCAACTCTATCTCTCTTTCTCAAAATATATGCCTTGTTGCCTGCCATATCGTGACGTCATACGATGCCTGAAGACAAGAATGCAAACCTATGTCCTCTTGACCTAGTGTACTGGTTACAAAGTTTAATAAATTGAATAAATATCAATATAAAAAATTAAAATTAAATTATACTAGAAGACCCGTGCTGCTCCGCAGCATTCACTTCAACAATCCTACAGCACTTCTGTCCATATGACATTTGCATGTCTTCATGCTAGTGACCTGAACAGACATTTACGGTACCGTCGCTTTTGGGTAAATTATGAAGTAGACTTATGAGATCAAATGTGTGGGTGTCTGCCTGTCCTCTGTGTGTGTGTCCCACTATTTACCTTGCGTAAGCTTGAAAGGCGCACGGACGTCAGGCCGAGGTGAACAGCTAACTCCAAACACATAAGCTATACTCTTCTCTGAAGAATTAACTCGACACGACTCGGCAGTTTGATGCTGGCTGAAGCTAGGTTAATAGGTCGCTCGCAAGCTCGTAAACTCACTCTGAAGCTAGTAATTTAAATTTCCACTGAATGGAGATTGCTGGAAGAAATGAAAACGTAAAAACACTTACAGTGGTCGATGTGGGAGCGGTCGCGGACTTTCTTGCAGAACTTTTCATGCTGAAAAATTCTCAGAGAATATCGATTTTTTTAAAAGACACATGGACGTTAGGGTTTTCTTCAACTCAATTCACTGAAATCGTAAATGCTTGGCTTCTTTTGGTCATAAATAAATGTTTTTCTACCTAATCCTTCATCGAGAAATCCTTTACAGAATGGTGAAAACTGCATCAAAATCCATAAGTTGCTCTCGAGATTACCCGTTACATTCAAGAATTGGGAACTTTGTTTTATACATAAAGTAGATAGAGATATCCACACAATTTAAGGCTACAGCGGTACAATTTGGTGTTTTGTCTACTTATGAACAATGGTATAAATTTAAAATAAAAGATGGATCTCTTACATTTGAATTTAGAGATGTAACTCTTGGTTAACATATAGAGGTGTGCAAATTAATAGAATTAAATAAATAATTTTAATCTATTTATATAAAAGAAAGTCGTGTTAGTTACACTAATTATAACTCAAGAACGACTGAACCAATTTGGCTGAAAATTGGTGTGGAGGTAGCTTAGAACCAGGAGACGGACATAGGATACTTTTTCTTTATCCCCTGACGTGACATAAAACGTCAAAAAGAATACAAGTCACTATAAAACGTAACGCAAATGACAGCTAAGGTAAGTCGTTTCTAGGCAACAGTAGCTCTCGACGAGACACGGCCGACTGGATGCGAGTAGCACTCTCCACTACCGGTATAGAAAATGAGGTTCTTAAAATGAAATCCCGTTAGTTACTCAACGTAATTTGTATGGGGGTAGTAAATCCAATTTACAATAGATGGCGCGAGTAGCTTCAACAAAATGGCGTGCGTTTGTTTCAAGAAAGTCCCACATGCGTTCATATACCACTCATCCCATTGCGATGAAACTTAAGTGAGATGTTCTGTACACTTCAGGTAAGGTTTCGGACTGAGTAAATCCATTGAACAATTGGTAGCGCACGAGTAGATTCAACAAATGAGCGACGACGGGCGAAGCGTTTCAAAAATGTCCTGTATGCGTTCACATACTATTCGTCCGATAGCGATGAAACTTGGGTGAGAGGGTGTGTATACTACAGGCAAGGTTTCTGGCTTAGTAAATCCAAGTTATAATAGGTAGCGCACGAGTAGATTCAACAAATGAGCGACGACGCGCGAAGCGTTTCAACAAAGTACCGTATGCGTTCATGTACTATTCGTCTGATAGTTATGAAACTTGGGTGAGATATTGTGTACACTTCAGGGAATGTTTCTGGCTTAGTAAATCCACTTAACAATAGGTATCGCACGAGTAGATTCAACAAATGAGCGACGACCGGCGAAGCGTTTCAACAAAGTCCTGTATGCGCTCACATCGTTGCCTAGGCCACGGTTCACATATCATTCGTCCGATAGCGATGAAACTTGGGTGGGAAGTTGTGTACACTACAGGCAAGGTTTCTGGCTTAGTAAATCCATGTTATAATAGGTAGCGCACGAGTAGATTAAGCAAATGAGCGACGACGCGCGAAGCGTTTCAACATAGTACCGTATGCGTTCAGTTATTATTCGTCTGATAGCGATGAAACTTGGGTGAGATGTTGTGTACATTTCAGGGAAGGTTTCTGGCTTACTAAATCCACTTTACAATAGGTATCGCACAAGTAGATTAAACAAATGAGCGACGACGCGCGAAGTGATTCAACAGAGTCCCGTATGCGTTCATATACTATTCGTCCGATGGCGACTAAACTTAAGTGAGTTGTTGTGTACACTTCAGGGAAGGTTTCTGGCTTAGTAAATCCACTTTAAAATAGGTATTGCACATGTAGATTCAACAAATGAGCGACGGCACGCGAATAGTTTATACAAAGTCCCGTATGCGTTCATATACCATTCATACGATTGCTATGAAACTTTGGTGAATTGTAGTGCACCGTCTAGGAAAGGTTTCTGACTTATTAAATCCTTTTACAATAGGTAGCGCACGAGTAGATTCAACAAATGTGTAACGGCGCGCGTATCGTTTAAAAAAGTTCCGTATGCGTTCATATAACATTCATGAGAATGCAATGAAATTTGGTGAAATGTTGTTTCCACTCCCGCGAAGATTTCTGATTTTGTAAATCCATTTAACAATATGGTAGCGCACGAGTAGATTCAACTAATTAGCGACAACGCGTGAATCGTTTCAACCAAGTCCCGTATGCGTTCATATACCATTCATCCGATTGTGTTAAAACTTTGGTGAGTTGAGTACTGTCCTGCGAAGGTGTATGAATTAGTAAATCCGTTTTTCAATTGGTGGCGCACAAGTAGATTCAACAAATGAGTACCGGCGCGCGAATCGTTTATACAAAATCCCGTATGCGTTCATATGTCATTCATTCGATTGTGATGAATCTTTGATGAGTTGTTGTGTACACGCCAGGGAAGGTTTCCGAATTAGTAAATCCATTTTGCAATAAGTAGCGTACGTATATATTCAACAAATGGGTGACAGCGCTCGAATCGTTTCAACAAAGTCCCGTATGCGTTCGTATCTCATTCATTTCATTGCGATGAAACATTGGTGAGTTGTTGAGCCCGCTCCCAGGATTTTTTTGAGTTACTAAATCAATTTTACTGTAGTTTAGAGGTGGTTAACGAAAAAAGAAAAAAATATTGGGAATCCAAAAGCACTTCAACAAACAAAGTTACAACGCCAACACTTTCTTTGATTGGCATTGCAACGCATGCCAGGTACAGCTAGTTAGTCATAATTACTTTTATTCAAATTCATTTTATTGACCAACTTCTTTTGTTGTCCTACTAAGTAGTGTTTCCTCTCCCGTGGAATTACACCTTTTCCCATATGGAATTGCGTCTAGAAACTTTCAGATTATTGGATTCCGAGGGATATCTGAGCTGGGTCCATTTTCAATTTTTCATTGACTTTAGAATTCAAGTCAGGTGATTTCAATGCAGAGTTCATGAATCTTTGAATAGTTCAATAGCGTTCATCAGTTAAAAGACCCCAAATCCCTCAGCTCTAAATTCACACGTAAAGTAGAGTGAAGTAATAAAAACGAAACGTGTGGCATTTTGCATTTGCAAGGCTCCTCTGATAGTGGAAATTCTAGAAAATCATTTTAATTTCAGTTTCTTAAAAGAAAATATAATTAGGAGTCTTGGTTAAACATTTGAAATAATTTCATCGCCTTGTAAACATACTTAGTGCATTAAACCGTGAAAAGTAAAAATGCAATTCGGGAAAACTGACATCGAATCTAATAATTTGCACATCTCTGTAAAGACAGCTATCGCCTCCACCCCTACAGATAGAATAGTAAGTAAAGACGATTGATGAGAAATGAAAAGATAACTCACACAGAAGGAATTCATATTTATTAATCCGTAAATTTGATTGAGTATATCTTTGTTATAGGACTGAGGGAATGAAATAACAGGATGTAGGATATTAATCACCGATGTAGGACAATAGTATTTTTTTTACCATTACCACAGGACAGTTATCGTATTAGGGTTGCGGACATCCTTGTAAAATGGTTATTTAATCTGTGCCCCGTTTGCTGAGGTCTGTGCTCCTCCGCAACATTAGTTTCAAAATTCTAATAGTACTTCCATTCATTCGATATTTGCTGTTCGCTTGCCTTTTGGTTCGATTTGAACTTTGACGTCATGAAAGGATTTTGCTTGCGATAGTGCGGCATACAGTTAAGTTGTCCGTGGCTAAACACCGGTTGAGGTAAATAAATGCCTACTTGATCTAGTGTTTGACCTTGAGCTTTATTGATAGTTATTCAAAAAGCCAAACGTAACTGGAAACTGCCTCCTTTTGAAGGAAAATGGCATAGAAGTATCTGATGGCGTACGGTCAAGGCGAGGGAGTAGGACATTGTTTCCAACATCTACGCCAGTAATAATTTCCAGGTGTAAGCAATTGTCGTGCATCTTCCTAACCGACAGTCTAGTGCCGTTCAACAGACCTTGGGTATCATTAATATTTCTCAACAAAATCACAATTGAGCTTTCTTTTAGTCGAAAGATATGAGGTGGCAATCCACTTATACCTATGCTGTCTAAAAATTCTATTGGGAATTGTAGAAGTTCACTCTCATCTTCAGTAATCAAATTATTCACACTGATGTAAGTTCTCAATGCTCCTGGGATTAGGTCTAAAACGTTGTCATTGATTTCTTTACAACGTTCATTTATAGGTGATAAAATCGCTATTTTTGAAAAGCGGAAATATTTTTCAGCGTGGAACTAATTCTGAATTTTCTCCATCGAAGTAAGGGTATTCACCGTTACCAATTTGTATCAAGAAGTTTGCAAAGTCACGTTGATCTGTATCCGCTCGCATATTTTTGTTGAGTTTAAAAATTTGAATAAAGGCCACAAAGGAGAGAACCTTACTGACATTTGGACTGATGCTGCTTTAGATGCGTGAGGCACAACAGGCAATACCTGCCTAAAATCTCCACCTAAGATGATAATTTTTCCTCCGAAACGCACGTCATTATTCATGATGGCCTTGAGCAGCCGATTTACACACATCAACGCGTGCTTATTAACCACAGGGGCTTCATCCCAGATGATAAGTTTTGCTGAACGAATATAAAAAGCTTCCTTGCTGTTAACTTTTATTCCTGATACAGAACTTTCATGTAAATGTAGAGGTAACTTGAAGTCGCTGTGTACAGTGCGCCCCTGAGGTAGTAACATTGCTGCAATACCAGTCCATGCAACAGAAACTACATTTAACCCCAGATTTGTGCAACTGTGAATCAAGCATTGGTAAAGAAATGTTTTCCCGGTGCCCCCTGGACCGTCAATGAAATAGGCTATGCATTACTCATCCTTTCATTGCTGTTTTGTACTAACCCCAAAATTTATGTAATTATAGCCGTTTGGTTTTTATTTGCTTGGTTTATCATCCGACTTAATTGATCCTCATTAAGTTTTGGATAATTCATTGGTAAATTTGTCTGAAGGAAATTATTAATAATAGCTGGCAATTCGAGAGAAGTAATGGGAAGACCATGGAGCTTTAATGTATTAGAAATATGTATAAGAGTGAACTGATATGCAATGTTAGGTTCGTGAAACTGCAGATAATCTTCTGATAATGAATTCTTGAAAATGTCCCATAGGCCTAACTATCTTACATTTGAAGGGGTCTGAAAGATACATAATTATGTAAGAAAACAGTTGTCGTAACTGAGAAGGCATCTGAAATTGTGGTGCTTCTGCCAAACAACGCTGCCATTATGAATCGTCAATCAGCAAACCTCGCTCCTTAGCTGTTTCTTTAAAAGTAGAATAGACAACTGCTTTGTATGTTCGTAGATCCTGGATGCTGGTAGCACCTATGACTTGAAGCAATTACAGGCGTAAATAATAACTTTCTGTTTCTGTAGGCGAAACATTATACATTCTGCCTATATTTTTTGAAACATTTTTTCTTTTTTTGCCACTGGCAGTTGCTCTTATTCCAGACGTAATGTACTGGTGTTTCAGGATATATAAGTTATACGGACTTCTGGCTTGCAAATCTTGATTTAACTTGAACCACGCTTGTAATTCCGTGTTGCGCAACTGTGCTTGAAGTAAAATATCAGGAGCATTATCATTTTTAAAATAGATATTTTGCAAGTTTGGCAAGTGAACTCGTAATCGCACGATAGAATGTGACTGTTTATGCATGTGAAATGAAAATATCCTGTATGCGGCTTCTGTTGGACCAACATATTGAACCCATGTGCCATAGGGTCCAATGAGGGCGAATCCATGCATTTGGGGAAGAAATGAAAGAAACGTATAGTTTCTAATGTAACTTAAAGAAAGATCCAGCTAAGATGCTAGCCTAATATGGTGCAAGAGGCGAGGACCAGGTGTTCGTGAGATGAGATCACCCTCTTGACATTCAGAAGGGAGCTAGTCATGAGTATTAATAACCGAGTGGAAATTTCCCAAGATTAAACAAGGAAGCCTGACTCGGAAATCGACCTTACGTTGCTGGAAATTGACAACACCGCTTATGCGCCAGAAGAGGAATAATTAAATTTAACCCGTTTACAAGTATAAAAATGAGTAAACAAGTACAGTACAGTGAATCATTTCGAATGAGAGATTTTTTAGTAAAGAGAAACCATTTAATAATTGCGCAGGAGAAAACTGCAAACGCAAGACGACGTCATCGGGGAATTACCAAGGCCTGTGTGGAGGGGAGAAAGCAAAAGAAATGCAACACCCACACAATTGAGGACGAGAAATTAATTAATATCTCCGAATTGCACGATCGATTCTTAGGTGCAATGAGATTATTTGACATTGAGAAGACGAGCTTTCGGAAGGTATAATTTTTATATTTTTGCCACCATTATTTTAGAAATTGGCCACAGAAAGGACTAGAGTCTTATCTTTTTGTAGTGAAAAGGTATAAAACTCCTGGCCTCACCAAGCCAATCATGCAGTTCAGGCAGTTCCGACAGCCCGTGAGGGGCGTAATCACGCATCACGCAGTACAAGTCCGTCCAGGGGGACGTGACGCTGGAGCATCAACAGTAAATGCAGTTTCAAACGGCCTGAGGGCACGTCACTGTGTTACATCAAACACCGAATGCAGTCATTCCGACAGTCCGTGAGGGGCGTAAGACTACATCACAGCACATCAGTATCCAGACAGCCGTGTGGGGCGTAACTCTGCGTCACATCGAAGACAGTTACTAGTACTCCTTGAGGGGAGACACGCTGTGTTACACCGCAGAAGTAATATCCGATAGCCATAGGCGTCGCAGTATTAACAACTTGCTTGCCTCCATAAGGAGTGGTAAAGAAGAAATTTAAAGTATCGCCGTGTTGAAAGAGTAGGAAAATCCTAGTTACAGGATTTAGGCCCGACTGTATACAAGTTATAGTGAAAAGTTCGTAAGATATAGTCAGAGCAGGCTGCGAACGTCGGACTTAAGGCGATAGGTCGTTCAATAGACGAACGAATATATCATAACGTACGGAAGTACCGTACCAGAAAGATAAATTGTTATCTAAATTAAAGAACCCAAAAAGGGAAGAACAGAATAAGGTTCGGAACGTATTTCAGAAACGTAGGAGTGCTAGAACCGATCAAATAAAGAAGCACGGAGACTATAAACATTATCTCCAGAAAGCAGGCGAACTATTCTAAAAGTACTAGACTCGAGAAGTACTAGCTGCTATAAACTAAATCCATAGGTCATCGAGAGGTTATTGAGGAGACCTCGATCCGAATAGACTTTCGCTAGGATCGATAAACCAGATCTACAAAGAAGCCGTTCAAGCTAGATAAATAGCCGGTCATCCAGGATAGGAGTAGAAGAATTTGGATTCCAGGGAACAGTAGATGTTTCGAGACTTTCGTATTCTGCAGGATAGGAAGCCGACATTGAATAAATTTCACCCTTGGAAACGGGAAATTAAGAGGTCACGTGTGATAGGCTCAGAAATACGGCCTAGTGATCAAGAATTGTGAAGTGTAAATTTATCAAGATTGTGTGTTAGATTAATATTTTTTGAGTGTTTATTATGTGTTCTAAAGGGACACATCAGTGTATAAAAATGTCGTCAATGTTAAGTGTCTTAAATATGTGTCAAGAAGTGTTTGTACATAAGATGAATTCCTTTAATATGGAGTAAAAGTTCAAAGTGGGCCAAAATGAAACACCGCACAAGAATAAAGATCATGGGAGTACTGAATTTCATTCTATTTTGGTGTCAGGAATTGGTTGTGTACAAATCCACCGGAGTTTTGAGTAAAAGGGATGTGTTTTGAGAAATAAATACTGGATAAACAAGAACGCGGTCTGAACAATAATAGAAATTTGAGAAATTATAAATAATTATGTAAAGAATAAATCCCGTAGAGGAAATATGTGAATAAAATGTTAATGTATTTAACGAATGTCATAAGAGCAAGCGAAATATCAGTAATTATCATGAAAGATATTTAAATAAAGTAAAGTTGAGATATGAAAGAAATAGCTTTTGAGCTTGTGTAAAGAATAAAGATAATACTAATAACTAAGTATGGAAATATTAAATAAAGATCAAAATAATTGATATGAACATAAGAGCGTTAAAGCCTTAATATATGTGTAAGATATGATGTTCAAGGGAATGTTTTAAAAGGGAGCAATTTATCGGCAACGGAAAAGATTAATATAAGAATTAAAAATAATATGAATTGTTACTAATGAGATTTATCAGTTCTTGGGAAGACATTTCGGCTTAAAATAATGCATAGCGCAAAGGAGCGCAAATAATATTAAAATGTCACGCTAGGAAAGCGTAGAAGTTAAAATACTTGGTAAATTACTTATGGAGGGTAGTTGATTGTAGTGAATTGATAATTGTATAAGTCCTCTATTTGTGACGTAGTATCACGAGGCATTGTGTATGTATTAAAAGGGAGCTAATGTATGGTATTATTGAGCGTATGTCATGTAGGCCACGGCCGACTTTAAATCGCGTCTTGTATAAGTCCTCTATAAGGGAATGGTTCCCGAGGCATGTGAAGAGATTCGAACTCAGAATCCTCTTATGAAAAGCCCCTTAATTCTTCGTCGTCGAATGTGTATTAATCTTCCCCAATCAATGAGGACCCTCTCATAATTAATAAATGCCAAGGTTACGAAAGTGGTCTATGAACCAAAGAATATTTGTTTGAATGGATACAGTACAGTAAAAGCCCGGTCTCTCCCCAGGACTGAGTATAATGTGAAGGTTTGTTTTGAAAACCTTGGAAAGGAGCTGCTAACGTGGGTTAGACAGAGAGTCGCCCGTGACCCTCCGTGTCATAAATCGCGCCCGAGTGTAATGGCCTGGCTCTCTTAGAGTAAGGGTGGGCCGAGACCGTCTCGTAATATGTAGTAAAGACATCGTGAGTGTTTAAAGTTGTTAACGACCCGGGCATCGAACCGAGGTCCTTGTAGATTGATATTTTCGTTTGCCTGTTCAGATCGTAGTTTCTTATGTGATAATGGTCTTATAAGACGTAAGAGATAAATAATAATCCCTATTGTAATGATGTATGGAAGTAGGATTCCACGAGTTAATTGAAGGCAACTAAGTTTCGGGAGTAACTATAGTTTTTTGACTGTGTCAAGTATCTTCACGCTCTGGAGTACACAAGTGATTTCCTGATTACCTTAATATATTTGTGAAAATAAAGAGAGATGATAACCGCTGAATGTGTGAACATGCCCAAAATATTGAGTTAGATAATTAACATAAAATTTTAAATGTAATTATACATTTGTTTTTGAGAATTAAGAAAATGTGAAAGTAGTATTTGAGGTGTACAAGAGTGACACCATTATGATGTAAAGCATGGAGCCAAAAGAGCTCGGAGTTATATAAAGCTTACAGTTGATGCTTTATGGAAGTAAGACTCAGTAGGAATTGATGGTTTATGTGGAAACCATATGTTTAAATACAATATTTGTTTTATTATATTTGTGATTCCTTGTTCATTTGGAACAAGTAGATGATTATGGGTCAGTAATTAAATTGTTAAACCGTTTTCCAACGTGGGGCCTGTATGATTTTATCATACACCTAATCATCTCATTTCATGGCGCCCAGTACGCAGGGATGAGTTTTCCTAGGGAAAACCCGAGTTTTCTCGAAAAATCAAAATTTTCATTTTTTTGAAAAAAAAATGGTTTTTCGAAAATTTGAATTTTAAATACTTCCATAAAGGTTTATGAAAATGAATAAATGTATCAAACGGTACGTTGTAGTAAATACCCGTACCAAAGTAAATTTTTGAAGAAATTGGGACACACTGATTCAGAGTATCATCTCTCGAGCATGTACTGGTGTGGTGGCATTAGTGGCCCACTGTATTCTAATATGATGTTGTTAAGTGAAGAGAGGCGGAGGCTCTCTGAGAATGTAAGGGCCGAGAGCCCAGATAAAGGTAAAACTACAGGTGAGAAAGAGTACCCAAATAATGAAATTGTAAAGGTTTCTGTAGAAAGCATGCGTGCACCTGGAGACATGGTTACACGAAGAGAAGGTAACATGTCTGCAGACAAAAGGGTAAATGTTGAGCCTTTAGAGCTCCAAATGGAAAACGAAAATTGTACACCGATTCCAAGGGAAAATGTAATTAATACCAAGGATGATAAGAGTAAAGATAATTCAAAGTCTCACGTAGAAATGCAGGTTCAAGTAGGCTCGGAAAACGAAGGAAAAAAGAACGATAGTTTTTTCGTTCAGGATCAGGAAAAGGTAGAAATGGCGACTTGGGATGAAATAAAGAAATTCTTGGATATAATTCGGGAAACGGACAATAAGTATCATAAGATGGATGACGAACTTTGGATATTAAAAGATTACAATTCAAGAAAGAAGGAAGGAATTGAGGAACAGAGAAAAAGTATTTCTAAGGAAAGGGAGAAGATAGACAAACTTCGTAAGAGGGCCAGTATAAATAACTATAAAATATCCAAACAGGAATTAGAGGAATTGTACAAAGAAATCCCTAATGTGAAGGAGTCTCTAAAAGAAACAAAAAAGAAATTTGCGAAACGCATGGAGAAAGAAGGGAAAATAGAAATAGCTCCGTGGGAACAGATAGAAATGTTTACTATGGAATTAAGTGAAATAGAGGATAAAGTATGGAAAATAAGAGATGCATGGAGTAAGATTTGGTGGAAGACCGATTATCAAGAGCACGAAAGGAAGAAATATGTTCGGGAACAGAAAGATTATATGGTAGAGGAAAGGAGTAAAATACATCGGTTCCTAATGAGCATGTATGATGAAAATGGAATAATAACTATTCAGGAGTTAGCTGGATTAAGAGAAGTTAAGATTCGGGAATACGAAGAAATAGTAGAGGCTGCTCAGAAGAAATATGATGAATACATATTAGCAGAGGACCTCAAAGCAAAAGAAATGGCTATCCCAGTCAGAAATGAAACAGTTGTCCGGACGGAAGTTGAAAAACAAGCTGAAATTGAAGAAGAAAAAGAAATCATGGTGCCAGAGGAGCCCAAAATTGATATTAAAGAAGAAAAACAGGAAGTAGAAATTATAATGACTCCAGTGGAAACTGAAGAAAACCTTGAGATCCTTCCTGAAGAACATAGGGAGACTCAAGAGGAAATAGTAAGTCCAGACCAGGAGGACAGCCAAAATGAAAATGAGCTGCAAACTGAAGAGACTCATTTTGATGAAAAAGTTGAGCAGGAAGAGCAAGAAGTAATCTCGGAACAGGGGATAACAAAGGAATTGATAGTTGAAGAAACGGAAATAATAATTCCTGAAGAAACAGAGAAATTAGATGAAACAAAAATAGAAAATGTCAACGAAGCAGCGATGGAAACAGAGGTTCAAGACTTGACGAAGGAAATTGAAAGAGAAAACCCAGAAGACATTCAGGAGGACCAGGAAGATGAAAGGGCATTAGAAGAAGAAGAAGGAAAATTGAAAGCTCAGATCCTTGAGTTAATGATCAAATGTCAGAATTGTCAAAGAAAGAAAAGAGAAAGGAAAACAGATGCAAACATGAGCCAAGAAAACCTAAAAGAAAAAGATGAGATTGTTGGAAACAATGAAAAAATGAGAGGAGAAGTCTCTGAAGAAAATCAAGAAAGAGGAAGACCGAAATTGGTAGTTGGTGTACCAGGAAATGGATACCCCATGGGAACAATGAAAGGAGGTGGAATAACATACGAAGCCTTGGAGAAAGAGGACGCTCAGGCATATTTCAGCTGGAAGCTCCGTAAAAAGAAAAGGAATGAAAGAAAGGAAAAATGGAAGAAGGGAGATAGAAGAAGAGCACGTTTATGGACAAGGATGAAAGGAAGACGGAGATGGTTCATAAAGCAAAAGAGATACAGAGTGTGGAAGAGAAGGAATAAAACTTATATAGAAATAAGAAAACGAGAGAATATGGAATATGAGAAAAGAAGAGAAGAGGGAGAAAGAGTAAGGGGTGAAGAGAGTCAGGAAGATGCTGAGGTCATAAAGAAAATAGAGCATTATATTAGAGCTATAGAAAGATGTGAAGGAAATGAAGAAAGAACGATGCATTGTTTAAAACAATTGTATAACTTACCAATAAACGTTCAACATCTGGAGAAAACTGGAATTGGCAAGGTTGTAAATGGTATGAGAAAAAGAAACGGTTTAGTAGGAGATGTATCCCGAGCCTTGATAAAACTTTGGAAGGAAATGGTAATGGAAGACCAAAGTGATGAAGAAGAATGCGAAAGTGAAGAAACGGAAAGAGATACTATGGAAATAGAAGAGAATGAAATTGACGAAGAATTCGAGGGTGAAGAGAAAGAAGGTGATGAAATAGAAATAGATGATAATGAGAGTGAAGAAGAGGAAGAAGAACAAGGAGGAATAATAATAGTTGGAGACGTAAGATGGAGACACAAAGGATAAGAAGAGAATTATTCCATTGGAAACAACGGGTAAAGCCCTTTGCAACCGTCGATGAATAGAGGGAATAATAATAAGTGTTGAAATACCATCTCAAAGAGAGATGAGGAAGGGGGAAGAAAACCAGAAAGAGTCAGGTGAGGTTAGACTGAGCTCTTAAAAATCGAATGAAGTATAACAGACTTGAAGTCTGAGAACTGTAATAAATTAAGTTACGGGTAAAGCTAATTGCACCCGCAAGGTAATTTAAAATAAAGTCATTAGGTTGACAATATAAATGAATAGAGAACAGACCGACTAGAAGTCCGTCTTGAGAAAAGAAGAAAGGGAACCAACTGTTGACTCGAGTTTGGAGAAGTGCACACCAGACGAGGGGATAGTTGTAAACACCGAACGTGACAAGAAATTTATGACCCTGAAGTGTAGTCGACCACTAGGGGAATGAATGAATGAATGAATGAATGGGAACTTTTGAAGACCCAACCTAAACACAGACCAGAGAGGAAAGGAATTTTAAAGAAATAATTGATTTTATTGAAGAAGAAAATTTCAATGTAATAAAGGAGAAAGAAAGGGTAAAGACAGAGCATACCCAACCTACACAATTAGTGGAAGGAACTTTAAAGAAATAAAGCAACCGTAAATACGGACGACGTTATGATGGATTCGACGAATAAAGAAAGATAAAATTAATTAAAATAAATTAACTCAAAAATTTTTCGAAAATTTATTTATCCTAAGGAAGGGTGAGATGAACCCATGTGCCATAGGGTCCAATGAGGGCGAATCCATGCATTTGGGGAAGAAATGAAAGAAACGTATAGTTTCTAATGTAACTTAAAGAAAGATCCAGCTAAGATGCTAGCCTAATATGGTGCAAGAGGCGAGGACCAGGTGTTCGTGAGATGAGATCACCCCCTTGACATTCAGAAGGGAGCTAGTCATGAGTATTAATAACCGAGTGGAAATTTCCCAAGATTAAACAAGGACGCCTGACTCGGAAATCGACCTTACGTTGCTGGAAATTGACAACACCGCTTATGCGCCAGAAGAGGAATAATTAAATTTAACCCGTTTACAAGTATAAAAATGAGTAAACAAGTACAGTACAGTGAATCATTTCGAATGAGAGATTTTTTAGTAAAGAGAAACCATTTAATAATTGCGCAGGAGAAAACTGCAAACGCAAGACGACGTCATCGGGGAATTACCAAGGCCTGTGTGGAGGGGAGAAAGCAAAAGAAATGCAACACCCACACAATTGAGGACGAGAAATTAATTAATATCTCCGAATTGCACGATCGATTCTTAGGTGCAATGAGATTATTTGACATTGAGAAGACGAGCTTTCGGAAGGTATAATTTTTATATTTTTGCCACCATTATTTTAGAAATTGGCCACAGAAAGGACTAGAGTCTTATCTTTTTGTAGTGAAAAGGTATAAAACTCCTGGCCTCACCAAGCCAATCATGCAGTTCAGGCAGTTCCGACAGCCCGTGAGGGGCGTAATCACGCATCACGCAGTACAAGTCCGTCCAGGGGGACGTGACGCTGGAGCATCAACAGTAAATGCAGTTTCAAACGGCCTGAGGGCACGTCACTGTGTTACATCAAACACCGAATGTAGTTATTCTGACAACCCGTGAGGGTGTTACTACGCATGCAGTCATTCCGACAGTCCGTGAGGGGCGTAAGACTACATCACAGCACATCAGTATCCAGACAGCCGTGTGGGGCGTAACTCTGCGTCACATCGAAGACAGTTACTAGTACTTCTTGAGGGGAGACACGCTGTGTTACACCGCAGAAGTAATATCCGATAGCCATAGGCGTCGCAGTATTAACAACTTGCTTGCCTCCATAAGGAGTGGTAAAGAAGAAATTTAAAGTATCGCCGTGTTGAAAGAGTAGGAAAATCCTAGTTACAGGATTTAGGCCCGACTGTATACAAGTTATAGTGAAAAGTTCGTAAGATATAGTCAGAGCAGGCTGCGAACGTCGGACTTAAGGCGATAGGTCGTTCAATAGACGAACGAATATATCATAACGTACGGAAGTACCGTACCAGAAAGATAAATTGTTATCTAAATTAAAGAACCCAAAAAGGGAAGAACAGAATAAGGTTCGGAACGTATTTCAGAAACGTAGGAGTGCTAGAACCGATCAAATAAAGAAGCACGGAGACTATAAACATTATCTCCAGAAAGCAGGCGAACTATTCTAAAAGTACTAGACTCGAGAAGTACTAGCTGCTATAAACTAAATCCATAGGTCATCGAGAGGTTATTGAGGAGACCTCGATCCGAATAGACTTTCGCTAGGATCGATAAACCAGATCTACAAAGAAGCCGTTCAAGCTAGATAAATAGCCGGTCATCCAGGATAGGAGTAGAAGAATTTGGATTCCAGGGAACAGTAGATGTTTCGAGACTTTCGTATTCTGCAGGATAGGAAGCCGACATTGAATAAATTTCACCCTTGGAAACGGGAAATTAAGAGGTCACGTGTGATAGGCTCAGAAATACGGCCTAGTGATCAAGAATTGTGAAGTGTAAATTTATCAAGATTGTGTGTTAGATTAATATTTTTTGAGTGTTTATTATGTGTTCTAAAGGGACACATCAGTGTATAAAAATGTCGTCAATGTTAAGTGTCTTAAATATGTGTCAAGAAGTGTTTGTACATAAGATGAATTCCTTTAATATGGAGTAAAAGTTCAAAGTGGGCCAAAATGAAACACCGCACAAGAATAAAGATCATGGGACGATCTTAAAAACATGTGAGTACTGAATTTCATTCTATTTTGGTGTCAGGAATTGGTTGTGTACAAATCCACCGGAGTTTTGAGTAAAAGGGATGTGTTTTGAGAAATAAATACTGGATAAACAAGAACGCGGTCTGAACAATAATAGAAATTTGAGAAATTATAAATAATTATGTAAAGAATAAATCCCGTAGAGGAAATATGTGAATAAAATGTTAATGTATTTAACGAATGTCATAAGAGCAAGCGAAATATCAGTAATTATCATGAAAGATATTTAAATAAAGTAAAGTTGAGATATGAAAGAAATAGCTTTTGAGCTTGTGTAAAGAATAAAGATAATACTAATAACTAAGTATGGAAATATTAAATAAAGATCAAAATAATTGATATGAACATAAGAGCGTTAAAGCCTTAATATATGTGTAAGATATGATGTTCAAGGGAATGTTTTAAAAGGGAGCGATTTATCGGCAACGGGAAAGATTAATATAAGAATTAAAAATAATATGAATTGTTACTAATGAGATTTATCAGTTCTTGGGAAGACATTTCGGCTTAAAATAATGCATAGCGCAAAGGAGCGCAAATAATATTAAAATGTCACGCTAGGAAAGCGTAGAAGTTAAAATACTTGGTAAATTACTTATGGAAGGTAGTTGATTGTAGTGAATTGATAATTGTATAAGTCCTCTATTTGTGACGTAGTATCACGAGGCATTGTGTATGTATTAAAAGGGAGCTAATGTATGGTATTATTGAGCGTATGTCATGTAGGCCACGGCCGACTTTAAATCGCGTCTTGTATAAGTCCTCTATAAGGGAATGGTTCCCGAGGCATGTGAAGAGATTCGAACTCAGAATCCTCTTATGAAAAGCCCCTTAATTCTTCGTCGTCGAATGTGTATTAATCTTCCCCAATCAATGAGGACCCTCTCATAATTAATAAATGCCAAGGTTACGAAAGTGGTCTATGAACCAAAGAATATTTGTTTGAATGGATACAGTACAGTAAAAGCCCGGTCTCTCCCCAGGACTGAGTATAATGTGAAGGTTTGTTTTGAAAACCTTGGAAAGGAGCTGCTAACGTGGGTTAGACAGAGAGTCGCCCGTGACCCTCCGTGTCATAAATCGCGCCCGAGTGTAATGGCCTGGCTCTCTTAGAGTAAGGGTGGGCCGAAACCGTCTCGTAATATGTAGTTAAGACACCGTGAGTGTTTAAAGTTGTTAACGACCCGGGAATCGAACCGAGGTCCTTGTAGATTGATATTTTCGTTTGCCTGTTCAGATCGTAGTTTCTTATGTGATAATGGTCTTATAAGACGTAAGAGATAAATAATAATCCCTATTGTAATGATGTATGGAAGTAGGATTCCACGAGTTAATTGAAGGCAACTAAGTTTCGGGAGTAACTATAGTTTTTTGACTGTGTCAAGTATCTTCACGCTCTGGAGTACACAAGTGATTTCCTGATTACCTTAATATATTTGTGAAAATAAAGAGAGATGATAACCGCTGAATGTGTGAACATGCCCAAAATATTGAGTTAGATAATTAACATAAAATTTTAAATGTAATTATACATTTGTTTTTGAGAATTAAGAAAATGTGAAAGTAGTATTTGAGGTGTACAAGAGTGACACCATTATGATGTAAAGCATGGAGCCAAAAGAGCTCGGAGTTATATAAAGCTTACAGTTGATGCTTTATGGAAGTAAGACTCAGTAGGAATTGATGGTTTATGTGGAAACCATATGTTTAAATACAATATTTGTTTTATTATATTTGTGATTCCTTGTTCATTTGGAACAAGTAGATGATTATGGGTCAGTAATTAAATAGTTAAAGTGTTTGTAGCGCCATTAATTTTATTAATTAAATGTGTTAAAATAGGAGTTGATTTTGTTGTTATTTTTGCAAGTGTATCCTCTAATTAATCCAAAATATGTGAGTCACAGAGTGGGGGAACTTACCGCTGCCCCGAAATTTCCGAATTGAGCTACGCTGGTATACTGTGATTGGCATATTTCTTGCTAAAAGGGCACAATATCTAGCTAGCATTTAGGAAAGAAGTAATTTCATCGTAGTTCACCGTTTCGCCTTCAGGACATATTTTAACAATGCAGCAGTCATGACCTTTGTACACATACTTGTGGATTTTAATATAAATAAGAGACTTGTGGATGTATTTAACATTCCGAACACACTTGAGCATATTTCAACATTTATGAGCTTGCAAGTAAAGTAAAAGAAATGGATTGTAGGGAACAATGAATCGACTATCGATTTCAATGTCAATGCCTCGATTTTTTTATAATAATCCGTCAATTATTTCTTCTCCTGTACGAAGGATAACCATTGGCATTATCTTTTTTCTCTTCCTGGAACTGTTTAGGGAAATCTTTCTTACATACGCCATCTTTCATACAGACTGAAGAAGGATTCAAAGATCCGCGAGGACCATGTACCATATGACGCCTTACCAGCTCGTATAGTGCTTCATCCTCGAGATCTGGTATTTCGGCTGACACCACACTGTCAATGTAAGAAATTTCTCGAAACTTACAATCTTCCGTTAATATTAAGTGTAAATGGATGTGCGGGAGACCTCGTTTTTGAAATTCCACTGTATCTTGATATTCTTTTACCGAAAATTTCCTTAACATTAATCAATCGTAGCAATTCCTTTACTTTGCAATGGAAAACTCTCACTTCAATATCAGGCCTATGATTAACCGTTTCCCAGAGATGAATGCTGTTAAGTATTTCTGGCCAGCCCGCATTATAGGCGAACTTAATGAATAAATCTGGTTTTCCAAACTTTCTCACTATCGCCATCGCATCCTGATAAGTTTGCAATACTTTCCTTGGGCTACCTGTAAAAGAATATGGCAAAACTGCAATACGACCGACTCTTGAGATTTTCATTTCTGCTCGTACATGCGAGGCGTATGCTAAACAGGCATATGTATCAACTCGTAACTTCGTTTGTTTGTTGATGACGTATATATATTAACCGGTCACCTTCCATATGACAGTAGTAATCCACGAATAAATGTCCATTTTGCAAACTTGAGCAGCGACAACTAACTCAACATGACCTCCAGGAACACCATTCATAGACATATACATTTTGTAATCATCGCTCGTATTGATAGCAGTTTCGTACATATCGCTGTTGCCAACAATAAAGGAAGAATAATTATTCCACTTGTCTGTAACATGTTTTACAATTCGCTTTCTAACCTGTGTAAATAAACTCTGATTGTTGTACTCACAATATGCCAATGACCTGAACAGACATTTACCGTCACCTTTAATCTTTATAACATTTGTAATTGAGTGTCGCCTCTCATTCATCATAATATGATTCATTGTATTGATTGAGCACACAACCTATAAGGACGAATGATGAAACGAAAAGAAGACAGTTTGTAGCTGGTGAGACCAAAGACTATATAACAGAAAGTTCGGATACACAATACAAAATGGCGTTTCCAACATTCGACTGTAGCGGCATCTTCGTGAAATTAATTGTCTTTCGTATACAGTATTTGTTAGCCTATTTTCAATTTTGAAAAAATAGGCTTATGAGATCACCTTTTGTCCGTGTGTGTGTGCGTGTGTGTGTGTGTGATTCGTGTGTGTGTGTCCCCCTAATAAAATCTAAACGGCAGGAGCGATTTCAATGAAACTCGGAAAGTTCATAGCACTATTCCCGGCGACCTCGACCGTGCCCTTCAAATTTTGTTACGACTCACCAATCCAACATGGCGGCTGTGCGAAATATTTCACCAGCATTCAATATCTCCGAAACTATTAGCGATATTACCCTGACATTTTCTATGGTGATAGAGGGAACTACTATAAGTTCACTTATGTGACTTTTGAAAACCTGGTAACTACAAAACCAACATGGCGGCCAAGCGAATTCGCGACTTTTAAATAGACGTTTCTCGCGATTTGACCAACCAAACGCAATGAAACTTGGTACAGTATATGTTTATATACATTGTAATGCACCGACATCTAACTTCGTTCAATTGTTTACATAATCACAAGATGGCGGATGTGCGAAATATTTCACCGGCATTCTATATCTCTGAAACTATTAGCGGTATCTCCCTAAAATTTTGTACGTAGATAAAGGGCACTACTGGAAGTCCATCTATAAGATTTTCAAAAACCGGTTAACTACAAAACGAACATGGCGGCCAAGCGAATTTGAACATTTTAAATAGACCTTTCTCGCGTTTAATGTTCCAAGCGCACTGAAACCTGGTACAGGAAATATTTATACACATTGTAATCCACTGGTATCTAATTTAGTTCAATTGTTTACATAACCTCAAGATGGCGGCAGTGCGAATTTTAAAATTAAGTTTTTATTTCTTGTGATGTAGTCATGCGATCGAAGTGAAAGTTTGAATAATGAACCTACGCAATAATTTTCCTTTAATGGTACATGACTCTATGGCCTATACATTTAACAATCCAACATGGCGACCATCCGAATTATTTAGACGATACTGAATATCTACGAATCTATTTTAGCAATCAAACTAAATTTTTTAATGTTCATAGGGGCTATGAACTTAAGTTCACCTATAGGACTTTAAATAACCTGGTGATCACAAATCCAACATGGCGGTGACGCGAATTATAAATATTCACATGGACGTTTCTCGCAATTTAACCATCCGCGTGCAGTGAATCTTGGTACAGTAAATCTTTATCCGAATGTTAATCCACTGGCATCTAATTTATTTCAATTGTTTCCATAACCTCAAGATGGCAGCTGTGAACATTTTTTAAATCTCCTTGTTTTTTCTTGTGTCTTAATTATGCGATTGAAGTTTGAATACTACACGTTCACAATAATCTCCATGTAACAGTACATAACTCTAGGACCTACATATATAAAATCCAACATGGCGACCATCCGAAATATTTAGTCGGTTCTCAATATCTACGAATCTATTACAGCAATCAAACTGAAATTGTGTATGTTGATAGTGGCAATTAACATAAGTAGGATATATGAAAATAGGCTGTATAGTTCTTCACGGAACTACTTGTTGTCATTCAAACAGATGTTGACAAGACAGTGTCATTAGCAAAGTGACTGCTGATTGTGCATGAGCATTTCATTCTCAAAATAATCTATTCTTTGAGAAGTTTTAATAAAATTATGTGCACAGAATCCCCTTCTACTTATTGTTTGGATTCATGCGACATTAGCGCCCGAGCGGAGCAGGTAGAAGTTAACGATACCATGACGTAATTAGGGAACTCTCTGTTAATATCAAGTTAGATTTATTATTGGGGCGGCGTTGAATATCATGATACAGTGTTACTCGTTGTCGCCTAGCGACAATATGTCCGTCAAGTCATTCGATATTCTATTTTCGTGAGACCTTGAAGGAAGTAATATTCGCAATTATTTTAATACTCGAATGATATAATCATGTAAGATGGATATCAATCGACGGTGATTCACGGGCATTACATTTTAAGATAACAAACGTCGTCGTAGCGCAAATACTTCCGGAGATATTTCAGTTTTAGTAAAGGGTGAAATTTTTTTGAAAACTATATTAATACTAGCTGAAGTACCCGTGCTTCGCTACGCGTCATAAATAAATTAAAATGTGAAGGTGACAGTTAAAACAGGGGATAGGCGAGATGCTGCGCAGAGGGAGATTAAGGATGGAACATTTTGTCCAACTACACCGCTTGGCGTTGACCGTGTTTTATAGCACAAATTTAAGTTTTACTCGCTAACCGTTGGAAATACCTTTCCGACAGAAAATGTAATTTTTAAACTCGTTTATGCCATCAAAAGTTTTCTATTTTTTAGCGTTCTCTTTTTTTTGAAATGGAAATATGAAAGTTTGAAACCAAAGGGTGTAGTGACGTCACTAAAATGGTCGCCATCTTTAAATAGTGCAAATTATTGAAATCAAAAGTAACCTATATGTTAACCAGGTAAATCAGCTACTTCCATGTAAAATTCATGTAAATCGGACCAGTGGTACTTGCGTGATTGAGTAATACACACACACCATCTCATTTTTAGCCTCGCTTCGCTCGCGTCATAGTCGTGTCATATTGTTATTCAATGAAATGCAGGTTTAACCCCGTTAACACCCCTTTAGAACCTGAATATCCAAAAATCCCTCCTTAGTAGACATTTTCGACACACAACAAACATATCCCCAAAATATCATTCTTCTAACTTTAATAGTTTTGGTTGGTCGATGAGAGTGAACATTCAAAAATCCTTCCTTAGTGGACGCTTTTCTTCCAGAATTTCACCCCTCCCCATATGCCCCTTAAATTGTATTTATGAAAAAAAAAACGGTCGAACACCTATTTATTTTATTTATTTATTTATTTATTTATTTATTTATTTTTAAGCTGATTGATTTCCTCCGAGTTTCAATCACCTCGCTTATGTCGTTTAAGAGATACACGCTCCAATAGGAATCTTTCAAACCCCACTTTTCATCCCTTTCACCTCATAATATACACTACATCGAAAAACCATTAGACATGTGTCAGCTTATTTTAATGATTAGAATATATGCCAAGTATCACATCCCCAAATGAAACCACTCGTGAGATATTGTTATTCAATGAAATGCACATTTACCCCTTAAGACTTCTTTAGAACCTGAATATCCAAAACTCTTTCCTTAGTGGACGTTTTCGTCATACAACGAACGTATCCCCAAAATGTCATGTTTCTAACTTCAATAATTTTGGCTGGGCGATGATGAGTGAGTGAGTCAGTCAGGACATTTTCTTTCAATTATTTTTGATAATTTCACCCCTCCCCATGAGCCCCTTAAATTGGATTTATGAAACAAACGGTCGAACACCTATTCACTTATTTAAAGCTGTTTTCCCCCTGAGTTTGATGAGTGAGTAAGTGAGTCAATCAGTTAAGACACTTTCTTTCCTGTTTTTTTCCCCCAGAATTTCACCCCTCTCCAAGGGCCCCTTAAATTGGATTTATGACAAAACGGTCGAACACCTATTTACTTGTCTTTAAAGCTGTTTTTCCCGTCAAATTTCAACTTCTCGCAAATGTCGTTTCAGAGATACACGCTCCGTTAAGAATCCCTCAACCCCCAATTTTCACCCCTTTCAACTCATAATATACACCACATCGATAAACCCTTAGACATATGTCTGATTATTTTTAATGATTAGTTTATATACCGAATGACACATCCCTAAAGAAACAACTCATGAGATATCGTTATTCAATGAAATGCACGTTTATCCCCTTAACACCTCTTTAAAACCCGAATAAACAAAAATCATTCCTTAGTTGACGTTTTCGACATACAGCGAACATATTCCCAAAATTTCATGTATCCAACTTGAATCGTTTTCGCTGGGCGTGATGAGTGAGTGAGTCAGACAGGACATTTTCTTTCAATTATTTTTACCAGAATTTCACCCCTCCCCATGGACCCCTTAAATTGGATTGATGAAAAAACGCTTGAACACCTATGAAATTATTTTTTTTAAGCTGTCTTTTACCCCTGAGTTTGATGAGTGAGTGAATTAGTCAGTCAGTTAGGACTTTTTCTATCCTTTTTCCCCCCAGAATTTCACCCCACCCTATTGGCCCCTTAAATTAATTTATGAAAAAACAGTCGAACACCGATTTACTTACTCTTTAAGCTGATTTTTTTTCGCTGAGTTTCAAATTTCTCGCCTATGTCGTTTAAGAGATAGGCCTACATGCTCCGTTAGGAATCCTTCAACCCCCACTTTTCACCCCTTTCACCTCATAATAATACACCACATCGAAAAACCCTTGGACACATGTCTGTTTATTTTAGCCTACTTTCGATTTTTGCAAAAAATGAAAGTAGACTTATGAGATCACTACAGGGCGAAAAAAAAGTGTGTCTGTCTGTGTGTGTGTATGTGTGTGAGTCTGTGTGTGTGTGAGTGTGTGTGTGAGTGTGTGGCCTCTGAATGTCTGTCCCCCCCTATCAATTCGAACACGGTGAGAGCAAATTGAACGAAATTTGGTACAAAGGTAGCACTAGCAAAGGACACCTCAGTGTCATGTTTCATATCGCCGCCATCTTGACGGAAACGTAATGGCGGCCACACAAATGTTCAAAGCTTAAATCAAATTACGACTAACCTAATCATCCGATCTCTACCAAATTTTTCAACAACATACCTCTATGGGGGGAGCATCCTTTGACCAAACTAATAGGTCATCAGCCTAATAATTTGCGGATGGCGGCCATCTTTGTGTGAAAATCGATTGCCCCTATTAATTCGAACACGGTGAAACCGAATGGAATGAAATTTGGTACAGAGGTAGCACTAGCAAAGGGCACCCCAGTGTCATGTTTTATATCACCGCCATCTTGACGGAAACGTAATGGCGGCCACACAAATGTTCAAAGCTTAAATCAACTTACGACTAACCTAATCATCCGATCTCTACCAAATTTTGCAACAACATACCTTTATGAAGGGGGCATCCTTTGACAAATCTAATAGGTCGTTAGCCTAATAGTTTGCGGATGGCGGCCATATTTGTGTCAAAATCGATTACCCCTATTAATTCGAACACGGTGAAACCGAATGGAATGAAATTTGGTACAGAGGTAGCACTAGCAAAGGGCACCTCAGTGTCATGTTTTATATCACCGCCATCTTGACGGAAACGTAATGGCGGCCACACAAATGTTCATAGCTTAAATCAAATTACGACTAACCTAATCATCCGATCTCTACCAAATTTTGCAACAACATACCTTTATGGAGGAAGCATCCTTTGACAAATCTAATATTTCATTAGCCTAATAGTTTGCGGATGGTGGCCATCTTTGTGTCAAAATCGATTACCCCTATAAATTCGAACACGGTGAAACCGAATGGAATGAAATTTGGTACAGAGGTAGCACTAGAAAAGGCCACTTCAGTGTCATGTTTTATATCACCGCCATCTTGACGGAAACGTAATCGCGGCCACCCAAATGTTAAAGGCTAAAATGTAATTACGACCAACCTAATAATCTAATCTCTACCAAATTTTGCTACAACAAATCTTTATGTGGGAAGCATATTCTGACCAAACTGCTAGATCATCAGCCCAATAGTTTGCAGATGGTGGCCAAGTATGTGTGCAAATCGATTCCCCCTATCAATTCAAACACGGTGAAACCGAATTCAACGAAATTTGGTACAGAGGTAGCACTAGCAAAAGGCACCTCAGTGTCATGTTTTATATCGCCGCCATCTTGACGGAAACGGAATGACGGCCACCCAAATGTTAAAAGCTTAAATCAAATTTCGACCATCCTAATAATTTGATCTCTGCCGGATTTTGCAACAACATGCCTTTATGTGGAAAGCATCTTATGACTGACTACAAGGTCATCAGCCCAATAGTTTGCAAATAGCGGCCATGTATGTGTTCAAATCCATTCCCCATATCAATTCAAACACGGTGAAACCGAATTGAATGATTTTTTTTACAGAGGTAGCACTAGCAAAGGGCACCTCATATTCATGTTTAATATCCCTATAGCACGTTGTATTTCAACAAGCTACTACAACCAACATTCAATTATACTCCTTGAAAAGGACAAAGGGTTATAACAATACCCATGCATTTAGGAGAAAGTTGGCTATATATTCTTTACTGAACATCTTGTTTAATGATTAGTTTATATGCCGAGTATCACATCCACAAATGAAACCACTTGTGAGATATTGTTATTCAATGAAATGCAGACCCCTTTAGAACCTGAATATCCAAAAATCCTCCCTTAGTGTACGGTTTTGACATACAACGAACATATCCCCAAACTGCCATGCTTCCAACTTCAATATTTTTGGCTGGGCGATGATGAGTGAGAGAATGAGTCAGGACATTTTCATTCATTTTTTTCCCTTCAGAATTTCACCCGTCCCGATGAACCCCTTATATTTGATTGTTCAAAAAAACTGTCGAAAAGCTATTTACTTACTTTAAAGCAGTTTTCCCCCACTAAGTTTGATGAGTGAGTCAGTCAGTCAATCAGTTAGGACAATTTCTTTTCTGCCCCCCCCCCTCCCAGAATTTCACCCCTCCCCATGGGACCCTTGAATTGGATTTATGAAAAAACGGTCAAACACATATTTACTTATTTTTATCCTGATTTTTTTCCGCTGAGTTTCAAACTCCTCACCTATGTCGTTTAAGAGATACACGCTCCGTTAAGAATCTTTCAATCCCCACTTTTCACCCCTTTCACCTCATAATATACACCACATCGAAAAACCCTCAGACACGTGTCTTCTTACTTTTTAATGATGAGTTTATATACCGTGTATCACATCCCCCAATGAAACCAATCGGGAGATATTGTTATTCAATGAAATGCAGGTTTAACCCCTTAAGACGCCTTCAGAACCTGAATATCCAAAAATCCTCCCTAAGTAGACGGTTTTGACAAACAATGAATATATCCCCAAACTGTCATGTTTCTAACTTCAATAATTTTGGCTGGGCGATGATGAGTGAGTGAGTGAGTCAGGACATTTTCTTTCAATTTTCTTTTTTCAGTAATTCACCCCTCCCCATGAACCCCTTTAATTTGATTTATGAAAAAAAAAACTGTCGAACAGCTATTTACTTACTTACTTTTTCCCTGAGTTTGATGAGTGAGTCAGTCAGTCAATCAGTTAGGTCACTTTCTTTCCTGTTCCCCCCCCCATAATTTCACCCCTCCCCGTGGGCCCCTTAAATTGGATTTATGAAAAACCGGTGAAACACGTATTTACTTCTTTTTTATGTTGATTTTTTTCGCTGAGTTTCAAAATCCTTGCCTATGTCGTTTAAGAGATACACGCTCCGTTAGGATTCTTTTAATCCCCACTTTTCACCCCTTTCACCTCATAATATACACCACATCGAAAAACCCTCAGACACATGTATTCTTATTTTTAATGATTAGTTTATATGCCGAGTATCACATCCCCCAATGAAACCAATCGGGAGTTATTGCTATTCAATGAAATGCAGGTCTACCCCCTTAACACCCCTTTAGAACCTGAATATGCAAAAATCCTCTCTTATTGGGCATTTGCGTCCCTTGAGGTAGCTGCATACCAAATTTCATACCAATCCGTTCGGTGGTTTCTGAGATTTCGTGATGAATGAATGAGTGAGTGAGTGAGTGGTATTTGACAAATATATAGTAGATAGTGTCAAGCCTTTCTTATGCTAAACTCGGTTGACAGTGCTGTGTGAGCAGTTGAGTAACTAACGGGATTTCAAGTAAAGATCCTCATTTTCTATACCGGTAGTGCAGAGCGCAATTGGCATCCAGTCGGCCGTGTCTCGAATTGAGCTATGTTGCCATGGAAACTATCTGCCTTGCCATTCCTTCATGAGTATATTTTATGATTTGATTAGCCTGTGCTTGAGTACAAAAGGGCCGAAATCAGAAGAATGAGAAAGACTATCGAAAATTCATGTAGCCAGCGGTTCCTTCTGGGTCCTAAACTATGTGTATGCAAAATTAGGTTGAGATTGGTGGAACGGTGTAGATTTGTATACGGAACAGACCCACCCACATTACATACATACATACAGACTTTCACTTTTATATATAAGATATTAGATTCTAAATATTGATATTAAAATTATAAACAGGTATAAAATTCAAATCTTAAAAATAATATTAAAATTAAAGTAATGACATTGGAATTGTAAAATTTATTATTTAGAATGAGATTGAAAATGAAATTAAATAAAAATAAATTAAATGAGTACAAAGGAAATGAAATATTTAATTAATTATTCTGACCTATGAATGGTTAAAGTAGTTTCTTGAATATATGATATACAGCACTGTTTACATACTACATCTGTGAGATTCTCGTCCAAAACGTCGGAGATAGCTTTTAATTGGTGTTATTCATTAACAAACACACGTTTCACAAAATATTCATTATTTCTGCAAATATTTGATTAATTCCCTTCAAATTTTGCCCATATGTACTGTACATATTTATTGGGTGTTTTGTAGAGTTTTTATTGGGTTTCAAAATTTCCCTGCCTAATTTTACCAAACAACTGTATATCGTCAATAGAGCAGTAATAGCAATTTCTTTCATAACTCATGAACGCAGAGGTTGTATTATAGAAGATGAACCTTTCAAGAGATTTAACCGGAATATTTATATAAATGTTACAAAAAATGAGATTTAAATTCTTCGAAGTAGAAAATATTTTACTTGATTTCGACTTTAACGCCTTCATATTTCATTAAATGTGACAATTGTGGTACACCATAGAGAATATAACATTTATGGAATTTTACGTGAACTAGGTTATAAATAAATCACGTTTTCTATTGCAATTAAAATAGCTAGGAAAATGGGCCTGCAGTATCCTTTTAAAAAATGTCCGACAACAAATCAGCTTCCAAAATCAGGAACACAATAGGAGGATAGATTGCATTAGTGAAGAGCTATACGTATCTTGGTGAGACGATCCAATTTAATGACTTAGAAAAGGAAGCAATCAAGGTAAGACTCAGGAAGATGGAATTAGCATACCTGAGATGTGTACAACAAGAAGTCACCAAGTGAGAGAACAAAACGAAGGCACTACAACATTGTGATGAAGCCAGAAGGTCTTACGCTGCCGATACCTTGGATTTAAAAAGCAGAGGATTGCTGTAACAACTGGGAAAGAAAGAAAGAAAGAAAGAAAGAAAGAAAGAAAGAAAGAAAGAAAGAAAGAAAGATTCTAAGGAAGATGCTGCAACTCAGATATGTGGATGAACAACGGAGATTGAGATCTAACGGGGAGTTACACCAAGAAACTGAGAGAATTATATGGTGGATGAAGACGAGACGTGTACAATTCTATGGACATCTTCCACGGATGAATCAAGAAGACTGACTCGAAAATTCCTTGCATATTTTGATGGGAAAAAGATTGTTCCCAGGTGGTTTCTGTAGCTATGGATAGAATGGGCATCAGTCAGAAAGATGTTCGTGACAGGAAACACTTAGATGATAGTTTCAGACTTCAGAGGTTTTCTAGGAGAAGGAGAAAATAAATTTTCAAACGTGGTCTTTTCGGAGGAAAGAAGGAAAGAGATGAGTCGCCGAATGAAGCTATATTGGCAGAAGATCAAAACCAATGGAGGGAAAAGATGATCCAAGATACTGTAGTTGTTACTTCGTGGTCCATAATGGCTCAGATCAAACAGAAGAAGAAGAAGAAGACGAAAGAATTACACAACCTTCAGGAAGGCAAGACTATTTTACAATTTGAGCTTAAGTAACTTTTTTTTCAAGTTTTATGCATATATTTAACATTTTATTGTCTTATGGGGTGGAAAATTTTCCGTCATTTGGGGTCTATTTTTATACTGGTGGTCACTCTGTCCTTATGCAAGGTTTCGAAACTGATGTCTAACTATCTAACGGTCTGCTACTTCTTCACGCAAAATTTTGTCTCTCAATAAGAGAGACGGAAAGCTGAATGTGATCCTGGTGATGTAGTGCTGTCATGGTAACCTTTGCTGGCTCTTCCCTCATCAATTTGGCATTTTATATTACGAAAAAATATTGCTCATCCCTTGGCGTAAGGGTGGGTCATATTTAAATTGTTTCAGACAAATGATGTAGGTAATCGCTAGAGGAGTATTGACCATTTAAAACGGATATGATATTTTGCTTTTTTCTCTCAAAAATCCATTTTTCCCACCCCATTGGCCAATGGTTGGTTGTATCAAAAAATTTACAATAATACATTTTTTGCCCTTATCCGAAGAATAGTATAAACTTTTAATGGATTCGATTTCTCACATATTGAGAAAGTCATAGCGATATTCCACTGGTTCAAAAAAGCCCCCCCCCCCCCCCACCTCGCATTTTGCCCATTAACGAACTCGACCGAGATTTTGATTGGTTATATTTTACAGCATGTATACATTTGAAAGTGATTGGTTCAAAATTACGGTAGTTATTGTGTCCACAAGAAAGTGATATAGGCACATACATACAGTAGATATATTTCTAATGAAATCTACCTAATTGGTACAGAAACTGAGTTAGTTAGTTATTGTTGCTTTGAGGGGAAGAACAGCGAGGTCATCTTCCTCAGAAACAGAAGATGTGTTTGATCATATAGACCTAATAATGGAAAACTCTTCTGAAGATCTTTCTTGTATAAGGTCCCGTAAAGTACTTTATGTTGGTGCAATACATTTCCAAATTTTTAAATATTAAACATCAATAATTCCCTGCAGCGCCTGCACTATCAATAGAAGAATGTGATCTATTATAATAATGTGTAGCAATGAGGTCATATAATGCATGAATGTTTCTCTGTTCGTCATTACAGGGCAGACTGTAGCCACTGTATTATGCATATGCTTAACTACAGTACATACAATGGTTCAGCCAGCCATCTAGCTACGGACAGAGGGACGATCATACATTTTATAATTTCAAATGATCTTGTCGACTTCATCGTTATGCTTTAGTCAAAAGTTATGCGAAACGGAGACGGAGACGGTGACGTCATGTAGCCGCGCGGGAAGCCTAAGTTAATGGGTAATGGAGGGCGAGTGCGTAACGTCATGCAGCCACGCGGAAAGCCTAAGTTCATGGTTAATGCAGTCTGTTGAAAGAGTCCTGGGGCGTCGAGCGACCTGGGGCTTCGAGCGAAGTGAAAAGATTACAGGGTGACTCCTAAAGAGGTGTACAAGATGCCAGATAAGAATACAGGGTGACTCCTAAAGAGATAAACAAGATGCCAGATAAGAATACAAGGTGACTCTTAAAGAGGTGTACAAGATGGCAGAGGAGAATACAGGGTGACTCCTAAAGAGGTACGCAAGATGTGTCAGACAAGAATACAGGGTGACTCATAAAGAGGTGTACAAGATGTCACACAAGAATACAGGGTGACTTCTAAACAGATATACAAGATGCCAGATAAGAATACAGGGTGCCTCCTAAAGAGGTGTGCAGGATGTCAGAGCAAAATACAGGGTGACACTTAACGAGGTGTACAGTATGTTTGATTCAATTCAAATACAGGGTGACCCTTAAAGAGGTTTGCAAGATATCAGATTCAAATAATGGGTGACTCTTAAAGAGTTGTAAAAGATGTCAGACTCAAATACAGGGTGAGCCTTAAAGAGGTGCCCGCGAGGGAAGCCTAGGTTAATGGGTAATGGAGTCTGTTGAAAGAGTCCTGGGGCTTCGAGCGAAGCGAGAAGCCCCTCCTGAGCCTTTCTAACATGTGTAGCATTTGTATCATGCGTCATTTGAAATGATATAACGTCTAGTCTTTCAGACTGACTGTAATTTTTTATCACCTCATTGTCACATATGAACAGTAAATGCGTTATTCTATTGACGTAGCAAGGAAGGTTTGAAGCAAAACGTCGACTGTATTTCAATTAATTTCATTACGCCAAGACCCTAAAATAATATAATGAGAAAGACTTAATAAACGTGTAAGAAAACCATGTTTGAGACAAAGCTGAAGCAAATTTGTCTGTAGAAGTAGAAGGGGCATATCTAGACTATAATAATGTTCAAATTCTACATCTAATAATAATAATAATTAATGTATGGAGGAAATATTCTGTGAAAGTACATGTGCTAGTCGACTTCAAGCTGTGTCAGTACTTAGTGGCTATAATTTGAATATCATGGTAAAATATGCCCAGAAGGCCTAACCCGTATACATTTGGGTTCACTTCGCCAAACCTACCATTAGCCCTGGGACGGTATTATAATTTGTATTCCTCCAGGGTTATTAGCAACTTTTAGCCGTCATAAGTCATTGATGTAATGCAAAGATATTAATTTTGCTTATGGTATCGGGGTTGTCCGTTAAGTCTTAAAACATGGTTGACAGACGTCTTAGTTTCCCCAGACATGTCCTAGATTTTAATCTTGTCTCAAGTATGCTGTATATTATAAAAACTTCAAACTAAATAAGCAAATTGCTTGTGAGACGATGTGTATGTCGATTAATGGTACAGGACAAAGCTATAACTCGTGTTTTTGAATCCATAGATCCTATTTTTACAGTTAACACTGAGGGATATGAATGATATTAAAGTTGTGAGTCTACCAATTTTGTCACTCCCCACGAATTTGATTCATAAATAATTCCATATAGTGAAATATAAAAATACAATGGATTTTGATTATTAGATTTGATAATTGCACAGTTTTACCTTCAAATACCCAAATTCGGATACTAATTTCAGTTGCATATGTTCTATATTCACGCAAGAACTGTTCCATAACTAGCAGTAAAAGTTCTTTTCTGGGCAAGCAATTTATTTTGAAATTCGTAGGCCTATTCATTATGCGTAATTTATTATTATTGTTATTATTAATAAAATTCTTATGTTCACTATGTCATTGGGTACAATTCACCATTTCATCAGCATTTGTTGCAAGATGGAGTGGAGTTTTTCTTCTTTTTATTATTATTACGACGTTATGCCCAGCGCGATTGCACCTATTTAACAGATGAATTTGAAGAAGCTTTCTTCTGTTCGCAAAATGTCTTCATTCTCTCACTATGATTTTTCTTCCTTTCTTCTTTCCAAGCAGTGGTGACTCTCATCTTTCTTTCTTTCTTTCTTTCTTTCTTTCTTTCTTTCTTTCGTGAGCCTGCTTTACATTCTTCAAATCTATGCTTTGGTGTTTATTGTGCTGTCAAGTTGCGTTCAAAATGAAATCGAAGCAATAAGAGATGGAATGCTTCTAGATCGGTAGCTACTGTTCGTTTAAATTAAATATTTGGTTAGTAGGTCACGGGGGGAAATTGGGATATCAGGAAAATTTGTCAGTACCATATGATACAGTACTAGACATGAAAACGGGACAAACGTTCATCCTGGATTCAATTTCTGCCCATATATTCAACAGCAATCGATGAGTCATTTTCTCTGTATGACTACAAAATGCAACAGTGATATCAAGAAGACCACGTCCTCGCCCATGAGTTTCCTTCCAGCAGGATTGGGAGAGGTTTAGAACACGATGATAAAGTATGATACAATACAATTAAAGAGACTTTTTAAATAATAATTCATTTCAGTGGCTTGGGGCATCTTGGTCATCAGCCCTGTGTAGTTCGATGTGTGTTGAACATGTTTGATAACCTGTATTTATGTGAAGACTGTAGTTGTATGTGCAGCTGCATTAGGGACAGGGATGAGGTAGGTGCCGCGGGACTTGAAGTAAGGTTATCCCGTCATTTACCTGAAGGGAGTGAGGAAACGCCCGGGGAAATACCACACTCAGAATAGCCGCTATCAGCATCAGGTTTCAAATCTGTGATTTCCGGGCTTTCTGCAGTTGCCTTAGCGGTCGTGGTGCATTATTTAACGAGCACGGCTACGCCACGAGGGTTTTTAATCGAGGTTGTAGAAAGGGATTGATTTATCTCTAACATTCAAACATTAAAAGCTACAGCTTGCCACGTGGGTGAGTGGTTAACCTGTCGGTCTACCTACCCCAAGCTTGCAGGTTCGCTCCTGACCGTGGTAAGTGATTTTTGAAATGCGGCAAAAATTACGACACTCATGTCATACGATGTTGGCATGTCAAAGAACCCATTTGAATTCAGTAGACTGTGTTCATAATGGCAAAATTAATCTCGGGAGTTTCCGCCAACACAAAGTTCCTCATTTCTCTACTAGAAAGCGCATAGTGTTCAAGGAGCTTAGACATCTAACCTCCTTGGCTTTCACAGTGCTTCAGGGAACAACGAAATTTGACATGCAAGCTACCCTCTGGGTGCCAAATAACAAAGCTTGCATCTGGCACCCGAGGCCATACGGTATTAACATTATTATTATTATTATTATTAGCTACAAAATTTAGTACTTTAAGAGCTTTATCTCGTCTTTCTACGCCCATTTCAGCATGCATTTTAGGGGGGTAGGCCCCCTTTTATGAGAGGTATGGAGAAGAGTTACATCAATGATTACTTTTGTGCCTCTGATGGACATCTATACCAAATTTTAAGTTGATCCACTCAGCCGTTCTCGAGTGATGCGCGTACATAGTTGTACACAGACACACAGACAGACAGACAGACAGACAGACAGACAGACAGACAGACAGACAGACAGACAAAAATTGTTTTTGCGCGCAACCGTCTTAAACCAGTCTGAAACGCGTTAATAACTCAAATTTCCGTGGAAATTCAGAAAAAACAGACAAACATTCATTTGTATATATCTAGAGATAGAGATGTATTAGATTATCTCTCTGTGCGTAGTTCGCCATGGCTTTACCCTTCCACTCCTGGACATACGAGTCAAGGTAGACCGTCCATTTACTGAGGGATAAGATGTTGATTTATTATATTGTTGCGTCAGCAGCAGCTTCAGTAATTTAATAGTTCGATAATAATAAAAACAAGAAGTTCCGTGACGAACTAAAGAGCCTACTTTTCTCGAAATGTAAGATTCATTCCAATGATTAATCTATGTGGACCTAATTAGAATAATGACGAAATTGAGTTGGTAATATCGAAATTTCTGATTAGTTCGATATATAACTGGCATAATGTAGACTAATAGAGCACTACGGTTGGAAGCCCTGGTGACTGAATAAATTCTTAGTTCCATCTCTTAAGGTACAGAATACAAAATTTGGTTGAAGTCCAATGGATAGCATGGACGTTGCATGTAGTTAGACATTGGACCTATCAGCGCGGGTAAAATCATGTTGGCAACAATGTCATGCATGTATTGGTCATAAATAATCTGAACTATTATGATCTATTGTTGTGCCAATTTTGAATGAAATCCATTTATTTGTATAGAAGTTACATGTATTTTAAAATTGGACCAATCAGTAGGCTTACTATCATGTTGGAAGCACTGACGTATATTAGTTACTCCAAATTAATCTAGAATGTAAGGTACTATACGTGTGCAAAGTTTAGAGCTGTTGGCTTTAATACTTTCTGATATATTGATATTAGGGTAAAAAAATAGAGACAGCAATTATAAACAGCTGGCAGCCCTGGCTGCTCTTAAGAATATGCATAGTCATATCTGTTATGGTACACATAGCACATACGAAATTTGGTTGAAATACAATTGATAGTATAGAAGTTACATGTATTTAGAATTGGTCCTATCAGCAGGCTTAGAATCATGTTGGTACTACTGAGGTCCATTACTTACTCCAAATTAATCTAGAATGCAGGTACTATACTAAGAACAAAGTTCCAACTGGTTCCGCCTCGTCAATACTGTTTATTAAAATGTCGTGATACAATCACCTGTCAACCAGTTGGAACTTTGTTCTTAGTATATTTCAGTCAATACGGAAAAAATGTGCGACTCTCAGAGTCAAAAAGATGCAGGTACTATACCTGTGCATAGTTTAAAGCTGTCGGCTTGCATACTTTATGATATACTAGCTGAAGTACCCGTGCTTCACCACGCGTCATAAATAAATTAAAATGTGAAGGTGACAGTTAAAACAGGGGATAGGCGAGGTGCTGCGCAGAGGGAGATTAAGGATGGAACATTTTGTCCAACTACACCGCTCGGCGTTGACCGTGTTTTATAGCACAAATTTAGGTTTTACTCGCTAACCGTTGGAGATACCTTTCGGATAGAAAATGTAATTTTGAACCTCGTATATGCCATCAAAAGTTTGCTATTTCTTAGCGTTCACTTTTTATTTGAAATGGAAATATGAAAGTTTGAAACCAAAGGGTGTAGTGACGTCACTAAAATGGTCACCATCTTTAAATAGTGCAAAGTATTGAAATCAAAAGTAACCTATATGTTAACCAGGTAAATCAGCTACTTCCATGTAAAATGCATGTAAATCGTACCAGTGGTACTTGCGTGATTGAGTAATACACAGACACACACCATCTCATTTTTAGCCTCGCTTCGCTCGCGTCATAGTCGTGTCATATTGTTATTCAATGACATGCAGGTTTAACCCCGTTAACACCCCTTTAGAACCTGAATATCCAAAAATCCCTCCTTAGTAGACGATTTCGACACACACAAAACATATCCCCAAAATATCATTCTTCTAACTTTAATAGTTTTGGTTGGTCGATGAGAGTGAACATCCAAAAATCCTTCCCTAGTGGACGTTTTTCTTACAGAATTTCACCCCTCCCCATAGGCCCCTTAATTGCATTTATGAAAAAACGCGTCGAACACCTATTTATTTATTTATTTATTTATTTATTTATTTATTTATTTATTTATTTATTTATTTTTATGCTGATTGATTTCCTCCAAGTTTCAAACTCCTCGCCTATGTCGTTTGAGAGATACACGCTCCGTTAGGAATCTTTCAACCCCCCCCCCCCCCACTTTTCATCCCTTTCACCTCATAATATACACTACATCGAAAAACCATTACACATGTGTCAGCTTATTTTTAATGATTAGTATATGAGCCAAGTATTACATCCCCAAATGAAACCACTCGTGAGATATTGTTATTCAATGAAATGCACGTTTACCCTCTTAACACCTCTTTAGAACCTGAATATCCAACGGTCAAACACCTATTTACTTATTTAAAGCTGTTTTCCCCCCTGAGTTTGATGAGTGAGTGAGTAAGTGAGTCAGTCAGTTAGGACACTTTCTTTCCTGTTCCCCCCCCCCCCCCCAGAATTTCACCCCTCTCCAAGGGCCCCTTAAATTGGATTTATGAAAAAAAAAACGGTTGAACACCTATTTACTTGTATTTTAAGCTGTTTTTTCCCGCCGAATTTCAAACTTCTCGCCTATGTCGTTTCAGAGATACACGCTCCGTTAAGAGTCCCTTAACCCCCAATTTTCACCCCTTTCACCTCATAATATACACCACATCGATAAACCCTTAGACATATGTCTCATTACTTTTAATGATTAGTTTATATACCGAATATCACATCCCCAAAGAAACAACTCCTGAGATATCGTTATTCAATGAAATGCACGTTTACCCCCTTAACACCTCTTTAAAACCCGAATAAACAATAATCATTCATTAGTTGACGTTTTCGACATACAGCGAACATATTCCCAAAATTTCATGTTTCCAACTTGAATAGTTTTCGCTGGGCGTGATGAGTGAGTGAGTCAGACAGGACATTTTCTTTCAATTATTTTTACCAGAATTTCACCCCTCCCCATGGGCCCCTTAAATTGGATTGATGAAAAAACCCTTGAACACCTATGAAATTATTTTTTAAGCTGTCATTTACCCCTGAGTTTGATGAGTGAGTGATTTAGTCAGTCAGTTAGGACTTTTTCTCTCCTTTTTCCCCCCAGAATTTCACCCCACCCCATTGGCCCCTTAAATTAATTTATGAAAAAACAGTCGAACACCGATTTACTTACTCTTTAAGCTGATTTTTTTTCGCTGAGTTTCAAATTTCTCGCCTATGTCGTTTAAGAGATAGGCCTACATGCTCCGTTAGGAATCCTTCAACCCCACTTTTCACCCCTTTCACCTCATAATAATACACCACATCGAAAAACCCTTGGACACATGTCTGTTTATTTTTAATGATTAGTTTATATGCCGAGTATCACATCCACAAATGAAACCTCTTGTGAGATATTGTTATTCAATGAAATGCAGGTTTAACCCCCTTAAGACCCCTTTAGAACCTGAATATCCAAAAAACCTCCCTTAGTGTACGGTTTTGACATACAACGAACATATCCCCGAAATGTCATGTTTCCAACTTCAATATTTTTGGCTGGGCGATGATGAGTGAGTGAGTCAGGATATTTTCTTTCAACTTTTTTTCTTCAGAATTTCACACCTCCCGATGAACCCCTTCAATTTGATTGAGAAAAAAACTGTCGAAAAGCTATTTACTTACTTTAAAGCAGTTTTTCCCCCTGAGTTTGATGAGTGAGTGAGTGAGTCAGTCAATCAGTTAGGACACTTTCTTTCCTGTTCCCCCCCCCCCGAATTTCACCCATCCCCCATGGGCCCCTTAAATTGGATTTATGAAAAAATACCGGTTAAACACATATTTACTTATTTTTTATGCTGATTTTTTCCCGCTGAGTTTCAAACTCCTCGCCTATGTCGTTTAAGAGATACACGCTCCGTTAGCAATCTTTCAATCCCCACTTTTCACCCCTTTCACCTCATAAACACACCGAAAACCTCTCAGACACGTGTCTTGTTACTTTTTAATGATAAGTTTATATGCCGTGTATCATTTCCCCCAATGAAACCAATCGGGAGATATTGTTATTCAATGAAATGTAAGTTTAACCCCCTTCAGACCCCTTTAGATCCTGAATATCCGAAAATCCTCCCTTAGTAGACGGGTTTGACATACAATGAACATATCCCCAAACTCTCATGTTTCTAACTTCAATAGTTTTGGCTGGGCGATGATGAGTGAGTGAGTGAGTGAGTGAGTGAATCAGGACATTTTATTTCAATTTTCTTTCTTCAGAATTTCACCCCTCCCCATAAACCCCTTAAATTTGATTTATGAAAAAAAAAACTCTCGAACAGCTATTTACTTACTTTAAAGCAGTTTTTCCCCCTGAGTTTGATGAGTGAGTGAGTCAGTCAATCAGTTAGGACACTTTCTTTCTTGTTCCCCCCTCCCCCCCAGAATTTCATCTCTCCCCATGGGCCCCTTAAATTGGATTCATGAAAAAACGGTCAACACATATTTAATTATTTTTTATGTTGATTTTTTTTCGCTGAGTTTCAAACTCCTCGCCTATGTCGTTTAAGAGATACACGCTCCGTTAGGAATCTTTCAATCCCCACTTTTCACTCCTTTCACCTCATAATATACACCACATCGAAAAACCCTCAGACACGTGTCTTCTTATTTTTAATAATGAGTTTATATGCCGAGTATCACATCCCCCAATGAAACCAATCGGGAAATATTACTATTCAATGAAATGCAGGTCTACCCCATTAACACCCCTTTAGAACCTGAATATCCAAAAATCCTATCTTAGTAGGCATTTGCGGCCCTTGAGGAAGCTGCATACCAGATTTCATTTCAATCCGTTCGGTGGTTTCTGAGATTTCGTGATGAATAAATGAATGAGTGAGTGAGTGAGTGAGTTGTATTTGACAAATACACTGACGGGCAAAAAAAGTGGAACAGTTAAAAAATGTAATATAAATAGTATAAAATTAGCCATGAAAAAGATTTAATCACATTTTAAAAGCTTTTCAAGCATTAGAACAAACATCTGAAACATCCGTGAATAGAAATTGATAATATGACATTTCTTAGGGTGGTTTATTACCACCAATTACCCCCGATCTTCGATGAGCCTATCTTAATGGTTTTATGGCGGGAAGCGCACTGTTAGCGTTTAGTGTTTATGAGTGTTGCCGCTCGCTTATTGTTGTTCTAGGGATAACAACTGGCATTTGTTGAACACGTGTGAACCATTGTCATACATTTTAGCAAGTTATCCATGTGCAGTTCACACTAAAACGTGCCTCTTAGTCGTGAAGGAGCTGCACAGGCAGTTGCATTGGTGGAGGATGGCTGCAGCTTCCATTATGTTGCTGAGGTCATTGGATCATCTCTCGGTAGCATTCACCGTGCAGTGCAACGTTACAGAGAACTCCAAACTTACGACGGGAGACGAGGGTCAGGCCGTAGAAGATGCACAAGTGCCAGGGATGACAAATTTCACACCCTGCAAGTTCTGCGTGATCGCCATACCACAGCAGTCCAGGCACGAAATCAACTGGAAAATGTCAGAAATGTGAGAGTGAGTGAGCGAACAGTAAGAAGAAGGTTTGAAGCAGCTCATCTTTCGTCCAGGAGACCTGCACATGGACCCACTCCAACGACATCACAGAGAGGCGCGTCTTCGCTTCGCAAGGCAGCATCTGGGATGGACCCACGAGCAGTGGGCGTCTGTTCTCTTCACTGACGAGAGTCGCTTTAATCTTAGATCTCCTGATGGAAGAGAAAGAGTGTGGAGATGGCGCGGAGAGAGGTACAGCCCTGTTGCTTTCTCCTCCAGGACTCCATTTGGAGGTGGCTCGGTTATGGTGTGAGGTGGCATCAACGTTATGGCCCGCACTGAGTTGATGCGCATCGATCACTCGACGCTCAATTCCCAAAGGTACATCGAAGAGATCCTGATGAACCACGTGATGCCCTTGGCGCCTTTCATAGGTCAGAATTTCATGCTGATGCAGGATAATGCCCGCCCTCATACTGCTCGCTGTGTTGTACAATATCTGCAGGAAGTGGGGATTCAAACCCTGGACTGGCCAGCTCGTAGTTCTGACTTGAACCCCATCGAACATGTATGGGATATGCTTGGAAGGAACGTCAGACAGCGTGACCACACCACCTTGGCACAACTGAGAACATCACTGCTGGAGGAATGAAATCGCATCCCGGCAGATGCCATTCGACGTGTTGTGAGTAGTATGCCTGAGCGTTTACAAGCTGTCATAGACGCTAAGGGTGGAAACGCTCGTTTTTAGTGACCAGTGTTCTCCTGCAGTGCAGTGCAATCACTAATACTGTTTTGTTTGGCAATATGTTTGATAAAAACCAGCCCAAAAGAACATTACTAAAAAATAGAAAATTGTAAGATTGGCAAATTGTAACGACATTTGTGAGTTAAAGCGTGTTGTAAAATATGTTTCGGTATTTTCTGTATCCAACCATCTAACATTAAAATGAATAATGCAAATATTGGAAAACCGATATATTTTAGTGGAATAAATTAAGAAATTACATAAAAAATAAAGTGTTCCACTTTTTTTGCCGGTCATATATAGTAGAAAGAAGATAGTGTCAAGTCTTTGTTATGCTAAACTCGGTTGACAGTGCTTTGTGAGCAGTTGAGTAACTAACGGGATTTCAAGTAAAGATCCTCATTTTCTATACCGGTAGTGCAGAGCGCAAATGGCATCCAGTCGGCCGTGTCTCGACTTGAGCTATGTTGCCATGGAAACTATCTGCCTTGCCATTCCTTCATGAGTATATTTTATGATTTGACTAGCTGTACCCGGCATGCGTTGCAATGCCTATAAAAGAAAGTGTTGGCGTTGTAACTTTGTTTGTTGAAGTGCTTTTGGATTCCCAATATTTGTTTTTCTTTTTCCGTTAACCACCTCTAAACTATTGTAAAATTTATTTACTATCTCAAAAAAATCCTGGGAGCGTTCTCAACATCTCACCAAAGTTTCATCGCAATGAAATGAATGGCATATGAACGCATAGGGGACTTTGTTGAAACGATTCGAGCGCCGTCACCCATTTGTTGAATATACTCGTACGCTACCTATTGTAAAATGGATTTACTAATTCGAAGACCTTCCCTGGCGTGTGCACAACAACTCATCAAAGTTTCATCGCAATCGAATGAATGGCATATGAACGCATACGGGTTTTTGTATGAACGATTCGCGCGCCGTCACTCATTTGTTGAATCTACTTGTGCGCCACCCATTGAAAAATGGATTTACTAATGCATACACCTTCGCAGGACTGTACTCAACTCACCAAAGTTTTATCACAATCGGATGAATGGTAGGCCTATATGAACGCATACGGGACTTGGTTGAAACGATTCACGCGCAGTCGCTCATTAGCTGAATTTACTCGTGCGCTACCATATTGTAACTAAATCAAAAATTTTCGCGGAAGTCTAAAAAAATTTCACCAAATTTCATTGCAATCGCATGAATGGTATATGAACGCATATGGAACTTTTTTAAACAATACGTGCGCCGTTACTCATTTGTTGAATCTACTCGTGCGCTACCTATTGTAAAAAGGATTTACTAAGTCAGAAACCTTTCCTGGAGTGTGCACAACAATTCACCAAAAATTTCATAGCAATCGGATGAATGGTAGATGAACGCATACGGGACTTCGTATAAACGATTCGTGTGCCGTCGCTCATTTGTTGAATCTACTTGTGCGATACCTATTGTAAAGTGGATTTAGTAAGCCAGAAACCTTCTCTGAAGTGTACACAACATCTCACCCAAGTTTCATCGATATCAGACGAATAGTATATGAACGCAAACGGTACTTTGTTGAAACGCTTCGCACGTCGTCGCACATTTGTTGAATCTACTCGTGCGCTACATATTATAACATGGATTTACTAAGCCAGAAACCTTGCCTGTAGTGTACACAACCTCTCACGTACGTTTCATCGCTATCGGACGAATGGTATGTGAACGCATACAGGACTTTGTTGAAACGCTTCGACCGTCGTCGCTCATTTGTTGAATCTACTCGTGCGCTACATATTGTTAAGTGGATTTACTAAGCCAGAAACATTCCCTGAAGAGTACACAACTTCTCACCCAAGTTTCGTCGCTATCAGACGAATAGTATATGAACGCATACGGGACTTTGTTGAAACTCTTCGCGCGTCGTTGCTCATTTGTTGAATCTACTCGTGCGCTTCCTATTATAACATGGATTTCCTAAGCCAGAAACCATGCCTGTAGTATACACAACCTCTCACCCAAGTTTCATTGCTATCGGACGAATGGTATGTGAACGCATACAGGACTTTGTTGAAACGCTTCGCCCGTCGTCGCTCATTTGTTGAATCTACTTGTCCGCTACCAATTGATGGATTTACTCAGCCAGAAACCTTACCTGAAGTGTACAGATCATCTCACCCAAGTTTCTTCGCAATGGGATGAATAGTTTATGAACGCATGTGGGACTTTCTTGAAACAAACGCACGCCATTCTGTTGAAGCTACTCGCGCCATCTATTGGAAATTGGATTTACAACCCCCATACAAATTACGTTGAGTAACTAACGGGATTTCATTTTAAGAGCCTCATTTTCTATACCGGTAGTGGAGAGCGCTAGTCGCATCCAGTCGGCCGTGTCTCGTCAAGAGCTACTGTTGCCTGGAAACGACTTGCGTTAGCTGTCATTTGCGTTACGTTTTATAGTGACTTGTATTCTCTTTGACGTTTTATGTCACGTCACGGGATAAAAAGTATCCTATGTCCGTCTCCTGATTCTAAGCTACCTCCACACCAATTTTCAACCAAATCGATTCAGCCGTTCTTGAGTTATAAATAGTGTAACTAACACGACTTTCTTTTATATATATAGATTAGCCTGTGCTTGAGTGAAAAAGGGCCAAAATCAGAAGAATGAGAAAGACTATCGCAAATTCATGTAGCCAGCGGTTCCTTCTGGGTCCTAAACTATGTGTATGCAAAATATGGTTGAGATTGGTGGAACGGTGTAGTTTGTATACGGAACCAAACCACATACATACATACAGACTTTCACGTTTATATATTAGATTGGTATTTGGATAAAAACAATAGAGAGTGCATTTGTTAACAGTTGGCAGCCATGATCGCTCTTAAGATTACGCTCAGTCATATCTGTTTATGTACACATAGTATATACGAAATTTGATTGAAATCCAATTGATAGTGTAGAAGCTATATGCATTTAAAAATTGGACCTATCAGCAGGCATGGAATCATTTTGGCAACACTGTTATATACCGCCTCCTGGAAATTAAAGTAAAATATTATGATCTATATGTGTGCCAATTTTTGGTATAGCTCCCATGCATACCTTCCAGGAAATACAAAATGGAGCTGAAATTTCAATTGCGATTTTTCAGTAGTTGGTAGCACTGACATCATTTTCAAATACGGCATTGAGTTATTCGGATAGAGATCTTTACTCATACCAAATTTGGGTTCGATTGCTACAGCCGTTTAGGAGTTGATAGGGGGGACACTCACACAGCCAGCCAGACAGACAGACAGACAGAAGGACAGACAGACAAACACACATTTTCCCGGATCGATCTCATAAGTCTACTTTTTCCTAATTTAAAAAAATGCGAAATGTAGGCTAAAAATGGTTGTAAGTTTCCCAAATAATTCTCCCTTAGCGCAACTAAATTATTAAATTAAGAGCGTTAAAAATCCCACAGTATGCCTTCCTTTGGAGGGGAAGTAAAGCCGGCGCCCCCATGTCATAGATTTGTGGCATGTAAAAGATCCTTCTACAGACTAAACTTGTGTGGAGCTAAATTTCTAGGTTAGATTTCGTTGGAACGCTCTATCATAGTTCCAACGTTTACCACTAGGTATCAGTGACATCTGATAGCGAAAGTTGGAACTACTTGAAATTGAACGGAACTTGTAGCTCACCCTCTGGGTGTCCACTGGAAGCAGCTACAGACTCTGGTGGGCCGAATATGCCGTCGGACACTCCCGGCACTAAAAGCCATACGATATATAAATAAATAACACTATCTAATCTTCATATCTCCTGACAGTGATATAAAAATACATTTATTAATGTAAACCATACATAAGTCTTGACATGTACATGAATAGTTTTTTGTTGATCATGATGAGGGGGGAGGGTGGGGGATGATGATTACCAAGATGCTCCAAGTCCCTCGAATAAATTATCAACATCTATTCCTAAATCAGCTGTGGTGGATAAATCAGTGATCACAGAGCAAGCCTGACAATTGATTCTTTTAGCTTTAAAATTATTGCGGAATTTCCCGATTAATTTGTCATATAACTTATATGAAATATTCTTTTGGTGATTATAAAAATGATTACGGTATAATAAAGTACATGGATAGGAGGGTGATATATAGGCTAATCCATACAATAACCAGACAGCAGTTATTCGAGCCGAAAGAGAGAGAATCTGGTATTTAGAAAGGTGTAAGGCAAGGCCGCAACTTATCACGCATACTCTCAATCTATAGACTACATTGAAAAAGCAATGGAGGAAATTAGAGAAACGTTTAAAGTAGGAGTAATGAGAAATAATAAACGAGAAATAATTTCAAATATGATTTTCGGCCTCATCTTAGCCGATTGACCAGAGGATTTGAATTAATTTTTAAATGGTATGGACTCCGTCCTAAGGAAGGAAATGAAAGCTACAAAATTTGGTATTTCAAGATTTCACTCCTGGGTTATTTTAAGTTTAAATGATAGATTAACATGGGCGCACAAACAGATCTCCCTTAGGGCAACTTAATTATTAAGGCCGGACTGTATTTAACTAATTAACAATCTAATCTTCATATCTCCTGACAGTGATGTGAAAAGACTGTACTACTTCATTTATTAAAGTAAACCATACAATTATAAGTCCTGACATGTATACAAATAGTTTTTTGTTGATCGTAATGAGAGGGGAACATTTTATCTGTTCGGCCTCGAGATTGATAGGTGGTGTACATTTAAATATTTGGTAAGTAGGTCACAGACGGCCATTAGAGTATTGGCAGAGGCAATACGTTTGGCAGTGGCATGTGCGGTGCTTTGTGTAGGCTGCAAGCCGACACCTGTCCACTGCCCTCACCGCAGGTGATCTCAAGACACTCGCTAAATTCTCACCTAACGGCATCACGATTTAGAACTACCCAGACCGATCATTAAGGTAAATGGTAGCTATCGCCAGTTCAGATCAACCTACTCATGACCCATCAGGTGTTGGAGTTTAACATAAATGAGCAGTTAATAAGGTATAGATTTACTCATGTGTTACTGCAGCTCAGTGGGTTGGACTATCGGCCATCTGTGAAAATACAGCTCCATAGAACAGTAGGCCTACTGTTTCTGTCTTGGGGAAGCGTGGTCTAGGGCAGAGGGCCTCCACGTTGGGGCGCCTCAGAGGGGCGCAGAGTGATAAAGGGGGTTGCTGGCTCTGATTGAAATATTTATATTTTATGTTCTGTAACAAATATTGCGTTGCCTCCGCCGTGTAGTGGTCATCGTGGTTATCTGCCACCCCGGAGATCCGCGGTTCGATTCCCGGCTCTGCAACGAAATTTGAAAAGTGGTATGAGACTGGAACGGGGTCTACTCAGCCTCGGGTGGTCCAAATGAATAGAGGGAATTCGGTTCACACCTCAGTCATCTTCGAAGTGGTATTCCGTGGTTTCCCACTTCGTGTCCGAGCAAATGCCGGGATGGTAGCTACCGTAAGGCCACGGTTGCCTCCTTCCCTCCTCCTTGCCTATTCCTCCCAATCTTCCCCTCCCTATCCATCCCTCACGAGGCCCCTGTTCGCTTTGCAGATGAGGCCACCTGAGCGAGGTGCTGGTCCCACCTCCCCAGTTGTATCCCCGACCCGATGTCAAGCTCCAAGACACTGCCCGTAGAGGCGGTGAAGGTGGGATCCCCCGCTGAGTCCGTGGGAAAGGCCTACCTGGAGGGTAAACTGACTACGAAAAGAAAAAGAAAAACGAACAAATATTGCTATCCTCATATCCATGAACCTATCATTGACAGGAAGCTCTCACGACCATTCAAGGCTAATAAACTCGTCTTATTTCATAATAACTGACTATAAGATACTGTCAGCAGGAATTCTGAGAAAAGGTGTAGAGTAATATTTCCCACACAGCACCCTTACACTCGCCACCCGCAGCGATATCCCCTTGCCGAACATTTAACAACCACTAATGACAATAAACCGCTTGACAATGTGACCGCCACGTCCTTACAAGAATAGATTCTTCCATTTCTGCCATTGTCGACTCGAATTCAGCCAGGCGCATTTGCAGTCAACTTAAAGACAGTGAGTGTAGAGGTGAATTCTAGTGCGTGTACATTGGAAGTAGTTATTCAGATTTACAATTATTTATTTATTTATTTATTTATTTATTTATCGTATGGCTTTTAGTGCCGGGAGTGTCCGAGGACATGTTCGGCTCGCCTGAGTCTGTAGCTGCTTCCAGAGGATACCCTAAAGGGTGAGCTACAAGTTCCGTTCATTTTCAAGTAGTTCCAACTTTCGCCACCAGATATCGATGATACCTAGTGGCGAACGTTGGAACTTTGATAGAGCGTTCTGACGAAATCTAACCTAACAAATTTTGCTTTACACAAGTTTAGTCTGTGAAAGGATCTTTTACATGCCATAAATCTATGACATGGGACCGCCGGCTTTACTTCCCCTCCGAAGGAAGGCATACTGAAGGATTTTTAACGCTCTTAAAAAAATCCGACGACTTTGGCCGGGTTTGAACCCGCTATCTTGGGCATAGCATTTCAGCATGCTACCGACTACGCCACCGATACAAGTGACGCATGGATAAGTGGATTATTGACAGTGGTAAAAAGAGATCCCATGAAAGAGATAGTGCTTGCCCTCCTTCAAAAATGTTATTATTATTATTATTAATATTATTATTATTATCATTATTATTGTAACTGGTAGTTGCTGTAATTAGACAGAAACAAATATTGTAGATCTAGTGATCAATATTTTGTGTGTTCGCAAAGTAGCCTATGGGAAGTGCTAATAAAGGAAAGTAAAATAAGGGGTGGGGGGAGGGGGTTGCTAGATATTTCATGATTCAGAAGGGGGGCGCGACTGAAAGAGTTTTGGAACCCCTGGTCTAGGGTTAAGAGTACTGTAGTAACTAATCGTGCAGGCCACTCGTTTCTATCACAAGTACCCCGCGGTGTATCCATGCTCGTTAAAATGTGCACCACGGCCGCGCGGGCAGCTTTAGCAAGTCTGGAGATCGCAGGTGCGAAACATGGGGCTGACAACGACTTTGCTGAGTATGGGTTTCCCTGGTTCTTCCCTCACTCCCTCCAGGAGGCAAATGGACTGGCTGCGTGGCTCAGACACAATGTTCTTGCCTGCAGTTCCCAATGTTGCAGGATCGAATCCTAGCACAGTCAGTTGGCATTTGAGGGTGCCCCTATGGGGCAAAATTCAGGCACACCGGCGTCTCAATAAGCTCCAGTAGTTAAAAGCGACGCAAAATCAATAACATTATTATCTATCACGGCCATTGAATTAAAACTCAGCAATTTTTCTAGGTTTGTGCCGAGTTTTGTGTGGGGTTTGGCCTAGGACACCAAGCTGGCTCATCAGCGGGCTCTTGGTGTCCCCGCCCGGACCCCCACAGGAGTAACGAACTGCGCGCTACCTCCCTTTTTATGAAGCGCACCTGCGCTTCTTTACTGGCCGTGAATGGCAATATATCATATTTTTGGAAGCCTTCATAGGGAGATTATGGCTGCTTGAGATTTTAGTTCTCGCAGTAAAGAGGTGCAGGTGAGCTTCAAAGAAAGGGAGGTAGGGCGCAGTTCGCTACTCCTGTGGGCATCCGGGCTGGGACACCAAGAGCCCGCTGATGAGCCAGCTTGGTGTCCTATGCAAAACCCCACACATGACCCGTCACAAATCCCAGAACAATCGCTGGGTTTTAACATCATTATCATTATTCCAGGCTAATGCCGGGAAAGTACCTTACTTGAAGTCCCGGGGCTCCATCCTTGACCCTAATACACACACTACTACTGTCATCACAGGAATACACATTATCAGACCAGAATTAAATTTCTTGTCAGAGCTGGGAATCGAACACGAACCTCCTGGGCGAGAGAGGATGCTATCCGCTACACCACGAGCTGGTCTATCCTTGAATGGGTGAGATGATGATGATGATGATGATAATTGTTGTTTTAAGGGGCCTAACATCTAGGTCATCGGCCCATAATAGTTTGGGTGATCGTGAAGATGAAAATAAAATGTAAACTATAACTAAAACTAACTACTAACTTATATATTTGAAGAAGAAATGGAAAACAAAAGGAGAATAAGGCAAATAAAGGACAGGAGGAATATACTGTACATGCCCTCAACCCTCGAAGAATGCGGATTGAGGGACTTGGAAGGAAGGAGAGCCACGAAAGGCAGATAGGAGAGTGAAACAGGAGAGGGTCCGCCCCAGAGGTAATGGAAAAAGGGGGAAAACTGGACCCAGCTCAGGAATCCCTCGGGGTCGCCAACTCCCGAACTCAGCAGCCGTGAGCCCCTACGGGTGTAGTAATATCCAGGGTGCACCAGAAGTGGTGGGGCTACATACACCCTGACTCCTTAAGGGCCTTGAGCAGAAGGCAGGAGATGTCATGAAAAGGAAAAGAAGGCTGTCCCCTCGAAGAATGAGGATATCAGGAAAAATGAGACACGGGCCAATTAAGGCGGGAAATTGAAAGACTCCCTAGGCCTCGAATAACATAATACCGTCCGGGTCGGAAAGGAACAAGAATTGACCAAGGGAGGTCGATAGGAAAGGTGACAGAAAGGAGCCCGGCACAAGTAAGTGGAAGTAATGCCGAACTCAGCTGGGGCCCCGTGGACGCCAACCCACGTCCCGCTAGTCGTGAGCCCCTGGGGGGAAATGGTGGAGACAATAAACACATGTCGTATGGTAGTTCTCACCTGTATGACTCTTGGAGACAGCTGAACATCATTACTTTGAGGTAATTCTTGAGAAAGTTAATGCACCTCACTCCCCACCATCTACCTTGTTGAAACCTGCCTCAAGTTATCATTTTATTGACACAGAACTATTGCAGCTATTTTATGTAATTGCCCGCAATGTGCAAGATACTTTCAGCTCCGCAATAATTGATCTTATCAACAAGGACTGGGAGTTTATCGGGAATTTGCTTTTGCAATGCGAGGGCAATTTAGTTATTGGCAGATTTGGTTGACCTACTTTTTCAAAAGTCGTTGTTGATTCATTAATGTCTTTGATGATGATGTTGTTGTTGTTGATGATGATGATGATGATGATGATAATTGTTGTTTTCAGGGGCCTAACATCTGGGTTATCGACCCCTAATGGTTTGGGTGATGGTGAAAATGTTAATGGAATGTAAGCTATAACTACACTCTTACAACTAAAACTAACTGCTGTATTACACACTACAAGAAAAAATGGGCTACAAAAGAAGAATAAGGTAAATTAGGGACAGGAGATAAAGAAATGCCCTCAACTCTAGAGGATTGAGGGACTTAGGAAGAAGCAGAGTCATGAAAGGCAGATAAGGAAGGAAAAAAAGAAAGGGTCCGCCCCAGAGGCAATGGAAAATGGGGGAAAACAGGACCCAGCTCACGAATCCCTTGGGGACGCCAACTCCAGAACTCACCAGCAGTGACCCTTGAGAGTGTAGCATTATCCAGGGTGCACCAGCAGTACTGGGGCTACATACACCCTGCCTCCTTATGGACCTTGAGCAGAACGCAGGAGATATCATGAGGGGAGCAGAAAAGGTCTGACCCCTCGAAGAATGAGGGATCAGGAAAGATGAGACAAGGGATAATTAAGACTGTAACGTAAATACTCCCTAGGCCTCGGGTACCCTAAACCGTCAGGGTCGGAAAAGAGTTGACCAAGGCAGATCAACAGGTAAGATAAGAGAGAGGAGCTTGGCAAAAGTAAGTGGAAGCAATGCTGAGCTCAGCTGGGGCCCAAGTATTCCTTTGGAGCAAGCGTTTGGCAACCCCCACCCCCCTCCAGGATCGATCGATTCAGTAGATATTCTTCTTCTTCTTTATCGTTTAGGCCTACTTAGGACCACGGGGCTCGTATCTACTCTTCGGTAAAGTTGTTGCTTTCTTCTTCTTCTTCTTCTTCTTCTTCTTCTTCCAATAGTCCCTCATTTTCTGACTGTGAATCAGTCTTCTTTCTTCTGTCCACTTAGCTCCTGTAGTCTTCTTACTTGTAAGGGACGTTGGGAAAACGCCCTGTTGGATGATCTGACGCAACAGCAGATGGTCACGAGGTTGTTCCAGTGGGATATCTAGTTGTTCCATATCTGACTTAACTGACGCAATCCATTTGATCTTAGAAGCCTTGCCTCCTCCTGTTACTGTGAATATCCTTTTGCTGAGTCTTTCAGAATCCAGACGTGCCAAGTGTCCATAAAAGGCCAGGCGTCATTTCCTTATAGACGTGATGATGTCCTCCTGGTGTTAATACAATTCAACATTATGACGGATTCTGTAAATGCCTCCTTCCTCTCTAATTGGACCCAATATCCTCCTCAGGATCTTCCTCTCTTTTAACTCCAGTTTTCTGAGTGGACCCTTTCTGGTCATTACAAGGCACTCAGAAGCATACAGAACAGATGGCTTGACGACGGAGTTATAGTGTCTGAGTTTGAGGTTCTTGGAGAGGCACTTAGATGAATAGATACTACGACAGGAATGATAAGCCCTTTCAAACTTGGTATATCTGGCATCTATGGCTAGGTTCTCGCTCTGATTCGCAGAAATCCATTCTCCCAAGTACTTAACTGCAGGTACCTTTCGTATGGTAGTGTCTGTGAGAGGAATATTAGAAGGGGCCTCTTTGATATTGGTCATAAATTGAGTCTTCTGGATGTTGATCTTCAGACCAGTCTTAACTGCTACACTATAAAGACTCTAGGTTGTAGGTAGCCTCCTCTATGTTATTTGCCAGTAGAATGAGGTCATCAGCAAAAGCTAGGCAAGGGACGAAGAGGTTGTCTCTCTTGTAACCAAGCTTCAGTCCAGCTCCCGGTGGTAGCATCGTTCTCCATTCCCTAATCATCTTTTCCAGTAAACAGTTGAAGAGAATACAGGACAGACCATCGCCCTGTCTAACTCCTGTTCTGATTGGAAAGCTTTCGGATAGTTCACCTCTGAATCTGACCTTGGACGTCGTGTTTCTCAGAGTGGCTTGGACTAATCGTAGTGTCTTTCCATCCAGAACAAATTCCCGTAGTGTGAAGAATAGGGTATCTCTATCCACAGAGTCATAAGCTTTCTGAAAATCTACTAGAACCACCACCCATGGATGGCCACCTCGGTTCGTGTAGGTGAGAACTGTCTTAAGATTGTGTATCTGTTCTGGGCAAGATCTGGTCATACGGAAACCAGCCTGGTATTCACCTAATTCTGAGTCTAGCTGTGCAGTGACTCTATTGAGCAAGGCTACAGAGAGGATCTTGTAGGTAATTGGTAACAAGGAAATACCCCTATAATTGTTGAGGTCTGTCTTACTTCCCTTCTTGTGGAGGGGATAAATCACAGCAGACGTCCAACCTTCGGGTAGGGACTCTGTTGCCCATATGTCCTTTATGATTTGATAGATGTTCTGTAAGGACTGGTCATCTGCATGTTTCCACATCTCGGCTACTATGCCGTCTTCACCTGGAGCCTTGTTGTTCTTGAGACCATTCGAAATGATGTTCATTATTTCTTCTATTGTAGGCGGTTGAGAATCAGGATTCCTGTGCGGAGGCTCATGGAAAATAAGCTTTTCATTAGGTTCCTCTGCGTTTAGTAGCTTCTGGAAGTAATCTGCAAGAGTTTTAGTGCAGTATTTATTGTTTAGTTGAAGTTTCCCATCCGGCCCGCGGAGGATGAGGGTAGGAGCTGTATACTGAGCCGTTTGCTTCTTAAGTCCCTTGTACAAATCTCTTGAGTTGTTTCTCTGAAAATCATTTTCAGCCTGTTGCATTAGACTCCTGAGGTAATTCCTCTTGGCTCAGCGGATGGTGTTAGCTGTAGCTTTCCTTTGCAGGAGGAAGGCTTCATAATTAGCTTCATTTTTTTTGTTGGTTCCACCTAATCCAGGTTTTACGCCTTTCTTCTATAACCTCATCACAATTTGCATCCCACCATGGGTGTTTGCCTTTGGTTGATGATGCAGGGATAGTTTCCTGAGCGGCCTCCAACAAGGCCTTTTGTAAGGCAGGCCATCCGTCTTTCTCTGTATTCTTCCTAAGGGCGTTCTGAAAGTCACAATCCTCATCGCGCAGTCGCAGAGTGTTGAACCTGGGTATCTTATGACTACTTTGAAGATTTGGTTGTTTCCTAAAGGGTTGTAAATTAATCTTGACATGTGAAAGGTAGTGATCAGAGTCTATGTTGGCTCCTCGTAATACCTTCACGTTCTGTATATCAATATGATGTTGTCGTGCTATAGCAACATGATCTAATTGGAACTCACCAAGCATAGGATTTGGACTCTTCCAGGTTTTGGCCTTTCTAGGTAGACGTTTGAAAGCTGTTGATTTTAGGACCAGGTTGTACTTGTCACATAGTTCAATAAGACGTTCTCCATTTCTATTTGTTCTCTTATGGACTGGATAATGGCCTACTATCTTTCGGTACTTCCACTCCTTCCCGACTTGTGCGTTAAAGTCTCCCATGGAATGGTGAGGTGGGACCATATCCAGAGTTTCTTCTTAAGTTGCCCAGCATTGCTCCACGTATTCCAGGTTTTTCCGGTTTGTATCATTTGTGGGAGCGTGAAAATTTACAATTGTGTGTGCTCTATTACGAGACCTGAAGGATAACGAGAAGGTCCTTCCGTTAGGTGAAGTGAATTCTTAAATATGGTCTACCATCTTCTGGTGTACCGCAAACCCAGTACCAAACTGTGGGAGTGTCTTGATAACTCTTTCACCAGGTTTCCCCTTGAATATTCTATACACTCCGGACTCGATTGCATCCTCATCGGTAAAACGTGTCTCTTGTAGTGCTGCTATCATAACTTTGAGCTCTTCCAACACGTCAAGTGTTTGTTTGAGTTTACCTACTTTCAGTAGAGAATTAATGTTTATTGTAGCAAAGTACTCGATGTGTTTCTTTGGTTGTCGTTTAATAAGTTAGATATAAGTTGGAAGCATGAAGGTGCAGGTTCCCCAGAGTCCGAAGACCTGCATGCCCCAAACTGCGTGGGGGTGGATTGGTTACCACCTTGGGTAGATTTCTGAATATTTGTTTTCTTCATGTTTAGAGTATTACGAAAGTCGTAATGGTGATTACCTAAAAGGTAACGGGTTTTTAACTATCAAGGTTGTAAGCCTTGAAGCCACCAGCACTGATCGGCTCACCGACCCAATTTCCCGCTGGGATTGATTACCCAACCTTCCACTGGGTTCCTCGGTTTAACAGGGGCACCTCTTGTAGGTTACATGCTGGAGTTGGAGTGAAAGAGGCTAAGTTGGGTTCTCTTGCTGAACCCAATAAGTTATGGTTGCAGATGACAAACAACGACGCATTTCACTCCCATTTGCCCAGAGCCATGTGGTAACAAAAGCTACATGGACTCCTCCCAGGTTAATTCCTGGAACCTCAGTAGATATTATTATTATTATTATTATTAAGTGAGACACCGGAGGAAGTAGACGTGTGCCTGAGTGCTCCGCAAAAAGTTTAAGTATAGCAAGGAAATGGTTTGCGACCGCTGTCAAGAAGGACTCCCAAGTGATGGTGACTATGTATACTGCACAGGATGCAAAGGGAAATATCATTATGAATGTACATCAGTCACAATACGTACGTGGAAAGGTATGGCAAAACAAGCTAAGGAGTCATGGCGGTGTCCACAGTGCCGTAGCTTCAAAAAGACAACGTCAGCATCTGTTGTCGCAAGCGGTGGAACGATGACCCTACCAGCTGCTGCCAACACTGATTACACAGCGACTCCACCTTCAACACCGGACACGGAGATAATACACGCATCGGATATTAAAGGTATGTTTTTAGAATTAAAGAAGCAGATTAGTGAACTGAAAAACCAAGTGAGTGAAAGTGTTAAAAGTGCCGACTTTATTGCGCAGAAATATGATGAGTTGATTAAGGAAACTAAGTCAAATGCAACTCTTCTGAAATCACTTACAGCAGAAATAAAAACCCTAAAAGACGAAAAGAATCTACAAGACAAAATAATATCAGATCTAAACGAGAAAGTGCACACAATGGAACAGAACGGTAGGCAACAATACATTGAAATATGTGAAGTGCCACGCGCGAAAGAAGAATGCCTGGATGAAATCGTCCACAAAATTGCTGAGACTCTAGAAGTAGATCTAAACATGTTTGATGTAGAGGAAGTTTACAGGCCCCCACTGCAAAGAAAGAACAAAATCCCCCCAATAGTGGTAAAATTTAACTCCATATCCAAAAAGAATGAATTTTTACAGAAAAGAAAAGGACAAAATTTCCTCACTCATGGGAACACTAAATCTAGGTTTTTCATTAACGAAAGTCTAACGTCATTTTACAGGGAGCTACTATGGAAAACTAAAAATCAGGCCAGAGAAAATAACTGGAAATTCATTTGGGTTAAAAACGGCAAAATACTTGCGCGAAAAAACGACGAATCTGGTATATTGAGAATCTCCCGTGAGGAAGACATTAACAAAATTAGGTAACCCCCCCCCCGCCAAAAAGAAAGAATTATTATTGAATTATTATATTAATTGATATTATGAACAGTTGGGATAGGAATATAAATGTTTCTGGAATACAAAATGAACTCACATTTCTCAATATACCCGATTTCGTCGAAAATGGTAATAAGACTAGAAATAATGCTGAAATCAATATCCTCTCTCTAAACATTCAATCTATATCAAAAAACTGGGATTATTTAACCATAACCTTAGGCAAGAAAATTAATGATCTGGATATTATTTGCTTAACAGAAATTAACATACTTGAATCTAATAATTACCTATTTACTTTGGATAATTTTAATGTTGTATTTTGTAATAGAACAAATCGTAAAGGAGGAGGCATAGCCATATATGTAAAGAACAACATGGCTATTAGAACACACAATTCATACATTTCCAATACTCATGAATCAATGGTAATAGAAATACTTCACATGAACAAAAATATTGGATTAACATGCATTTACAGACCACCTAGCACTAACATAAATGACTTTCTTGATGAACTGGAGACACATATAACACAACACACTAGTAAGTACAGCGAATACGCCATTTTAGGAGATATCAACATTGATACTTTATCTAATGACATCAGTCTATCAGCTATCAAATATACAAATATTATGGCAACTCATGGTTTCCTACCACTTATCACTCAATGTACTCGTTATGATCCAAATTTAGACTCGAGAACATGTATTGATCACATAAACTATCGTAGCAGACTAGATCAATATACTTCTGCAGTCATACAAACAGATATCTCTGACCACTACATAACATATGCAGGTATTTGGCCAAAAAATGATAAGACACAATTACAAGATAATGAATCGTACATTACGCTAATGAACGATACTATAATACACACAAGCCTTAACAACACAGACTGGACAGATTGCCTTGAATTAAAAAATCCTAATGACATATATAACAATATAACAACCAAATTTAAGGAAATCTACCAAAAAGCATCTTACATAACAACTCGTAAACACAGGAAAAGCAAACAATGGTTCACTTATGACCTAAAAATACAATGTAAGGAAAGAGACAGACTTTACAAAACAATGCTCAGAAACAAGGATAATATTACAATAAAAAATGAATACAAAGCTTTCAGAAACAAATTAAATAAGCTAATAAACAAAACAAAACATCAATATTTTAAAAATAAGATAAATAGTTCCAAAAACGATAATAAAGGAATGTGGAAAGTCATTAATGATATAACAGGTCGGAAAACACAAACTGTCAATGAAGTCATAAACAAACATTTAATATTACATTATACTAACGAAGTGATAGTCAATAAATTCATCAATACCTTTAGTGAAAAAATAAACAGCCTAGCTCATAACTGTAGTATCAACATATGGCAATCAAATAGAAACACATTAATGAATTCCTTTACATTACTGGAAACTGATGAATATGAAATAGAAAACATAATTAAGGAATTAAAAATAGACAAATCGCCGGGGGTAGACAATATACGCGTGAAAGACATAAAGGCAACATCCAAAAAAACTATACCAATCATAACACATCTCATAAACAAGATATTCGAATCAGGCATAATACCAAAATATCTGAAATACACAATTATTAAACCAATATATAAGAATGGCGATCACTTAGACTTTGGCAACTACAGACCAATATGCATTTTATCAATCCTCCACAAAATAATGGAAAAATGCTTGGATAAGAGATTGAAGAATTTCCTAAATAAATATGATATTTTAAAGGGACACCTATACGGTTTTAGGAAGGGGAAAAGTACTGAACTACTCCTGGCTGAATTTGCCAATGTAATAAATAATGCCTTAAATAAGAACAATCACATAATGGTACTTTTTCTCGACTTTTCTAAAGCATTTGACACAATAAATCACAATAAACTACTTGCTAAATTACACGATATTGGAATAAGAGGCACGACTTACAAACTATTTGAAAGCTATCTGAAAAACAGGGAAATGGCAGTTATGGTCAATAACACTATCAGTGAGGCAGTAGAAGGAACACAAGGTATCCCTCAAGGCAGCATTATTTCACCTACACTATATAACCTGTTCGTAAACGACATGAATGAAGCCATTAAACACAGTAAAATATTTATTTATGCTGATGACACCACTATATATACCATACATAAAGACTCTAAAATAGCTTTTGAGAGACTTCAAGAAGACTTCAATAACATCACAAGATGGTGTCATGACAATAATTTGTATATAAATACAACCAAATCTAAAATAATGCACATCAGAGTTGATCACTTCACACAAGAAAAATATAAACTAACGCACCACAGCTTATCATGCATACACCAAAACATCCTGGCAGGTTGCAAATGTAACACCTTCATAAATAGTACTTCGACACAAAAATACCTAGGAATTACCCTTGATGAACACTTTAAAATGAACACACACACAGTAAACATAATAAAAAACCTAAGAGCAAACCTCTACATCTTCTACAATCTCCGATTTTATGTAGATAGGAAAACTTACAAAACAATTTACAGTGCTCTGATTGAAAGCAAATTAAGATATGCTATAGCAGCTTGGGGAAATCAAAACACAACTTTAATTAATAATCTTCAAGATAGCCAAAACAGGTTCTTTAAATATTTCACTGATATCCCTTATTTTAATATTAAAGAGTTGTTTCAAATTACTGTACTGAATCTCTACTACCATGATCCAAGATTCAGGCATAAGGTCTCTCACAACATACAAACAAGAGCCATAACAAGTACTAAACATGTTAAACCTTTATGTATAAATAGCTATGGTTTCAAGAGACTAAATTATATTATACCATCACTACTTAATGAACTACCACCTGGGCTGACAAACATTAACAGCAAACAACTAGCTATAAGTCGCATTAAAAATATTACTTAACCAAACATTAACTCATAACATAAATTTATTAATATAACTACCATAGTGTAATTTTTTGTATCTTTAATTATTTACATTAATATTTTATCATTAACATTACAAAAAAAAATGCATGCACTCTTGTACTGAAATATAATCTATATATATGTTGTAAATAATAATTAATATGTCTCACAGATAATCTGTACTGTCATCAGATTCGTGAGACATATCACAATAATGTAACATAAATAGTATTATAATAAATAAATTAAATTAAATTAAATTATTATTATTATTATTATTATTATTATTATTATTATTATTATTATTATTATTATTATTATTATTATTATTATTATAGTGTTTGAAGCCATTTTCAGTGTTGCCTTAGTAAACGAATGTTTGGTGCTTTTCAGTCGGTCAACACGATTGTACCCAAATGAGACGTGTTATTCCCTAATCCTGAAAAAAAAAAAAAACAACATGAGATTAATAAACACACTTGGATGACCAGTTTCGATCGTCAAGCGATCATCATCAGATCCATTACACTTAGGTTACAAAATATTTATGTCTGAAAATATTTACAATATATACACTTCTTTAGTTGCAGTATTAGATGAGGTAATTCAACTCGTCAATATTTGTTAGTTATAGTCCATGTGATGTTTTGTTTAGATACTGGAATTGGTGATTAACCTCCGAACTTAATTGTTTAAAGTGAATATGTGGTTGTTGTAAATGGTTAATTCAGGTTGTATTGTACAGGCTACTAATCTGATTGAGTCTTGGGTGTCCTGGTGAGAGCAGTTGTCTTCGTCACTATCTGCACTCTACTGGAGGAGCTTCCTGTGGGCCAGGGTCTCTCATGTACCTGGGTACATATTGTAAATATTTTCACCCATACTTTCAGACATAAACATTGTGTAGCCTAAGTGTAATGGATCTAATGATGATCGCTTGACGATCGAAACTGGTCATCCAAGTGTATTTATTAATCTCATGTAAATTTATTTCAGGATTAGGGAATAACCCGTCTCATTTGAGTACAATCGTGTTGACCGACTGAAAAGCATCTGACTTTCGTTGTTATTATTATCATTATTATCTTTGTGGTTCAAGAATATTTCTCAGTATTCTTCTTTTTCTACTTTTCTTTTTCGTGTTCCTGCAGCCTCTCTTTCTTATTCAATATCAAGCACTCCGAGCCATATAAACCCTAGGTTTTATAAGTGAGCTGTAGTAGCCACGTTAAGTCCTATAGAACATTGCTCGATATTTGTAGCTGTTCTTGGTTAGTCTGTACGCCCGTTCTTATTATCTAGCTCTTACTTTATTTGCGTCCTTTTCCAGGCGTTGGGTTCAACCCATTCTCCCAAGTATTTGAATCTCTTAGTTCTTTAGAAGCCTCCATGTGCCACTTTCATGCCTCTCACTTCTTGATGTCTGTATTCCATATAGGCTATTCTGTCTTCTTCTAAGATACTTTGAGTCCCGTTTTCTCAACAATTCCACTAAATAACTTCAGTTATAATTATTAATAACTCGTGGGCCTATGAGAACTCTCGCAAGATATAAACCACTCACCCAGCTTTATTGGTATGCGGGCTCGACGCGACACAGTTCTGACAGGGGCTATTGTCTTTTTAAACAAATTGTCGATATTCATGAAATTCGAGTGCAATGCATCACAACCGCGGATAATTCTCTTTCTTTTGTATGCTCATTTGTTATGATCGGTTTCTTGTGGGCACTCCATGTGTATAGGCCAGCCACACGGCTTTGCTGTTATGCGGGCTGGACGCAACACATTCTTGCAGGGGCTATCGTCTTGTTTATTTATTTAAACGCACTTTAAAAACGAATAAATATTTTCCGTTGACTATTCAAGAAATGGAATATTTTTCTTGTACTATTTAGACGATTTGGAAGATATTGATAAACACCGCACCTTTTAACTCTCTCGGGTTTAAGAGCTTAAGCTTTGTGAAACATACAACTTAGCGACATAATGTTAACAAAATCTCGCAACTTACCAAGACGCTGATTCAAACATTGGCTATGACTAATTCTGCCATCTGCTAGAATTAGTACCAATCACTCTAAACCGTTTAGCACTTGACAAAGCGTTTCCCAGGAAGAAGTCTTGTAAACTCCGTGTTAAGCGGAACAACAAGCAGAGTTGAACCGGAAATGGTTCCACCTGATCCATTAAGAACAACCTTGAAAGTACGCTAGTGCTATTCTTTCCTTTCAGAGACAAGGTGTTAAAAAATAGTAACCGTTCTTCCGGTCATTAATTGTTCCTCCTCGCTGATACTTTTTGTAAAGCAGGCGTAGTAAATTCTGTTGTAGTCCCAGCACGCACAAACACGCCTTGTACTAACAGTGTTGCCGACACTGCAACTCTTACTTCATGTAATAATAGACTAACAATAATAATATTGAAAATGAAAATCCACAGCCTGCTTCCAGTTTCCGACCGGGTCAGGAATGGAATGAATGAAGCCCTCATCTAGTGGCGAGGATATGAACTGTGCCGGCTGCCGAAGCCTGACGCACTCCTCTGGGGCAATGATTAAATGAACGACAGATGAAATGAAATGATAGTGGAGAGTGTTGCTGGAATGAAATTTTTACAGGGAAAACCGGAGTACCCGGAGAAAAACCTGTCTGCCTCCGTTTTGTCCAGCACAGATCTCACATGGAGGGACCGAATAATAATAATAATAATAATAATAATAATAATAATAATAATAATAATAATAATAATAATAATATATGCCCCCTTTGTGATTTGGACAGGAGTTCGACAAGGAGATTGCCTGTATCCAATTTTACTTAACATCATCTTCCAAAAAGTAATGAGAATTTGGAAGAAAGCAATTGAAGAAGAAGAGGTGGAAGGAATCAGTTTTTTTTTCATTCATTTATTACTTTATTTGAAAATGGAGGTAATTCCCCGGTGGCAAATTGTACAATTACATAAAACCACTAACAATAACATCAAACACGATATACACAAGTCGTTATTTGGGAACTGTAGTAATTACATCGTAGTATGTTCACAAAATGTCAGTCTTCTCTTGAACACATGAATATGTTCGCGGAAAGGCTGTAAGACTGTGGCAGGTAATGAGTTCCAATTATCATTACCGCGGTTAATGAAAGAATATTCCCCATAATTTATACACTACGGTCGGACCTTGACTTTATGTGGATGATCTGCCCTGCTCAGGTAGGTGGGATTTCGCAGACGTTTGCTTACTTCTCCCTATGCTGGCCGATTAGTGTAAGTGTTACACATACCGTACTGTCTGGATTTCGTCCTTCTATCTTCCTGAGATTCCCACCCTAGCTTTTCTATCATTCGAGTTACACTACTTATAGGATTAAATTCGTTGAGCCCAACGTTTACAATGTTTAGGCACTAAAAAGCAAGGTTTGGGTGTGGAATGCTTAGTGTTTGCTAATTACCTGGCTATGTTAGCAGACAATGTAGATGATGCTAGACGTATGATAGAGAAATTGCATGAAATTGCGGCAAAACCCCTCAAGATCTCTTATGAGAAAACTGAAAACATTGAATACAAACATGGTAACGAGACGTATTTAGAAACAAGGTTTGTATGGCACTCCTCTCACTAATTTTGGCGTTTTGTGCTATTAAATCGTGAGTTAATGATATTCAAGTTTTAAGAGTACGCCCAGTCGCAGCATGAACGTATGAAATGCAATATAAAAGACCTCAATACCATTATTCATAATAATATGGCACAGAATTTAGCGTGCAGTTGCCATCTGCAAAAAACTAATCCTATATATTTTAGTGATACAGTAAAATATATCAAATTACCGGTAACATTATTGTAGAACCATACATGGACTTTGTATGTCATAGGCAAAGAACACCCCAGCCATATATTCAAGATGGTGGGTGAGCTTACTATTAAAACTTCAAAATCAATAACTCACGATACAATTGCGTAATTATCGCAAAAATTTGTAAAAGGGGAGAAACAGATAATATACTTTGCTTGGGTTAATTATATGACTATCACACTGCATATAGCTGCCCAGGCTTCGCCCGGTATCCTTAACGGTTCACCCAGCGTAAGCTTAATAGGTTCATGGAGGGCAGGTCCCAGACGCAATTCAGAAAAAACAACGTGAACAGCGAAACTTGAAACAAATATAGCCTACAGTACTCTTCTTTGAAGTCTTAACTCGACACGACTCGACAGTTTGATGCTAGCCGAAACTGGGGTGATAGGCCCACTCGCTAGCTCGTAAACTCGTTCCTAAGTTAGTAATTTCAATTTCCACTGAATAGACATTGTTGGAAGAAATGAAAACATAAAAACACTTATAGTGGGCGATGTATTAAAGAAAGAGATATACTGTCACGGACTTTCTTGTAGAACTTTTCATGCTGAACAATTCTTACACTCATAGTATATAGATATTTTAACGGTTTACCCAGCGTAAGCTCAAAAGACGCACGGACGGCAGGTTTTCCATCGACGCGATTCACTGAAATCGTTACTACTCGGCTTCCTTTAGTAATAAATCATTTTTTTTTCTACAGAAACCTTTCTCGAGAAATCCTTTACAGAATGGTGAAAACCGCATCAAAATCCATCCAGTGGTTCTCGATATTACCCGTTACATCCAAGAATCGGGGACTTGGTTTTATACTATGTAGGGATTAATATCGACAGTCCACGATTTATTAGCCTACTTTCGATTTTGGCCAAAAATGAAAGTAGACTTATGAGATCAACACAGGGCGAAACATTGTGTGTGTGTGTGTGTGTACTTTGACCAAGCTACAAGGTCATCAGGGGGGGAGGGGCTATCAATTCGAACACAGTGAAACCGAATTGAATGAAATTTGGTACAGAGGTAGCACTAGCAATGGGCACCTCAGTGTCATGTTTTATATCGCCGCCATCTTGACCGGAACGTAATGGCAGCCGCCCAAATGTTAAAAGATTAAATAAAATTACGACCAACCTCATCATCTGATCTCTACTAAATTTTGCAACAACATACCTTTATGTGGGAAGCATATTTTGACCAAACGACATGGTCATCAGCCCAATAGTTTGCAGATAGTGGCCATGTATGTGTGCAAATCAATTCGCCATATCAATTCGAACACGGTGAAACCGAATTGTATACAATACAATACAATACAAAACTCTTTATTTCCAGAACCTGCATCATACAGAATTGGATACGTCACACAACATACTCACAGTTAAATTTACATATTTACAACTTTTTTTTACATAATTAAACAGTTACATGTTTCTTTAAAATTCACTTAAAGAATACAACACTTTCTGGGCTAGGTATATCTTGAGAGACTTTCTGAGCCCAGTTCCAGTCAAAGATTTTAAGTGGTTTGGAAGCTTATTGTGGTATAAAGCTCCTTTTTTGAAAGGATCCTTTTCTGCATATTGTTTATTTATCCTCTTTTAAAAATAGTCATTCTGCCCTCTGGTTTCATTGTTGTGTACATTGTTGATTGTGACAACTTTATGTTGATTTTCCCTTACAAGCAAGATAACTTTGAAAATATACAATGAAAATATTGTTAAAATATTATGCTTCTTAAATGCAACTCTGCATGATTCTCTCGATTTCAACCCCAACAAGCATCGTATTACTCGTTTCTGCAGTTTAAATATTCTCTCCATATTCCTATTTGCTGCCCCACCCCATATCTCAATACCGTATGATATCTGTGAATGTATTAATCCATAGTAGACTGTTAATTGATATTCGCTGCTTAAGTATATTGAAATTCTCTTTAAAACGAAGGAGTTTTTGTTATTTTTTTACAGATTTCATTTATATGCTCTTCCCATGATAATTTATGATCTATTGTAATACCCAAAAATTTTTCTGGGGCTACCTGTTGAATATCATCAGATCCACAGTAAAGATTTCGATCTACTTCTAAATTAGTTCCCTTATGCTTGTTAAATATTACAAAGTTGGTTTTTGAAGGGTTTACACTTAACATTATCTCATTAAAATATTGAGAGACAAGATCAATACTATTTTGAGTTTCTTGAAGAGTAATTGTTTTATTACAGTTCCAGTTCAAAATTGAGGTATCGTCTGCATACGAAACAATCAAACTATTTTTAGACTGTGGTACATCATTTACATAGAGAATAGAAAGGAGGGGACCAAGGATTGAACCTCGAGGTACACCTTTTTTAACTAAACCAGGAGTGGATTGGAACTTGGATATATTTTCACCATTCTTAAAAGGAATTTCTGTAAAATGCCATCTATTATTCAAATATGATTTTAACAGTTCCAATGCTATTCCCCGTATTCCATAAGCCTCTACCTTATCCAATAATAATTGATGATCTACTCTATCAAATGCTTTTGTCAAATCTACGAAAACCTCAACAGCACATTTATAGTCATCAAGAGAAGCAAGCAGAGTTTCATAAAATTCTGCAATGGCATTTATAGTTGATAAGCCCTTCCTGAAACCAAACTGATTCTTATTTATTAAATCATTCTTATCAATAAACTCAATTATTCTATGGTAAATCACATACTCTAAAATTTTACAAAATGTAGAGATAAGGGTGATCGGTCTCTAGTTACCTAGTTGATGTCAGTCACCCTTTTTAAAAATTGGTTTATCAACGGATAGCTTTAGTATATCTGGGAAGATGCCCTTTAAGAGACACATATTTATCAGTTCTGTAAGAATGTCTAGGATTGGACCATAGCACTGTTTCAACAACCAGGGTGAAATTTCATCCCCACCATGACTATGTTTATTTTTTAATTTTCTGACTATCGTACTTATTTCATCTTTGGTAGTTGGTTTCAGGAAGACTGACTTATTACATGTGATTTGCTTTATACTGCTATTACCACATTTATTTCCTACAACATTATGATCATTACATTTTGCTCTATTACTGTTTACATTCACACTGGTCCTAACGGGTGGCCGAATGAAATAACCATTGAATGCTGTTACTACTTGTAAAGGTGCATTAATAACATTGTTATTGATAGTAAATCGAAATATTTTCCCATGTGTTGTTTTATTAAGACCTGAACTATCTTTAGCTATTTGCCATACTTCTTTGGCAAAGTTGTTAGAATTTGTTATTCTATTTTCATATTCTTGTGCTTATTTTTTTATTTCTTCAAAATATTCTACTTTAAATTTTTTATAGTTATCTTTATAAAGCTTCAATTCTGTTTGCTTGTAGCTATCGAAATCATCAATCATGTTTTGTTTTTTCCTATGGCACAGATCAGACAGTTTTGTTGTTTTAGTGCTCTGGTGATTCCTATTTATTCTTTTAACTAATGGGCAGGATACATTAAGACTCTCTTTAAAAATAGAACATAATTTTTTCCAGGCAGCATTTACATCCCTAATATTCCTCACTTCCCCCAGTCAACATTACCAAGTTCTTCTGTGAGTTTCATTACATTATTATTAGATACATTTCGAGTGTACTTCCATGTAGAATGATTTAATTGAGATTCATGACGAAATGAAATTTTTAATTCCTGGCCACGATGGTCAGATACAAAATTTTCCACAACAGTGCAATTACTTAATTCGTCTGGCATGTTAGTAATAATGTAATCGATTAATGTTTCAGAATGTTTACAGTAGTTACCCTAGTTGGCTCCCTGACAAGATTATTAAGGCCAAATGACAATACAATGTCTTTGAATGTCTCGAGGGACCTGTCATGTGCAAACCAGTCTATATTGAAAGCACCGGCTACTTTATTCAGAAGTAAATCAAACTGTCTTAGGAATAATTCCATATTTCCACTTGGGGCTCTATATATAGAGCCCTGCGCGGATAGACAAAACGTTATCCGCATCCGCCCCGCATCCGCACGGCTGTTATCCGCATCCGCCCCGCATCCGCACGACTGTTATCCGCATCCGCCCCGCATCCGCATGACTGTTATCCGCATCCGCCCCGCATCCGCACGACAGTTATCCACACGTTTGTTATCCGAATCTACTGGCATTACAATAATATTTTCAATGTGTTGCTTTATACTTTATCTTTTAGACATTTGAGCACCATTACCCCATTCTGCTTTTTTTTTAAACTCACTGAATCCCGGTAAACTAATGTATTATATTGAACAAGAAGTTCCGTGACGAACTAAAGAGCCTACTTTTCATGCCAATGATTATTCTACAGTATATGAACCTATCTAGAATAATGACGAAATTAAGTTGCTAATATCGACATTTCTAATTAGTTCGAAATACTGTATACCTGGCATAATGTAGCCTAATAGGGCACCACAGTTGGCAGCCCTGATGACTGAATATATTCTTAGTTCCATCTCTTAAGGTACAGAATACAAAATTTGGTTGAAGTCCAATGAATAGCATGGACGTTACATGCAGTTAAACATTGGATCTAACAGCGCGCGTAAAATCATGTTGGCAACAATGTCATGCATGTATTGGTCAGAAATAATCTGAAATAATCTGATCTATTGTTGTGCCAATTTTGAATGAAATCCATTAGTTAGTATAGAAGTTACATGCATTTTAAAATTGGACCTATCAGCAGGCTTAGAATTATGTTGGCAGCACTGACGTATATTAGTTACTCCAAATTCATCTAGAATGCCAGGTACTATACGTGTGCAAAGTTTAGAGCTATTGGCTTGCATACTTTCTGATATATTGATACTAGGGTAACAAAAATAGGGACAGTACATATTAACAGTTGGCAGCCGTGGTTGCTCTTAAGAATACGCATAGTCATATCTGTTATGGTACACATAGCACATACGAAATTTGGTTCAAATCCAAATGATAGTATGGAAGTTGCATGTATTTAAAGTTGGACCTGTCAGCAGGCTTAGAATCATGTTGGTAGCACTGACGTATATAAGTTACTCCAAATTAACATAGAATGTCAGGTACTATACGTGTGCATAGTTTAAAGCTGTCGGCTTGCATACTTTCTGATATATTGGTATTTGGATAAAATAAATTAGGAGCATTTATTAACAGTTGGCAGCCCTGCTGGGTCGTAAGAATACGCTCAGTCATATCTGGTTATGTACACATACAACATACGAAATTTGGTTGAATTCCAATTGATAGTGTAGAAGTTACATGCATTTAAAAATTGGACCTATCAGCAGGCTTATAATCATTTTGGCAACACTGCCATGTATGGACTCCTGGAAATTAAACTACAATATTATTATCTATACGTGTGCCAATTTTGAAATAGCTCCCATTCATACCTTCCAAGATATACATCATGGAGCTCAAATTTCAATTGGGATTTTTTAGCAGTTGGTAGCACTGACATCATTTTCAAATATGGCCGTGAGATATTCAGGTATAGATCTTTACTCCTACCAAATTTTGTTTCGATTGCTCCAACCGTTTAGGAGTTGATAGGGGGGGGGGGACGACACACACACAGCCAGACAGACAGACAGACAGAAGGACAGACAGACACACATTTGCCCGATCTCATAAGTCTACTTTTTCCTCATTTTTGCAATGTGTTGCTTTATACTTTATCTTTTAGACATTTGAGCACCATTACCCCATTCTGCTTTTTTAAAAAAACTCACTGAATCCCGGTAAACTAATGTATTATATTGAAAAATAAATACATGCTAAACCACTGGCATTTAAAACTACATTTAATTTTAAATATTGAATCACAACTGTGGGCTTACCTTCTTATTTGCTGGCAACAGAAAATAACATGCACCATGTTATGTTTCTTCATCCAAGCCTCACGGTTATCACATAGCAACTGGCATCATGCTGACTGTCCCTATCTGATAGGTACGATGACAGCTTGAAGGTAGCAGTGAACTGAGTTGCTAGTTGTACTACCATCTCGAAAAACATAGATGCGCATGATTACCCGATACGCACAATTACCCAACTTTCCGCATGATATTCAACAAGTTCGGATTATATTCTAAAAACTATCCGCAAATTTACTCCAAATATTATCCGCGGCTTATCCGCTATCCGCACAGCCATGCAAAGTATATCCGCATGGCGAAAAATGTTGCGGATATCCGCATCCGCGCAGGGCTTTATCTATATACTCCTGCTAAAAATATTTCAGAATCATCATTCAGCTGAATTAAAATACCTGCAACATCAAAGTCATGATCCCTTCCATAGCTATTAACCCACCCTAATTCCTGGTATCTAACATTTATTTTACAGTACAGACTCACACCCCCACCTTTCATTTCTTCTCGACAGTAACTACTGGCTAGTATATAATTATCTAGATGCATGGTTTTTATTTCCTCCCTCTCACACCAATGTTCAGTGAAAACAGCAACACTGTAGTTTTTTGAATTTATGAGGTTATTTAAATGATCTACTTTATTACTTGCCGGCCCCGTGGTGTTGGGGTAGCGTGCCTGCCTCTCACCCGGAGGCCCCGGGTTCGATCCCCGGCTCCGTCAGGGATTTTAAAACTGGCGTGAGGGTTGGAACGGGGTGCACTCAGCCTGGTGAGGACAATTGAGTAGCTGTCTGACAGTGAGACAGCGCCCCGATCACGAAAACCAAGATTAGCGGCTGAGGGGACCCGACGCGCTGATCACGCGTCACCCCAATATCTGCAGGCCAAATGGCTGGGCAGCGGTCGCTTGGTCGGCCTTAGCCCGTCATGGGCTGTATAGTGCCAGGGGTTGACTTGACTTTATTACTTAGATGTTGAACATTCTGATGATAGATATGCATATACAGTAATAATCAATATTGAGCCCTTTTAATTTATTAGTGGTTTCTGAATACACCTGCTGAATCTGTTTTTCAGATCCAGCTTCTTCTAACAGTTTCCCTGGTTCTGATACCCAAGTGCCCACTGTAATGTAATGGTGTCTACCTTTTCCTTTAACTTCATGTTAATAATTTTACTTATTTCACAACTTAAGACTTCCTTACCTAGCTTATTCAAATGTTGACCGTGTCTAGTGTGCATAGCTCTATCCAACCTACTAACATCTAGCATATGAACATTGCGAAAATGTTTACATACCTTCGCAATTTTGTACAGAGGTTGCACTAGCAAAGGGCACCTCATATTCATGTTTAATATCCGTATAATACGTTGTATTTCAACACGCTACTACAACCAACATTCAATTATACTCCTTGAAAAGGACAAAGAGTTATAACAATACCCATGCATTTAGGAGAATGTAGACTATATGTTCTTTACTGAACATCTTGTTACAGTTAACATTACAAAACGCAGCAAATATGTAGCCTTCTTTGTGAAAGGCGCAAGATAAACGATTCCATGCATTCAAGATGGTGGATGGACGTAGTTTCCTAATGTTTGAATCAACGCCTCTGGATTAGAAAACGGAATGCAATGGTACTTAGTAAACGGGGAGTCTTATATAAGGTACAACACCTAACGTGCATCGCACCAAACAATACCCCGTGGCGCTACAGCCTTTGAAGGGCCGAGGCCTATCAAGCGACCGCTGCCCAGCCATTTGGCTTCTAGATTATGTGGTGACGCGTGGTCAGTGCGTCGGGTCCTCTCGGCCGTTAATCTTGGTCTCCACGATCCGGCGCTGTCTCACTGTCACTCGTCAGACAGATACTCAATTGTCCTCACAAGGCTGGGAGCACCCCGTTCCAGCCCTCACGTCAGTTTCTAAAAATCTCTGACGGAGTCGGGAATCGAACCCAGGGCCTCCGGGTGCGAGGCAGGCGCGCTACACCAACACCACGGGGCTGGCATCACAAGAATATTCAATTATACTCCTTGATAAGGACAAAGAGTTATAACTATACCCATATATTTAGGAGAATGTAGGCTGTATGTTGTTCTCAGACCATCTTGTTGTGTTTGTTTTGCAGTGTATTGGTTTTGCTTGTTATCTGCGATATTGCTGATGAAATGTCTAATTCCAGTTTGAATCATATAGCCCACAAAATATTATTATAACTTATATGAATTGTAGCCAATGGCCATAGCAGGGTAATTTAAGGTTGTGCTTTTCATTCTATTGTTTGTATTTGATGTGATGTAAATGGTACGATACGATTTGATTGGATTTGATTTGATTTGATATGATATGATATGATATGATTGATTAGATATGATTTGATATATGATATGATATGATACGATATATGATTTGATATGATATGATTAGATACGATATATGATATGATATGATACGATACATGATGTGATATGATATGATATGATATGATTATGTTACAAACTACAGGGCGCCTCACTCTGTTACTGTACTTTCTCTCGCTACCGCATACCATCAAGCCTACCGTCCCAACCAACATGGACTGTAAGCTGTTGTGTTAGCGTTGTAAGCGGAAGAAGTGATGAGTAGTGTGTGACTGAAAGCGTGGTGGATGAAAGACACCCAAGAGCACACAAGAATATATTAAAAAACAACAAGTGGTCAAGTTAGGTTTTTGGAAAAAATCAATTTCCTCTTTTTTGATGTTTTGAAATATCAGAGGGCAAAAAATGTTAATCTGTTTCCGAGATAAGAGTCTTTGAAGTTTGTCAACATTGACAAACAATTACCATTTCTCTATTAATATATTTGCAGATATTTCTTTTACAGCCATTCTTTGCAACTTTTTTTAATGCAAATAAGGTACATTATCTCATAAATAATCACTCCATCGATCGACTTGGAATGTTTAGAGTATCTATATGCATAGCCTGTAAGAGTAATGGCTGCAATATTTATGCATTGGTTCAAATTCAAAGCTCTTTCTAAACTTATCGAAGAAAAATGTACAAACAATAAGTTTCAAGAACTGGAACAATGGTTGCGTTCACGGTAGCAAACAGTTGATGAACTGTTGAAGAAAGTACGCTGTGAACGCGGTGTGATGGAGCGCTCCCTAAACAAGTTCCATGGAGCGGACGCCATTTTATGGAGCGTAGAAAAACTTCGCTCCATCCACGGAACATGTTTAAAACCAACATGGCGTATAGATGAAGTAGATTTGAAAGCAAATGTAAACATTGTGGAAATCGCTCTAAATAGTTCATAAACTGATGAATACTGAAATAATAATGAAGAACACAACATCACGGTCCCTCTATAGCCTATAAAATGACCTGCATTGAGTTAAATTCGTGATATGTCTTTATTCCGATTTACGGACCGCAGTTGCGACAAATTTTAACCTATGTGTGAAACAACATAACCTGATATATCGGATGTTACAGCCTTTCTTTTGTTCCAAGTATTAAAAATTATTTGAATTCAGGTGTGTGGTTTCCTTTTTAGTGGCAATGTGCATTTATAAAGTTTTTAAATCACTTGTCTGGGGTAATTTGGTCTGAAAATACGATTTTAACCTATGCTTTGGGCTAAATACTGTACCTCGACGAATATATTGTTGTGTAGGCAGTATAGAGAGAATCAAACTTCTAGGCTACCGGTACTGTATAAAAAATACCTTTCATTTGGAGCAAGCATAGGCTACCGGTACTGTATAAAAAATACCTGCACATTGTACTGGGCCTACCCCAAATTCTGAATTATTTCAATACCGTCGGATACCGGTACTTGTTGGGTTAAGGATTAGTATGCAATAGGATATAAGAATTACCGTAAGTCTGTCTGTGCCTGCATTATTAGGTGATTCTTCCAATAGAAAACTGAGTGTTTGGCTTACCAGAATGTAATGACTGGGAAATACTAGCAGCCTATCAGTATTTTTCTTTTCATGGTATTATCAGTCTTATCTTAACAGTTCTCTTGCTTCTTGGATGCTGTTTAGGTCTAGATTAGCCTCCCCCCCCCCCTGGCTTTCAGCTTGGACTGAATGAAGTTAATTTGGTCATGTATAGGCCCTAGCCTATAAATATGTTCCTATGTTTGAAAGAAACCAGCTTCCCTTGGTAAGCATTTCAAGTACCAGTAACCATTAGGCTACTTTTCTTTTCATGGCATTAGCAGCATTATCTTAACAGTTATCTTACTTCTTGGTTGCTGTTCAGGTCTAGATTAAACATCCACATTCCTTTCAATGTAATGAACATTACCTACCGTACTGGTACCATTGGCTATAATTGGGCATGCTCAATAGCCAATGTTCACTGCAGTAGGCTACCAGTACCATACATCAAGAAGCTGGGAATGATTATGCACTGAAACTCAAGATATAATATATATATATATATATATATATATACTGTATATAAATTTATTTTCTTACACAAGGAGAGAAAATTAAGAACTCTTCAACATACGGTAGCACTTACCCAGTTTGTCCTTTATTTCCTTCACTTACGGTATCTCAACACGCCTGAGTATTAACATTTTGTGACAATTATTGTATGCACATACTGTATTTTGTCCATGCTTCAACTAATCCAACACCAAAATTTCCATCCTTGACTTCCTTTTGTCAAACGAGCGATGATTTTCTCTCAGGGGACAGGTTAGGTCTCTGCACTCAAATAGGAACTGACTATTAAGTAAAATGCATTATGAGAATGGATTTAGAAATTGTGACATAAGGCTAATTCACTCTCCTGTGTGTATGCTACATATTGATCTATATTTTAACAGTAGCCTAGGCTACAGGATACATTTCAAAATAATGTGGTGTCAGTAGTAGTGCATGTATTTTTAACTGAGGCTAGGATTGGGAAGGAGGCTTTAAGTTACAAGCATAGTAACCTGTAAAGGAAATTGTTAGTACAATGATAACTTAAAGGGAGTGAGGTTTCATGAATATTACCTACTAGTACTTTACAGTATAGGCTACAATTAGGCAAGCTCACTAGCCTAGGTTCACAGCAGTAGGCTACCAAGAAGCTGGTAATGGCTAGGCCTATGTACGGCAACTCAAGAAATATATTTCTCTTCTTACACAAGCAGAAAAGATTGAGCACTGTTCAACACAGCACTTACCCAGTTTGTCCATTATTTTCTTACCTTATCGCAGCTTGCCTGAGTTTTAACACCTCATTACAGTGATGCTTCACTTTATAATCTGCATATTCTATCACACAGCAGTATTTGCTGCTGACCACAGAAGACCTGATGTTCTTGTACGGTGACTGAATGAACTATGTTTGTTACAAAACTACACCTATAGTTTTGCTGTACTGTAGTTTCATTTGTATTCAATCTGGTAATGAGCCTAGGTGGAAGATATTACTTCTTTTAACATTTAATTTGCTGATTCGTGCCAACCATCTCTCTACCAGGCACATATTGAGCAACAAAGGGAATTGTTAGTAACCAAGTATCATTGCCTTTAAGAGAGTGATGAGTCATGAATGTTACCTTCGGTAATGGTATGTAATTGTACGAGCCCACTAGCCAAGCCCCAATGAAGTACCAGTATCGTACATCAAGCAGCTGGTAATGATTATGTACTGAAATTCAATATAAAATGTAGTCATTGCTGCTTTTCGGGTACAAAATTATAAATATATAAACACACTCCTGGAAAAAAATTACATGTATTAGTTAGTTATCATACTTAAATGGGCAATGGGCAACTAATACATGTAACTGTTTCCAGGAGTAGGTTTACATAATAATTTTGTACCCCATGTTGTCCGACTGAGAAGCAGCAAAGACAATCTGTATAGGCAACACTAAAAAAAAGAAAAAGAATGGCTTCAAATTATCACAGAAAAGATGTATTCCTTAGCACTGCTTCATTTATCTTTGTTCCTAGGTGTCATTCATCCTGGTACTTTCCTGATTTTTATATCTTATTTTTTTTCAGTTTATATTTTTGCAGTGCAGTTTCCTCTACCTCATTCTGTACTGTCCAGACTTAGGTAGCAATAATTTTAAAATGCCCTATTTTTTAATTCTTTCTATGTTAGTGGACCATTTGATGACATGATGTATTAAAAAATAAATGGTGAAAGCATCTTTTAGACAACTGTTTTCAACCAAAAATCTGTAGCCTAACATTTTTCATTTTCATTAGATGAACAGTAGCATGTAGGGAATATGGTATGGAAACCAGTTGTGTATTGATAGGAGGAGAATGGACTGCCAAGTAAGAGACTAAGTTAATCCATCAACAGTTCATGTTGTGCCTTTCTCTTTAAGTACTAATATTGGGGTGTAAATAAGTTAGGCATAACAAGGATAATACAGGCTCATACCATGATTTCCTTTGCTTTAAATGAGGGACCCAGAAATTTTATTTCTAGATGCTGGTTATAATTTTAAAGTGTGGAACCTTGAGGTCATCTGACCTTATTAGATGGGGGAAGGGTAATGGTCCAGATAAATACCTCTAGTTGACAGGTAGGGATAATGTGATTTATATTCTTGTAATGTTTCAAATTAATTTTGCTATCTAACCTGATTTTTTTGTAAATACAATTAATTTTTATAGTACAGTAACTAAAATCTGTATAGCACAGTTAAGCTGATGAATAAATCCAAAAGCTTCAAATCCTTGAGAAGAAAACTAGAGTGAAAAAGAAAAGATATAAGAAGCAGGAAAATATCAGCATGAAGGATACCTAGGAACAAATTAAATAGATGAAGCAATGCTAACAAATAATAAAGTCATCATGTGTGGATGACTGGTAAGTGGTTTACTGCTAGACTTACAGATTCTTGACCCTTCTCATAAGTTATAACCCTACATTAATAAAATCGAAGCTATATTGATATTCTTGAATAAATATTCGGTCTATTGAGACATAGGCCTAACCTACCTTGATCAATTTGAAGGGATTAAAATTACTTCAATTAGCATAAGTCTTGGGATATACCACCTTAATATACCGTACCATACGTTAAACTGTTAAGTTTTCTTTACCGTAGCCGAACTAGCATAACGCAATAAATGCCGTAGCAGAAAGGCAAGAAATTTACGAACGTAGGCCTAATATTATCGGGAGCAAGGTATGGTTTGATACATGTTCACAGCCTTCGGTACATAGTTTCAGACCAATCTCGTTCCGAGTTGCAAAACTAAAGGTAAATTAGATACTGATCTAATATCAGCATTCACTCTCACAAGATTATCTGATCATTTCAACATCGCAGGCTCGAGGATAGTACATCGGCCTTGTCCACTTTCGAACAACGCGCGCTGCTACAGATCAGATGGAGCAAACCGTTCACAAGTACACGTAAAACCTGATCCCGCTCCGATGCATCAGCTTTGGAGCAGTTGATCAACTGTTTGCTACCGTGAACGCAACCAATGATTCTAAGTTGGATTGCAAGCTATGAAATCTTCAAGTGTATTTAGTTTCATATCTTTAACTTCAATAATAAGGTCATAAATGCACCGTTTGCTAAATATTTCGTTTTTAAGAATTGATTAATTGTGATGTTGGTAACAGTGAATGATATTGCCTTTACAGTAACTTAACTATTTTATATTATAAAGGTGTATGTTGATTAAGTTTCATTAGAATTGATTTAATAGTTTGTGTGCTAGGAGCATATTACAAATCTGAACTGTTTAGTTCAACTATTCAGTTAGCGCCACCTTAATTGAACGTCCGTAGGCTCCCAGCAATTTCAAATACCAAGTAGTTCCAACTTTGGCTACCAGATACCACTGTCACTGACACCTAGCGGCGATCGTTGCAACTTGATAGAGCGTTTCCAACCAACTAACCTACAAATTTGGCTGCACACTACCAATTATAGTGGTAGGTTATTTTACATGTCATAAATCTACGACATGGGCCCGCCAGCTTTACTTCCCCTCCGAAGGAAGGCATACGTTACTGACGGATTTTAACACTCTTAGAAATCCGACGGGTTTGAACCCGTGATCTTCGACATAGCAGTTCAGCATGCTGCCAACTACGCCACAAAATATAATAATTAGTTCTTTTCTTGTATTGACACAATATTGCCCAATTAACCTTTGTGGTATTCTCTAGAGCAGGAAAATTTGAAATATTTTTAGCGTGAGATTCAGGCGAGGCCAGACCAGGTAATAGGATCTCATATAACTGTAGTAGCTTTAGACTTCCCACTAATAATGGAATAACGCCAAATAACTCATCTTTTATCTCCCGGAAGTTAGTTCTCAGTTTAGGGGCTACGACAACGCAGTATGTAGCCCCGTGTACTTTGGGTTTGTGTAGAATCTGTCTGATAACCGATATTAATTGTGAGGGCTGAATTCGTGTGTGTTATCTGTAATTCAGGTAGATGATCTCTTAGTTCCGCCCCTTAAAACCTCAATAAATAACTAGGCTAACTAACTATTATTAGATGATGATAATTGTTTTAAGAGGCCTAACATCTAGGTTATCGGCCCCTTAACTAATATTAATTCGGGTAAGGACTGCAGAGATCAATTTCAAATAGTTCCTACTTTTGCTACCAAATGTTACCGTCAACGACACCAGGCTGTGAACTTGGCTACTAGATGCCACCACAACTGGCACCTGGCGACGAACGTTGAACTTAAGAGCGTTTATCAAATCTAACCTACACATTTAGCTTCACACAATTGTAGTTAGTAGGAAGTTCTTTTAGGTGCCATAAATGTATGACATGGGCCTGCCGGCTTTATTTCCTCACCGAAGAAGGCATACTAGGAGATATTTAACGCTCTTAAAATATCCGACGACTTTGGTCGGGTTTGAACCCACGATTATATAATCAATAAATGGAGATGTAATCATTTCGTTAACTGTCTTTGATGTTGAAACAGCGAAGAACTGATTAACTACAGTACTTGATTGGGTAGTTTGTTGTCATTTATAAGAGAAGTCTATTGATTGAATTCGTTAGCTCGAACGTGATCAAGTTATCAACTCTCCCTCTCATCACACTTGCGCTAACAGGATACAAGGAAAGGACAAGTGACAATTGACTGGTGGAAAAGAAGAGAAGAGAAGAGAATACGGCTTTCTCTGCTAGTCTGGTCCGGTCTGGTATATAGGGGCACCGCATGCAGGTGTGTTCCCACCAGCCACCTGCTTGTAACTCCACAGATCCCCGCCGGGCGCGCACGTGTTGCCCGAAGCGCTCTGCCCGCGATTTGAATCCCATACACACACACACACCGTTAGATAAATATGCTGAATGTGATATTAAATTGAATAGACCGGAAGCAGCTTACCTCCCCTACCCTGACATAGTCAGGAATTTCGTGGATTAGCATATTAAGTGTACAAGCTCGTTAGAATCTCATGAATCTCCTTATCTTGACAGAGTCTAATGCTTTTGTATCAAACATTACCGAGGGAAATCCGTAATCCACAAGAAATATAGAGGTGCATATTTATAGAAGATAGTGTTAACATACGGTATTCGTAGATCTACCCCTTTAGAAAAAGGGCAGGAAATTATTTAGAAAGTGTGCCTGATAACGATACTCTGTTGTCCGTTTATTTGAATTTGATACATGTTTTCGTTTGCTACAATATATTATTTCAGTTTACAATTTTGTTGCTTGTCTACACCCGTAGGAAATAAATGTTACTGTCAGTTAATATTTCATTCACCTTTACGCCAAGTAGGGAAAGCAGTAAGAATGTGCCCGGAAACCATTGCTTTCTTATGTCAAAATGTTCTATTTGTTATTCCATGAGAATACCTCAATGGTTATTATTTTTTAAAGAATATTTATGATTTTAAAAAATAATTTTAATTTTAATTTTAATTTTAATTTTAATTTTAATTTTAATTTTAATTTTAATTTTAATTTTAATTTTAATTTTAATTTTAATTTTAATTTTAATTTTAATTTTAATTTTAATTTTAATTTTAATTTTGATTTTGATTTTTATTTTACATTTGATTTTGATTTTAAATTTAACTTAATTTTAATTTTAATTTTAATTTTAATTTTGATTTTAATTTTAATTTTAATTTTAATTTTAATTTTAATTTTAATTTTAATTTTAATTTTAATTTTAATTTTAATTTTAATTTTAATTTTGATTTTGATGTTGATTTTTATTTTTATTTTTATTTTAATTTTGATTTTGATTTTAATTTTGATTTTGATTTAGATTTAGATTTATATTTTTATTATTCTTTCTTCGTTATGCTTATTCATAGGGCGCGTTTAAACCTGTTATTTGGCTTGATGAATTTTGCCTTCCTCCCAAAATCTCTTCATGAACTCACTGTGTTACCTGTTGCGTTCTTCTGACCATCTTGTGCCAGTCATTCTATTAGCTTTCACCATGTGTGCTTAAGTTCTGAAGATTTCTCGATTTTTCATTATGTTCTCCCCAGTGTTCAACTCATTCAATCCCCCTCCCCCATGATTCCTCCAGTAAATGTATCCTAGTATTTTGTGTATTAGTTATATTGAATAATCTATTCGTTAGTCTATTGTTGTCCATCCTAAATATGTGCCCCAAAATTGTCAAACGTCTCCTGCGTACCGTGTTTGTGAAACTGTCTGTGAAACTATAGAGGCCTGCAGTTCGTCTCTTGATCCAATTTCAATTTTCTAGTGTAGGGCCGAATATTTTTCTAAGTATATTGTGTTCTTTCTTCACAATATCTGAAAGGTATGAATGTCCTCCTAAAGTTATGATTTCAAATGCATATAGAGCAATGCCAATCAAAGAAAGAAAGAAAGAAAGAAAGAAAGAAAGAAAGAAAGAAAGAAAGTGTTCGTGTTGTGATTTTGTTTATTGAAGTATGTTCGGAAGCTCAATAATTTTTAGGCAATTTTCAATTTTGAAAAAATAGGCTTATGAGATCACCTTTTGTCCGTGTGTGTGTGCGTGTGTGTGTATGTGTGTGTGTGTGAGGTGTGTGTGTGTGTCCCCTAATAAAATCTAAACGGCTGGAGCGATTTCAATGAAACTCGGTAAGTTCATAGCGCTATTCCCGGCGACCTCGACCGTGCCCTTCAAATTTTGTTACGTCTCACCAATCCAACATGGCGGCTGTGCGAAATATTTCACTAGCAATCAATGTCTCCGAAACTATTACCGATATCGTCCTGAAATTGTGTGCTGTGATAAAGGGCACTACTAAAAGTTCACCTGTGAGACTTTCAAAAACCTGGTGACTACAAAACCAACATGGCGGCCAAGCGAATTTGAGACTTTTAAATAGACTTTTCTCGCGATTAACTATCCAAACGTAATGAAACTTGGTACAGCAATTGTTTATACACATTGTAATGCATTGAAGTCTAATTTAGTTCAATTGTTTACATAACCTCAAAATGGCGGCTGTGCGAAATATTTCACTGACATTCTATATCTCCGAAACTATTACAGATATCACCCTGCCATTTTGTACGGTGATAAAGGGTACTGATACAAGTTTACCTATGTATATTTCATAAACCTGTAAAGTACAAAACGAACATGGCGACCAAGCGAATTTGAAATATTTTAATAGACTTTTCTCGTGATTTAACTCTCTGAGCGCCGTGAAATGTGGCACAGTAAATGATTTTGCAGTTTGTAATGCACTGCCATCTAACTTAATTCAATTGTTTGCATAACCTCAAGATGGCGGCTGTGCGAAATTTTAAAATTAAGTTTTTTATTTCTTGTGTCGTAATCATGCGATCGAAGTGAAAGTTTGAATAATGAACCTAGGCAATAATTGTCCTTGAATGGTACATAACTCTATGGCCTATACATATAACAATCCTAAATGGCGAGCTTCCGAAATATTTAGACGGTTCTCAATATATATGAATCTTTTACAGCAACCAAACTGATTTTTTTTAAATGTTCATAGAGACTATGAACATATGTTCACCTATAGGACTTTCAGTAACCTGGTGAGCACAAATCCAACATGGCGGCGACGCGAAGTATAAATATTTAAATGGACGTTTCTCGCGAATTAACTATCCGAGTGCCGTGAAACGTTGCACGTTAAATGCTGATACAAATGTTGATCCACTGGCATCTAATTTATTTCAATTGTTTGCATAATCACAAGATGGCTGCTGTGCGTAATTTTAAAATCTCGTTTTTACTTCTTGTGTTCTAATCATGCGATTGAAGTTTGAATACCACAATAATCTTACACAATAATCTTAATGTAATAGTACAAAAATAAAAATCCAACCTGGTGACCATCTGAAATATTTAGACAGTTCTCAATATCTACGAATCTGTTACAGCAATTAAACTGAAATTTTGTATGTTGATAGAGGTAACTAACAAGAGCAGGATATATGAAAATAGGCTGTATAGTTCTTCACGGAACTACTTGTTTGTTTTTCCATCTGGTGCGTACCTGATGAAATCAGAAGGCATTCCGACGTGTGAGCAGGCCAAAAACAGCTGTCTATATGAGAAGTATGGATTTTTCAAATTTTAACCACACATTTGTATGGATTGTCCCCATGCTTTTGTTGATGGTCATCGCAAATGCGGGTCGCACCGGAAACTGTAAACGTTTGGAAATACATAAACTGACCCTAAACTGTATTAAATACACTCACTTTTTGTAACGACTTAGGAAACCCCTATTGTAAAATGGATCTACCAATACAGAAACCTTCGTGAGCTTGCATAACAGATGACTAAAGCGCATTTCTAGAAACCACTCGCGCGCCATCTATTGTAAAATGGATTTTCTAATACATAAACCTTCGCGGGCGTGCGCGCAATAACTCATCAAAATCAATTTGTTAAAATAATTAGCGTTCCAAAACTAATTTGTTGAAACGACTCGCGCGCCACCTATTGTGAAATAAATTTAATAATTAGGAAACTTTCACGGGTATGCGAACATCAACTAATCAAACTTTATTTGTTGAAACGATTCGCACGCCAACACTCATTTGTTGACACGACTCGCTCCCCACCTATTGTGAAATTAATTTACTAATTAAGAAATTTTCACTGGTGATCACACGATAATTAGCCAAAGTTGATTTTTTTAAACAATTAATGTGCTAACACTCACTTTTGAAACGACTCACGAGCCACCTATTGTGAAATATATTTACTAATTACTAAGTCAGAAAACTTCACTGGCGTGCACAACAGTTGATTAAAGTTTTTTCTTGAAATGACTCTCGCGCTATCTATTTAAAAATGGATTTTCTCATTCAGAAACCTTCATGGGCGTGCGCAAAATAACTCTCCAAAGTTCATTTGTTAAAACTATTAGCCAACACTCACCGATGTGAACCAAAATTTGTATACTTACCCTTTGGAACCCTGCGAGTAACACTGTCTACATGAAATTTAAGACAGACCACTCCATACCCTGCATTTAGGCCCTTTGGAGCAAATCCACACAATTTCACCGATCTGAACCAAAATGTGTATACTTACCCTTTGGAACCCTGCGAGTAACACTGTTCACATGAAATTCCGGACAGACCACTCCATTCCCTGCATTTATGCCCTTCGGCACAAATCTACACCGTTTAACCAATCTGAACGAAAATTTGTATACTTACCCTTTGGAACCCGACGACTAATGAAATTTCAGACAGATCACTCCATTCCCTGCATTTAGGCCCTTTGGCATAAATCTACACCGTTTCACCGATCTGAACGATATTTTGTATACTTACCCTTTGGAACCCTGTGGGTAATACTGTCCACTTGAATTTTTGGACAGACCACTCCATTCCCTGCATTTAGACCCTTTAGCACAAATCTATACTGCTTCACCTAATTGCACCGAATTTTACATACGGTACTTACCCTTTTATTTGAAACCCTGCTGGTAACACTGTCCACTTGATAGTTTGGACAACCCTCTCCATTCCCTACATTTGGATTACAGACAAAATGAACTTGAAAACCACGTTTTTAGGCCCTAAAACATGTCCGTAGTAGTGTACCTGTAAGAATATTTTAATAAGTATATTGTTGGCTGGCAATTCGGGCTGCATCACGTCGCCCCTACCAGTGTTCTGGTGCAGAATTGCAAAAATAGTTGCATCTGCTTATAAATTGCAGTCACGGGGAATAATTAGAGCAAAATGATTTCTTAGGCCCCTTAAAACAGTAATCATTATGAAAATACTATTCCTCTGTATAAGTGCGATGGTGTTGGTGCTGTACATTGAGGTTATCACCTGCAATAAGCGATGGTGCTTTCAAATTTACTTTAATTTATTACGATCTTTATCCTTGAGCGCTATGTGGCGATAAATGACACCATTGCTGCTTCAGGAGCTTGGGACAGCCGAAGTTTTCCAAAGTGCTCTGATTATTCTCTTACGGCGCTATGCGACAAAAGACGACACTATTGGTCTCCATTTTCCTAACAGCCAATGGGATATAGACCCTAGGCAGTGTCTCTTACTTCACTTACTCCTCTTTCTAATCATATTTTTCAATTCGTTTGTAAATGACATATGTCAATACTGTAGTTAGTAAATAGCCGTTTCCTTATTCATTATTATCATTATCATTACGGTAAAATGACCTGAATGTTACGTCCATTATACTGTTCTGCTTATCACCCCCACTACCACCACCACCACCACAAAGAGTTACATTTTTTTCTGTTAGTTTAAATATCATTTGCCAGTTCTGTACTGTAGTAGTATTCATTATCATCCATAAAACAAATAAATCCACCGGGCGAAGCCAGGCACCACTGCTAGTAGTTCATGAATATTCAATAGGAACGTCAGTACGGAAAAATCACGACTACTTGTATACGAATGTAAAAATCATCAAAACATTTCACTCATTTTAATTGCATGCGGTATCAATATCAAAAGTTACTAATGAAGCAGAGCATTTCAAAGTAAAACTAGGTGAATTGCTACTTATGGAACATCATGTTATTTTTTTAAAATCCCTGACTTTATAGGAGAGAATCGATTAAATCCGCAATAATAAGGTAAACTTAAGTGCATTTTTGATGTGTTCTGGCCATGAGTGTGTTGCTTATTGGGGTTGAATGCGGGATAGGAATGTTGCACAGAATCCAGCAACATCCAGATGTATGTACTATACCCGCTAGGAAGTGTGTGCACATTTTAGAAAGCATTACGTTCCCTTTCATGTAAGTACTTTATCCCACTGCTGATAGACAGTTTAACCTGTTTTCGATCCACAAGTTTCTATTAGTTTAGAAATGGTTCGTAAGTTGAAGTCCAGATCGAGCGTGTCGACTGGCCACTCTATGGAGTAAACTGAAAACATATCGTGAACGTGGGGCTTGGACTAAGGAAGCCATGGTGGAGACCTGGCCCGACCCACCACCTAATACGAATGAGCCACTATGGGATGTCGCAATTGTGCCAGGGACAAGATGGCAGGTAGCAACAATGCATACACACGAATCTATGATCACATGTCTGGAGAAGGTCGTCGAGAACGGTAATAACTAATCATCATATTGAGAGCAATAACTACTGAGTCTCGAACTCTTCATGGACGAATGGAAATCTTCAAATCTTGCTACACTCAACTAGTTCTTTCTCCGACCTAGCCTGTAAGTTTGGAGGCATTCCACGACATTATTACATCACAGCGGAATGATAAACAGGGTGTTTCAGTACGAGCGTGCCAAACGGATAGCCTACCAGCAATCCGCCCGTCACACTGAACACATCGACATAAGGAACATGTGTTCTCCGAGAACACCCATAGGTGCTGTGGACGTAAACATGTGGAACACGACTGTGGCGAGTGTATGTACTTCTACTTGTTAATTCCGTTACTGCGGGTTCAGGGAGGAGGCAATATAAGTCTCAATATTGCAAACTATTTCTACGGCCAGATGCCCTTCCTGACGCCTGACGCATAAGTGTACGACAATATTACTGTGATCATGTTGGATCATACTACCGTCAGAGAAGTACGCGTGGCATTTCTCCTGCATTAGATCAGTTGAGGGAGCAATGGTGCCAAAACCGGAGATTGTGGGTTTGACTCTTGCATACGTAAGATATTTAAATTCCTCACCTTTTAAAACATAAGACCTAATAGCTAAAAAAAAAAACTCCTTGGTGATAAAATGAGATAATTTGTGTTTTGAACATTTGCAAAACGTAATAAGCAGGGTATGAGTAATTCACGACGTTCTATGAACGTTTCGTGATGACTGGCGTCTGGAGATCAGAATGCCCATTTGGTCAGTGTAGATTCGAAGATAAGCAACTGTGAAACCAATCAGAACACGCGCCGAGTGGAACGGTGCTGTGGCTGCGGGCTACAAGGAACGTGCCACGCCACCTGTTCTATTCCTTGAACAGTGACAGCCGCATTCTCAACTGCCGTTACATAATGTACTGGACATAAGGGTTAACTAAGAAATTAACATTATGAAAGGAGAGCATATTTTTATGTGAAGAAAAATGTAATTCATATTTTGAAATAATTAACATATCTACTGAAAAGTGTAACTGCTGAAAAGATCAAAATATCTGATCAAAATTTTAAGTATCTGCTGTTGTTGTTGTTGTTTGAGTCTTCGGTCTTTTGACTGGTTTGATGCAGCCCTCCATGCTTCCCTATCCTGAGCTAATCGTTTCATCTTTACATAGCTACCACACCCTACATCCGAAGCAATCTGTTTAACATCTGTTTGGTCTACCCCTACAGTTCTTATCCTCGACCCTTCCTTCTATAAGTAAGTTTGCTATTCCTGGGTGTCTCGTTAGTATGTGTCCTACCAACCTATCTCGTATCTTCATTAGCAGTCGCCAGAAACATCTCTCCCCTCACACTCGTCTTAATACCTCTTCAATCGTAGCCCTATCTACCCATCTGATCTTCATCATTCTCCTGTAACACCACATTTCAAACGCTTCAATTCTCCTCTTTTCGGCTGCTCCAACAGTCCAAGTTTCAATTCCATAGAGAGCCACGCTCCAGACAAAGGCCTTCAAAAATGACTTCTTAATACCTAAATCTATATTCGATGTCAACAGATTCCTTTTCTGTAGAAATGCTTTCCTTGCCTGTGCTAACCTACATTTTATATCCTCTTTGCTTCGTCCATCACTGGTTATTTTGCTTCCTAAGTAACAGAAATCACCTACTTCCTTTAGCTTTTCACCTGCCAATTCGACATTTATAAGGGTTTCTGATTTATTTCGTCTGCATTCCGATATTAGCCTACTTTCGATTTTTGCAAAAAATGAAAGTAGACTTATGAGATCAACACAGGGCGAAAAATGTGTGTCTGTCTCTGTGTGTGTGTGTGTGTGAGAGTCTGTGAGTGTGTGTGTATGTGTGTGTGTATGTGTGTGTGTGAGTCTGTGTGTGTGTGTGTGTGTGTCTGTGTGTGTGAGTGTGTGTACTCTGAATGTCTGTCCCCCCTATCAATTCGAACACGGTGAATGCGAATTGAACGAAATTTGGTACAAAGGTAGCAATAGCAAAGGACACCTCAGTGTCATGTTTTATATCGCCGCCATCTTGACGGAAACGTAATGGCGGCCACACAAATGTTCAAAGCTTAAATCAAATTACGACTAACCTAATCATCCGATCTCTACCAAATTTTGCAACAACATACCTTTATGGGGGGAGCATCCTTTGACCAAACCAATAGGTCATCAGCGTAATAGTTTGCGGATGGTGGCCAAGTATGTGTGCAAATCGATTCCCCCTATCAATTCAAACACGGTGAAACCGAATTGAACGAAATTTTGTACAGAGGTAGCACTAGCAAAGGGCACCTCATATTCATGTTTAATATCCCTATAGCATGTTGTATTTCAACAAGCTACGACAACCAACATTCAATCATACTCCTTGAAAAGGACAAAGAGTTATAACAATACACATGCATTTAGGAGAAAGTAGGCTATATGTTCTTTACTGAACATCTTGTTTTTGTTTTACATTTGTTAATTTTCATCATGAATTCTTTCCTCAAGACAGAATCCATACCATTTACTGTAAAACGCATTCAAGTCCTCTGGTGTGTCGGCTAAGATGATGATGTCATCAGAAAATCTCACAGTTTAAATTATATCTCCCTGAGTCTTTACTCCTATTTTGAATGTTTCTCCAATTTCCTTCATTGCTTGTTCTATGTATAGATTGAAAAGTATGGGCGATAAGTTGCAGCCTCACCTTACACCTTTCTGAATACCATTTTCTCTCTCATGTCCATCGGTTCGAGTAACTGCTGTCTGGTTTCTGTATAGATTGTAGAGCACCCTCCTATCCCTGTAATTTATTCCAATCGTTATCAAAATGCCAAACAACTTACTCCAATCAACATTATCAAAAGCCTTTCCTAAGTCTACAAATGCCAAGAACGCCATGATGCTTTGTACTTTCCAGGATTACGGAAAGTCACATATTTGTCTTTTCTTAGCAGTCCTCTGACGCCATACAATATTTCAATTTGATTGCTTAAATTGTTTCGGATATATTGAGAACCGCTGAAATGTATCGTATGTTCGCCATGTAGGATTGTTTTATATATATGCTATAGAATTATATGCAGTCAGATGAATACTACGTATATTCGTGGCTAATTATATCAACCAACATTTCTATCACATGTTTAGGACACGAGAAATACAAACGTGATATAGAAAACAAGATGTTCAGTAAAGAACATATAGCCTACTTTCTCCTAAATGTATGAGTATAGTTATAACTCGTTGTTATTATCAAAGAGTATAATAGAATCATTTCTTGGTTGAAGACCTTAGAAACTATTTACCTCTACCAAACGCCACAACCTAGAAAAAAACTACTACCATCATTGAAGAAAGATAGATAAGAAGTATCTCAAAAATGTTATGGATCTGGAGACATAATCGACCGGACTGGCTGCGTGGCTCAGCGGTAACGTTCTCGCTTGCTGGGCCCTAGGTTGCAGGTTCGTATCCTGGCGCAGTCAGCTGGCATTTGAGGGTGCACAAATGCGAGAGAGCCGTGTCAGTAGATTTACTGGCACGTTAAAGATCCCCTTCGGGCCAAAATTCCGGCACCCTGTCTCTAAAATCAGCAGTAGTTAAAAGGGACGTAAAACAAATAACATTATTATTATTGTTATTATTACATAATCGACCTGCCGTGGGCAACATCCAGCTTTGAGTTGAGGCATGTCTTTACACGTCTGGTTGTGCATGGCTTTCACAACCCTAATTGAATTAACAAATCTTTCCATGACCCTACAGAGACGTGTGTATACAAACTATGTGGATATTTTCGATTGCTATTTGCCTGAAATAAAAGTATTAATTAATAACCTGAACTAGCACCAACGGCTAGAATTCAGTTACTATGTGAAATCGTTTTGTTCTTTACTTCAAATAACATTTTCAAATAACGCACAATAGGCTGTTACAAACCCTTTAAAATAAAAAGTAAAAATTTATCGTAGTATCATCTTGCCATTCTTCAAGTTCGATGTGCATAGAATGCCAATGGTATACGGTACTAACCAATGGAGTCCCACGTAGACCAGTCGTGACATCTAGTGGAGAAGTATCGAACAATGTAACCCTAACAGGGCGAGTGCATTCTAGTGGCCATAAGAAGAAACTTTTCAATAAAATCTTGAAGTTAATAAGTAGGCCGGCGTGCAGTTACCTTTTTGGCTGCTAGATGTCTCGAGCAAATCTGCTGGTGAATTATGTTTTAATTAAATATATATTTTCCACCGTAATATGCACAATATAACGCTTAATTTTAAAACGTCTGAATCATTACAAACAATAAATATATAAAATTTCAAGCAAAAAAAAGTCTGATGGGGTTTGAACCATAGGCATATGAGTGATAGGCCAACGCTTTACCACGGAGCCATTTGTGTCAACGACCATCGTTCTATATAAAATGACTTACATATAACTTGTTAGCAAATAATGATTTAGACTAAACGATTTCATCAGTGGAGTATATTATTTATTTATAAAGCATTTCATACAAAGTTTATTTATTTTGTATCATTACGCTATATTGCATGCAATACTCAAATTAGTGAAATATAAGTCAGGCACAAGATATCCGCTGCCATCTTGTCTTCTAACCGAGATGGCTCAGCTTTTTAAAATCACTTCTGCACTATAGTATTACAAAATAAACTTTTAATTTCGAACGTGCCTCTTGCTTTAGAACAGTTAAATCGATTCTCGGCTCGATAATCGGAACTGGTGGGTCCCATGATATGGATTATAAAGTTTGCATAATTCACACGGCCGCCATCCTGAAATGGTACGGCGGATGACCTCGTAGTTTGGTCAGAAGACGCGTCCTATATGAAGGTATGTTGTTACCAAATTTGGTAGAGATCGGATAATTTGGTTAGTCGCTATTTGATTTTACGTTTTGAACGTTTGAGTGGCCGCCATTCCGTTTTGATAAAGATGGCGGCAATATAACACATGACACTGAGGTGCCCTTTGCTTGTTCTACCTCTGTACCAAATTTCGTTCAATTCGGTTTCACCGTGTTCGAATTGATAGGGGGGGGGACAGACATTCAGAGTACACACACTCACACACACACACTCACACACACACGCACATATACACACAGACAGACACACAATTTTTGGCCCTGTAGTGATCTCATAAGTCTACTTTCATTTTTTGCAAAAATCGAAAGTAGGCTAAAAATAGCATAGCCACCGTTTTGAAGTTCTCATAGAAATTAAAATAGACGCCAATGTATTAAGCCTTGTATGAAGATTAACCGTGCTTTTACTGCTCTCGAATAATTAAGTCACGATAAAAATCCATATAAATATTTAAATCTCGCGTCGCGGCCATGTTGGATTTGTGCTCAACAGGTTATTGAAAGGCCCATAGATTAACTATGTTAATAGTCTATCAACACACAAAATTTCAGTTTGATTGCTGTAATAGATTCGCAGATATTGAGAACCGTCTAAATATTTCGGATGATCACCATGTTGGATTGTTCTGTTTGCAGGCCCTAGAGTTATGCACTATTAGATGAAGTTGATTGCATAGGTTTATTATTCAAACGTTCACTTCGATAGCATAACTAAGACACACAAAAAAAAACTTTAAAATTTCGCTCAGCCACCATCTTGCTTTTATGAATCGAATTGATTTAAATTAGATGCCAGTAGATTAAACTTTCTATAAACATTTATCGTTTAACGTGACATTGCGATCAGTGGATTAAATCTCGAGAAAATGCCATTTAAATATTTTAACTTCGCTTGAACGCCATGTTGGTTTTGTACTTAACATGTTTCTGAGCGTCACTTAACTGAACTTACATTAGTATTCTCCATCACTAAAGAAAATCTTAGGGTTAAATATTTTGCGTGGCTGCCATGTTGGATTGGGGGAATATATTCAAGTCGGGGTCGGACAAAATAGTAGAATGTCCTTGCCGAGTTTCATTAAAATCGCTCCAGTCCTTTAGATTTTATTAGGGGACACACTCACACACACTTACACACATGGACAAAGGGTGATCACTAAGCCTATTCTTTCATAAGTTATGATGAAAATAGGCTATAAAGTAGAAATGGGGAACCACGGTTAACTACTTCTAGGACAGCTGAGGAAGGAATAAAAGCCACTTTCTCTCAGTTCTGTCTCAATAGGCTAAATGTATCCCCAACCCTCTGAAAATAATTACATTTCTCGGTAGAGCCAGTACACGAACCCACGTCCTTCGGATCCGGAGTCTCGAGATATGCGCCAAGCCTTCAGGAGACGGACACTATAATAAGTATGGGGACGCAGCAACTTGCTCCGCTGGAATCCTGTAGTCACGTCCCTAAAGTTGTGAGTCCCTTAGAGGCAGGACCTTCTTGCTGGAATCCTGTGGACATCAACATGTCTGAAGGTGCATACAAGTAAAACACCTGCCGTGGAACAATCCAATGAATAGTTGAACGGAAATACATCACGTTCACTTCCGCCCATTTCACTTGTAAATTGCTTGCTCTTTGTTAATTTATTTCCATTGTGCATGTATACCTAGATACAACGTAGTCATGACTTGTGAGGACGGACTATCAGCTGTATATTTAGTGTCGCACAACAATCACTACTATTGTCAGAGCCGTGAGCGCTAAATAGCTCGCTATGACTGTCGTGGGGAGTTGCAGCAAGTGTGGAGATGGCACGTTCAAATCCCGGCGCTGACAGTAACTATTCTGGGTATGTTTTTTCCACATTCTCTCCAGGCAAATGCCGGGATAGTACAGTCAAGTCCACACTGGGCAACACGTTTTTTTTTTCATGAAACTTCTGAACGTTTCTAAGGCGAAATGGAATCCAGGATTTAACTCATAAACTTCCTATCACATTCAGTGGCGTAACTACGGAGGGTGATCAGGGGGATCAATCCCCCCAGAGCAAAAAAAAAAAAAAACACATGAAATTTGATGTAGTTCTTAATTTTGAATGAAACCAATCTTTAGATTGATAACAAATGATTAAATTATGTACGTTTGTATATAAGCATTTCTCTTTTTTTTAAGTAAATTTTACCCTCCAGGTTGGTGGTTCCCACGGACTCAGCGAGGGGACTCACCACTACCGCCTTTCCAGGCAGTGTCCTAGAGCTGGGAACACTTGCTCGGTTTGGATACAAGTGGGGAGGTGTGATCAGCACTTCGCCCAGGCGGCCTCACCTGCAAAGTGAATGGGGGCCCCATGAGGGATGGGAAGGGAAGTTTGGGAGGGATAGACAAGGAAGAGGAAAGGAGGCGACCGTGGCCTTACAGTAGATACTGTGCCCGTCTGTCCACTTGGGATGGACAGGCGACCATATGCGAGGGAACATGAGCACAGTGTCAGGACGAGATTTATCTCAGGGCATCCTGGGCTGGGCTATGTAATTACTGCACACTGCACCCATGCTCCCCGTAAAGGATAAGGAAAGACTGCACAATACAACATAAAGTGACAACACATATTAAGATAAAAACCAATTCACCAAAAATGTAGTTCACAAGACATTGCCTGATAGCAACAACACTTCCCTTCTCGATTAAACATCTTAGATCTAGAAAAATCATAGTCTCTTCGTAATAGTTCGTGGGTTTGACTATGTTTAATTCAAAATACACATTATTCTTTTACCCTATACAGGCGAGATTGCATAATCTTATATCATCACTCACGACAAAAAAAATTGGTTTCAGTTCATAATATTGTCCTATATTCATTCACATTATTTACAATAATTATTTATAAAAATCTTGACGATATTTCACATCCGCATTTCACTAGACTCAGTTATGACGATATTATGGTGGTATTGTAACACACAATTCAGAGGAGCACAGCATTGCATAAGCTTGACACTAAAGGATTTATTTATCTCGACGTGAAAATAGTAATAATAATAACTGTAGGCTTTTCCTAATGTGGCCTGTGATACCTGGTTACATGAAGTACGTCCAGAAAGTAAGTTCCGTTTGGTAATAACATTAAATTGTGTACAGGTACAGAAAAATTATGTATTGCAAAAAATTCTACAACCCTTAAACTACTTTTCAACATAACTGCCGAAATGTTGCAGGCATTTGTCGTAGCGTGGCACGAGTTTTTGTATACCTTCTTCATAGACGTGTGCCGCCTGTGTCTTCAACTAGTTGTACGTTCCGCTGCAGCTCAGTTCCGCATATGCGCGGTAGACGCTCTGTATCAAGGAGAAGAAACGTGCGCCATTTGGAGAGCGCTGTCAGCCACGTACGCGTTGTTGTGCATGTTTACTCGTACAATGTCGGTGTTGATTGAAAATCCCGCCGCTTGTGAAATCAGATCTGTGATTCGTTTTCTGAATGCTAGGAAAGTGAAACCAATTGAAATTTATCGGCAAATTTGCGAAGTGTATGGACAAAATGCGATGAGTGATTCAATGGTGAGAAGATGGGTTCGACTGTTCAATGAAAAACGTAGTGAAGTGTACGATGAAGAACGAAGTGGGCGTCCATCTTTGGTTACAGAAGAACTGGTTCACGTGATTTATGACAAGATCCGGGAAAACCGCAGGTTTACAATTAGTGCTCTCGCTATGGAATTTCCCCAAACCTCACGATCACTAATTCATGAAATTGTTACCGAAAGACTGAACTTTCGTAAACTTTGCCGACGTTGGGTACCAAAGATTCTTACGGATCAACACAAAACAAAACGGTTGGGTACTGCACTTCAGTTTTTGACCCGTTACAATGAAGGCGGCGAAGAATTTCTGACACAGATAGTCACAGGAGATGAAACTTGGGTTTCTTACGACATCCCTGAAAGTAAACGGCAATCAATGGAATGGAGGCACACTTCATCCCCAGCAAAGGTTAAGCCGAAACAAATCTTGACACCTCGGAAAATGATGTGCACAGTGTTCTGGGACTGGAAAGGCATCTTACTCATTGATTTCTTACCGCGTGGTCAAACAATCAACGCAGATGCTTACTGCGAGACACTTAGGAAATTGCGCCGCGCAATACAGAATAAGCGCCGAGGGTTGCTGTCAAAAGGTGTTGTTTTTCTTCACGACAACGCACGACCACACGCTGCAAATGTGACGAAAAACCTCCTACAGGGATTTGGCTGGGACGTGTTTGACTACCCTCCGTACAGCCCTGACCTCGCTCCTAGCGACTTTCATCTGTTCACACATCTCAAGTCCTTCCTTGGCGGTAAACACTTCAACAATGACGACGAGCTGAAAGACGATGTTTCCAACTGGTTGAAGACACAGGCGGCAAACTTCTATGAAGAAGGTATCCAAAAACTTGTGCCACGCTATGACAAATGCCTGCAAAAGTTCGGCAGTTATGTGGAAAAGTAGTTTAAGAGGTGTACAATGTTGGGCAATAAATATTTTTTCTGTATCTGTACACAATTTAATTTTATTGCCAAACGGAACTTACTTTCTGGACGTGCCTCGTAATTCTCATAACTCCACTGATTTATATAGAGGACATGTAACACTGAACATTAATTCTACACCAGCCGTCACAAGAATCGGCAGAACAGTTGACGTGACGTCATTATATTCTTAATCAATCAATTACCCTATATTAGGGTATTTCATAGGAATTTTATGTAATTGGACTGACATTCGAAGCAATATTACCACTATGGGACAGGATATCACTCCCGCATGAATACCATTTTATTACAGAAGTAATTAGTATCATTATGGGACAGGATATCACTCCCGCATGAACCCCATTCATCAGAGGATCAAAACCTCAAATTACCTGAACTAACTTCAGAAAACACATAAGTGCAACGACACTTTTCCACATGGAAACAGAATCATTAGGCTTCGTTTCAAGAATGTCCAATACTATCTGAAGATAATAAGATCCCATACTTTTAAACAATTTAACAATTTGTTTAAAATCATAATTCATAATATTTATCAACTATTATTTTCCTCTTGTAATATTACATTCATTATTATTTATCAAAATTCAGCGTTCTTCCAATATAAATTTGTAGAGATTTTAATCATTATTAGAAAATATTTTATGGTATTCAAAAATAGTGCAGATGCTACCAATGTGTCATAATCCTGCAGCTTTTTCTGCAAATGGGGTAGGACATCTCAGATTATATTTATATAATGAAGAGTGAAAATGTGGAGGATTCACCTCACTAACAAGTCCAAGCAACAAATCAATGTGTTCGCCTAGCATAATATGCAACCAACTATAAACGAACGAAGATTAATAACGACTAGGGAAGTGAATAGATTTAGCGTAAATTATGGAAATTCATGGCCCAAGAATAAGAACTACATAAGTCGGAAGATGTTCTGTGGCGGTGGATCATCCCTCGGTGCGGATCGAACAATGGCACCACGGACCCGTGATGGCTGCACACTAGGAAAGAGTCGTATCCTAGCATTTGACTCACGCTGCCTTCTCGCCCACAGAAATATGCCCATAACAGGCATCGCTTCGGGTCCCTATCCGGCAATCCTGGTATCGCTCGCCTCACATAGTGCCTCTCTAGCCGACCGTCATGTTGGATAGTGACGTCACCATCCTATGGGGTCGTTCAGAACTCCTCCACAAACGCACACTCGGCATTGTAGCCCACAGTTTTAAATATACAAATATTCTGACTGTCACAATTAAGATCTGGGAGATCTTACGGGGCTGGATAATAATAATAATCTCCACGTGATAGAATGTCTCAAATATGCCTGATCTGATTCGAACACGAAATTTCCATGATATTAAATAAGCTCTTATGGTCGCTCACCATCACTTCGCATTTTGTCATAATTCTGGTTCAAATTGGACACAATTCCAGTTTATAAATATTGAGCGCCGGGTGGAAGTTTACAGACAGTCAATTATCAGTCACTTGCGTGAAGCAAGCCCATATTCACATTCCTTTAGTTCTTCCAGTGTTCCCATGATGAGTTTTCAAAAAAAGATAATAATAATAATAAGTTCGTGGAGCACAACGGCACTTTACTTTCCACGCACTGGTATGAAAATGAGACTAAGTCTTCCGACCCACTAGCAGAGTAACGTAGAGATGTTATTATAGAGGCCTAGCCTCACGGAGTATAACCACGGCGTAACGTCATCAGCCGATACTCGTATCCGAGCGTTCGTTTCTTCCCTGCACTCCTAAGCTCTCGTGTCCGCACGATGGAGATGCCACTGATGACTCAGCAGACCGATCCTCGCATAGAACATGCGGTTGCATACGACACATCTGATGGTAGGGGGTGGACGTGGAAGTGTTTGGCGGAGTTTTCTTCTCTGACGAGCTTCCGTTTCCTGTCTTTGACGATTTTGATCAAAAAGTAGAACAGCGTCGAAGGTGGTTTTGCGCCAGCGCGAACGGTCCTCCGCAAGGGTACACCATGTATCTGGATTGATAGATACATTTTTGATGGTTTCTTTGAGCTGATTTTTAAAACGTTTCAAAGGTGCACCTGTAGGTCTCTTGCCCGTGCTGAGTTCACTGTACAAGATCTGCCGAGGGAGTCTGTCATCACTCATACGCTGGACATGGCCAGACCATCTAAGCCGATGGCCGATAATAATGGACTCGAAACTCTTCATTTTTGCTCTCTCGAGTACAGTGACATTAGGTATGTAGTCATCCCATTTCATGTGCATAATGGAGCGGATTTTTTTGCTGGTGGAAGCGTTCCAATTTGTTGATGTCCCGGTGGTATAGAGTCCAGGTCTCACATCCGTAGAGCAGCGTAGAGATGACAACAGCTTGGTGCACCATCAGCTTTGTACCCATCCTTAGGTCTTTGTTCTGGAATACACGATGTAAGAGGCGTCCAAACGCAACATGCGCAGCGTGAATTCTGTTATCCACATCTTTTTCGACAGTACATTGGGTCGACAGAATGCTCCTAAGGTATAAGAAGTGATCAACTCGTTCCAAGGAAGTGTCAGAGATGATGATATCTAAGTCAGGGGTGGAGGTTCCAGGGACAGGTTGAGATTGTTGCAACTCTTCAGCTGCGAGGGCTGGTGAAGCGTTGTCGTCGGCGTATTGCAATTCTCTAACCAAGATGGTAGAGGTTAATCTTTTGGAGCGGAGCCTGGTTCGGTTGAATAGCCCTCCATCATACCGATATCTAATCTCCAGGCCAGGGATGTTCGCAGACGATGTCTCATATAGCATTGCCACCAGGTACAGAGCAAAAAGTGTAGCTGCAAGAACACAGCCTTGCTTGAGCCCATTGGTAATGGAGAATTCAGCGGAGATGTCATTCTGATAAAGTACCTGTCCAACCATACCATCGTGAAGAGCTTGAATCAGTCCAACGAAATGTTCAGGACATCCAAAGCGCCTTAAAACCATCCACATGGCATTTCTGGGTACAGTATCAAAGGCTTTCTCAAGATCGTAAAAGACTAAGAACAAGGGTTTCATTTGCTCCCTGCATTTCTCCTGCAGCTGTCTTACACAGAAGATCATGTCAATGGTTCCCCGGGAAGCACAGAATCCACACTGGGATTCAGGGAGTATTCTTTCTGAGATGGTGTGTAGTCGATTCAAAAGGATTCTAGCAAAGATTTTACCACTATAGAGATAAGGGAGATACCGCGGTAGTTTCCACAGACACTTCGGTCGCCTTTCTTGAAGATGGTAACAATGGTGGCGTTTTTCCAATCAGCAGGTACTTTTCGTGTTTCCCAGATCAGAAGGATAAGGTGAAAGAGTCTGGTTTTCAGGGGTAAGCCTCCGTTTTCAATGAGTTCCAGAGGGATGCTGTCGGGTCCTGGGGCCTTCCTTGGTTTCAGGCTGCTAAAGGCTTTGACAAACTCTTGGAAGTGTGGGGGCATCGCCATCCAAGGTTGAGGTGGATGTTGAGGGACAAGGTGCAGAAAGTCTTCAGCTGCATTGGAGCTACGTTTTAAAAGAGAGCTGAAGTGCTCCTTCCATCTATCAAAAATTTCTTGAGTGCCGGTGAGAATAGTGGTATCACAGTAGCGGCTGGTGAAGAAAAATTGTGGGTGTGCACTCTTAAAAATAACATCTAAATTTGATGCATATCTAAGCATACAAAATAACTGTCTCCTCACAATGTTACTCTATTTTGTATTCTTAGATATGCATCTGGTGGCACTTGGAGTTGGTTTTTCGACACCTCGATATTTTGCTGTTCTATGTTCCCTCCTGAATGCACAATGAAGCTGTTGTCTGATTTGTTACTTTTCTAGTACTTGTAATTCCAATTCTGCATTCATGTAGGCTTTTGATTGTTCACATTTGTCGATTTTAGTTAGATTTCATTAGAAAGCTACCTATTGCAAAGGGTACCATTTCGACATCCGGAAAAAAAAATTGACATATCTTCGCGTTTCACATCCCACAGATTCCAAAACCACCGTCAGTTCAAAAGTTAATATATAATGTATATGTATAGGCCTACATAAAATATAACCATTCAAAATCTCGGTCGAGTTCGCTAACGGGCAAAATCGGACCAAGGGGTTGGAAATGGGGGGAAAGTGAAATGTTGCTATAACTTTCATAGTATGTTAAAAACTGAATCCAATCAAAGTTCGCACTATTTTTGGAATAAGGGCCAAGTGCTTATCTTCGTAAATTTGACCAAAGGGGTGGGGAAAATGGAGTTTTTAGAGAAAAGAAAACATACCTCCCTTAATAGGCACAATATCAAAACAGTTTAAAATGGCCAATATCCCTCTAAAATGTAACAACAATTTTTGCCTGAAAGAATATTTGATATGACCCACCCTTGCACCAAGGGATGAGCAAAATATTTCAGGTATTATAAGAAGATGCTGTATGCCAAACATGTGTAACTTTCGTAGGTATACTGTACAACAATTGGCAAATTTAGTGAATTCGAAGCATTTTTCTTTGCCCAGTGAAATCTACCTCCGCTTCCAGCGTGCAGAGAAGGATTTTCTTTTTTTGTGCACGTAGCACGACTTTAAGCACGGAAACCAATACATCCAGTTGGTTAGTTCACAGCCACAAGCCCACTCATACTAACTTGCTATAACTTCATCATGGAATAAGCGATTCCTAACCTTCGCTTTGCACAGGGATGTTTGAATTAAATTCAGGTTTGGAATAGGTCTTACCATTTCTTATTATATGGCCACCTTTTCTTGCTGACTAAGTAAGTTGAGACGATGTAATAGTTTTTAAATCCTGAACAGTTGCCATAATAATCCCGAATCCCACCTCGGCCATCCTGAAAATGATTTTCGTGGTTTACCATTTTTATCACTAGGCAAATACCGGGACGGTTCCTTTCAGGCCAACGGTCAAAATCTCTTATTTGACCCTGAATTAGACCCAAGTTTGCGGTCACATGTCACCATCCCCAGTTGCATTTGCTGAAAAAGTGTGTTTGCCTCCCAGACACCATCCTTCCGACGGTAGAGGAATGATCCTAGCTATGTCAGTGGGCGAAGCCAAGCTGGGAGGATAAGCTATCAAATACGTAATAATGCACACGCACCCAATATTCCACTCTTTAGAAACACACTTGTGACAAATACTTGCCACGTCCGAGATCAACAAGATAATAGGCTGCGTTAATCCTCCAAATTACTGGACCTTAAAAATTTGTAAATTATAAAGAAATGTAATGAAACTGAATTCACTGTTACAACTATAGACTATATAATATCATACAATTGGCTGTATGATTGTGGTTTTTAAATGCACATTGAAAATCTAATGGCAGTGGCGCTATTATACAAGCTGCGTAAAGACGCAACCTTTCAAACCATTTCAAACTGCACATGAAACTCTACTTGGTACAACAATTCACCAAAAGATAGTGCGGTAGCTCCTGCACGCTAGCGGTCATCGCTTCTTCGTCTGTCAATCAGATGCGACAGGAGGTGGAAAATAAACGGAGCATGCGCAGTACAATTCGCCAGGCAAGGATTTGGCTCCGATTCTGTTATAGTAAACACACATCCCCTCTCTCCTCTTGCCGTCCCCTCTCCTGCCGTCAAGCCTAACGCTGGCTACAAAGCTGCAGGTGGCGAACGGCGATATTTGATGATACCCCAGCCAGCACACAAGCAACGTACAGTGAGGCGCAACGAACGCGGTACATTTAAATGGAAAAAAGCGGTATCCTGGACATTTGTTGACGCTTTATACTACCATAAAATCATATATTAATTTTTATATTCGTAAAATTCAAATGTGAACGGCAATTTTTCAAGAATGGGTGTGCACTGGCTCCAGGGCGAATACCCAGAAACCACCACTGTGGTATCATCATAACCTTTCAGTGTTCCTGAAGAGGAGTGAAAGGGTCCATATAACTCTTTTAGACCTGCATAAAAGTTGCGTAGATCTCTGCTGTCCGAATATCTCTGAAGCTCCTCAGCCTTTTCGTGCCACCAGTTGTCTTTTATCTTCCGGATTTCAGCTTGACACTTCTGTTTTAGTTCGCGGAGATGGTTTGGTTTCTCTGTGGAAGACGGGTCTCGTGTAAGGGAAAGGTAGGCTTCCCTTTTATCACTGATTATTTTCAGAATTTCTTCATGATTTTCCTCAAACCAGTCATGTCTCCCCTTTTTCACAAAACCAATAATGTCTTCTGCTGATTCTGTGATGATTTTCTGAAGCGTAGTCCATTCACCATCAACCTCCCTATTGAATGGGTGGAGGGTCAGCTGTTCTTGAATAGTTCTTCGGAATCCATCCGCGACAGTTTCATCGTACAGCCGTGAGGTGTTGAGCTTATCTGGGTGGATTCATGGAGTGGGTGCGTGGTCGATTTTGGATAGAGAACCTGAATCGACTGATCAGGAGTCGGTGGTCTGTCCAACAGTCATCAACATTTCTTGCAACCTTTGTGATTAGGACGTCATTCTTGTCACGTTGTCGGGTGATGATATAATCAATCATGTGCCAGTGTTTGGATCGTGGGTGCATCCATGTGGTCTTGTAGCGGTCGGGTAGTCGGAAATGAGTGTTGGTGATGTAGAGCTCATTCTCAGCACAAAGTAAAGCGAGAAGTAATAGACCATTGCTGTTGCAATTCCCTATACCATGATTTCCCATAACCTTCTCCCACAGATTTCTGTCTTTGCCCACTCTTGCATTAAAATCACCAAGCAGCAGAAGCTTGTCGTTGCGGGGCACCTTGGTGAGGACTGGGCTTAGGTGTTGATAGAAGCAGTTCTTGGAGTCCTCATCGTCCATAAGAGTAGGGGCATATGAGGAGATAAGTGTGATGAATCTGACTCTCGAAAGGGGAATACGGAGAGTCATGAGCCTTTCATTTATTGCAGTGGGAGAGAGTCGATGTTCATTCAGCAATTTAGTGGTAACAACAACAGCGTAACAACAGGTGAGCACCACTGACCAGCTGGTCAACACAGGCAGATCAAAACATACAGATAGCCTGGCCTGCTAAGAGCGGTTTCTATACTGACACAAGGTCAAATATCGATAGCTGTAGTTGCATTACGTAATGCGATGCCTTTACTTCTATTGGTTTCCACCATGGAACATGCTAGAAGGTTATTTAGATCAATTGCAACTTTGTAAATTAAACGGGAGAATAATTCCAAATAGAATTCCGAAGTGCTGATGCCTTCCTCTTCCTTATCTAAATACTGAGCCCGAATAGCTCATGCTGGTGATAGCTTGTACACGAACCATGGAATTTATAATGTTCAAGAATTGTGAAAGCACCCACAGCAGCATGCCACTACATTAGATGTTCTTTTGACTTCATTAAGAAGCAGTATAAAATTACCCTACATGATCAAAGAAGTTCTCTTTGATGTGCAACCTGAATTTAAAATAATCAGTCATTCAGCTTAACTAGCCACATTTTTCATGGGCTAATAATATTTTATTTATGGTTTACGACCGAAGGTATAACACCGTCGATACGCGGAAGGAATGAACTTAGACTCTAAATGACTCGGAAGTGATCGAACTGAGCACACCTACTTCCGTGAAGGAATGACTTTAATCCGCGCTTGCATGGCGAGCGGATGTGAAATTGTGAAGGTCCCAGGTGACCATGTCTAAAGTATCATCGACGTTCAAATTGTGTAAAGTGAATACGACTGAAATCATTAATTATAGCACGAAGTGTGCTGGTGAAGTGGAAAATTCGTCCAAGATTGTGAATCTTATTATATTTCAATTCAGTGAAGTGTTGACCACATGGTTACAGCGTGCTTCAATGGCTGACCAGTGTCAAATAAGTTGTGTACCAGTAAGATCCGAGTGGAGAATCTGGTCGTCATATTCAACAGATACAGTGAAATATTTACGAGCCGTGCAAAGGCCGACTGTAAAACAAATAAGATTAAGCTGATATTCTTCGATATGATATCTAAAGCGTGTGAAGTTGTTTAGCTTCAGTGGAAAGACACGTGTCTAGTGTCAAAGCCAGTTTATGTGTTTTAGCAGACAAGGCCATTTTTAAATATAGTCTGCTGGTGGAAAAAGGTGGAAAATCTGTGAATTTCAACACGCTTGAAGCTGTGTCCACTTTTATACGAATTTCAACGACTCTACAAGATGCCTGTATTTCACCACGTGCTGAGGCATAATAATCCTATATCTAAGAAGAAGAGGGCTATGGCTTAAACATCCGAATGGAAGGAACGCTGAACACCTAAGCCACACTACAACAATGGATGACCACCCGAGGATAACCATGCTTGTGGCCGAGCAGAGAAGATATTTGTGGTTTGTCTGGATGAAAGGCAAAATCCTCAATCCTCGTGTCTGGATAATTATCTGCAATAGCTGTGAGTCATGATTTCCTAATCTATTTCTGTACGGTGGATGGTCATGGGTGGATTAGTCTGTAGCATCCGTTACTCATTGTCAGTCATCAAGGTAGGCTTCTTTCATTCTTTTTGACCACCTCCTTAAGGTGATTTTTCACGCTTCTGAATGCTTCTCTTTGCATTTCGTTACTCGACACTGAGTTAGTCACCAGATTGTGTGTGTCCACACGGTGCAATATTGTTCTTAGAAGGTAATTCCGCATGACGGAACATCAATTTAGTCATTTGTGACAGGGGCATGTTTTTAATTCAGCTCCAGCTGATATTTGTCAAAGTTTTTGAAGTCCCCATTTCGATTATTTTTATACGCCACTGACGTCTTTATTTAACATTATAGAGTATCGTTTAGGTATGGAAGGGATCTAGCCTGTTCTTATTGTAATGTACATTTTTAAAGAGTGAGCAGTTCACCACTAGAATTCAGATAATTCACATCGCTGTACATGAGTCAAGTAATGTTATGAACTTACCCATAAAGTTTATGTTACACGATTCGTATCATTTCGATTAGTTCCACCTAAGGTTAAGGTGTGAACCAGTATTTTATTATCATTTAAACATGTTTTGTTCGCAGCACTCATTCGCTGTGAGCTTCAGTGGCGCTACACAATGTCAAAGCCTTTCAAAGAGAGAGGAATATCTTTCTGTTACGTCTATTTGGTTTTCAGAAGCCAATCATATCATTCTACTTGTAATTGATTCGTCTTTAACGTTATAATAACTTCCTTTACATGTGTATAATCCTTCAGAGTGATTGCTAAGAACACTCAGTCCACATTTACTGTGTTTTAATGTGTTGAAAGATCAGTGATATACATTTTCTTTGAGATTCACTGACGCGCTATGGTGCTTAGTGCCAAGCGCTGGGAGCACAATGACAGGTGCTTGTCCAGTCCACGCCAATGACATTGCCCAAGGTTAGTTACGATCTCTCTTGTGAGACAATTGACTATCGACTTCATTTTTATTTTCTTTCTTTCTAGACCTTGCTAGGAATGTTCTTACGGGCTATGCTTTGTTTATGTTCATGCTATTGACCTTGATTCAGTATCGATTTTTGTAAAGTTGTTCTGGTACAGGTGTACTGATAAGTGATGCTAAATTTTTAATATACTCGCAGGAATTTCTGAGCGAGCCCCAATATGTTTTGTCATGATTTATAATGAATTTGAGCAACCATTTGATAAGTTGGACCCTTAAGGCTATTATGTATTCTCACTTGTAAGTGAATGATTATTTACCGTGTTTTTAATACACGCAGGGTTGGTTACCACGTTTATTAGAGAAAGCCGGCCAGATCTATGTTACAGAACAAGTTTGGACCGAGGAGGAAAAGGTATGGTCTCTTTCGAGTACCGATTGTGTTATTGTTAACGTGCGAGCCACGTATTCTTCGTTGAGGTGTACCACGTGTTGGTAGCACGCTCTTGCGACGCCTTGCATATGGTCAACTATCTTAATAATCAATGGACTCATAAATCTACGACATTAAACTTAGGACTAAATCATGAATCATCAATTTATTTCCTAAACCGGTGATGCTAATAATCCAGTTAAACCTTAATCGTTGTTAAATTTTGATCTTGTACCTGTAGTCTAGCAGACCAATGCATTGCGCCTTCGTTCGTTCTTACTAGTAAGTTTAGTAGCTAACACTGATAGACTTTGACAGAGATCGCACGAACCCAGAGTTCAGAACTCGTGGGGCGTGAACCGATCAGGGGAATGCTGTTCTTGCACTGTTTGATTCTCAAGTTTAGACACCCTGATAGATGACGGTGGACAACAAACAGTTGTTCATCTGTGGCAGGCAGGATTAATAAGATGATTATTTGTGTGTATAACTTATTTATTTACTGATGTGTTTCCCACTATTACCCTACTGTCTCTTGTAATATAAAACGTCTTTGTTGTTTGTATATAATTGTACCAGTGTACTGTAAAATGATGACCGACAATAATTAGTTTTTGTATAGTTTGTGTATCACGGACGTCTAACGCCGTTGATCAGATTAAAGCAGGAGTAGTTCAAATAACTATAGTATAAATGTAAATAAAGGATGGTACCAGTCCTGGATTTTAATTATTTAGTAGTTTTGACCTTTTGGGGGTGCATTTTCTTTGGGCGTCCATGACAATCACTGTGATAGGAACCTGATCCTTAGGGAAGCAGAGTCTTGTGCCGGCTAGTCCCAAGGAGTGCATTCCGATCCTCTCCGGCAATATGTTTCGAGGTAGAGGTCATCTGGGAGGCTACGTTACGGTTGGTGGTAACCTGATAACCTCGTCCAACGGGCACAATACGAACAAGTATATTGTGCTCCGACATTCCCTAGCGGTACTCAAACCACGCGCCTGTTTCAAAACATGGCGAGTCAACAGCTTATCGCGACCTTGGTGTCGTCTCAGTGCGCTCAATTCAAATCACGCCATCATCTACTCCGTCATATAAGGGCACAGTACCATTCCGGCTTTTGCCCGAAGACGAAGTGGGAAACCACGGAAAACCACTTCGGGGATGGCTGAGGTGGGAATCGAACCCCCTTTACTCATTTGGACCACTCGAGGTCGAGTTGACCCCGTTCCAGTCCTCATACCACTTTTCAAATTTCGTGGCAGAGCCGGGAATCGAACCCAGGACGTCCGGGGCGGCAGCTAACCATGCTGACCGCTACGCTACTAAGGCGACAGCATTTCTTTGTACTCGTGTAAAATGTTTAGCGTTACCCTAACTTCACTTATTGAATGAGAAAAATAGTCAGCTGTTCAGTTAGCCAGAGGGGTGGCAGTGAGATGGTTGTGGCGCTATCTTTCCTCATCCCTTTCCAAAAATATACCACTTGTCAGTTGCCAGTCTGTTAGTGAGTGTTATTGTGGAAAATGAATAATTTTGTTTTTACTTGTATCGTTGTCAACAAAAGTTTGGTGCTTTTCAGTCGGTCAACACGATTTTACCCAAATGAGATCGGTTATTCCCTAATCCTGAAAAAAATTACACTAGAAATACACTAGAATGACCAGTTTTGATCGTCAAGTGATTATCATCAGATCCATTACACTTAGGCTATAAAATCTATGTCTGAAAGTATGGGTGATAGTATTTACAATATGTAGGGGGCGTGGTGGCTCAGCGGTCTAGCTGTATGCCTCTCACCAAGGCAGTCCGGGTTCGATTCCCGGTCAATGCATGTGAGATTTTCGAAGTGAAATGCCACGTCCTGTGGTTCGGATTCCACGTAAAAAGGAGGTCCCGTGGCTCATGATATCAAGATTAACGGTCACGTTAAACTACAAGCTTCCTTCCTTCGTTTTTATTTACAATATGTACACTTATTTAGTTGCAGTAGTTGTTAAGATAATGCAACTCGTCCATATTTGTTAGTTGTAGTCTTTGTGATGTTTTGTTAAGACAGTGGAAGTGGTGATTGACCTCCGGAATTTGCCTGTTTGGAGTGAATATGTGGTTGTTTTAAAATGTCATTTCAGATTATATTGCACAGGCTACTTATCTGGTTGAGTCTTGCACCGCGGTCCTGTTGAGAGCAGTTCACTAGGTCACTTATTGCACTTAATATATTCAGGATTAGGGAATAATCCATCTCATTAGGGTAAAATCGTGTCGACAGACTGAAAAGCACCAAACTTTTGTTTACTAAGGCAATACTGAAAAATGGCTTCAGACACCATAATGTTGTATCGTTGTTTTAAATTAAACTTTAGTTGTAAACTGTAGTTTATGAATATCTATACAATGTCGGGAAATAGAAAGAGCTAGATGATTTCACGAAGAAAACTGGTTGATTGGTTCCTCAGTTTAGGGGCTGCGACAACCCGGTCATGTAGCCCCGTGTACTTTGGGTGTGTGTAGAATCTGTCTGATAACCGGTGTTAATTGTGATGACTGTATTAGTGTGCGTTATTTGTTTTTTCAATTGAAGCCTCCGTGGCTTAGGCGGCAGCACGCCGGCCTCTCATCGCTGGGTCCATGGTTCAAATCCCGGTCACTCCATGTGAGATCTGTGCTGGATAAAACGGAGGCAGGTTTTTCTCCGGGTACTCCGGTTCTCCCTGTCAAAATTTCATTCCAGCAACACTCTGAACTATCATTTCATTCATCAGTCATTCATTTGATCATTGCCCCAGAGGAGTGCGTCAGGCCTCGGCAGCCGGCACAGTTCATATCCTCGCCGCTAGATGGGGGCTTCATCATTCCATTCCTGACTCGGTCGGAGACTGGAAGCAGGTTGTGGATTTTCATCTGTTTTCAATTCAAGTAAGGACTGCAGATATTGAATTTTTCCAAGTAGTTCCTACTTTTGCCGCCAAACGCAACCGTCAACGATACTAGTTCAGAACTGGTTACCAGATGCCATCGCAGTCGACTCCTGGCGACGAACGTCGGAACCTAAGAGCGTTTGTCAAATGTTTAACCTAACCTACAATTTAGCTTCACACAGGTGTAATTAGTGGAAGGTTCTTTAACATGCCATAAATCTATGACATGGGACCCCCGGCTTTACTTCCCCTCCGAAGGAAGGCATACTGAGGGATTTTCAACGTTCTTAAAAATCCGTCGACTTCGGCCTGGTTTGAACCCGCGATCTTGGGCATAGAAGCTCAGCATGCTACCGACTTCGCCACCGAAGCCGCCACGCGAAGAAAACTGGACTTTATAATGTAATACGTCGTAACTCTCGTTCCACCCTATGCTCGTAGCAATGCCTGCGACCACTCTGCGCGGTTATGGAACACGCTGCCAGGGGATGCCAAGATGTTCCCTCTTCGGAAATTCAGGCTGTACATAAAAAGGTACATTGTATAAATAAACTTCTGTAAGAGTGATTGATTTTCTCGCCGAATGAATGAATGTATGTAGTGATAGAGGTTATGAAAGTGCTTGCGTGAGAGAGTGAGTGAACTATGTTAATATTCTAAATATGTAAATAATGCCCCTCCGGAGAGTTCAGTAATGCCATGCTTAACTGAGAAGGTGCCAGGGTTCACTCAGCCTAGAAAGACCTGGTCAACATTAAATAGAATCCGGACCAATCACGGTGTGTGCGGGGATCTCCTGTACAAGTGGAGGAAAATATCTTCATCACGTTGCGAGTGCGGTGCTGAAAGACAGACTGTTTGGCACCTAGTTCAAGAATGCCTACAAACATCATACAGTGGTGACTTCAGCGATTTCTTCCTAGGGACATCACAGGCACTTCATTATGTTTCTAACTTAGTTGTCAGCTTATAAATAATTTTCATGTATGCCATACGATAAATAATTTGCAAAATATGTAAATTGTGCTAGTGAAACATGTACAAAATATGTATGTGGGGCCTGCCTTTTTTCACTAGGACTTCCATACTTCTGTTTGATTTATGGTAAATAAATAACGATAATAATGAATTGTAATGAAATCAGACACGAATAACTTATAGATAGAAAGTATTGAAACTTCGGGGTCATATAGGCCTATTAGATTTCATTTAATATGTGTTATTATGCCCGAACCCTCATCCTCCTCCTGAAGCACATCCTACTTACGCCACTGAAATCATTACAGTTTACAAATTTCCATTGTGTGCAACGCCAAGACGTTGCAACCAAATTTATAGGTAATACAAAGGACCCAAATAGCAAACACATGGTGTCAACATTTGAGTTTACTCGTATAGCAGCGTGCGTGTGATTTTAATTTATAAGTGTTTTCAGCCACAGGTGATTCTAAACGGTAACATATAATGACATTTTGGCAAACGTTTCGACGTTATTTCCCTTTATGTATTCTTCTCTGCAGCTCTCCTATTTTCCCCCCAGGGGACCACGGCTAGTGCGACGTGGGTTGGCGACCACGTGACCCCAGCTGAGTTCGGCATTACTTCCACTTACTTATGCCGGGCTCCTCTCTGTCATCGTTCCTATCGACCACCCTTGGTCAACTCTTGTACTTTTCCGACCCCGCCGTTATTAGGGTATCCGAGGCCTAGGGAGTCTTTCACTTTCCCGCCTTATTAGGCCCTTGTCTCATCTTTTCTGATCCCACATTTTGGAGGGGTCAACCTTCTTTTTCTTTTCATGATATCTCCTGCCTTCTGCTCAAGGCCCTTAAGGAGGCAGGGTGTGTGTAGCCCCACCACTTTTGGTGCACCCTCGATAGTGCTACACCCCCAAGGGCTCACGGCTGGTGAGTTTGGGAGTAGACGATTGAGAGATTCCTGAGCTGGGTCCGTTTATTCCCCCCCTTTTCCATTGCCTCTGGGGTTGACCCTCTCCTATTTCCCCTTTCCTATCTGCCTTTCATGGCTCTCCTTCCTTCGAAGACCCTCAATTCTCATTCCTCGAGAGCAGAGGGTATTTCTTTTCCTCCTGTGCATTATTTGCCTTATTCCTTATTTGTTTACCATTTCTTCCTCTAGTCTGTAGTTAGTATTAGCTATAGTTTTCATTACATTCTCATGTCATTGTTCACTATCACCCAAACCATTAGGGGCCGATAACCTAAATGTTAGGCCCCTTAAAACAACAATTATCATCATTATCATCATCAGCTATCCTATGTCTCTGTCTATTTCTAGTACTTCAATCCAGCACAATATTTGTGTTTTGCTGGCTGCATGGCCAATATGGCCTAACACCAATACTGTAAATTTAAGAAAACACATGGTAAACAAAATGTTGAATAAATTCAAGGAACTTGGAAGTACTGTAAGATGAGTCTCGAGGTCCATATGCTACATTATCACTTGAACCACTCTTCCAGAATCTTGGGGGCCAACAGTGATGAACATGGGGAGAGATTCCACAAAGATCTCACAGGAATTAGTATAAACAAGTGTACCCATGTGATTAATTTCCATGGAAAACATGCTTCTGCCTCCAGCCAGCTTCAGTCCTCAGGCGTGTACCGTCCTCCCACTGAGCAGTTGCATATTTTTGATCTGAGACTAAAGGTATCAACTCTACATTAATAAAGCACAACTCTATTCTAAAGACTTTAATTAAGTTCTAAATCATGGCTTCAAACAAACACAAACACAATCCCAACAATATAACACAAAACAATGCAAAATTATTCCTTCAATCCACCAACATTCGCACTTTATCCTTGCAAATCCAAATGATTATTCATTCATTTCCCATGAGATTAACATCAAATTCATTCTCACGTGCGCTGATGCACAGGTAAACTACACATAAACTGTACTTATAATCTTATGTCACCTATTGTGACCTCTTTAATTTCTCAATCTTAATTGTTTACTCTCAACACATCTTAATTTACATTATGCGTACAATTGTGTTTTGGTTCTCTCTTCCCACCAAAATGCTTTACCATGCATTAACCAATTTATGGGTTGCACATCAAATTTACTTTCAACTCCACAATTACTTGTGATCATACCCCTTTCCGCAGTTCCACTTCTGCAGTTCCCTTTCTGCAGTTCCACTTCTGCAGTTCCACTGTATGCTGTCATGAGTTCAATTTCAAAGATACCGTTACCGCTGTTTCGGATGGTATATTATGCTACCCTTGCGTGGGCATAGCCTATGGCATCTAGTGTCGACCTTTAGAACAAAGTGACAATGTCAGTATAAAAATGCAACTTTCAACAACTCATAAGTTTTCTGAATATTAAGTCACAGGATGATCCTTAATTATCAATGTGTTTCAAACTACACAAATTCATTATACAATACAACAACGATTCTTTTTATTACAAACAGGGTTTCAAAGTCTCTCCACTCTAAATGTCAAGCTCCAAGGGTCGTTTAACAAGCTCTCCCTCGGCCCTTCCTGTATATAATGGGCTGAGTCGGGCGGTAACAAAATACGTGCTCTGTCCCTTCCTAACTCCCTTCTCTCTTTATCTCCAAGCAGTAACTTGTGACTTTAAATACAATAGTGCAGTCTCACGGGCCTACAGCTCCCATATGATTTAAACTAAACTGTATGCAAGATAGGTTATGGACTTGTTTAAAAATTTATTCCTAACCTTAGGATATTAATAACTGGCCTCAACAGGTCCATTTCATTATATGAAGGAACGAGATTCATCATTCACCGGTCGAATTGGCTAGCCGGCATCTTATTAATGATACGGTCAGGCACATCCTGCCGCCAATTAAATTCACTTCCCAGGAGCTGAATTATTTCAATAGCTAGTTCTCGGTCGATATCAGGTGTCATGTTGAGGTTTCCATTGTTACCCTCCCATACACCACTGGATTCGAACCCGGAACATTTCATGGCAATCCACAGAGCTAGGGTCAATCACTAATTACGCTCTGGCCATAATAAATATCTCTGTATGCCCTAGGCTATACGACATTTCACACGTCGATTAGACTACCTGGCCTCCGTGACCATTGTGATATGATCCCGTCCTTTAATTAGTAAGATAAATCTATCAATTACTCTTACAAGCTTATTCACAAGCTGCAAATTCAATTCTCTATTAAACTCTTCCATTTCCTAGATTCGTGCATATTTATTTCCATTATCATAATATACTCTGATATTAAATTGCTTTGCTTAGCCCTTCATGTACAATATTACTGCTTGGATAGACAAATATTCCAATTAGTATATATATTTTTCTTACAACCATTTTTCCCTGATGTGATTTATTCTTCTTATTATTATTATTACTGACCTACATTACCATAACCCGACACAACGTAACCGTTTTAATAACCAAACATGCGTGTTCGTTACGTTACGTTTCTATATAACTGAATTGCCATTTTACATTAGTGGTAACGATTTATCCACTCAATGATGTACAAAGACATCTCAACTTGACTAAAATCAACACAACAATAATATCTTGAGGTTCTACCTCCAAAATTGACTCTTATTGGCATATTCTATAAATTTTGAAATCACTCAACATACAGTGGACTATAATTGCTACAAAATCATGGTTTTTGGGTACTTACATTGGTTAATCTGGTGGCTCCAACCACGCATATCTTCCAGTAATGCCCGCCATCATTTGCAAAATTAGTAAGGCATTCTTATACTTCCCATACACATTTTACATAACTTTTGCCTTTCAAAACACACGGCACATTGCTCTTCCATATTGAAGCTGTTGCTTCCTTATTCACACAACACGTTATAGCACTTGTTACACTATTAATTTTACATATATTTAACAGATCATCACTAAATTCACACGAATGCTATGTACATTTCTTAACGATTGACCTCTCCGGGCAGAATATCAAAAATGCAGGCCCTGAAGATCTATTCTTCACTGCTATCCGCATCTTGATTGAAAGTCTCGATTCTCTGCCTACGGATTCCTATTGGTCCCCCAAACTGTCTATCAATCTCTATCCTTTGATAAATTTCCTGATATCGCATAAATGTGCTTGTATATCGTCCTGAGCATTAATTACATTAGTATTCCTTTGAAATTTCACCAATCGCATAACAAAGTTTATATCTGCGCAGTCCGACATCCCATCATATGTCTACCCAATAGTTTACATACTGTGCTCAACCCTTGTACATTGTACTTGTACAATTTACCACTTTCAATTGTACTACCTCATATATCACACGGTACATTTCCTACGTGCTAGATAGTAGTCCCTCGTAATGCCGACTATAAAAGTATGGCACGACTGTCCTTAATAATTGTGATTAATAAATGCCTTACTGCATGGCTCTTCATGTTGAAGTCCGAGCGTCCCTTCTCTGAATTCGGTAACGTGCACTTCGTACTAGACTGCGGTACAACTGACTACATTAATCGTTATTAATTCGTGCCTTAATGCATGATTATTATGTTGCTGCACTTAAACTGTTAAAGTCTGCGCGTCCCTTCTCAGAGCTCGGGTAACGTGCTCCCTGCGCTGAAGTATGGTTCAACTGACTGCCTCTGTCCTTCGTCCAACCCTTATATCCGTTTGGAGAGAAAAAGTTGACCGAAAATTTCCCTGCAGCGTCATCTTCTCTCTCAGTATGATTCTGATCTTGAAATAACGTTTATATGGTTCCTTTTTCCTCGCTGATCACAGATCTGTATGCGTGCTCGAGGATCGATCAGCCAATTAATTAATATTAATTGCCTTTGCCAGCGCTTGCCCACGCGGCGTCCTCTAAAAATCCCCGAAGACATGGTCAGATCTCGCCGCTAACCTTCGCTCTACTGTGTCCCTGCGCGTTCCATTAAATATGCCTCGATTTCAATGTTTAAGGGCTTGATAATTAGCCTTCCGGCTATACATTCACATAGGTGCAATCCTCATGTCTCTGAGTTACTCCAATCACGAGTAATCATTAAATTACGCTGGTATCTTCTCCTTCCCCTAGTCTCTCTATTCTCAAACGGGGAATAACTTGTCCATATATTACCCTCTTGACCTGCTCCAGACGGCATAAGTAGGGCACATTGAGAGGCACGGCTCCAAGAAACCATGCCCATAATCCAGAGTCATTTGACAACTGTCAAGCGCTCCAACTTTCTGTGCTCAGTCCAGAATTGTATGCCTCATACAGCCCAATAATACAGTATTCTGCTATTATTCCCTGCATTATATTAACAAATAATGTCAGAATTAGTTCATATCACAACAGTGATTTAATATGTATTTTCTCTAGGGGATTTTATAACTTAAACTCCCTCAAAATATCTCGTGTTCGTTCCTTGCTGGAATCTCTATTCTGAGCTCATCTATCTCAGAGATCCACGTTCAACACCAGCCAGCCTAACCCCGTTGGGTTCATATTTCCCTTGCAAAACTTATAGAAGTCAATTGCAAGTGACCTTCTGTAAGACAGCGGCTGACTGTACCGACCGTCTTTGATTACACTAAGCGGTCCTTCACCTCGTCTGCCTGCGAGTGAGTCTGTCTACATCCCCCTTCCACTCTGAGCTCAGCCCTTAGACGTGCATTTTCCTGGCGGAGGGTTCCATTCAAGGCTTCAAACTCCCCAGCGACTTCGACCATTTCTTTGTATAGCAGTCGTAGACACTGGCATTCCGCCTATCTGCTTCCTTTCCTGGGCCCGAAGCTTGTCTTTCTTTCCGACCCGCTGCGTGAGCCTTCAAGCCTGTCTGCCTGGCCGACTTTGCTGTCCACGTCCATTTGGGTGTGCGCTGCTATAGCTTCCTCTTGTTCATCAAATTCCTTTGGTGAATGATGAATTTTGAGGTTGGCCGCATTCATAACGACCTCGTTTCCCGTTTGTAAATGCCTTATTCTATATGCATTATTCTGTAGGTCTCTTATAACTTCGAACGGGCCGTGATATCCGAAATTGAATTTTTTATACTTCCGTGCTTCTGGATCTGAACTGGCTGGCATCCTGACTAAAACTTTTTCCCCAACGAGAAGCTTCGCACGATTTCTTCTCAGGCGTCTCTCAGCCTGTGCTTGGAGATATTCGAAGATTCGCTGGATCCTCAATTCTCGTCCTGGCTGCGCGTCTACAGGTAATGGAATAACACCAGTCCATGGCCTCTCCGGTCTCTGATCCAAATGTAGAGTCACGGGCACCTGACCTGTCGCCTCATGCACAGTATTATTTATGCAGTACTCAAATACATCCAAGACATCGATCCATTTCCAATTCTCTTCAGAGCAGTAAATTTTCATATATTTTTGGATCTCTCTCATAACGCGTTCAACGGGGCTAGCCTCAGGATGGCGAATGGTAGATAGAATCTGCCTGATTCCTAAATTTTCCAATTCCCGACGAAATTCTTCGCTAGTAAAACAACTCCCGCGGTATGAGAGTAGGTTATCCGGTTTCCCAAATATCGGAATAACTCTTTCTTTCAGTCTTTTTAATACCTGCTTTGAGCTGGTCTTCTGTATGGGGCATAATACCACCATTTTTGAAAATACATCCATGGCTACAAAAATATGTCTATTGCCTCTACGTGCTCTAGGCAGTGGTCCAAAGTTGTCTACACTCATTAGCTGCCTTGGCTTCTCTGGTAACAACGGAATGGGTCGTTGTCTCATTAAAAAGGGATTTGGCTTTACCCTTTGGCACAAATCGCATGTCCTAATAGCATTTCTTACAGTTTCGCTTAACTTCGGCCAAATGAATGCTTCTTTCAGTAGAGCAGTTATCTTATCTATACCGGGATGTCCAAACGCTCTGTGTGCTAGCCACACCAATCTCCTCTGCAAAGATGCAGGAATAACAATTCTTTGACGGGTATGGTCTACATCATCCCACTTGTGTACCATACGTAGTCTGCCTCTCTGTATATTGCAGTTCCCCTTGCTAAGCGTCCCTCGAAGTAATCAATCATCATTTTCAACCACGGATCTTCGCGTTGTAGGTTGGTAAGATTCTTCAAGTCATCTAAGGTCTTCTGATCTCGATTTTCAATCTGGACGGCTAGAGTTTCCTCTTCTCTCGGATATCGGCTTAACATGTCCGGTATTACATTCTCTTTCCCTGGACAGTATTCTATTTCCACATTGAACTGTTGAATATACAGGGACCATCTTGTCAACCTCTGGCTAGACAAATCCGTCTTTAACAAAAATGTTAAAGCTTTATGGTCTGTTCTGAGGACGATTTGAAAGCCATACACGAGTTTACGCCAGTTCTGCAATGCGTACTGAATTGCGAGCAACTCTATCTCTGTGATCGTGTAATTTTTCTCATGGGCCATCAATCTCCTACTTATAAAGGCAATAAAAACTTTCTCCTCGGGCTTATCAACATTTTCTTGGAATAGCATCGTTCCTATCCCAACTAGTGATGCATCCGTCTGTATTATGAACTTCTGGGTATAATCAGGGTATCCCAGCTTCACGTATTCCAAAAGCATTTGTTTTGACCTTACGAATGCTTCTTAACATTGCTCCGTCCAATTCCACCTGCCGCCTTTCTTCAATAGATCTTGCAGGGGTGCCACAGTTGTAGTATAGTTTGGGCAGTGGTTAGCAAAGAATCCAATTACTCCCAAATACTGTCGGACGTGCTTAACTTTCGTGGGTCGAGGAAAATTTCGAATTACCTTTAATTTCTCTGGGTTTGGCTTAACTCCATTTTCATCGATAACGTGCCCTAGGAATTTAACTTCCCTCCGACAGAAGTGCGATTTCTTGATATTAACCTTAAAATTAGCTTCATGAAGATTATCCAGCAACTTCTTCAGGTCTCTCATGTGATCCTCCAGAGATTCTGATGTGAGTAAAATGTCGTCTACGTATCTGATGGTACTCTCTTTAACATCATCTGATAGATTGCGATCTAACGCTCTTATCAAAGCTGAACCAGCTGTTTTCAAACAAAAAGGTAGTCTTAAAAACGTGTATGTATGTTGATCAAATATGAATCCTGTCAACAGACTAGTTTTCCTCTCCAATTCAAGATGGTGAAAGCTCGACGTAATATCTAAATTTGTAAATATGGTCTTCCCTTTAAATTTTCTGAGGATTTCCTTAATAGGTGGCACTTTGTCAAACTCTGGTATCACCTTCATATTCAACTGCCTCAAATCCAGACACACTCTGACAGTCCCGTCTGTCTTAGGTGCGATTACCAATGGGCTTACATAAGGCGTAGGTGTTTTCTCAATAACACCGGCCTCCAACATCTCCTGAATTGCTTCTTTGACCTTAACATAGTGCTTTTCGGCTATAGGGTAGGGTTTCTGCCTAAATGGTGTCCAGTCGTTAACGTGGAAAGCATAAGTGAAGTTCTTTATACGACCAGGTCTCGAGTCAAAGACTTCCTTCTGTTCCAATAACAATTTCTTTAAATTTTCTTTATCTCTTGGACCAATTTTTGCTTCTTCTAGTTTTTCCGAAATATATTCTTTCAGTTCGGGTTCCAGATCTTTCTCCATGTCTGCGGCTAGTGTTTTCAGTTCATCTTCTAAATGCTCGATAGCTAACACTTCCTCCTCAGCCATGTCTCTGTATGTATGCCATACTTGTTCATCTGTCCCTGGTTCATTCTGTTTGAGTGAGACCTCTAAGCCTTCAGCTTCCTCGTTCACACGGAACATAACTCTGTCCTGTGATAGGTCTATTACCACTCTGTATTCCCTTATAAACTCTGCCCCAATAATAAGGTTAAAAGGCAATTTGTTTACTAGTAGAAAACTCTGTGAAAAAATAGAGCCTTCTATCTGTAAATCTAGGAATACCTGATATTTGCATATCATCGTTTTGTCAGGAATGACACCTTTTATTTTGACACTTGAGATAGGTATTTTCAAAACGTTTTCTCTCTGCGCTATCTCGTTATAAAAAGCTTGTGTCATAAGACACACCGTTGAACCCGTGTCTAACAGACTTCTTATCTTCAACCCTGCCACTCTTACTACTATAATGGGCAATTCTCTTTTGATCATGACCTGTGATCCTCCTGTATCCTCGATTAATTCTTCCGGTTTGGCTATCCAATTAATGATGTTGACCGCCTTCCATCCATCATTTTCAAATTCTTCTAATTTTGGAGTATTTTTTCTACAGCGCCAGTCCCGTTAGAGATTCTTCTCTCCTGTTCACTGCGCTGTAACTCCAAACTTTTGGCTCCGTTTCCATATCTGTCTGGTGACGTCCTATTTTGCATAGCTTCTTGCCAGCGGACTTGCTGCTTCTGGGGTTCTTCTCCCCTTTCATTGAGGTATTGCAATGAAGCGTGATAACGCTCCTCTACCTCGTCATCAAAGTTACGCCTTCTTTCTTGGGGTCTCCATTTCCAATTGTTGCCTTCTTGGCCATTGTTACCTCCATTATTTTGGTACGGTCTACCCCTTGTATTCTGTTGATTCCAAGAATTTCGGCCTCCTCTTCCTCTACCAGCATTCCCTTTATACTTCGTTTGCCATCTTCTGGGTTCATGTTCCCATTGATGTCCGTTGGAATCTAACGTTTCAGTGCTAGTAGCTTTATTATTTTTCGGAGCTTTGTACTGGTCAGTCTGCGTGTTGGTCACGTGTACCTGTTCCACGGTTCGATTCTGACGCATAGTATTGGATGTTGTGAGGTCCAGTTGCCTAAGAACTGCCTCCATTTCCATTGTGGTTTTTGCATTTGCCGAAATCAGCAGCCTTTGGATTTCATAAGGAAGTTGTTTGGCAATAGCAATGCATAGCTCCAGCTCGCTAGGTTTCTGGTCAAGTTACTTAAACCGACACATCTGAGATATGAAGAATTCAGCGTACTTCGTTGGATTGTTGGTGCTGTATCTTTTCGAGTACAAATCCAATCGTAAATTCTGTTGGGTGATTGGATCCCAGTATCGCTTCAAAAAGGCTTCCCGAAACTCCTCGACTGTATCGAAGGTATAACGGAAACTGCGAAACCATAACGCACATTCTCCCTCCGTTAGTTTCTCTATGGCTCGTAGCCTGCGCTCTTGTGGTATCCGTGATTCGTTCAAATATTCGAACACTTCTTTCAACCAATACTTCGGTGTCATATTACAATGGCTACCTGAAAATTTTCTTGGTTTCTCCTCGCTTGCTCTAATTACATTTATTACTTGGTTGTGCATAGCATTTTCATGTGGCGTAGAAGCTGCAATCGGTGCTCCTGGCGTCATATATGTACTTTCGCCTGGGCCTGTAGCATTCCTTATTATAGGTTGGGTTTCTAAATCTGCCCACTTGGTTTTCCTCATATCTTCCACGCTGCCTTCACTTGACTTAGGAGCTTTCATTAGGGTTTCCTCCTGTGCTATTATCCTAGTCTCCATTTGATTGTGGCGCATCTCTGCTCTTTCCAATCGAGTGATTACCTCTTTTTCTATTCTGCTAAGCCTATCCCTGTTTTCTTCTGCCGCTTGAAATATTTTCTACTTATCTTCCTTCAGGCTTTGCTTGATATGGGAGATTTCATCCTCTACATCTTCCTTTATTTGAGCAAGGGTCTTGTCGCTTGCCTCTGTCTTTTGGCCTTCTCTCACTTCGAGTTATTCTCTAAGTCCTTTAATTTCCTCTTGGATATGTCCATTGACCTTTGATATATCATTTCGGACCTTAGCGATTTCCCCTCTGTTTTCCTCTTGTTTTTTGTTGACGATAACAACGTCGCTTTGAATTTGGTCCAGTTCTTGATGAACTTTGCTCATCTGACCCTTTATATTGCCTACCAGCTCTTTACTTTCGTTAGCGATAGCCTTAATCTCTCCTATTTCCTGACATTGATCAAATATGTTCTGATCCTGCTTCTTTAGATCACCGTTAATCGCTCTAGCATAACCTTTCAACTTTTCGTCCCATTTAATGTCATTCTCTTCTAATCTCTGATCTACCGTTCTAGTAAAATCTGAAAATTGTTTCGTTTGGCGTTCGAGATTCGCCTCATTTTGGATTTGAATAACCATAATGTCATTAGACAGCGCATCTAACCTACTGTTCGTTTCATCCTGCGCGTGCTTACATGCCTGCAAATTACTTTCAGGTTTGGCTTCCATCGCCTCGAAACGCTTATTGGTCTTAACCTGCATTTCTGATACAATGCTTACAACGGTTTCAGTTAACTCGGTCTTAATTGTTTCTTGCATTTGACCTAACTTATCATTTATTTCTGCCTTATTTGCATCCAATCGGTTGTTTATTTCAACCCGATTATTATTCATTGCCACCTGATTGGCATCTAAACGATTATTTATTTCATCCTGGAATGCCTTGGCTTCCAGCTTATTATGTTCATTAACAGCGTCAAAATGCTGTTTTAGCTCTGCAATCCCCTGCAAAATTCCCTCCGTACCAGCCATTCGTACTACAATTCACTTTGAGATATAGGCAGGCTTCCTGTATACATGTGTGGATTCGTTTTGAAGAGAAATACAAGACACTGTACACATATTGTAAGATTGTACTTACAATTTGGATTTTAGGATAAATTGTGGATTGGGTGCGTAGCGCTCATACCCTTGGGCAATTCTCTTCTCAATAGAGAGATTCTGCGTTACATCAAAAGCCTACTGAACTCAAATATCACTAAAACACAGTTTGAGGCAAAGAAATAATTATTATGGTTTTCCCCATGAAATACCATAAAAATCTATGGGGTTTCCCTAAATCCCATAAGCTCCACAAACCTGGGCGCCATGATAAATAAGTAAGAGGTTTATCCATGTTTTGCCCATACACGGGCGACATGATAAATATAATGCACATGCGCCTATGGTGACCTGTATTTTAAACTGGCCCCACGTATCAGGGACATGATAGATACATGAGTGGTTTGGCCTCGTAAGACATCGCAGCAACCATCCAAGGACTCGGTTTTACTGTCGAATGCCCCACCTAGGGCCTTGCCATGATAAATATATAAGAGAGAGTCTACTTATCAAAATTTATATTGTTTGTATCGGAGCTTAGCTAATTCGTTTTATTCGTTAAGTTAATCGAGTTGTATACACTAGATCTTGACCGACTTAAGTTGTACCTTTAGCTCAAATCACTGTACAGGACATCAAATCCCATGTATCCATGTGATTAATTTCCATGGAAAACATGCTTCTGCCTCCAGCCATCATCAGTCCTCAAGCCGTGTACCGTCCTCCCACTGAGCAGTTGCATATTTTTGATCTGAGACTAAAAGGTAGCAACTCTACAATAATAAAGCACAACTCTATTCTAAAGACTTTAATTAAGTCCTAAATCATGGCTTCAAACAAACACAAACACAATCCCAACAATATAACACAAAACAATGCAAAATTATTCCTTCAATCCACCAACATTCGCACTTTATCCTTGCAAATCCAAATGATTATTCATTCATTTCCCATGAGATTAACATCAAATTCATTCTCACGTGCGCTGATGCACAGGTAAACTACACATAAACTGTACTTATAATCTTATGTCACCTATTGTGACCCCTTTAATTTCACAATCTTAATTGTTTACTCTCAACACATCTTAATTTACATTATGCGTACAATTGTGGTTTGGATCTCTCTTCCCACCAAAATGCTTTACCATGCATTAACCAATTTATGGGTTGCACATCAAATTTACTTTCAACTCCACAATTACTTGTGATCATACCCCTTTCCGCAGTTCCACTTCTGCAGTTCCCTTTCTGCAGTTCCTCTTCTGCAGTTCCACTGTATGCTGTCATGAGTTCAATTTCAAAGATACCGTTACCGCTGTGTCGGATGGTATATTATGCTACCCTTGCGTGGGCATAGCCTATGGCATCTAGTGTCGACCTTTAGAACAAAGTGACAATGTCAGTATAAAAATGCAACTTTCAACAACTCATAAGTTTTCTGAATATTAAGTCACAGGATGATCCTTAATTATCAATGTGTTTCAAACTACACAAATTCATTATACAATACAACAACGATTCTTTTTATTACAAACAGGGTTTCAAAGTCTCTCCACTCTAAATGTCAAGCTCCAAGGGTCGTTTAACAAGCTCTCCCTCGGCCCTTCCTGTATATAATGGGCTGAGTCGGGCGGTAACAAAACACGTGCTCTGTCCCTTCCTAACTCCCTTCTCTCTTTATCTCCAAGCAGTAACTTGTGACTTTAAATACAATAGTGCAGTCTCACGGGCCTACAGCTCCCATATGATTTAAACTAAACTGTATGCAAGATAGGTTATGGACTTGTTTAAAAATTTATTCCTAACCTTAGGATATTAATAACTGGCCTCAACAGGTCCATTTCATTATATGAAGGAACGAGATTCATCATTCACCGGTCGAATTGGCTAGCCGGCATCTTATTAATGATACGGTCAGGCACATCCTGCCGCCAATTAAATTCACTTCCCAGGAGCTGAATTATTTCAATAGCTAGTTCTCGGTCGATATCAGGTGTCATGTTGAGGTTTCCATTGTTACCCTCCCATACACCACTGGATTCGAACCCGGAACATTTCATGGCAATCCACAGAGCTAGGGTCAATCACTAATTACGCTCTGGCCATAATAAATATCTCTGTATGCCCTAGGCTATACGACATTTCACACGTCGATTAGATTACCTGGCTTCCGTGACCATTGTGATATGATCCCGTCCTTTAATTAGTAAGATAAATCTATCAATTACTCTTACAAGTTTATTCACAAGCTGCAAATTCAATTCTCTATTAAACTCTTCCATTTCCTAGATTCATGCATATTTATTTCCATTATCATAATATACTCTGATATTAAATTGCTTTGCTTAGCCCTTCATGTACAATATTACTGCTTGGATAGACAAATATTCCAATTAGTATATATATTTTTCTTACAACCATTTTTCCCTGATGTGATTTATTCTTCTTCTTATTATTATTACTGACCTACATTACCATAACCCGACACAACGTAACCGTTTTAATAACCAAACATCCGTGTTCGATACGTTACGTTTCTATATAACTGAATTGCCATTTTACATTAGTGGTAATGATTTATCCACACAATGATGTACAAAGACATCTCAACTTGACTAAAATCAACACAACAATAATATCTTGAGGTTCTACCTCCCAAAATTGACTCTTATTGGCATATTCTATAAATTTTGAAATCACTCAACATACAGTGGACTATAATTGCTACAAAATCATGGTTTTTGGGTACTCACATTGGTTAATCTGGTGGCTCCAACCACGCATATCTTCCAGTAATGCCCGCCATCATTTGCAAAATTAGCAAGGCATTCTTATACTTCCCATACACATTTTACATAACTTTTGCCTTTCAAAACACACGGCACTTTGCTCTTCCATATTGAAGCTGTTGCTTCCTTATTCACACAACACGTTATAGCACTTGTTACACTATTAATTTTACATATATTTAACGGATCATCACTAAATTCACACGAATGCTATGTACATTTCTTAATGGTTGACCTCTCCGTGCAGAATATCAAAAATGCAGGCCCTGAAGATCTATTCTTCACTGTTATCCGCATCTCGATTGAAAGTCTCGATTCTCTGCCTACGGATTCCTATCGGTCCCCCAAACTGTCTATCAATCTCTATCCTTAGATAAATTTCCTGATATCGCATAAATATGCTTGTATATCGTCCTGAGCATTAATTACATTGACATTCCTTTGAAATTTCACCAATCGCATAAAAAAGTTTATATCTGCGCAGTCCGACATCCCATCATATGTCTACCCAATAGTTTACATACTGCGCTCAACCATTGTACATTGTACTTGTACAATTTACCACTTTAAATTGTACTACCTCATATATCACACGGTACATTTCCTACGTGCTAGATAGTAGTCCCTCGTAATGCCGACTATAAAAGTATGGCACGACTGTCCTTAAAAATTGTGATTAATAAATGCCTTACTGCATGGCTCTTCATGTTGAAGTCCGAGCGTCCCTTCTCTGAATTCGGTAACGTGCACTTCGTACTAGACTGCGGTACAACTGACTACATAAATCGTTATTAATTCATGCCTTAATGCATGATTATTATGTTGCTGCACTTAAACAGTTAAAGTCTGCGCGTCCCTTCTCAGAGCTCGGGTGACGAGCTCCCTGCGCTCAAGTATGGTTCAACTGACTGCCTCTGTCCTTCGTCCAACCCTTATATCCGTTTGGAGAGAAAAAGTAGACCGATAATTTCCCTGCAGCGTCATCTTCTCTCTCAGTATGATTCTGGTCTTGAAATAACGTTTATATGGTTCCTTTTTCCTCGCTGATCACAGATCTGTATGCGTGCTCGAGGATCGATCGGCCAATTAATTAATTTTAATTGCCTTTGCCAGCGCTTGCCCACGCGGCGTCCTCAAAAAATCCCCGAAGACATGGTCAGATCTCGCCGCTAACCTCCGCTCTACTGTGACCCTGCGCGTTCCATTAAATCTGCCTCGATTTCAATGTTTAAGGGCTTGATAATTAGCCTTCCGGCTATACATTCACATAGGTGCAATCCTCATGTCTCTGAGTTACTCCAATCACGAGTAATCATTAAATTACGCTGGTATCTTCTCCTTCCCCTAGCCTCTCTATTCTCAAACGGGGAATAACTTGTCCATATATTACCCTCTTGACCTGCTCCAGACGGCATAAGTAGGTCACATTGAGTGGCACGGCTCCAAGAAACCACACCCATATTCCAGAGTCATTTGACAACTGTCAAGGGCTCCAACTTTCTGTGCTCAGTCCAGAATTGTATGCCTCATACAGCCCAATAATGCAGTATTCTGCTATTATTCCCTGCATTATATTAACAAATAATGTCAGAATTAGTTCATATCACCACAGTGATTTAATATGTATTTTCTCTAGGGGTTTTTATAACTTAAACTCCCTCAAAATATCTCGTGTTCGTTCCTTGCTGGAATCTCTATTCTGAGCTCATCTATCTCAGAGATCCACGTTCGACACCAGTCAGCCTAACCCCGTTGGGTTCACAAGATACCAAGACAGGTGGAACACCACAACACTCGCCGACTACTGTAGGATGATGAACAGTCCTAGAAGTTGGTATATTGGCTTTCACGGTCCGAGAATTAAAACTCAGCAATTTTTCTAGGTTTATGCCATGTCTTGGGTGGGGTTTCTCCTAGGACGTGGACACCAAGAGCCCGCTGATGAGCCAGCTTGGTGATCCCAGGTGAAACCCCACACAATACACGGCATAAACCTAGAAAAATTGCTGAGGTTTAGTCCTAGAATTGTTCATAAAAGAAAGCCAACCAGGAAAAGCATCACATGCAGAAAACCAATATCACATTCAGTACGGTACTGAAGATGAACTGTACTCTTTCTCACTACGGTATATACACTTAGTGACCAAAAGTGATGGGAAGGCACGGCATATGATGTTAATAAAGAGTTACTACTCCGCGAGTCCTCAAAACGGAAGCAATACGGCGAGGCATCGGCTCGACAAGAAATGGGTTCCTGACTCCAATCATTCAACTGGGCGGTGATTTGACTCACAGTAGCCCTTCGATCGCCCCGTATGGTTCTGCTGAGACTACGTGATGTCTGTTCGTTAAACTGCTGTGGTCGTCCCGTGCGGCGGTTAAAGCGGATGGTAACATTATCTCTGCGATATTGAAGATCCACCCTTGACATTAAAGTGTGATAACTAAATAATACATGATTTTTTCCAGGAGTGTGTTTACATATTTATAACTTGTACTCCGCCCAATTCATTGGGCACAATCATGTTGACCAACTGAAAACCAGCAAAAGACAATTACCTTGCAAGGCAATCGATGATATTTTTGCAGCGTTTGTAAATATCTCTCTTTATTTTGGCAGGAGTGATAAGTTTTACATCTTTGCTTACCTTATCTATGTGTTTTATGATCATGTTACCGACAGCGGTGGCTACGCTCGCTAAAGCGCAGCGTTAGGTCATGGGGGCCAAGCTCTCTGCTGACTCGTTAGACGCGTGGGTTCGAAATCCCACCGTCGGCCGTCCTTGAAATGGTTTTCCGTGTTTTCCGAATTTCAACTCCAGGAAAATGCTGGGACGGTACCTTGTGATAGGCCACGGCCGCTTCCTTTCACATCCTTGCCCAGTTTCATTCATCTTTATTCATTCCGTCTCTTATCCCAGTGAGCAAGTCGCCCACGGGCGTCGACTAGAAATACCTGCACTCGGCCTCTCAGGAGGTCATACGACAGAAAGGAATGATCATGTTAAGTTGCTTTTAAACTCTCAGCTGTGACAAGTAGGCCTATCCTATATTAATGGATGGTGTGCATATTATAGGCTATATGTAAAATTTTCTAATTTACATAAGTTATTAATGTTTGTAAAAATAATCCACAGCCTGCTTCCAGTCGACTGACCGGATCAGGGAATGGAATGAATGATGCCCCCATCTAGCGGAGAGAATATGAACTGTGCCGGCTGCCGAAGCCTGTCGTACTCCCCTGGGGCAATGATTAAATGAATGCCAGATGAAATGAAATGATAGTGGAGTGTGTTACTGGAATGAAATTGTGACAGGGGAAACCGGAGTACCTGGGGAACAACCTGTCTGCCTCCTCTTTGTCCAGCACAAATCTCACATGGAGTGACCGGGATTTGAACCACGGACCCAGCGGTGAGAGGGCGGCGTGCTGCCGCCCAAGCCACGGAGGCTCTATTAATGTTTGTATAGGTCTATAAACATATGGTTTGTATGAGATACTTGAAAGTGAGATCATTGCAACATTTAATTATTTTAGCAACGAGTGCTTTCTTATTTTACTTAAAACATTGTACAAGAAGAGTGTCTTAAAACCAGTGAATTTTGATGTTGAGTGTTACCCTAATCTCTATTTTACCGCAAATCCTGACGTGATGCAAGGAAACCTTTTGCAGATTTGGATTCAGCACACCTAAAATATATTAACTTCCATCTCAAAATTGCTCAATGTTCTGGAAGTCAAAATTTGTTACCGAGTGCTAATGACTATTACACAATTATCAATACCACGATTAATGAAATAATATTTGCCATAATTTGTACACTGCGTTCAGCCCTTAACTCTATGCGGATGATCTGCTCTTCTCAGGTAGGTGGGATTTCTCAGGCGTTTGCTTACGCGTTTATGTCGAGTAGGGCTGATGAACCTCCTATCCATAGCTGCTATAGTATAGTCACAAGTGGTATTGGAAGTCACTCACCCACGTATGTCCTGCTTTGTGTCGAGCGGAGGTTGCACCTGGCTTGGAGCACCTGACGTACCTCGTAAGTAACAGGGTATGAGTTCGAACCCTCCCAACACCGGCTGCCATTGCTCATTGTCTCTGACAGTTAGGGTCCTATTAGTATTAAACGAAACATGTGCATCCCAGAGGTTTTTTCGTTCCTTATTATCATAAGAATCCAGACTCTCACCATATCATCTGGTGCATTCTCAGAGAACAACGAGCTTGCAGAGTAACAAAGGCTGGAGAGTATTTGAGGGTTACCAGCAGGGTTGGGCTTTCTTATTATTAAGAAGTAACAATATTACAATTGAATCGGCACATGCTAAAAGGGCCTCGGTCCAAGCAACCTAGTTTTGAGAAAACGAAAAAAAAAAACTGTGTCTAAACAACGGACTGAGAACTTCCTAGCGTACGTTAAGAATTTCCCTGGCTAATATTAGGTAACGACGAGTGTGACTCAACCACTTTTAGCTTTGATGGTTGAGGCTAACCTATATCATGCGATGTTCATGCTTAACTCAGTTTGCCATTTCTTGTGGCGGAGATCCTTTTATTTGGTTCCTTAGTTTAGGGACTGCGACAACACGGTCATGTAGCCCCGTGTACTTTGGGTGTGTGTGTAGAATCTGTCTGATAACCGGTGTTAATTGTGATGGCTGTATTAGTGTGTGTTATCTGTTTTAATTCAAGTAAGGACTGCAGACAATAATTTCAAGTAGTTCCTACATTTGCTACCAAATGCTACCGTCCATGACACCTAGCTTGCGGACTTGGCTACTAGATGCCATCACAGTCAGCACCTGGCGGCAAACGTTGGAACTAATAGACCGTTATCAATTCTAACATACAAATTTTGGCTTCACACAAGTGTAGTTAGTGGAAGGTTCTTTTTCATGCCATAAATCTATGACACGGGACCGCCGGCTTTGCTTCTCCTCCAGAAGAAGGCAGTCTGGGGGATTTTTAAAGCTCTTAAAAATCCGACAACTTTGGCTGGGTTTGAACCCGCGACCTTGGGCATAGAAGCTCAGCATGCTACCAACTACAAAGAGATCCTTTTAGCATGTGCCGATTCAATTACCGTTACGTACCAACAATAACAATAATAATAATAATAATAATAATAATAATAATCATGAACTTACAGTTATAATTGCTTTGTGTATAGCCTGAGGGCTAGAACGGGATATGCTCAGCCTCGTGAGGTAAAACTGAGAAGAGGCTTCTTCATCCAACCAACAACGGAAGTTCGGGTTCAAATCCCGGCTCTGCCAAAAAGTTTAATTCTGGTTTTAGGGCTGGAACGGGGTACACTCAGCCTCGTGAGGCAAAACTGAGAATAGGTGCGTTCGATTCCTACCTCAGCCATCCAGAAAATGGATTTCCGTTGTTTACTACTTCTGCTCCAGGTAAATGCCAGGATTGTTTGTAAGTTAAAGCCACGGACGCTTCCTTCCCAATCCTCAAGTGTATTACAAATACACACACTAATACAGCCATCACAATAACACATGTGTATAGACGAAATTCCTCACTAACCCATGTGCACGGGGCTAAATGACAACGATATCCAAGCACTTCAAATTAAACCATCCTTGATGTGGTTTCACACTTCTCCTCCAGATGAATGTTGAGATGGCGCCTAAATAATGCCACGGCCACCTCCTATCCGAATCCTAGCCTCAATTAAAAGTGCACACACTAAAAAAAACACTCGAAAAATAATGCCAACATTTAAAAAAATTATAGCACCGAAACCCTTTATATTAAACGTGTAATTCTTTCACTGAACGCTAGCTGGTTAAAGTAAGTTTTGTTGTGGAGCGTGACCTTGCTATGCGCACACTAGATGCGCCATAACTGCACCGCCCGACTGCCGAGTACCATGTTTTCTGGGGGTACATTAATAACATTGTGTATGCAGAGAAAAATCTGGATTTGGAGCACCTGCGGGAGCACCATCTTGACAGTTACTCCTGAAATGATTGCACGTACGTGGCAAGAAATCGACTACAGACTTTATATTTGCAGAGCTACGAACAGTGCATATATCGAAACATACTAAGGTTTGAAAAAAAAATCTATCTTTTTCCGCACATTTTAAGATTAAAACAATTGAATTACCTCGAATAGTATTTTTATAACAGTTATTTTAAATGTTGGCATTATTTTTCGATGACCCTGTATAGGCACCAAACTGGCACAGATTATCAGACAGAATCCTCGAACATCCAAGTACTCGGACTTATAACCTCCACGTTCCAAAGCCCCTACATGAATCAACAACAACACCAGTAAAAGCTAACTGATGGCACAAGCCTGCGCAGAAAAGCAAGATAGTGGAGGTAGTAACTTCCCTGGGAGACACATTAACGTGCAACATAGTTACTGTTACCAGAGCCGATGTCGGCTGTTGGCAACCCTGATAGCTCCTCTGACGGGCACAATATGTAGGACATAGGGTTATGTACTACTAGCAGAAATACCCGCTCTTCGAACGGTCTTAATAACCAGACGTTATCAATTGAGATACTGTTCCAATGGTTAGGGGCTTGTCATTCCTTCATAAGTTTATCAGAACGAAGTTTATCAGTTTTCTGGGTATATCGCAGACACTGTTAATTTAAGGGCCATACAATGGGGTTTTCGGAGATCCATTATAGACTCCCTAGTTTTGTGTCACACATTGAGAAGCGCAACATATGCTTTGGTCGTATTTCTAGGATAATTTTTATTTTTCGCCTATTTTATTAGCCTATTTTTGCAAAAAAATGAAAGTAGACTTATGAGATCACTACAGGGCCAAAAAATGTGTGTCTGTCTGTGTGTGTGTGTGTGTGTGTGTGTGTGTGAGTCTGTGTGTGTGTGTGTGTGTGAGTGTGTGTACTCTGAATGTCTGTCCCCCCCCCCTATCAATTCGAACACGGTGAAACCGAATTGAACGAAATTTGGTACAGAGGTAGAACAAGCAAGGGGCACCTCAGTGTCATGTTTTATATTGCCGCCATCTTTACTAAACCTGAATGGCGGCCACTCAAACGTTCAAAACATTAAATCAAATAACGACTAACCAAATCATCCGATCTCTACCAAATTTGGTAACAACATACCTTCATATAAGACGCGTCATATGACCAAACTGCAAGGTCATCCGCCATACCATTTCAGGATGGCGGCCGTGCGAATTATGCAAACTTTATAATCCATATCAAGGAACCCACCAGTTTCGATTATCGAGCCGAGAATCGTTTTAAATGTTCTAAAGGAAGAGGCACGTTCGAAATTAAAAGTTTATTTTGTAATACTATAGTGCAGACGTGATTTTAAAAAGCTGAGCCGACTCAGTTAGAAGACAAGATGGCAGCGGATATCTTGTGCCCGACTTATATTTCACTAATTTGAGTATTGCATGTAATATAGCGTACTGATACAAAATAAATAAACTTTGTATGAAATAAAACTCAGCTGAGTTTTAAATCACCGGCCGTGAAAGCCAATATACCATCTTTTTGTATGAGATGCTTTATATATAAATAATATACTCCACTGATGAAATCGTTTAGTATAAATCATTATTTGCTAACAAGTTTTATGTAAGTCATTTTATATAGCACGATATTCGTTGGCAAAATTGGCTCAGTAGTAGAGCGTTGGCCTACCGCTCAAATGCCTATGGTTCAAACCCGATCAGAGATAGTTTTTTTTTTTTGCTTGAAATTTTATATATTTATTGTTTTGTAATGACTCAGACGTTTTAAAATTAAGCGTTTTTTTTAGTCGTTTACCCTCCAGGTTGGTGGAACCCACGGACTCAGCGAGGGAACTCACCACTACCGCCTCTACGGGCAGTGTCCTAGAGCTGGGAACATCGAATCGGAAGGGATACAACTGGTGAGGTGGGATTGGCACCTCGCCAAGGCGGCCTCACCTGCAAAGCGAACAGGGGCCACATAAGGGAAGGTAAGGGACGGTTAGGATGGATAGACAAGGAAGAGGGAAGGAGGCGGCCGTGGCCTTGAAGAAGGTACCATCCCGGCATTTGCCCGCAGACGAAGTGGGAAACCACGGAAAACCACTTCGAGGATGGCTGAGGGGGAATCGAACCCCCTCTACACATTTGGGCCACCCGAGGCTGAGTAGACCCCGTTCCAGTCCTCGTACCACTTTTCAAATTTCGTGGCAGAGCCGGGAATCGAACCCAGGACCTCCGGGGCGGCAGCTAACCATGCTGACCACTACGCTACGGAGGCGACCATTAAGCGTTATATTGTGCATATTATGGTGGAAAATATATATTTAATTAAAACATAATTCGCCAGTAGATTTGCTCGAGACATCTAGCAGCCAAAATGGTAACTGCACGTTGACCTACTTATTAACTTCCAGATTTTATAGAAAAGTTTCTTCTTATGGCCGCTAGAATGCACTCGCTCTGTTAAGATTATATTGTTCGATACTTCTCCACTAGATGTCACGACTGGTCTACGTGGGACTCCATTGATTACTATACCATTGGCATTCTATGCGCATCGAATTTGAAGAATGACAAGATGATACCACGATACATTTTTACTTTTTATTTTAAAGGGTTTGTAACAGCCTATTGTGCATTATTTGAAAATGTTATTTGAAGTAAGAACAAAACGATTTCACATAGTAACTGAATTCTAGTCGTTGGTGCTAGTTCAGTTTATTAATTAATACTTTTATTTCAGGCAAATAGCAATCGAAAATATCCACATAGTTTGTATACACACGTCTCTGTAGGGTCTTGGAAAGATTTGTTAATTCAATTAGGGTTTTGAAAGCCATGCACAACCAGACGTGTAAAGACATGCCTCAACTCGAAGTTGGATGTTGCCCACGGCAGGTCGATTATGTAATAATAATAATAATAATAATAATAATAATAATAATAATAATAATAATAATAATAATAATAATAATAATAATAATAATAATAATAATAATGTTATTGGTTTTACGTCCCTTTTAACTACTGCTGCTTTTAGAGACGGGGTTCCGGAATTTTGGCCCGAAGGGGATCTTTAACGTGCCAGTAAATGTACTGACAGGGCTTCCTCGCATTTGTGCACCCTCAAATGCCAGCTGACTGCGCCAGGATACGAACCTGCAACCTAGGGCCCAGCAAGCGAGAACGTTACCTGTGAGCCACGCAGCCAGTCCGGTCGATTATGTCTCCAGATCCATAACATTCTTGAGATACTTCTTATCTATCTTTCTTCAATGATGGTAGTAGTTTTTTTTAGGTTGTGGCGTTTGGTAGAGGTAAATAGTTTCTAAGGTCTTCAACCAAGAAATGATTCTATTATACTCTTTGATAATAACAACGAGTTATAACAATACTCATACATTTAGAAGAAAGTAGGCAATATGTTCTTTACTGAACATCTTGTTTTAGCATGTATTTTGAAAAGTTTTTCCCTTCTATGAGAAGTACGGTGAAGAGTTTTATAATGATTGGTGTTTTGACTCATGGTTACAATACCTAATTTTACGATGCTCCAAGCCCCCGAACACGAGTTATAGTCGTAAATAAACATAAAGATATATCAACCACACAGAGTCAAACAAAATTATCTTTACAATGAGCCCGTTTGTCGACAAAAATATGATTAGTTAAAATGCGCTCTCAAACTAAATTCACCTAACGTGTACTTCCTGACGTGAAAATAATATTGAAAACCTCGTGGACGAAACGCAATATATGTCAAATTAAAACTGACCCTCACAGTTGTGGAAAGTCCCCATCCCCAGGAAGACCCCTTTAATATATATTATAAACGCTTGCGGTGCATGAAAATTCTGGATTTTTAGCCTCCAATGGCCCAAATTTCCAAAAGCTGCAAAACACACTACGGTATTTCAATTCAGGAATTTTTGAAAATATTGTTGCTGTTTGGATATATAATAGACCTTCTGTACAACATATCACACGTGTAATTTGCGTTTAAAAATGCTACAGTACCCCTTGACCCCCTTAAGCGCAATGATGAATTTTACAGTCTATGTTTGTTTCCATGAAAACCTTATAGCCATTTTCAAACTTTTACAGAAATTTAATAAATTGAGTGGCATTGCTTCTTACAGAAATAGATGGAAAGTTGAAGTTCACCTCTTGAGATACTGTTGTCATGGTTACCGGCTTGCATTCCTTCATTAGTTTCTTCTTGTTCTTCTTCTTCTTTCGGAATGGCCACCTAAGGATCACGACGTTCAAATTTTCAGCATGGCGAGGGACTTGATGTTTGCCCAATATTCGCGCATTCTCTGGTTGTGTTTCTCCTTTCTCTCCTTTGTCCAGATGATGCCGGTTTTCTTACAGGGTGGTCTGTCCTGAAAACTCTTCTGTGTAAGTATCTTTCTGAGATTATCTTCAGTTCTTGGATGTCCTTGTTAACTTCTGTTAACCACGGTGTCACGCTCTTTCTGTTCTCCCAGTAGTTGAGAAGCCGGTTGGTTAGTCTTGTTGGGTTCATCCTTGAGACATGACCGTAGAAAGCCAGACGTCTGTTCCTGGCCACAACTGTGATTTTCTCAGTATATCTATATAGCTCCTGATTTAGTCTTCTTCTGTACTCGTCATCTATTTTTAGCCTATTTTCAATTATGAAAAAAAAAATAGACTTATGGGATCACCTTTTGTCCGTGTGTCTGTGTGTGCGTGTGTATGTGTGTGTGTGTTTGTGTGTGTGTGAGAGGTGTGTGTCCCCCCTAATAACTTCTATACGGCTGGAGCAATTTCAATGAAACTCGGTAAGTTTATAGCACTACTCCGGGCGACCCCGACCGTGCCCTTCAAATTTTGTTACGTCTCACCAATCCAACATGGCGGCTGTGTGAAATATTTCACCAGCATTCAATATCTCCGAAACTATTCCCGATATCACCCTAGAATTTTTTACGGTGATAAAGGGAACTACTAGAAGTTCACCTATGTGACTATTGAAAATCTGGTAACTACAAAACCAACATGGCGACCACGCGAATTTGCGATGCTTAAATAGACGTTTCTCGCGATTTAACCAACCAAACGCAATAAAACTTGGTACAGTATATGTTTATACACATTGTAATGCACCGACATCAAACTTCGTTCAATTGTTTACGTAACCACAAGATGGGGGATGTGCGAAATATTTCACTGGCATTCTATATCTCTGAAACTATTAGCGGTATCACCCTGAAATTTTTTACGGAGATAAAGGGCACTACTGACAGTTCATCTATAAGACTTTCAAAAACAGGTTAACTACAAAACGAACATGGCGACCAAGCGATTTAAACATTTTAATAGACCTTTCTCGCGAATTAATGTTCCAAACGCAATTAAATGTGGTACAGGAAATTTTATACACATTGTAATGCACTGGTATCCAATTTAGTTCAATTGTTTACATAACCTCAAAATGGCGGCTGTGTGAATGTTAAAATTAAGTTTTTATTTCTTGTGTGGTAGTCATGCGATCGAAGTGAAAGTTTGAATAATGAACCTACGCAATAATTTTCCTTTAATGGTACATGACTCTATGGCCTATATATTTAACAATCCTACATGGTGACCATCCGAATTATTTAGACGCCTCTGAATATCTGCGAATCTATTATAGCAATCAAACTGAATTTCTTTATGTTCATAGGGGCTATGAACATAAGTTCACCTATAGGACTTTAAATAACCTGGTGATCACAAATCCAACATGGCGACGACGCGAAGTATAAATATTCACATGGACGTTTCTCGCAATTTAACCATCCTAGTGCAGTGAAACTTGGTACGGTAAATCCTTATACGAATGTTAATCCACTGGCATCTAATTTATTTCAATTGTTTCCATAACCACAAGATGGCAGCTGTGCGAAATTTTAAAATCTCCTTGTTACTTCTTGTGGCCTAATCATGTGATTGAAATTTGAATACTAGACGTACACAATAATCTTCATGTAACAGTACATAACTCTAAGACCTACATATATAAAATCCAACATGGCGACCATCCGAAATATTTAGTTGGTTCTAAATATCTACGAATCTATTACAACAAACAAACTGAAATTTTGTATGTTCATAGTGGCAGTTAACATAAGTAGGATATATGAAAATAGGCTGTATAGTTCTTCGCGGAACTACTTGTTATTAGTTTATTAACTGAAATTCGTTTTCTAGGAATATCTCAGAAATGTGGTTTTAGAGCCTTAAAACTTAGTAGCCTCCGAGTCACCGAGGGGCTGAATAATAATAATTTAATAATGCAGGGATAGGGATATAATAGTCCTTTAGTACCACACCCTCACGTGTAAATCGCGTGAGGAAATTCAAGAGTACCCCTTGACCCCCTTAAGCGCATTATATACGTATTGATGAATTTTACAGCTTAAGTTGGTTCCGTGAAAACCTTATAGCCGTTTGCGAACGTTCACAGTATTGCAATAAATGGAATGGCATTGCGTCTTACAGAAATAGATGGACTTCTGAGATCGTGTTGCCATAGTTACCGGCTTGCATTCTTTCATTCATACTAATATATAAAAATGAGATGGTGTGTGTCTGTCTTTCTGTCTGTCTGTCTGTCTGTCTGTCTGTGTGTTGCCTAATAACGCAAGAACCACTGGTCCGATTTAAATGAAATTTTGCATGGATGTAGCTGAAGTACCAGGTTTACATATAGGATACTTTTAATTTCGATATTTTGCACTATTAAGAAATGGCGACCATTTTAGTGACGTCACTACACCCTTTGGTTTCAAAATTCCATATTTCCATATCAAATAAAAATGGAACGGTAGGAAATAGCAAACTTTTGATGGCACGTATGAGCTTTGAAATTTAATTTCCTATCCGAAAGGTCCTTATCACTTTTCGTGTATCTCCAACGGTTAGCGAGTAAAACCTACTTTTGTGACGTCACTACACCCTTTGGTTTCAAAATTTCATATTTCCATTTCAAATAAAAAGATAACGCTAAGAAATAGAAAACTTTTGATGGTATACACGAGCTTTAGCATTTAATTTTCTATCCAAAAGGTTCTTATCACTTTTCATGTATCTCCGACGGTTAGCGAGTAAAACCTAAATGTGTGCAATAAAACACGGTCAACACCGAGCGGTGCAGTATATCTCTACATATATAAAAAAGAAAATTTGTCTGTTTTTCTCTGAATTTCTACGGAAATTTGAGTTATTTACACGTTTAAGACTGTTTTATGATAGATGCACGCGAAAATAATGTTTTGGTCTGTCTGTTTGTTTGATTGTCTGTGGACAACTTTGTTCCCTTATAACTCGAGAACGGCTGGGTGTATCAACGTAAAATTTGGTACAGATATCCATCAGAGGCACGACACTAACCATTGATGTAACTCTTCTCTGTACCTCTCATAAAAGGGGGCATATCCCCTTAAAATACATGCTGAAATAGGAGTAGAAGGACGAGACAAAGCTCATTTTCAGCCCCTCAATGTGAGAGACAAAACTCGGGGGCCCTACAAGCACATATTAAGGTCCTACGTCCAACCGTTTTTGAGATATTCCCAGAAAACTAATTTAATTTAATAAACTAATGAACGAATGCAAGCCGATAACCATGGCAACAGATTCTCAGAGGTCCATCTATTGCTGTAAGATGCAATACAATTCCATTAATTACATTAGTGTGAAAGTTTGCAAACGGTTAGATGGTTTTTATGGAACCAAATTAAGCTGTAAATTTCATCAATACGTAAAATGCACTTAAGGGGGCCAAGGGGTAGTCTAGAATTTTTTCACGCGATTTACATCTGCGGGTGTGGTATGGCAGGTCTATTATATTCTTATCCCTATATTATATTATTATTATTAGTATTATATTATGGCGTACAACGACGAGATAAAGCCCCTCGGTGCCAGAAATAAAACTCGAGGGTCCTCGAAAACTACATTATAAGGCTCTAAAACCAACAGTTTCTGAAACATTCCCAGAAAACTAATTAAATTTAATTTAGCAAACTAATGAAGGAATGCAAATCGGTAACCATGACAACATTATCTCAAAGGGTGGCATCCAAATTTCCATCTATTTCAGTAAGAAGCAATTTCTTACATTTATTACATTTATTACATTTCAGTGAAAGTTTGCAAATATAAGATTATCACGGAACCAACGTAGACTGTATAATTCATCAATGCAATTAAGGGGGTCCAGGGGTAACCTAGGATATTTTCATGCAATTTTCACGTGCGACATATAGTACAGAAGGTCTATTATATCTCCAAACAACAACATTATTTTCAAAAATTCCTGAATTGAATCAGCATTTTTTGCGGCTTTTGGGAATTTGGGCCATTTGAGACTAAAGAACCTGAATTTTCATGCACCACAAGCTTTTATTATTTATGATAGAGGTCTTCCTGTGTATGGGGACCCAACACAACGTAGAGGGTCAATTTTTATGTGACGTGTATTGCGTTTCATCTACAAGGCTTTCCATTCTATTTCATGTCAGGAAGTACACGTTAGGTGAATTTAGTTTGAGAGCACATTTCAACTAATCCTTTTTCTTTTTTTTTTTGTCGACATACGGGTTCATCGTAAGGATGATTTTCTTTGATACTGTGTGGTAGATATACCCATATTTGGATTTCTGGGTGATATGTTGTAGACAATAGTATTGTCTGTCTGTCTTCCTGTGTATCCTTATGTACGCCTATAACTCATGTTCGGATGCTTGGTGCATCGTAAAATTAGGTATGGTAAACATGAGTCAATACACCAATCATTTATAAAACTCTTCACCGTACATTTCATACAGTAGAAGGGTGGATATAGGGAAAAACTTCTCAAAATACATGCTAAAATAGGCGAAATATAAAAATTATCCTAGAAGGACGACCAAAGCATATGCTGCACTTCTCAATGTGAGACACAAAATTCGCGAGTCTATAAAGGGTCTCCGAAAACCACATTATAAGGCCCTTAAATTAACAGTGTGTGTGATATTCCCAGAATACTAACTTCGTTTTGATAAACTTATGAAGGAATGACAAGCCGCTAACCATTGCAACAGTAGCTCAATTGATAATGTCTGGTGCGTCTCTAAAAGCAACAGTACTTAAAAGGGACGTAACACCAATAACATTATTATTATTATTATTATTATTATTATTATTATTATTATTATTATTATTATTATTATTATTATTATTATGTCTGGTGTTAACACCGAACACCGTTCGAAGAACGGGTACTTCTGCTAGTAGCTTAATAAATGAAATTAGTTTTCTGGGAATATCTCAAAAACTGTTGGTTTTAGGACCTTAAAATATGTTTTTTAGTTTTGTTTCTCACTTCGAGACGCTGAAAATGAGCTTTGTCTCGTCTTTCTACGCCCATTTCAGAATGGATTTTAAGGGGGTAGGCCCTCTTTTATGAGAGGTATGGAGAAGAGTTACATCAATGATTACTTTCTTGCCTCTGATGGACATCTGTACCAAATCTTACATTGATCCACTCAGCCGTTCTCGAGTGATGCGCGTGCAAATTTGTACACAGACAAACAAACAAACAGACAGACAAAAAAAATTGTTTTTGCGCGCAACCGTCATAAACCAGTCTGAAACGCGTTAATAACTCAAATTTCCGTGGAAATTCAGAAAAAGCAGACAAACTTTCATTCTTATATATAGAGGGATTATTGACTAGAGAAGTCAACGTTGCTCCCTTCACAATCACGCTGCAGCACATGGACTCGCCCGCATATGAAACTCATAGTGTACACAGTTGAGCTTTTATTATTGTTGTTGTTGTTGTTGTTGTTGTTGTTGTTGTTTGAGTCTTCAGTCTTTTGATTGGTTTGATGCAGCGATCCATGACTCCCTGTCCTGAGCTAATCATTTTATCTCTACATAGCTACCACACCTTACATCTCAGGCGATCTGTTTAACATATTCTAACCTTGGTTTCATCCTACAATTCTTGTCCTCGACCCTTTCTTCTTTACTATTCCTGGGTGTCTTAGTGGGTGTTGTTGTTGTTTGAGTCTTCAGTCTTTTGACTGGTTTGATGCAGCTCTCCATGCCTCCCTGTCCTGAGCTAATCGTTTCATCTCTACATAGCTACCACACCCTACATCCGAGGCAATCTGTTTAACATATTCTAACCTTGGTCTACCCCTACAGTTCTTGTCCTCGACCCTTCCTTCCATAAATAAGCTTGCTATTCCTGGGTGTCTTAGTATGTGTCCTACCAACCTATCTCTTCTCTTCATTAGCAGTCGCCAGAAACATCTCTCCTCTCCCACTCGTCTTAATACCTCTTTGTTTGTAACCCTATCTACCCATCTGATCTTCATCATTCTCCTGTAACACCACATTTCAAATGCTTCAATTCTCCTCTTTTCTGCTGCACCAATAGTCCAAGTTTCACTTCCATAGAGCGCCACGCTCCAGACAAAGGCTTTCAAAAATGACTTCCTAATACCTAAATCTATATTCGATGTCAGCAGATTCCTTTTCTGTAGAAATGCTTTCCTTGCCTGAGCCAACCTACTTTTTATATCCTCTTTGCTTCGTCCATCACTGGTTATTCTGCTTCCTAAGTAACAGAAGTCTCCTACTTCCTTCAGCTTTTCACCTGCCAATTTGATCTCTATAGAGGTTTCTGATTTATTTCGGCTGCATTCCAGTATTTTTGTTTTACATTTATTAATTTTCATCATGAAATCTTTCCGTAAGACAGAGTCCATACCATTCAAAAACTCATTCAAATCCTCAGGCTTGTCGGCCAAGATGACGATGTCATCAGCAAATCTCAGAGTTGAAATTATTTCTCCTTGAATCTTCACTCCCACTTTAAATTTTTCTCTAATTTCCTTCATTGCTTGTTCAATGTAAAGATTGAAAAGTATGGGTGATAAGTTGCAGCCTTGCCTTACACCTTTCTGAATTCCAGCTTCTCTCTCATGTCCTTCAACTCGAATGACTGCTGTCTGGTTTCTGTATAGATTGTATATCACCCTCCTATCCCTGTACTTTATTCCAATAGATTTCAAAATGTCAAACAATTTAGTCCAATCAACGTTATCAAAAGCTTTTTCTAAGTCTACAAAAGCCATGAACGTTCTCTTATCTTTCCTTATTCTACCTTCCAAAATCAGCCTAAGACTTAGTACAGCTTCCCTTGTTCCTACATTTCTCCTGAAACCAAACTGGTCTTCACCCAACTCCGTTTCTATCTGGCTCTCAATCCTCTTGTAAATTATTCTAGACAGGATCTTTGAAGCATGAGTAATCAAGCTGATTATACGGTAATCCTCACATCTGTCAGCTCCCACTTTCTTTGGTATAGGGATGATTACATTCTTCTTGAAATCAGGGGGTACCTCACCTGTCTCATAAATCCTACACACCAAGTGAAATAACCTGATCAGACCTTCATCTCCTATGCAGCGTAGCAACTCAATTGGTATATCATCTATGCCTGGTGCTTTGTTCCTGCTTAAGTCTTCCAAAGCTCTATCAAATTCTGATCTCAATATTAAATCTCCTTTCGCATCCTCATCAATTTCCTCCTCCCTTTCCATTACATGATTCTCAATCTCCTTTCCCTTATACAAACTCTCTATGTAAGCTTTCCATCTCTCAACCTTTTCTTCCCTATCTGTTAGAGGCTTTCCATTTGTGTCCTTAATATTACAGCACTTAGTCTTCTTTTCCCCAAAAGTATTCTTAATCCTTCGATAAGCTGTGTCTACTTTTCCTAATTTCAGACAATTTTCTATACCTGCACATTTCTCTTTCAACCATTCTTCTTTCGCTTCCTTGCACTTCTTGTTAACCTCATTTCTCAGACGTCTGTATTCTGCTTTCCCCTTTTCATCTCTTACATTCTTGTGCTTCCGCCTTTCATCCATCAATTCTAGTATATCCTGAGTGATCCACGGTTTTCTACCTATTCTCTCTTTCCTACCAATGTTTTCTTCTGCGGATTTTGTTATTTCATTCTTCAAAAGTGCCCATTCGTCTGCAATTGAAGTTTGTTTAGGGTTTTTCATTAGTCCTTCCTTTATACTCTTCTTGAATCTTTCGTTTACATCCTTCTCTTTCAGTCTGTCTATTGCCCACCTTTTTGGCTTTTGACTTTTCTTCAGTTTCTTCAACTTTAATCTGCATTTCATTACAACCAGATTGTGGTCAGAGTTTATGTCAGCAGCAGGATATGTTTTACAATCCAAAATCTGGTTTCGAAACCTCTGCTTGACCATAATGAAGTCGATTTGGTAACGCCCTGTATCTCCTGGTCTCATCCATGTGAATATTCTTCTATTGTGGTTATTGAATAAGGTGTTAGCTATGACCAACTCATGCTCAGTGCAGAATTCTACCAGCCTGCTTCCTCGATCATTCCTTTCACCTAATCCGAAATCTCCTACTATCTTCCCTTCTCTCCCTTTTCCTACCACAGCATTCCAATCTCCCATTACTATAACATTTTCATCACCCTTGATATACCTCAGAATTTCGTCTATTTCTTCGTAGACCGTTTCAACATCCTCATCATCAGCTTGAGTGGTAGGCATATAGACTTGTACCACTGTGGTGCAGGTAGGTTTAGTATTGATTTTTGCTACAATAATCCGTTCACTATATTGCTCATAATATTCCACCCGCTGTCCAAGTTTCCTACTCAATATGAGGCCAACCCCTGCTTGGCCATTGTTTGATTTAGTGCTAATGACCCTATAGTCTCCTGACCAAAAGTCCTGTTCTTCATGCCAGCGCATTTCACTAATCCCAACCAAATCCAACCTCAACCTATCCATTTCCCTTTCTAAGTTTTCTAACCTTCCATTTCCTTGCAGACTTCTAACATTCCACGCTCCGATCCGTAGAATGTCAGATTTCCTCTTTGTCACTTCTGTGATGTTAACCCCCTCTCGAGTAGTCCCCACCCGGAGATCCGAACGGGGGACTAGTTTACCTCCGGATTGAAATTTTACAAGGGAGGAGGCCATCATCACATGTATTTATGCATAGAGAGGTGCATATCCTCGGGAATAGCATACGGCTGTAGTTTCCCGTTGCTTTCAGCCGTGCAGCAGGACGCAGTGTAGCCATTATTTGGCTTATATTATCAATATCTTAACCGTCTATAAGACTAGTAAAGAATTGATTTATTCTGAAAGGCTGCTACTCCCTTTCAGAATAAGTAAAGAGCAATTCTACTAACATAAATACTAACCTTCTACCGTACTAACAATTAAATACCAAAATTCTACTAGTGGGTGTAGTACCAACCTATCTTTTAAGCAAAGCACCAGAAACATCTCTCCTCTCTCTAGGAGCAGATGACCTCGTAGTTCCTCCCTTTTTTAGCGTATGGCTTTTAGTGCCGGGAGTGGCCGTGGACATGTTCGGCTCGCCAGTTTTGTAGCTGCTTCGAGACGGACACCCAATGGGTGAGCTACAAGTATCGTTGGGGAGGAAAGTTGGAATGTAAGGACGAGGAGTTGGAAGGTAGCGGCTGTGGCCTATAGTTAGGGACCAACCCCGGCATTTGCCTGAAAGGAAGATGGGAAACCGCAGAAGACCACCTTCAAGGTTGCCGGCGGGGGGATTCGAACCTCCTCGCCTCCCGGATGTGAGCGACTGCCAGGAGTCATGCAGTAACGACCACGGCTAATTCACGTTCCTCCCATTAAACCATCGATAACTAACTAACATCTCTCCTCTCCCACTCGTTACCCTTTCATTTGTTACTCTATGTACCCATCTCCTATAACACCATATTTCAAACGCTTCTATTCTCCTCTTTTCTTCTACACCAACATTCCAAGTTTGACTTCCATAAAGCGCCACGCTCCAGACGAAAACTTTCAAAAATAACTTTCCAATACCTAAATCTGTATTTGATGTCAACTGAGTTTTTCTTTTCTGAAGAAATACTTTCCTACTTCTTATACCCTCTTTGCCTCGTCCATCACTGGTAATTTTTCTTCCTTATGTTTATACCGTAACAAATAAAGAGACTTTATATCATTTTAAATGCTAGCAGCCAAGTACCAAGAAGGCAGTGCGAAAACAGAGTTTCAAGATTCTATTTTGTTTCTTCACTGCCTTCTTGAAACACTGTTCTCGCACTGCCTACTTGGTACTCGGCTGCTACATCGTACTATGACGTCACACACCTCAGTGCATTCTCGGTACATTTCGTGACGTTGCCGTAACGTAACGACGAAGTCGACTGGATCATTTAAAATGATAAAACCTTACTCTACATCATTTTCGCCAGACAACAGCGCACAATGCATGTGAGATTTTCGAAGTGAAATGCCATGTCCTGTGGTTCGGATTCCACGTAAAACGGAGGTCCCGTGGCTCATGATCTAGAGATTAATGGTCACGTTAAACTACCATCTTCCTTCCTTCAACAGCGCACAATAATAGTAGGTCGTTTGTCGTCATAGTCAATGCAGACGGAAGTACATCGGTCAACGAGCTAGCATTTAGCGCTGGACGGTATCAATTGTTGTTGTGATTTCGTTTGTGGGGCTTGCACCCCGTACTTTGTTGTGTATCTGATAACCTGTGTTATTGCAGGAACTGTAGTAGTGTGTGTATTTGTAAATGATAATACTAATGTTACTGGTTTTACGTCCCGTTTAACTACTGTGGCCTTTAGAGACGTCGTGGTGACAAAATTTGGCCCGAAGAGGATCTTTAACGCACCAGTAAATCTACTGACACGGCTCCCCCGCATTTGCGCACCCTCAAGTGTCAACTGACTGTGCGAGGATTCTATCCTGCAACCTTAGAAAGAGCAGGCGATAACGAACCGCTGCGCCATTCAGCCAGTCTATTTGTAACTCAGGCGAGGATCGTGAAGGAGGTAGCGTGGCCCTGCATTTGCCTCAAGTAGCAGTGGGAAACCAGGGAATACTACTTTCAGGATAGCTGAACACTCAGACGAGAATTAATTTTCTTGGAGAGCCGGGAATTAAATCCGGACCTCCGGGGCGACGGCCAGGAATACCAGCTGATACACCACTAGGTGGTCGCAAGGTATCAAGTGTGTGTTAGGACCGACTGATCAGCCCAGATACTAATATCTTTGAAACAGAGCATCCGATGACCTTAAAAACAGGTTTTCAAATCCATATGACATTTAGCTTTCTCGCGATGAGCAGCTTGTAATGATCTTTGTTCGTCTCTTGAGTGATCAAAGAGAACCGTTTTATTTAAAAAGTAGTTTCCTCCATGAATCTTTTTTATTTTTTATTTATTTTTTAATAATTATTAGATACAACCATGAAAGGTCACTTTACACTAATATTTTAACAATTTAAAATTATATTAACAAAAACAACAACAACAAGAAGTTCCGTGAAGAACTATACAGCCTACTTTTCATGCAATGATTATTCTACAGTATATGAACCTATCTACAATAGTGACGAAATTAAGTTGGTAATATCGAAATATCTAATTAGTTCAAAATATACCTGGTATAATGTAGCCTAATAGAGCACTAGAGTTGCCAGCCCTGGTGACTGAATATATTCTTAGTTCCATCTCTTAAGGTACAGAATACAAAATTTGGTTGAAGTCCAATGGACGTTACATGCAGTTAGACACTGGATCTATCAGCACGCGTAAAAGCATGTTGCCAACAATACCATACGTGTGCTGGTCAGAAATAATCTGAAATATTATGATATTTTGTTGTGCCAATTTTGGATGAAATCCATTTGTTAGTATAGAAGTTACATGTATTTTAAAATTGGACATATCAGCAGGCATAGAATCATGTTGGCAGCACTGCCTTGTATTAATTATTCCAAATTAATCTAGAATGTCAGGTGCTATAAGTGTGCAAAGTATAGAGCTGTTGGCTTGCATACTTTCTGATATATTGATATTAGGGTAAAAAAATATAGACAGCATTTATTAACAGTTGGCAGCCCTGATTCCTCTTAACAATACTTATAGTCATATCTGTTATGGTACACATAGCACATACGAAATTTGGTTGAAATCCAACTGATAGTATAGGAGTTACATGTATTTAAAAATTGGTACTATCAGCAGGCTTATAATCATGTTGGTAGAACTGACGTATATAAGTTACTCCAAATTAATCTAAAATGTCAGAATATACTTGTGCATAGTTTAAAGCTGTTGGCTTGCATACTTTCTGATATATTGGTATTTTGATTAAAAAAATAGAGAGAGCAATTATTAACAGTTGGCAGCCCTGGTGGCTCTTAGGAATACGCTCAGTCATATCTGTTTATGTACAGATATCACATACAAAATTTGGTTGAAATCCAATTGATAGTGTAGAAGTTATATGCATTTAAACATTGGACTTATCAGAAAGCTTAAAATTATTTTGGCAACACTGTCATGGTTGGACTCCTGGAAATTTAACTCAAATAGTATTATCTACATGTGTGCCAATTTTCGAATAGCTCCCATGCATACCTTGCAAGATATCCAACATGGAGCTCAAATTTCTAGTGCGATTTTTCAGCAGTTGGTAGCACTGACATCATTTTCAAATATGGACGTGAGATATTCCGGTGCTCCTCTTTACTCATACTAAATTTGGTATTGATTGCTGCAGCCGTTAGGAGTTGATAGGGGGGGGGGGACACACACTCACAGCCAGACAGACAGAAGGACAGACAGACAGACAGACAGACAGACAGACACACATTTTCCCGGATCGATCTCATAAGTCTACTTTTTCCTCATTTTTGCAAAATGTGAAAAGTAGGCTAAAACAGGTAACAATTGGCAGTGATGGCAGCAAGGAACAAATCTCGGGAAAGACGCAGGGAAGATTGGGGTAGTGTGTGATTAGGAGGGTGAGGGGGTAGGAATTGAGGATGAAAGGGATTTTCTAATGTTATGTTTGAATGTTCTATAGGGAGAGAATATGTCAATATTTGGAAGGGAGTTGCTAAGGGTACGTAGTCGGTGGAAAATAGAGCGCTTCTGTACTTCAAGACGTGGGCGAGGTATGTGGTGCAAATGATTCTGACGTGTTGAGCGGGAGGGAACATGGAGTGGGAAGTAGCTTAAGAGCATGTTACATTTTGTGTAACCATTCATAATTTTATGTAAGAAACACAGGTCAGTAAATTGTAGACGGCTTCTCAGGTCGAGTACATTGAGCTGATTTAGAATGTCGGATTTGGCAAAGTGCCTTAGTGAAGGATTGCGAGCTTTGACTATTGATATGAAGAAATTAAAGACACTGTTCAATTTTGAAATATTGGTTATAGCCGAAGTAGACCAAATTGGAGAAGAGAAATCTAGGATAGGGAGAACATATGTGGTGACGTATAATTTAAGTGCAGTGAGGCCTTTAATTTCTGTGAATCTGTATAGAATGCCGAGACTGCGCATTGCGCGAGATTAAGGTGACAAACAACAATAAAAATTAGAGTCATGCGTGTGATGAATAAAGAGACCATATTTCTTGTGGATGTATCTAGCTGTTCTCAAGATAAAGTACTTCAAACAGACAAACATACATACAGACATACCAACAAAATAAATAAATAATTAAATAATTTGTATATGAAATTTAGTGTTTTCAGTTGGTCAACACAACTGTAACTAATTGTAATGGCAATTGCTCAATATTATCCACTGGTCAAAAATAGTTTTGGTGTATTCCTTCGAATAAACTGTTACGTGCCACCCCCTAGTGGCACCTTTGTTAACTGGATTACGGTGGGTATAAAGCACAACACCAATTACTGCTTAAAGAAATAATTAATTTTATTGCAGCCAGAAATATACACTACTCAACAGCAATTATTACCTTACTCCAGTTTCCTCACGTCGAGAATACTTTCCCTTTCACTTGTCAACAGACCACAGTTAATCCTCTTCGCTAATGAGTCCGGTCCCGTACGCTAGCTGGAAATAGCTACACTAGGTCTGTCACTGTACTATACACTGTTTCACAAGCACCACAATCACTTCCTCGGTGACAAGAGAATCAGCTTCACTAGGGATTTCGCAAGTCACCACACTTCTGTCGCCCAGGATAAACACTCGCACTAGCTCATAAGACACAACAACCACAACTGCTTGACAGGTCGCACTTATATAGCAGGCCAGTGACTCAATAAATGCTTCTAGATCCATCCAGGGTTCACGGCTTCTCGAGGTTTCCATCGCTGGTCCAGTCACGAATATTCTGGACTATCCCTTTGTCCTAGTAGCCCTGTTGCATAAGGCGCACGCAATACAGGAGGCAGGGCACAGCCCAGTCCTGGGGCAGTTGTGACTCATGCGGCGAGTGATGACACAAACTCACAGCCGTAACAAAACGTTTAGCTAGAGTTAGCAGTCGCTGCTCTCTGCTTTTCCTTTTTCATTAGTTTCTTTATTTCCCTCCACAGACACCAACAGGGACACTTTTTGTACTCCCATTTCTTGGGATATGTGTTGATTTTGTATTTGAGTCTGTTTCAGTTGTGTACACCCTGCTAAGTATAACGGCGCTCTACGCGGTAACCTGTCGGAGTTTTGAACTTCACAACTTCAAGAATGGTTTCAAACCATGTAAGCAGACGTCGTCGTTGTCGTCATCTTCCATCTCCTTGAAGACTCTATTTTATGAATCAAATTGTATTATGTAGAGTGTTTTATTTTTACAATGTTACCCACTCTGTTTTTCTTTCTTTGTCTCTCCCCTATCCCCTACGTCGTTCTGGCTATCTGTGTGTTCAAATTTCTCGCTCACTACCAGTCTAGTCGGCTACGTGAAAAGTTAAGTTCTCTGAAGGAGGACCACCTCCTTTTCCATGAGGTGATTCAAATAGACGCCATGTCTAAAATTTGGGTTTAACGGCTGCAGGAAACATCAAACTTCAATCCATCATGGCAAGATAAGTAACTTACCTTCAGTGATTTTAACCATTTTTAAAAGGTTTTAAACAAATTTGAATGCTCTTAATGAAAGTTATAGGCAGTGTTGGGATATTTGGAAAATTGTGCAATAACTGCCCCACGCGGGAACTGTCATGCTTAGCCAACTCGGCTCGCTACTAGGGTCATGCAATCTAGCATTTCTTGTACTGAATAGGGGAATACCTTCCCTGCAACGACGGATTCATGTCAAATTCATAGCTGTCTAAAACTTAACTTGTCTGCCTCCGAGGGATTTCTACTTGCTCCTTTAAACTGTAACTGCAGTTCGGGAATTTTCCACTCTCAATAGACTCTAAACCGTGAAGAACTATACTCAACACCGTCAAAATTACTGCCAGCTTTAAGTTAAATGGAACTATTAATTGCAACCTAAAACTCTATAACTCCAGAAATATATTAAAGTTCAACTCAGAGCGTCTCCACAAACTGCAATAGGAACATTTTTCTCACGTTATACAAACTTTCAGTGCTTCAAAAGTGAATGTGTGGCTTCTTCCGCGTCGCGATTCGCTCGTTCAGTAAAATCAGCCATGACTCGGATCCTCCATTTCCCATACTCCCAATTTCCTTCACTAACAATTTAGGGTAGATTTAAACTAGTTACTTTTGTTCAATGAGGCCTCACCTATAAATAGGCGCCCTCCAATTTTTGCTAAACTTAACATTTATTCATTTTGTAAAAATGTACATGTGGTTACAAACCAACATTTTAATTCGCATTTTTTCCCTGCTACGTCCAGGAAGTTAGAGTTTTCTAATTTTTAAACATTTATCTAATTTGTGCAATCCAGGCTTCACAAAACTTCTGCTAACATCACTTAAAAGTTTCTTTTAGCTATCATAGCTAATTCTAGTAAATTATTAAGGTAAATATAGCTCGCTCAGCCAGCTTCCTACTTGAAGAGGTTTTCGCTCTGTCTTGTGTTTTACTGTTTAGAATTTAGGTTTTGTTCAAGTTAGGTTTGAATGTTTCATCCTTTCTAATCTTTTAGACGGTACCCTGCTGGGTAAGAGTTTGGCCTTCTTTAAACGCAACAATTGTTTCTCTCCAACGATTTCTACTACTAATAATAAAATTCTCACTAAAAGCTCAGAAGGTGTTTTATCTCTGCCAACTCTGGGGGCATTCGGCCTTTCTGTTGGGGATCCGACAGTGTCGGGTAATAAAAATATTCCGGCTAATTTAAATATTTCTAGCATTTCTGAATGCTCCAGAAAATCTCACCCTTTTGAAGGGAAAGCACATAATGAACCCATGTACCATTGGCTCAAAGGGGGTCGAATCCATGTATTTTTGTAAAAGGAAGGAAGGAAATATACAGTCTGCAGAGGAACATAGAAAGATTTCATGCAGGGATGCTAGCATAACGTTGGGTAAGAAGCTGGACCCAGGTGGCCAGGAAATGAGATCATGCCTGATTCATTGATAAAGAGCCAGTCACGAGTATAAATAGACTGAGTGGAAAGTTCCAGGCGTATGACAGAGAACACGTTTCGGAAATCGCCCTTACGTTGCAGGAAAATGGCAACCGCGCCGACGTGCCAGAAGAATAATAATTAGATTTAACCCATTTGGAAGAATAAAAGTAAGTACATAAATACAGCGTTGTGAGTGATTTCAGAATAGAGATTTTTGTGTGGAGTAAAAGCTTTTAATAATTGCACAGGAGAGAAGTGCAAACGCAGCATACGTCATCGGGGATTTACTGAGACCCGAGGAGTGGGGAATAAAAAAATCAACTGCAACACCCACACAGCTGAAGACTAAAAATTATTTAATATCTCAGATATGCACGATCGATTTTCATGTGCAGTGAGGTCATTGGACGTTTAGAAAACGAGCTTTCTGGAGATATAATTTTTATAAATGTGCGACAATTAGTTCAAAAGTTGGTCACGAAAAGGACTAGGATTTTATCTTTTTTTTGACTAAATAGTATAAAAGTCCAGGCCAAGCCAGACCAATCATGCAGTTTCGACAGCCCGAGGGGGGCGTCAGGCTGTATCAGTAAATGCAGTTCACGACAGACTCCTTGAGGGGAGATGCTATATCACATCGAATGAGTTTCCGACAGCCCGAGGGGGGCGTCACGCTGTATCACATCAAAGGCAGTATTATTCCGTCCAGGGGACGTGAAGCTGCATCACGCAGTATTCAAACGTATGAACCTCAGGGGAGGTCATACCGTACAACAAGTATAAGCAGTAAATGCAGTTTCCGATAGCCCAGGGGGCGTCATAGTGCTACATCACACCGAAGACAGTCTACAAGTATTCCTTGAGGGGAAACGCTGTATCTCATCGTATAGACATTATCCGACAGCCAAGAGCGTCGCGGTATCGATAACCAACGAGCATCCGTAAGGAGTAGCCAAGAAGTATTATTACAGTATCGCCGTGTGGAGAATTAGGAAAATCCTAGTTACAGGATTTAGTTCCGACAATATAAAGTTTACAGTGAAAAGTTCAGTAATTACAGTCAAAGCAGGCTGCGAACTTAGAGCCAAGGGCGATAGGTCTTAAATTAAACGACCAAAAGTATCATAACGTGTTGAAGTAACGTAACAGCGAGATAAACATTCTATCAACTTTAAAGAACCCGAGTAGGGACGGACAGAATAAGGTCCACAAAGTATTCTGGAAAGATAGGAATTCGAGAACCGAATCATTGGAAAGGAGAAGGAAACTCTAGACATTGTTTCAAGGAAACATACGAACTATTCAAAAAGCACTAAGTTACGAGGAGTATTAGTTGCTAGAAATCAATAGGTCACCGATAGATTATCTGGGGGACCGTGGACAGAATAGACTTTCGCTAGACCAACCAATAGGGTCTAGAAAGGAGCCGTTCGGGTCAATAATAATAGCAGATCGTCAGGAAACGGGATTTGAAGGAGTACTATTCCAGGGAGGAAGTAGATGGTTCGAGACATTCACATTCTGGCAAGATGGGAAGCCGACATTTACTAAATTTCACCCTTGGAGACGGGAGGTCAAGAAATCACGTGTGAAAGGCTTAATAGCAGCCTTAGTGATTAGAATCTGTTAAGTGTAAATATATAAAAATTTGTGTTAAAAAGTAATATTTTCAGTGTTTTTATCGTGTATTCTATACGAATACACCAGTGTATTTTAAAATGTTATCAGTGTTAAATGTATACGAGTTAAATGTGTGTCAAGATATGTCAGTACATGAAATGAATTTGTACAAGATGGTGTAATTACAAAATAGTGGGCAAAAATGAAACATCGCAAGAAAAGGAAGGTCAGGGTCCGACCTATAACATGTGAGTAAAGATTGTCATTATGTTTTGTGTTGGGAAAGTGTTTGTGTACAATCCACCGGAGTTTGAGATAGAGGGATGTTTCTGAATAACAAATAACAGAATAAGAGCGCGGTCTGAACAAATAAAATTTGAGAAATTATAAATAATTATGTGAAATGAATAAATCCTGTAGAGGAAATGTATTAAATAAAATGTCAGTGTATTTGACAAATGTTACAAAAGCAAGCGTAATAAATAATAATAATAATAATAATAATAATAATAATAATAATAATAATAATAATAAAAGAAATATAAATAAAGATTAAATTGAATGATATGAAAATATGAGCGTTTGAGCCTTAATAAAAGTATAAAGACATGGTGTTAATGCATGTTCTTAAAATATAGCGATTATTGTCAAGGGAAATGATTAATATAAAATTTGAGATATGGATCAATTGTTAATGTGGAATTTATCAGTTCTTTGGAAGACGCTAGGCCTTAAAATAATGTATAGCGCAATGTAGCGCATTAAAGTAAATTGTCACGCTAGGAATGCGTAGGATCTAAATGTACTTGGTAGATTACTTATGAGGGACAGTTGATTGCGGTAATTGAGCCATGATAAAGTCCTCCAATAGTGACGTAGATCACGTGGCTATGTGTGTTATGTTGTATTATAATAGGGAGCAAATGTATGGTATTATGAGCGCAGGTAAAATAGGCCACGGCCGACCATAAGTCGCATTTATATAAGTCCTCTAGTATGGGAATGGTTCCCGAGGCATGTTAAGAGAGTCGAACCCAGACTCGTCTAGTTGTTGAAGCCCCTAAGTATTCGTCGTTGTATGTGAATTACTCTTACCAATCAATGATGACACTTCATAATTAATAAATGCCAAGGTTACGAAAGTGGTTTATGAACCTAATAATGTTGTTGAAAGTAAATGAAAGAAACGCCAGGTCTTCCCAGAGAACTGAAGAAAAGAAAGATCTGTTTTAAAAGCATTGAGTATAGCTGCCACGCGTGGGCAAGGCTGGAGGCTCCCCTCTTAGCCATAAATTTCACCCAAGTAATTACGGTCCAACCCTTGTTATTGTAAGTGTGCTAGGTCGGAAAGGACCGTCTGAGAGAAGTAATAATACGCCGTGAGTGTTTAAAAGTTGTTAATGACCCGGGATTTGAACCGAGGTCCTTGTAGATGAAAGTACCGCTTGCCAGTTCAGATCGTAGCTTTCTTATGTGATAATGGTCTTATAAGACAAATAAATAAATAAAATCCCTAATGTAATGTTGTATGGATGTAGGATTCCATGAGTTCAATGAGGATAACTAGATTCCGGGAGTAATCATAGTTTTTGACTTTGTCAAGTAATCTTCTATAACTCTGGAGTACACAGGTATTTTCCCGATCACTGTAGTGAATTTGTGAAACTTGAGAGAGATGGTAACGTGGAGAACATTGTTGAATGCCCAAACATTTAAGTAGAGAAGTAATATGTACTTTAAATATGATTATATATTTGTTTGATGAGAAGAAACTCATAAAATAGTTATTGAGGTGTGTGAAAGAAGGACACCGTCATTATTGGAAAGTATCGAGCCATTAGAGTTCGTGATTATATTGGACTTTAAGATAGATACTTTATGGAAGTGAAAATAATAATGAGTTGGTTGGTTTGGAAAGAAACTATTTATTTTAATATAATGTTTGTTTAATTTTTATATCTTCCTTGTTCACTTTGAACAAGTTTAGAAGGATTTGGTCAATAGTTTATTTGTTTTATTTGTTTGTAGCGCCATAATCTTGGTTAATTAAATGTGTTAAAATAGGAGTTGAATTTGTTTTTATTTTGGAAGTGTATCCTCTATTTAATCCAAAATGTGTAAGTCACAGAGTGGGAGAACATACCATAACCCCGAAAATCCCGAATTGAGCATTGCTGGCATACTGTAATTTGCATATTTCTTGCTGGAAGGGCACAATAAATCATTTTCATCTGACATACCTTTGCTTTCCAGCGCACCACCCTCCCCCATAGTCCCCATACTACCCAAATTCACGCTCGGGAGGGAAAGAGCACTTAGCGATAGCTTGCCGGTAACCTCAAATCACGCTGCTCTCTCCGTTATCCATGCTTGGTCTCCCACTTATTCAAGATGCTTCCACAAGCTTTGCGACCTATAACTTTTTTTTCTTACTGTTTATTAATTATTTTAGCTTGGATTCTCTTCCTCTCCGCCTAAAATCGTTTCCACTCCTAAACTCTTTTCCCTTTTCTTTTCAAATCATCTTCCCTTAGGTAGTGTCTGAGCTCAGCCTTAACCTACCACACGTTCTTTATCCGATAACTGTTTTTATTTATTTATGTAGCGTATGGCATTACACATGCAACTCAATAATAATAATAATAATAATAATAATAATAATAATAATAATAATAATAATAATAATAATAAGTACATACTAACACAGATATCGAACTAATTACGACCTTATGTCCAGTCTATTTTCTCCAGTCCAGGCTCGATGGCGTAGCATTGAAATAGTCGTTAGGTTCACCTAAATACGCTCTTAGTTTGCAATCTTCGACAATGTGCCTGATGGTCTGGTTCGATGTACCGCAATCACAGCAGGGGTTTGGCCACTTCCCCCATTTGTGCAGGTTGTATGTACAAACTCCATGTCCGAAAACAGTGTACGCTACAAACAAACCAACGTGTTATCTTAGAGTTAACACATGAGCCAATGTGCAAAAATGGAATATCATGCAGCAATGAAAATACGACTTTATGCAATATAAAAATCTTTCCTTGACCAGTGTATAATAATTTATCTATTTGAATACTAGTATGTTACAGCACTAACCCTAACACCGTGAAATGGTATTTCTATGAATGTTATGGCATGTGTTGTTTAGGATGCCGTGAAATAGCTTTTCTGTGAACACTGTGTACGGCGTCGTATCTGTGAATTAGGAATATAATAGTCTTTCTGTGTTTATTATGACGCTGTTGTATCACGATGTGTACGGTCATGAAACAATTATCTGTGATAATTTTAACCGGTGTTGTATCGATGATATAAGAAGCCATGGCACAGCTTTTACGCGAGTATTATGGGTTGTATAAGTAGCTAGTATCCGTAATGTAGATAGCCGTGAAGCAGTTTTCTGTGAACACTGTGACCGGTGTTGAATCAGTGATTCAGAAGCTCATGGAACAGTTTCTCTGTTGTTGATATTGGCTGGGTAGTATCTGTGATGTGGAAGGCTGTGAAACGATCTCTCTGGGAACATAGACCTACTGACCGGTGTTGTATCAGTGATACAGGAGGTCATGGGACAGTTTCTCTGAGGTTGATATTGACTGGGTAGTATCTGTGTTTTAGAAGGCTGTGAAACCATGTGTGAACATTGCAACCCATGTTGTATCAGTGATCCATTGAGGTCATGGAGCAGTTTCTCTGATATTGATATTGGCAGGGTTACATCAGTACCTTAGAAGGCTGTAAAACAATCTTCCTGTGAATATTGTGACCGGCGTCGTATCTGTGATACAGCCACAGGAGACCATGGGGCAGTTTCACTGTGGTTGATATTGACTGGGTAGTATCTGTGTTTTAGAAGTCTGCGAGATCAACTGTGAACATTGTGACCGGTGTTGTACTTGTGATACAGGAGGCCATGGGGCAGTTTCTCTGTGGTTGATATTGGCAGGGTTACATCAGTACCGTAGAAGGCTGTGAAACAATCTTCCTGTGAATATTGTGACCGGTGTCGTAACTGTGAAACAGCCACAGGAGGCCATGGGGCAGTTTCACTGTGGTTGATATTGACTGGGTAATATCTGTGTTTTAGAAGGCTGTGAAACCATGTGTGAACATTGCAACCCATGTTGTATCTGTGATCCAGGAGGCCATGGAGCAGTTTCTCTGATGTTGATATTGGCAGGGTTACATCAGTACCTTAGAAGGCTGTGAAACAATCTTCCTGTGAATATTGTGACCGGTGTTGTGTCAGCGATTCAGGAGGCCATGGGACAGTTTCTCTAATGTTGATATTGGCAGGGTTACATCAGTACCGTAGAAAGCTGTGAAACAAACTTCCTGTGAATATTGTGACCGGCGTCGTATCTGTGATACAGCCACAGGAGACCATGGGGCAGTTTCACTGTGGTTGATATTGACTGGGTAGTATCTGTGTTTTAGAAGGCTGCGAGATCAACTGTGAACATTGTGACCAGTGTTGTACTTGTGATACAGGAGGCCATGGGGAAGTTTCTCTGAGGTTGATACTGGCAGGATTGCATCAGTACTGTAGAAGGCCGTGAAACAATCTTCCAGTGAATATTGTGACCGGTGTCTTATCTGTGGTACAGCCACAGGAGGCCATGGGGCAGTGTCACTGTGTTTTAGAAGGCTGTGAAACCACCCGTGAACATTGTGACCGGTGTTTTGTCAGTGATCCAGGAGGCCATGGGACAGTTTCTCTGATGTTGATATTGGCATGGTTGCATCAGTACTGTAGAAGACCGTGAAACAATCATCCTGTGAATATTGTGACTAGGGTGACCACCTGTCGAAGGGAGGAATGAGGGACAAGACAGTAAAAAATGGGAGACATTCCACAATTTTGGGGGACAGCTACATTTTTAGCTGTAATTTTAAAACGACAACAATTTTAACATTTTCATAAGCATTGTGTAGCCAGTTTCCTTCTTTTTTGACCAAGAGTGCTCTTACTGAAGTAATCATCATCATCATCATCATCATTTCCCTTTATCCAGCTGGAGCCGGGTAGGGGCCATACAAAAATACATTTCACTCATCTTTATAATATGATTAATTTTTCAGTCCGTGTTTTGAAGACCCTTAATCTAACAGAAAACATACAAAAGCCAACAAATTCTAAAATAATAAAATAAATATTAAACAATGTGTAGCTTAAATGTTATCACAAGTTTAAAGAGTTGGAAATAGAAGAAGGAATACATATTTGTGGTACTTCTTAGTTTTATCAAGTACATGAAATACTTTCTGTCATTATAACCTGCTTCTTTGCACTTTCAAAGATTATACTGTTGGCAACGGTTACGCTATGTTTAGTTGAAGCTAGATGGCAGGACGGTTGCCTTTTGTGAAAATTCGTATCGATGACAGTAAGACGAAAATTCGTTCAGATAGAAAGCGAAACAATTGCGTGACAAATGCCGTCCCGCGCGGGACATTTACAAAATACCTTAAAATGCGGGACGGGTGGTCACCCTAATGTGACCGATGTTGTATCTGTGATACAGCCACAGTAGGCCATGGGTCAGTTTATATTGGTTGATATTGACTGGGTACTGTCTGTGTTTTAGAAGGCTGTGAAACCATCATTCTCTGAACATTGCGACCGGTGCGGTGATGCAGGAGGCAAGAGGCCATGGAACAGTAAGGAGGGTCACGGCTGACTCGTGCTGGCTCGCCCCCTCAAAGTCTGTTCTTCACACGTGCTATGCCCGCCTGCCACCTGGTGTCAACGCGCTAATTTGAGGAGCCGCGTGCTGCAGTGGGGGCGTCCCTACTAGTCCAGGTTGCAACATCTTCCACTATCTCACCTCATTCACAACTACATGCCTTGTTTCTTAGGTCACTTGATTCATTTAGATTGTACAGTACAACTAGTCTCTCTGCCTGCTGCCATTCATAATCAAAGTCTTCAGTGAAGACCAAGTCAGGCAAGGAGGGCTTCGTACGCCACCAGTCATGGTACAGTATCGACTGTACGGACTATACAACAAATTGTCTATGTTGTTTCTTCATAGGAGGGGCTGAGCATCATGACCATTTAGCCCAGCTCGGCTTCACCCATCGACTCTGCAAAGGATCATTCCTCTACCGTCGGAAGGACAGTGTCTGGGAGCTGGACACACTTTGTCAGAAGACACAACTGGGGATGGTGAGAGTCCGATCTCCCAGGCGACTGCTAACTTGTGTCTAATGAAAGCTTCAAGGTCAGGGAAGAGAGTTGGAAGCGAGTCGGCCATGGACCTGTTCAAAGGAACTGGCCCAGCATTTACTTGGTGGTGAAAATGGGAAACCATATAAGACATTTTCAGGGTGACTGAGGTGGGATTCGAACCTATACTCTCCCAATGCCAGCGAAGTACGAACTAGTTCGTTAGCACTCTCGGCCACTGTGGACGGTCCCTTGTATTTGTGTGGGTGAATATATAATTTGTCCGGTAACCTGTGCTATTGTGTGGCTACAGTAGTATGTGTACTTGCAATAGGGATGTAGCCTGAGAAAGTTCGCGCCAGATAGCGCTCGTGTAGTACTGGGTAAGCGCAGGGCGATCGTCCTATGTTCCCCCCAGTCAGCTACGAGGAATGTATAGATTGTGACCGAGTTTTCTAAGCTAAAGTAAATTATATCTTCTCTAATTTTACTCCAAGACTATATTAATTAATTCTATAGGTATATCCTCTAATATATTATGAACGATTTTCAGCGTTTAAGCGTTAAACAGCTGTAAAATGAGCTACGGACTAGAGGCGCTAAAACTAGTGGGAGGAGGGAAGAATTAGTAGGCTACAGCGGTAATAACAAAATTCCAACACGCTTTATTATTCAAATTATGAATAGGAGTCAGCATGCTTGAGTATTGTAGGCCTATGTTGATAAATAGCCTATATCTCCATAAGACTTAAATCATAAATAGAGATTTCCCGGTCAATGCATGTGAGATTTTCAAACTGAAATGCCTTGTCCTGTTCGGATTCCACGTAAAGAGGAAGTCCTCTGTGCCTTATCTCTAGATTAACGGTCACGTAAAACTATAATCTTCCTTTTATAAATAGAGATTTAAATATTCACTGGCTCCCCTTGCTTATAGACTTCGATTCGTGCATTTTTTTGGTTGATAGCGTACATGAAACGGTCTTGTTTTAGGTAAACATAATCAAAGAAAGTTGATACCGGTATTGTTTACCTCAAAATGCATCGCAACGTTTGGTTCTTTCGTAATTTGTCAATTTCTTAATACAAATCTTTTCCGTACCCCTTGCAAACTACTTAGGGGTACAGTATTTAAAAAGTTTGAGAATCGCTGTTTTAAGGCCATGAACTGTTTCCATTCATCTGGCTAACTTAGGCCTAAGACTCAAGAATGTAGAAGTCAGTCACTACCGGTACCACATTCTCCGTCGGGCAGATGTTAAGTTGACGATTAATTCTGATTTCAAGAAACCAACCATAATACGTTTTTGACTGTTAATGTTGTGACATTTATTCTTGAAGTATTTGTCCGAGTATTGATGCCTTTGAAAATGGGAGTCACAAATGTTACATTCACTTCTTCCTGTATATTGACGATTTCTTCCCGTACCGTACTTCAATGGAGATAATTTATGCAGATTCCGATATTGTAGGCTTATCGTGGTAAACTGGCAATTTTCTTGTGTATGGCCTCTTCCTTATTTTTGTTGTGTTCGTGGTCCACGGAAGAAGCGATGGAACAGTGCCCGGTTTTAATCTTGCTCTCTCACCTTCAAATACAAACGCATAAATTCAGTGGTTGTTATCGATATGTCTATTCAGTTTATAGGTAGGAATTATTTCCCTTTGTGAATCACACTTGCCCAACACAGTTTTCGTGAAGTCATCGAGTTGAAAACGATGGGAACACACTTTAATATTTTCGGTCAGATTTTCTTCACCGAAATGTTTCCTTCTAATAGCATGTAACCATTTCTTCCTCATTTCTTTATTTTGTGAAAATTGGTGACACGAAATCGGATTTCCCTGATTTTTGCAAAGAGGAACACAGCAATAGCTCGGCATAGTCACGAAAATAACAATTTAAACAACTTAAATTCGTGGATATTAGCGGCATGAGAACACAGGAGACAAATGAAGAGCGCCTTGCGCTTACCCAGTACAACTGCAGTGCGCTCTATCGGTGCTAGTTCTATACATCCCTATTCAGGTGAAGATTGGGAAGAAGGCGTTCGTGGCCATAAGTTAGGGAGGATCCTGGCATTTCCTGGAGAAGAAGTGGGAAACCATCGAAAACAACTTCCAGTATAGCTGAGATAGGAATCGAGCCCACCTCTTCGCAGTTTCGCTTCACGAGGCTGAGTGTACCCAGTTCCAGCCCCCAGACCAGAATTAATTTTGTTGGCAGAGCGGGGAATCGAGCCCGGAGCTCCGGGGCGACAGATAACGCTACGTAAAAGTGGTCTTTTGACGTGACGACGACAAAAAAAATTGATGGAATACAGTGACGTTCGTGAAAAAGTGTTACAGTGAAGGGTGATGATATCATTTTATCTCGCTTCTGCTGCAACGCTCTCTCTCTCTCTCTCTCTCTCTCTCTTCTGATGCTGGGCTAGAGTGTCGCTACTGTCGTTTCTGGATGTCACGGGTGAACCTCTGAATGGATTTTGATGCGGTTTTCACCATTCTGTTACGGGTATCTCGAGGAAGACTTCTGTAGAAAATAATTTACTTATGATCAAAAGAAGCCGAGCAGTAACGATTTCAGTGAAAAAGTCGAAAAGAAAAAACAAACAGATGGCGTCATTGCGATCTTAAAGCTTTCGCTGGGCAAACCGTTAAAAATATCTATATACTACTAGCTGTACCCGGCATGCGTTGCAATGCCAATCAAAGAAAGTGTTGGCATTGTAACTTTGTATGTTGAAGTGCTTTTGGATTCCCAATATTGTTTTTTTTTTTTCGTTAACCACCTCTAAACTATTGTAAAATTGATTTACTCTCTCAAAAAAATCATGGGAGCGTGCTCAACAACTCACCAAATTTTCATCGCAATGAAATGAATGGTATATGAACGCATACGGGACTTTGTTGAAACGATTCGAGCGCCGTCACCCATTTGTTGAATATACTCGTACGCTACCTATTGTAAAATGGATTTACTAAGTGAAAACCTTCCCTGGCGTGTACACAACAACTCATGAAAGTTTCATCGCAATCGGACGAATGGCATATGAACGTATACGGGTTTTTGCTTAAACGATTCGCGCGACGACACTCATTTGTTGAATCTACTTGTGCGCCACCCATTGAAAATCGGATTTACTAATTCATACACCTTCGCAGGACTGTGCTCAACTCCCCAAAGTTTTAGGATAATCGGATGAATGTTATATGAACTCATACGGGACTAAGTTGAAACGATTCACGCGCTGTCGCCCATTAATTGCATCTCATCGTGCGCTACCAATTGTAAAATGGATTTACTAAATCAGAAATCTTTGCGGGAGTGGAAACAACATTTCTCCAATTTCATTGCAATCACATGAATGGTATATGAACGCATACGGATTTTTTTAAAACGATACGCACACCGTTACTCATTTGTTGAATCTACTTCTGCGATACCTATTGTAAAGTGGTTATACTATGCCATAAACCTTCCCTGAAGTGTACACAACATCTCACCCAAGTTTCATTGCTTTCGGACAAATGGTATATGAACGCATACGGGACTTTGTTGAAACGCTTCGTGCATCGTCGCTCATTTGTTGAATCTACTTGAGCGCTACCTATTGTAAAATGGATTAACTAAGCCTGAAACTTTCCCTGGAGTGTACACAACAACTCACCCAAGTTTAGTCGCTATCAGACGAATGGTATATGAACGTATACGGGACTATGTTGAAACACTTCGCGCGTCGTGGCTCGTGTGTTTAATCTACTTATGCGATACCTATTATAAAGTGAATTTACTAACCCAGAAACCTTCCATGAAGTGCACACATCATCTCACCCAAGTTTCATCACTATCAGACGAATAGTATATGAACACATACGGGACTTAGTTGAAACGCTTCGCTCGTCGTCGCTCATTGTTGAAATTTACTCCTACCTATTATAACATGGATTTACTAAGCCAGAAACCTTGCCTGTAGTGTGCACAACCTCTCACCCAAGTTTCATCGCTATCGGACGAATGGTATGTGAACGCATACGGGACTTTATTGAAACGCTTCGCTCGTCGTAGCTCATTTGTTGAATCTACTCGTGCGCTACCTATTATAACATGGATTTACTAAGCCAGACACCTTGCCTGTAGTGTACACAACCTCTCACCCTAGTTTCATCGCTATCGGACGAATGGTATGTGAACGCATACAGGACTTTGTTGATACGCTTCGCCCGTTGTCGCTGATTTGTTGAATCTAATCGTGCGCTACTTATTGTTAAGTGGATTTACTAAGCCAGAAACCTTCCACGAAGAGTACACAACATCTCACCCAAGTTTTATCACTATCAGACGAATAGTATATGCACGCATACGGGACTTAGTTGAAACGCTTCGCTCGTCGTCGCTCATTTGTTGAATTTACTCGTGCGCCTCCTATTATAACATGGATTTACTAAGCCAGAAACCTTGCCTGTAGTGTACACAACCTCTCACCCAAGATTCATCGCTATCTGACGAATGGTATGTGAACGCATTAAGGACTTTGTTGAAACGCTTCGGCCGTCGTCGCTCATTTGTTGAATCTACTCGTGCGCTACCTATTGTAAAAAGGATTTACTAAGTCAGAAACCTTTCCTTGGGTGTGCACAACAATACAACAAAAGTTTCATAGCAATCGGATGAATGGTAGCCTATATGAACGCATACGGGACTTTGTTTAAGCGATTCGCGTGCCGTCACTCATTTGTTGAATCTACTCGTGCGCAACAACTTTCATATTTATTCACCTTTTAAACCTTCCCTGGACTTCCACAAATAATTCAAGACCAAAATTAGCCAAATCGGCCCAGCCGTTCTCGAATTTTAGCGAGACAACGAACAGCAATTCATTTTTATATATATAGATGCGTATAAGAATTGTTCAGCATTAAAATTCTACAAAAGAGTCTACGAGAGCATAATCTCTATCTTGAATATATCGCCCACTATAAGTGTTTTTACGTTTTAATTTCTTCCAACAATCTCCATTCAAATGCTGAGGCGACAGTTTACGAGCTGGCTAGGGGCGAGTCTATCACCCCAGTTCCAGCCTAACTAGCGGGCGAACATATTACCCCAGATACAGCCAGCAGCAAACTGCCGAGTCGTGTTGAGTTAAAACTTCAGAGAAGAGTGGTTGTGTTTGGAGTTTCCCTGGATGTGCAACTCGGGATCACTTCATTTCGCCTGTGAACTTTTCGTTCCGCAAAATACATAATTTAAAAAAATATGCGAAGCTGAAATTTCGTTTACCCGAAAGAGGTGAAAGACCAAGGATTTTCAGTCTGAAGGCCGGTTTGGTCTTCCGGAAACGGGCTCTGAGGCGAAGTTTATTTGCGGTAGAATAGCTAGTTCATGTCCACGTCTACTTCACTTCCTCCCGGCGGAGAAAGGCTACATGGGAGATTTATCACAAAAAACACACTCTTATGTAGGCTACAAAACAAGGTGGGGGTTGGGTATATATAGTAATTGGATGACATGTTTCGATCGACTATGGCATTTAGAAGAGGTGGGAAGCAGAAATATATCCTCTAGCTGCAGTGACACAATCTGTTAAATATTTGGGAATAATCATGCAAACACTTGGAGACAAATTTGCATTTCACATCAAAGACAGTGTCGGCGAAGCCTATAGAAGCAACAAGATGTTCAGTAAAGAACATATAGCCTACTTTCTCCTAAATGCATGGGTATTGTTATAACTCTTTGTCCTTTTCAAGGAGTATAATTGAATGTTGGTTGTAGTAGCTTGTTGAAATACAACGTGCTATAGGGATATTAAACATGAATATGAGGTGCCCTTTGCTATTGCTACCTCTGTAAAAAGATTCATTCAATTCGGTTTCACCGTGTTTGAATTGATCCGGGGAATGGATTTGCACACATACATGGCCGCTATTTGCAAACTGTTGGGCTGATGACCTTGTAGTCAGTCATAAGATGCTTTCCACAAAAAGGCATGTTGTTGCAAAATCCGGTAGATATCAAATTATTAGGATGGTCGAAATTTGATTTAAGCTCTTAACATTTGGGTGGCCGTCATTCCGTTTCGGTCAAGATGGCGGCGATATAAAACATGACACTGAGGTGCCTTTTGCTAGTGCTACCTCTGTACCAAATTTCGTTCAATTCGGTTTCACCGAGTTTGAATTGATAGGGGAATCGATTTGCACACATACTTGGCCACCATCTGCAAATTATTGGGCTGATGACCTAGCAGTTTGGTCAGAATATGCTTCCCACATAAAGATTTGTTGTTGCAAAATTTGGTAGAGACTAGATTATTAGGTTGGTCGTAATTACATTTTAGCCTTTAACATTTGGGTGGCCGCGATTTCGTTTCCGTCAAGATGGCGGTTATATAAAACATGACACTGAGGTGGCCTTTTCTAGTGCTACCTCTGTACCAAATTTCGTTCCATTCGGTTTCACCGTGTTCGAATTAATAGGGGGAATCAATTTTCACACAAAGACGGCCGCCATCCGCAAAATATTAGGCTAATGACCTATTAGTTTGGTCAAAGGATGCTCCCTCCATAATGGTATGTTGATGCAAAATTTGGTAGAGATCGGAAAATTAGGTTAATCGTAATTTGATTTATGCTTTGAATATTTGTGTGGCCGCCATTACGTTTCCGTCAAGATGGTGGCGATATAAAACATGACACTGAGGTGCCCTTTGCTAGTGCTACCTCTGTACCAAATTTCATTCCATTCGGTTTCACCGTGTTCGAATTAAAAGGGGTAATCAATTTTGACACAATGATGGCCGCCATCCGCAAACTATTAGGCTAATGACCTATTTGATTTGTCAAAGGATGCTCCCTCCATAAAGGTATGTTGTTGCAAAATTTGGTAGAGATCGGATGATTAGGTTAGTCGTAATTTGATTTAAGCTTTGAACATTTGGGTGGCCGCCATTACGTTTCCGTCAAGATGGCGGCGATATAAAACATGACACTGGGGTGCCCTTTGCTAGTGCTACCTCTGTACCAAATTTCATTCCATTCGGTTTCACCGTGTTTGAATTAATAGGGGTAATCTATTTTGACACAAAGATGGCCGCCATCCGCAAACTATTAGGCTAATGACCTATTAGATTTGTCAAAGGATGCTCCCTCCATAAAGGTATGTTGTTGCAAAATTTGGTAGAGATCGGATGATTAGGTTAGTCGTAATTTGATTTAAGCTTTGAACATTTGTGTGGCCGCCATTACGTTTCCGTCAAGATGGCGGCGATATAAAACATGACACAGGGGTGCCCTTTGCTAGTAATACCTCTGTACCAAATTTCGTTCCATTCGGTTTCACCGTGTTCGAATTAATAGGGGCAATCGATTTTCACACAAAGATGGCCGCCATCCGCAAACTATTAGGCTGATGACCTATTCGTTTGGTCAAAGGATGCTGCCCCCATAAAGGTATGTTGTTGCAAAATTTGGTAGAGATCGGATGATTAGGTTAGTCGTAATTTGATTTAAGCTTTGAACATTTGTGTGGCCGCCATTACGTTTCCGTCAAGATGGCGGCGATATAAAACATGACACTGAGGTGTCCTTTGCTAGTGCTACCTTTGTACCAAATTTCGTTCAATTTGCGCTCACCATGTTTGAATTGATAGGGGGGGGGGGACAGTCATTCAGAGTACACACACTCACACACACACACACACACAGACTCACACATACACACACACACACACACACAGACAGACACACTTTTTTTCGCCCTGTAGTGATCTCATAAGTCTACTTTCATTTTTTGCAAAAATCGAAAGTAGGCTAAAAATAGCATAACACACTTGAGAAAATTGTCATAAAAAACAGCAGTAAAATTGTTCAATGTCAAGGTGTCACCTATCGCCACAAAGGCCTACGGAATAGAAGACATCTGGCCATACCTAACAAACGTTCAACTGTCAAACCTCGAAAAAGTCAAATCATCCTTCCTATAGAAAGTTCTATGTGTCTACAAGTATACTCCCTCACGCTTGGTGTACATATTGGCAAGGGAACCATTCTACTTGGAAGACATTTCTATTCCCAGCCAAAGCCAACCACAAAATGATCAAGTTGAAACTCTCATCAGGGAAGAAGTCTGGGAAGAGTTCTTTGCCATGCTATGATCATAAACGGTCGAAAAAAGAAACTACGACCTCAAATATGCAGTGATTAGGTTTGCAATCCATACTTTTAGTTAGTTAGTTAGTTAGTTAGTTAGTTATTGTTGTTTTAAGGGGCGGAACTACGAGGTCATCTGCCTCTAGATCCATGCTTTTCAGCACCTGATACAGTACATATGTCAGAAAGCAAAATCCCACTCTCCAAGACTGGAATTGGAGTACAAGCGCTATGTGGCAGATACCGTGCGATGTTTTGCAAGCGAAGGACTGAATCACTGACAACGTTCTGCGCCAGCAAAATCATGACATTTATATGTATATCACTAACTTTCATGTGGACACAATAACTACCTCATTTTGCACCAATCACTTTGAATTGTATACATAATATATCCCTTTAAAATCTCTGTCGAGTTCGTTAATGGGAAAACTCAGATCAAGGGGGTGAAAATGGGGGGTGAAATATCGCTATAACTCTCCTAATGTGTGAAATATCGAATCCATTCAAAGTTCATACTATGTGTCGAATAAGGGCCAAACGTTTTTTGATAGCACCAACCATTGACCAGGGTGGGAAAAAGTGGGTTCTCAGAGAGACAAAAAATATATCTCTCTCAATAGGCACTATATCAAAACCGTTTATAATGGCCAATACTCTTATAATTATTACCTAAAACTTTTGTCTGAAAGAATTTTTCATATCACCCACCGTTACGCCAAGTGATGAGCAAATTGATTTCGGAATTATAAGAAAATGCCAAGTTGATGAGGGAAAAGCCATCAGAAGTTGCCATGACAACGCCACTGCACGAGATCACATTCAGTTTTCTATCTGCCTCTGTGGGAAGCGGCTTCGGTGGCGTACAGTAGTTGGTAGCATGCTGAACTTCTATGCCCATGATCGCGGGTTCAAACTCGGCCGAAGCCGTCAGTTTCCTTAAGAGCGTTAAAAATCTATCGGTAAGCCTTTCTTTGGAGGGGGAGTAATGCGGTGAGCCTATGTCATAGATTTATGGCATGTAAAAGAACCTTCCACTAACTACAACTGTGTGAAGCAAAACTGTGTGGGTTAGATTTGATTAATGCTCTAATTTCCAACGTTGGTTGCTAGGTGCTCTTTGCGGTGACATCTAGTAGCCAAGTTCACAGCTAGGTGTCGTTGACGGTAGCATTTGGTGACAAAAGTAGGAACTAAGAAATTGAAATTGACCATCTGCCGGCCCTTACCTGAATTAAAGACTAATAAAGCCATCACAATTAACACTGGTTATCAGACAGATTCTACACACACTCAAAGTACACGGGCCTTCATGACCGCGTTGTCGCAGCCCCTAAACTGAGGAACCAACATCTCTGCGGGAGATAACATTTTGCGTGAAGAAGTAACAGACCGTTAGATAGTTACTCCATAGTGTCGAAACCTTGATAAGGGCAGTGTGACCACCAGTATAACAAGTAGTTCCATGAAGAATTAAACAGTCTATCTTCATATATCTTACTTTGGACACGAGAAATGAAAACGGAGATTTTAGAAAATTGCTCAGCCACCATTTTTAAGTTCCCCAAAATTTTATTAAATTAGACGTCAATATATTTGTGCTTGGGCTTGTATAAGATTTTGAGGGATAGGCAAGGAAGAGGGAAGGAGGCGTCCGTGGTCTTACAGTAGGTACCATCCTGGCATTTGCCCGAAGACGAAGAGGGGAAACCACGGAAAACCGCTTCGAGGATGGCTGAGGTGGGAATCTAACCCCCTTCACTCATTTGGACCACCCGAGTCTGAGTAGACCCCGTTCCAGTTTTCATACCACTTTTCAAATTTCGTGGCAGAGCCGGGAATCGAACCCAGGACCTCCGGGGTGGCAGCTAATCACGCTGACCACTACGCAACAGAGGTGACCATCACTTAAAGGAGATGCCAAATTCTAGCAGTTGCTGGTTCCAGGCGATAGCATGTAAATAAACATAATTATTTTTCAATGGTTACTTACGTCCTAAAATGATATTATTTAGGTTGCGCCTGACGGAGGGTTAAAAGGAATGCATAAGTTGCCTTTTAGTGTTGAAATATGAGATGACTTTGACTGTATTTGGGGTTTTGGAGGAGAGGACGTGTCATTCAACACGTTCGTGCTGAGCTGTTTAATGTTTAGTAAGCTGTTGTACAATGGCTCTCTCGGTTGCTGGTGTGACAAGTGGAAGTCCGATGAAAGAGGTTTTGTATCAAATTGACAAATGGCGAATGTTACTAGTGTCGGTTGGCCTTAAGTAATGGCTGGTGGTGATTGCTGCTTTAGGGACTCCAGAATGTCCTACACCTGCTCATGGTTACAATCAACTTTTATTTACCGTTTGAACAGAAACTCTAAACAGGAACTTATCGATTTTTTTCAGAGATGTTCCTTGTCGCTCTCTCCTGAGTTTAGCACAGGCTTTTAGAAAATAAATATCTTTCAATAATTTATTTTTTATTTTATTTTATTTTTATTTAGTCAATTTACCCTCTAGGTTGGTGGTTCCCACGGACTCAGCGAGGGAACTCACCACTACCGCCTCTATGGGCAGTGTCCTGGAGCTTGGAACAACTGGTCGGGATGGATACAACTGGGGAGGTGTGATCAGCACTTCGCCCAGGCGGCCTCACCTGCAAAGCGAACAGGGGCCTCATGAGGGAGGGGAAGGGATGGAAGATAGGGACGGATAGGCTAGGAAGAGGGAAGGAGGCGGCCGTGGCCTTACAGTAGGTACCATCCCGGCATTTTCCCGAAGACGAAGTGGGAAACCACGGAAAACCACTTCGAGGATGGCTGAGGTGGGAATCGAACCCCCTCTACTCATTTGGACCACCAGAGGCTGAGTAGGCCCCGTTCCAGTCCTCATTCCACTTTTCAAATTTCGTGGCAGAGCCGGGAATTGAACCCAGGACCTCCGGGGCGGCAGCTAACCATGCTGACCGCTACGCTACGGAGGCGACTATCTTTCAATAAAATTTTTAAAAGTGCATTATTCCAATTGCATATTTTGAACATTACCGTCTCTCAATGTTAAACTAAAGTAAATATATAAAAGGCTGGCTGCGTGACTCAGCGGTTACGTTCTCGCCTGTTGTGCTCAAGTTTGAAGGATCGAATCCTGGCACAGTCAGCTTGCTGGCCAATTTACTAACACGGCTCCCTCGCATTCGCGCACCTTCAAATGCCAACTAACAGCGCCAGGAATCGATCCTGCAAGCTTGGGTTCAAAAGACGAGAACGTTACCGCTGAGCCACGCAGCCAATCTGAGGGTGAGCCCAACGAGACGTAGTTTAAGTGTCCTTATCGGGGATACCAACATAACCATTAAGAATACAGCACTGATATTTCGAGGAAACTAAACTTCCTATTGATGGGGTGTAGGAAGCAACTAAGCTGAAGTTGGTGAAATGTTATCTCGAAGTGTATAAACACAAGCAAACGAACTGCTCTCAAAGCGATATACCCAGGGGCTACAAGATTTCAATGTAACTCAGGCGAAACTTTTCTTCATCTACTGGGAAATATAATATTACTTGAGATCATACAATCGAATATAGTTTTAATTTGTTTTCTTTCATAGCAAACTTAAATGAAACAATCCCCCAAATTTAGAATAGCAATTCTCTGTCTAAGTGAATTGCTACAAACTTGAAGTTCGTGCAATAAAGGAACTAGAAGAAGAAAGCTGTGAACATGTTAGGCTGTAATTTGCAGCTCAAAAGAACTGGTGAAGTGATGAAAGGGTCCCACAACTAATGCGACGTCCCATAAGAAAGCAAGTCATAAAAAACAAGATGTTCAGTAAAGAACATATAGCCTACTTTCTCCTAAATGCATGGGTATTGTTATAACTCTTTGTCCTTTTCAAGGAGTATAATTGAATGTTGGTTGTAGTAGCTTGTTGAAATACAACGTGCTATAGGGATATTAAACATGAATATGAGGAGCCTTTTGTTAGTGCTACCTCTGTAAAAAATATCATTCAATTCGGTTTCACCGTGTTTGAATTGATATGGGGAATGGACTTGCACACATACATGGCCGCTATTTGCAAACTATTGGGCTGATGACCTTGTAGTCAGTCATAAGATGCTTTCCACAAAAAGGCATGTTGTTGCAAAATCTGGTAGAGATCAAATTATTAGGATGGTCGTAAATTGATTTAAGCTTTTAACATTTGGGTGGCCGTCATTCCGTTTCCGTCAAGATAGCGGCGAAATAAAACATGACACTGAGGTGCCCTTTGCTAGTGCTACCTCTGTACCAAATTTCGTTCAATTCGGTTTCACCGTGTTTGAATTGATAGGGGGAATCGATTTGCACACATACTTGGCCACCATCTGCAAACTATTGGGATGATGATCTTGCAGTTTGGTCAGAATATGCTTCCACATAAGATATGTTGTTGCAAAATTTGGTAGAAACAAGATTATTAGGTTGGTCGTAATTACATTTTAGCTTTTAACATTTGGGTGGCCGCGATTACTTTTCCGTCAAGATGGTGGTGATATAAAACATGACACTGAGGTGCCCTTTGCTAGTGCTACCTCTGTACCAAATTTCGTTTCATTCGGTTTCACCGTGTTCGAATTGATAGGGGGAATCGATTTTCACACAAAGATGGCCGCCATCGGCAAAATATTAGGCTAATGACCTATTGGTTTGGTCAAATGATGCTCCCTCCATAAAGGTATGTTGTTGCAAAATTTGGTAGAGATCGGATGATTAGGTTAATCGTAATTTGATTTAAGCTTTGAACATTTGTGTGGCCGCCATTATATTTCCGTCAAGATGGCGGCGATATAAAACATGACACTGAGGTGCCCTTTGCTAGTGCTACCTCTGTACCAAATTTCATTCCATTCGGTTTCTGTCCGTCTGTTAGGTAGTCAGCCCGAAGGCTGGTTGGATCCTCAAAAGCACCGCCGTTACGTTATGTGAGTAGATACCCACAAAAACCCAAGGCAGTGCTATATTGAGGCGTTCTAGGCAAGAAGAGGAGTGAGGTAGTTTGCCATTGCTTTCCTCACTGAGTCAGAACAGTAGTCCTAACCCTATGAGTAGAACCTTTCATAGCATTCACAGGCACTGACTGTGCCCTGAATGCCATTACTAAGCACCACCCATACCTCAGTAGCTTCCATATAATCACAGCCATGAGTGAGAGTGAGACATCGGTGAAAAGCCACCTTTTACTCTAGCCTGTGCCAACTGACAAATGCAAATGTACTGCATTCATCAAGAGATGGCAAACAGGCCACCATTCGGTTTCACCGTGTTCGAATTAATAGGGGGAATCGATTTTCACACAAAGATGGCCGCCGTCCGCAAACTATTAGGCTGACGACCTATTAGTTTGGTCAATGGATGCTCCCCCCCAAAAAAGGTATGTTGATGCAAAATTTGGTAGAGATCGGATGATTAGGTTAGTCGTAATTTGATTTAAGCTTTGAACATTTGTGTGGCCGCCATTACGTTTCCGTCAATATGGCGGCGATATAAAACATGACACTGAGGTGTCCTTTGCTAGTGCTACCTTTGTACCAAATTTCGTTCAATTCGCGTTCACCGTGTTCGAATTGATAGGAGGGGGGGACAGACATTCAGAGTACACACACACGCATACACATACACAGACTCACACACACAAATACATACACACACACACACACACAGACAGACACACTTTTTTCTCCCTGTGGTGATCTCATAAGTCTACTTTCATTTTTTGCAAAAATCGATAGTAGGGTAAAAATTGGTAGAGATCGGATGACTAGATTAGTCGTAATTTGATTTAAGCTTTGAACATTTAAGTGGCCACCATTGTGTTTGGGTCAAGATGGTGGCGATATAAAACCTGACACTGTGCTACCTCTGTACCAAATTTGGTTCAATTCCAGACAGACGAAATTTTGGCCCGTGTAGATCTCTTAAGTCTACCTCATTTTTTGCAAACATCGAAAGTAGGCTAATATAAGGATATACTCACTTACCATTTAGATTCTTTCCATATCATGTGAATGTTTACCAGTCTTAACTATTAAGTAAGACTTGAAAATACGATCGCAATTGTTCTGACCTGGAAAGTGCGCTAAGCCCCTTACACTAAATCCATCGTTAAGTTTTAGATCGCAAGGCGCTGTTAAGACATCTACTATAAAATCCCTAGCTAAACGGTTTCATTTATTATAAAACAAGTAGTTCGGTGACCAACTAATGGACCTAATTTTCTTCAAATTTAAAATTAAATCCTTATTTCTCTATTATACGAATTTTGAATAGTAATAGAATTATGTCGGAATAATAAAATATCAATAAAAAATCGAATAACCCAGCCATGGCGGCGGAAAGTTACTGGAAGTCGGATGGGTAAAGATGGTCATCAGCAACAGCCAGAACTAAAATCGCTATGAAACCAAAGTTGAGCTACTACTTTTCTCTAAAAACCTCACTGAAAATAATGGTTTATGAAATATTTTCTTTAAAATACTTGTGGGTATTCTAAGGTGATCGATATGTGACTTTAAGAACCCCTTACTACTGTCCCCTTCCCGGCTATGTCACCGCCATTACAATTCGATAATTAAATTCATTGTCAGAGAGTTACAATGTCTGGCACTGGAGGTAATCTGTCCGTATTTCGCAATATGCAGCATTTCCGGCTGTGTGGCCGACCAGACTCTAATCCTATTATCACCAGATGGTTCTCTGAAACTTGGCACCGATTGTAAACCTTCGCAGTCGTGAAATATGCTTCGCTCTTGAGAGAGCCAACAGCTGTGGATACGCCCAAATGTTACACTTCCTGATAAAATTATCTCTTCAATATATTATGGCGATCATTTGTCGAAAAGATATAACTCTCAAACCAAAATGGGAAAGGCGAACTAAATGTACGATTCACGATGTTTCTCAAGTCATTAGCTACAGTGAGCAACCCTAAATCCTGGCACCGTTATACTGTATTCCGTCGAACCGAATGCGTAAACATGTCTGCTTTAGTAGAAGTTCTTGTTGATTCATATGAGGGGCTTGAACATCGTGGCCATTTAGCCCCGAGTACATCGGAGTGTGTGTACAATTGGTATAATAACCTGTGTTGATGATGATGATGATAATTGTTGTTTTAAGGGGCCTAACATCTAGGTTATCGGCCCCAGCTCAGGAATCCCTCGGTGTCGCCAACTTCTAAACTCACCAGCCGTGAGCCCTTGAGGGTGTAGCACTATCCAGGGTGCACCAGAAGTGGTGGGGCTTCACACACCCTGCCTCCTTGAGCCTTGTGCAGAAGGCAGGAGAGAACATGAAAAGAAAAAGAAGGCTGATCCTTCGAAGAATGAGGGTATCAGAAAAGATGAGACAAGGGCCAATTAAGGGAAAGTGAAAGACTACCTAGGCCTCGGATATCCTAATACCGTCGGGGTCGGAAGAGAACAAGAGTTGACCAAGAGGAAAGAAGACGGAGAGCAGCCCGGCACATGTAAGTGGAAGCAATGCCGGACTCAGCTGGGGACCTGTGGTCGCCAACCCACGTCCCACTAGATGTGAGCCCCTAGGGGGTAGTAACCTGTGTTATGACGGTTCCTGTAATATTGTGTGTAGGGTAAAGTTAAGTAACCCCGTAATACTAAGATTTTTGTTGTTACTATTTCTGAAATTTTAGATTTCAGTTATTTCGATTCATTTCATGTTAAAGAGAAATACCCTACGGAACATTTCTGGCATATTATATCTTACAGATATTCATAAGTTATTTCAAGGTATTAACTAACAAAATCCGGTAGTAGAAGTAGGTAACGCCGTGATATTCAAGTTACTCCGTGATAGCATGGTGTTCACCATTCAGTGTACTTCTTAATCGTGAAAACAAATGTTTAATGTAATAAAAGTGTTCAAATCGTATGTAGACTGTAAGTTTCTATTACCCCATATTGCCCTTGTTGAAACATTTCACTATACAGTTTTTTACAAGAACAAAAAACATTCTATTAAAAACATTCCATTAAACATATTTCAAGTCTTCTTAGTCACTATCAGATTCCTCACACCTATCACACATAAAATAGACATTATAGGTACCAGACATTACAAAACTGATAATCAATCCATTCGGCTACATTCTTCCTCTTGGTGTCATCCGCCAGGGGAGCCACCTCACGCACCACAACCATCATCGTCAGTGTTCCGGAGTCTGGAATTAGGACAAGACCGATCTATTGTGTCTATCTTGACACACCATCTTCCACTTTAAATTCAGGTGACACGACGAATGGCTTTCCAATTTTTGCAAGGGTTGCACTTCCTGGATCGGCTGAATATTTTGTGCAATAATCCTTTAGTGTACTCCACGGGTTAATAAAACGTCTATTGGCCTTGGATACGGATCATCCTTCTTCCCTCATCGTACTTAATGATTATTTAAGTGTTTCAGCTGTGTAGGAGCGAGCCTCTTTATTCCGTTTTGGCGCCATTTCAGCGTCCAACCTAAGAGAAACGTTCTTATTGCTCAAGTCACTCACCTTGCATGCGTAACACTACATGCATGTACGTTTTGTATACGAATGGTCTGCATCTTACCTCTGACTGGTGTTAAAATGAAACTGAAACTGAAAATGAAACAGCTGTTTATAAGAAATTAAAATCTTCACCACAGATTTCACTGGATGTGGATCACTTGTTGAAATGCCAACTCTCTGTTAATATATTTTTTAAACCTCATTGAGTTGGTCAACGATAGAACGCAAGGGCTTCCTGGATTTCTGGTTTCTACTGCCATCTGTTGGTAAAAACTTAGAACATTCGGAATTGAACCTACGCAGTGATAGAGGAAATACGCTTTATCACGGTGCTACTTGATATCACGGAGTAACTTGACTCTACCCTATTTGTAATTCAAGTGAGGATTGGGAAGGAGGTGCAGTGGCCTTAAGTTTGAAACCATTTTCAGGGAGTAAATCTGTGAGAAACAATGGAAAACCAGTACCATGATGATTGAGGGGGGAATCGAAACCACCTCTTCTCAGCCTTGCCTCGCGAGGATGAGTGTACCCCATTCCAGTCCTCAGACCAGAATTAAATTTCTTGACAGAGCCAGTGATCAAACCTGGACCTCCGGGGTGACAACCAAGAACGCTAGCTACTACACTACCAGGTGGACTAAGTCGAAGTCATGTTACTTCAAACACTTTCAAGTGCGTTATGTATAATGTCAACCTCGTGGTGTGGCGGCATCGTGGTCATATAGCCCCTTGTGGAAACCAGTGGCGTACGCAGGATCTCTTTCTGATGGAGGTTTGCACATTATTAAAATGATATTTCGATTATTATTCATTAATACGCAATAATTAAATAAACATTCTCTTTGCATGGAAACTATTTTAAATATTTTTCCTGCACAGTAAAAAAAAATTGAAAAAATCTAATAAAAATAATCTGGAAAACAGTCACTAAATAAACTGAAATGATGCAGGGGTATCAAGGGGAGCATGATGGCGCAGTGGCTTAGCTGCTCGTCTTTCACCCGGACGGCCAGGCTCCGAATCCCGGTGACGAATTTTCACCTGAAAAATCACGTGGCACCAGGAAGGGCATCCGGCCTTAAATCCCCGGCCAAAACAAAAATGATCCTGGTTGGCCCCAGCGATCCCAATTAATTGGGAAAAGCCGAAGAATGTTTAGCGGAGCGTGATGGCGCAGTGGCCTAGCTGCTCATCTTTCACCCGGACGGCCAGGGTTCGAATCCCAGTGACAGCGGGATGGAATTTTCACCTGAAAAGTCACGTGGTGTCAGGAAGCTCCGGCGTTAAATCCCCGGCCAAAACCAAAATGAGCCTGGTTGGCTCCGGTGAACCCAATTAATTGGGAAAAAGTCGAAGAGATAAATATGCCGGGGTATCTTCATGTCCATACGTGACTGCTTATACTATTGATATTATGTGGGATAAAAATTATGTTTTGTTCTCCATGTTCTTACTGCCATTTTTCTACTACAGTATTCAATCTCAAAATCTGCCTATCTGGATGGATTTATCTGTATCATTGACAGGGATAAATTGCAAAAACTCCTCGTGTAACGATTTGTCTTTAACGAAACGGACACACAGTGACACAGATATGCCCATTGAAAGCAACCAGAAGCGACGTAAAAAAGTTTCCGATCCTACACTCAGCCAGCAAAAATGATCCATGGCTAGTTCCAACGCTGAAGGAGGAGTCTCGCTGCGAGTAGATTGTAGGACATTTACCAATTGCAGAACGTGATCACATTTAAAATATATACAGGAGTAAGCAGTAGTGTGTGACAGATGGTGGGGGGAGGCGATTAAATCCTAATACCTTCTCTCCCCCATCGGTACACCACTGGTGGAAACTGTGTGATAACCGGTTCATTGTGGGTGGCTGAACTAGTGTGTGTATTCGTAATTGGGGCTAGGATTCGGGTAGAAGGCACCCATTGCCTTAATATTTAGCTATTATCCCGTTAGTCGCCTGGAATAAAACAGCGGTCAACAGGAATGATGACCGAGAGAAGCCCGGCATAAAGAAGCGAGTATTGTTGTTTATTCATTTTAGGGTCTTGGGACATCTTGGTCATCAGTTTCATGTAGTAAGAAGTGTGTTTAACTTGTCTGATAACCTACGTTTCTGTGGTGACTGTAGTAGTGCGTATAGGCCTATCTGTAGTTATTAGAGTCGGAGAGGATGTCTGTTCAGTGACTTGAAATAAGGTACTGGTATTTGCCTATAAAGAGTGTGGAAAAACATGGGGGGAAGACATGCTCAGGATAGCAGCTGTCAGCGCTAGGATTCGAACGTCCGATCTGCGGATTTTCTGCCGCTACGCCGCAAGGTACTCACATGTCGAGGAGGTCTAGCCAATCACGTCACTATACCGTTACATGACAACAGGGCAGGAGTGTAGTCTGTCAAAGCAGGAAAATTAATTCTATTATTTTTTTAGGTAGATTTCATTAGAAAGCTAACTATTGCAATGGGTACCATGTTTCGACTTCCGGAAAATTTCGACATATCATCGCGTTTCACATCCTCCAGACCCCAAAACCACCGTCAGTTCAAGAGTTTATATATAATTTATGAATGTAGACTATGTATATATATATATATATATATATATATATATATATATATATATATATATGTGTATATCAGTTTCTTGTGGACACGATAACAGCCGTAATTTTGTACCAATCACTTTGAATTTTTTTACCGAATATGTATACCTATAAAATCTCGGTCGAGTTCGTTATTAGGCTAAATCGGTCGAAGGGAGTGAAAATGGGAGGGCTTTTTCCGAAGTGAAATATTGCTATAACTCTCTTAATATGTGAAATATCGAATCCGTTCAAAGTTCATACTATGTGTCGGATAAAGCCCAAAAATTTATGTTTGAAGAGTTTTTTTATAGCACCAACCATTGACCAAAGGGGTGGAAAAAGTGGGTTATTCGGGAAACATGAATCATATCTCTCTTAATAGGCACAATATCAAAACCGTACAAAATGGACAATATTCCCCTAAGAATTACCTAATACTTTTGTCTGAAATAATTTTTGATATGATCCACCATTACGCCAAGGGATGAGAAAAATGATTTCGGAATTATAAGAAAATGCCAAGAGCTATCAGTGGTTGCCATGGCAACACTACAAAATTGATGAGGGATGAGCCATCAGACGTTGCCATGACAACGCACTTGCACGAGATCAGATTCAGATTTCCACCTGACTAAGTGTGAAGCGGGTTCGGTGACGTGACTGGTAGCATGCTGAACATCTATGCCCAAGGTCGCGGGTTCAAAGCCGGCCAAAGTCGTCGGATTTTCTAAGAGCGCTAAAAATCCCTCAGTATGCTTTCCTTTGGAGGGGAAGTTCCAACGTTCGTTGCGAGTTGCTGGTTGCGGTGGCATCTAGTAGCCAAGTTCAGAGCTAGGTGTCGTTGACGGTAGTATCTGGTAGCAACATTAGGAACTGCTGCTTGAAATTGACCGTCTGCAGTCCTTACCTGAATTACAGACTAATACAGCCATCACAATTCTCACCGTTTATCAGACAGATTCTACACTCACCCAAAGTACACGGGGTTAGATGACCGCGTTGTCGCAGCCCCTAAACTGAGGAACCAACCAAAATCTCTGCGGGGGATATAATTTTGCGTGAAGAAGTAACTGACCGTTACATAGTTACACATCAGTGTCGAAACCTTGCATAAGAACAGTGTGACCACAACTATAACAAGTAGTTCCGTGAAGAACTATACAGCCTATTTTCATATATCCTACTTATGTTAATTGCCACTATCAACATACACAATTTCAGTTTGATTGCTGTAATAGATTCGTAGATATTGAGAACCGACTAAATATTTCGGATGGTCGCCATGTTGGATTTTATATATGTAGGTCCTAGAGTTTACTGTTACATGCAGATTATTGTGAACGTGTAGTATTCAAACTTCAATCGCATAATTAAGACACAAGACAAAACTAGGAGATTTTAAATTTTTTCACAGCTACCATCTTGAGGTTATGGAAACAATTGAAATAAATTAGATGCCAGTGGATTAACATTCGGATAAAGATTTACTGTACCAAGTTTCACTGCACGCGGATGGTTAAATTGCGAGAAACGTCCATGTGAATATTTATAATTCGCGTCACCGCCATGTTGGATTTGTGATCACCAGGTTATTTAAAGTCCTATAGGTGAACTTAAGTTCATAGCCCCTATGAACATTAAAAATGCAGTTTGATTGCTAAAATAGATTCGTAGATATTCAGTATCGTCTAAATATTTCGGATGGTCGCCATGTTGGATTGTTAAATGTATAGGCCATAGAGTCATGTACCATTAAAGGAAAATTATTGCGTTGGTTCATTATTCAAACTTTCACTTCGATCGCATGACTACATCACAAGAAATAAAAACTTAATTTTAAAATTCGCACTGCCGCCATCTTGAGGTTATGTAAACAATTGAACTAAATTAGATACCAGTGGATTACAATGTGTATAAATATTTCCTGTACCAGGTTTCAGTGCGCTTGGAACATTAAATCGCGAGAAAGGTCTATTTAAATTGTTCAAATTCGCTTGGCCGCCATGTTCGTTTTGTAGTTAACCGGTTTTTGAAAATCTTATAGATGGAATTCCAGTAGTGCCCTTTATCTCCGTACAAAATTTTAGGGAGATACCGCTAATAGTTTCAGAGATATAGAATGCCGGTGAAATATTTCGCACATCCGCCATCTTGTGATTATGTAAACAATTGAACGAAGTTAGATGTCGGTGCATTACAATGTATATAAACATATACTGTACCAAGTTTCATTGCGTTTGGTTGGTCAAATCGCGAGAAACGTCTATTTAAAAGTCGCAAATTCGCTTGGCCTCCATGTTGGTTTTGTAGTTACCAGGTTTTCAAAAGTCACATAAGTGAACTTATAGTAGTTCCCTCTATCACCATAGAAAATGTCAGGGTAATATCGGTAATAGTTTCGGAGATATTGAATGCTGGTGAAATATTTCGCACAGCCACCATGTTGGATTGGTGAGTCGTAACAAAATTTGAAGGACACGGTCGAGGTCGCCGGGAATAGTGCTATGAACTTTCCGAGTTTCATTGAAATCGCTCCTGCCGTTTAGATTTTATTAGGGGGGGACACACACACGAATCACACACACACACACACACACACACACACACACACACACACACGGACAAAAGGTGATCTCATAAGCCTATTTTTTCAAAATTGAAAATAGGCTAAAAATGGACCCCAAATGACAAGAAGGTTACCATCCCCATAAGACAATAAAATGTTTAAAGTATGCATAAAATGACGAAAAACAAAGTTAATTAAGCTCCAATTATAAAATACTTTCTCGCAATAAATGAGGTCTGATCCTTCTACGAAAACCTGCATATTCTGCCTATTTTCGCCTATCCCCAAGTTTGTCCGGTGAAATCTACCTCCGCCTTCCGGCGTGCCGAGAGGACTTTTTTCTAATCCCTTATCCTCCCAGCTTGGCTCCACCCGCGGACTATCCAAGGGGTCATTCCTCTTCCGTCGCAAGGACGGTGTCTTAGAGCTGAACACACGTTATCAGCCAACTGGGGATAGTGACAAGATGGTGATAATTGTTGTTTTAAGGGGCCTAACATCTAGGTTATCGGCCCCTAATGGTTTGGGTGATAGTCAAAGATGAGATGAGAATGAAAACTCTAACGAATACTAACTACAGATTTACATAGGCTACTAGAAGAAGAAATGGTAAACAAATAAAGGACAGGGAGAAAATAAATGCCCTCAACCCTCGAAGAATGAGGATTGAGCGACTGACAGGAAGGAGAGCCATGAAAGGCAGATAGGAAAGTGATAGAGGAGAGGGCCCACCCCAAGGTCAGAGGAAAAAGGAGACAAAACGGACCCAGCTCAGGAATCCCTGGGTCGCCAACTCCAAAACTCATCAGCCGTGAGCCCTTTAGGGTGTAGCACTATCCAGGGTGCACCAGACGTGGTGGGGCTACACACACCCTGCCTCCTAGAGGACCATGTGCTGAAGGCAGGAGATCACATGAAAAGAAAAAGAAGGCTGACCCCTCGAAGAATGTGGGTATCAGGAAAGATGAGACAAGGGCCAATTAAGGCGGAAAAGTGAAAGACTCCCTAGGCCTTGGATACCCTAATACCGTCGGGGTCGGAATAGAACAAGAGTTGACCAAGAGAGATCGACAGGAAAGAAGACGGAAAGGAGCCCAGCACAAGTAAGTGGAAGCAACGCCAGACTCAGCTGGAGTCCCATGGTCGCCAACCCACGTCCCAATAGATGTGAGCCGCTGGGGGGCATAGTGACAGGCCCAGGCAACCGGTAACATGAATCTAATTAATAAAGGAAGAATCAGGGTAGGTATTTTGTAAGGAAGTTAGCCATGGGCCAGTTGAAAGAAACTTGCTGGCATTTGCCCGATGGTGAAAATGGGATGCTACGGCAGAGGTGGAATTCAAACATGCGTTTTCTCGATGCCAATGAGCCACGTGCTATCACGTTAGCACTCTCGGCCATCGCGGCCGGTGGTAGAGTTATTAACGTTTGTTAACAACCTGTCAGCATTCCACGCTGCCTTATTATATTACAGTACTGGGAGACGCCAAGCTTGCGTCTTTTCACCACTGCTCTCGGGTCAGTCTGCATTTTAGCGTGTCGAGAGCTGTCATAAGCTGAGACAGTTCACTAAGTTATTATATCCTGCTTTGATCAAACGTCTGCAATTCTTAGACTATATAAATAAGAACGCGTCACGCCACTACTTACCAATTAAGCGCCCACGTGGAGGAAATGCGATTGGTATCAAATAAGTAAATAAGAACCCTTCCTTGAGGGGCTCATATGTTTGGCGACCACGGGGCCGCTGCTAACTTCGACATTGGGTCCATTTAATTGTTCAGGGCTCCTCTTGTCGATATCCATTGGTCATATCTCGTTCTCTTTCCACCCTGGAGGTAATAGCTTTTATAAAACCTTGAGTGTCTTTCATTTTCCGCCCTAATTGACTCTCCTCTCGGTTAGTGGGTGGCTTCGGTGGCGTAGTTGGTAGCATGCTGAGCTTCTATGCCCAAGGTTGCGGGTTCAAACCCGGCCAAAGTCATCGGATTTTTAAGAGCGTTAAAATCGCTCAGTATGTCTTCCTTCGGAGGGGAAGTAAAACCAGCGGGCCTATGTCATAGATTTATGCCATGTAAAAGAACCTTCCACTAATTACACTTGTATGAAGCTAAATTATAGGTTAGATTTGACTAACGCTCTTAAGACACAACGTTCGTCGCCAGGAGCCGACTATGGTGGCATCTAGTAACTAAGTTCACAACTAGTTGTCGTCGACGGTAGCATTAGGTAGCAAAAGTAGGAACTACTTGAAAATTGAATGTCTGCAGTCCTCACCTGACTTATAGATAACACACACTAATACAGTCATCACATTTGACACTGGTTATCAGACAGATTCTACACGCACCCAAAGTACACGGGGCTACATGACCGCGTTGTCGCAGCCTCTAAACTGAGGAACCAACCAACGAGCTTCTCTGATAGCCTCTTTTTTTGAGTGGTCAGACATCTCGTTGTTTCTTTTTTTCTTCTTATCAAACGTTTGTATTCTTATAGACAAATACTTAATGCAAGAGGCCGTAAAGAGCGCAGGGTGTGTGAAGACTCACGTTATGAAGAGATTTGTGGATCGTATTTTTCAAGACAGTCCGCCACATTACGCAATGGCTAGCACTCTTGGCTGTCACCACGGAGGCCCGGGTTCGATTCCCGGCTCTGTCATGAATAGAACGGCGTACACTTGGCCTCGTGAGGCAATACCGTAAGTCAATAAATTGTAATTCTTGAGTACAGTGTTATATTATAACCTTCTTCAGCAAACAGTATTTGATACAAATGAAAGTTTCAAGACTGACACAATTTTTATAACATGGCTGATTTCAAAATTATTTCCAATATGCTAACTATCTAAATTGATTAAAAACACTCTAAAAGACTAAAGATCAGATCTGTAACAACTTTTAGAAAGCGATGAAAGATAAATCTCTTGTAAAGATAGCTCGAAGTGGAAATGCCAAAGATGGGGAAATGATGTAATGGTTCATTGGAACTTTTTGAGGATGGGATGATTTGTAACTGTAATCATGTGTTTACGTTGGAATAAACAGTTTTATGATAATGTTACTGTGAAAATAGTTAGTCCAATAAAATAGAGTAGTTTATAAATGAGTGAAATAAGCAACAAATTGCAGTGATGATAGCAAGGGACAAATCTCAGGAATGTCACAGGGAATGATTGTGTGTATTTGCAATTTAGGAAAGATTTGGGAAGGTTATCCCGGTATTTACATGGAGTAGAAGTGGGAAGCCATGGAAAATCACTTCAAAGGATGGCTGATATAAGAATCGAACCCATCTCTCCTGAGTTTTCCCTCACGAGGCTGAGTGAACCCCGTTCCAGCTCTTGGACTAGAATTGTATTTCTTGGCAGAGTCAAGAATCGAACCAGGACCTCCAAAGTGACAGCCAAGATGTTGATGATTGTTGTTTTAAGGGGCCTAACATCTAGGTTATCGGCCCCTAACGGAAACTTCAATCGCGTAATTAGGACACAAGAAACAACAAGTAGTTCCGTGAAGAACTATACAGCCTATTTTCATATAACCCACTCATGTTAATTGCCTCTATCAACATACAAAATATCAGTTTGATTGCTGTAATAGATTCATAGATATTGAGAACCGACTAAATATTACGGATGGTCGCCATGTTGGCTTTTATTTATGTAGGTCCTAGAGTTATGTACTGTTACATGAAGATTATTGTGTACGTGTAACATTCAAACTTCCATCTCATGATAAGGACATAAGAAGTAACAAGGAGATTTTAAAATATCGCACAGCTGCCATCTTTTGGTTATGGAAACAATTGAAATAAATTGAATGCCAGTGGATTAACATTAACAGTCGTTTAAGGATTTACTGTACCAAGTTTCACTGCACTCGGATGGTCCATGTGAATATTTATACTTCGCGTCGCCGCCATGTTGGATTTGTGATCACCAGGTTATTTAAAGTCCTATAGGTGAACTTAAGTTCATAGCCCCTATGAACATAAATAAATTCAGTTTGATTGCTATAATAGATTCGTAGATATTCAGAGCCGTCTAAATATTTCGGATTGTCGCCATGTTGGATTGTTAAATGTATAGGCCATAGAGTCATGTACCATTAAATGAAAATTATTGCGTAGGTTCATTATTCAAACTTTCACTTCGATCGCATGATTACGACACAAGAAATAAAAACTTTATTTTCAAATTCGCACAGCCGCCATCTTGAGGTTATATAAACAATTGAACTAAATTAGATACAAGTGCATTACAATGTGTATAGACATTTCCTGTACCAGATTTCATTGCGTTTGGAACATTAAATTGCGAGAAAGGTCTATTTAAAATATTCAAATTCCCTAGGCCGCCATGTTCGTTTTGTAGTTAATCGGTTTTTGAAAGGCTTATAGATGAACTTCCAGTAGTGCCCTTTATCTCCGTACAAAATTTCAGGATGATTCTCCTAATAGTTTCAGAGATATAGAATGCCGGTGAAATATTTCGCACATCCGCCATCTTCTGGTTATGTAAACAATTGAGCGATGTTAGATGTCGGTTCATTACAATGTGTATAAACATATACTGTACCAAGTTTTATTGCGTTTGGTTAGTTAAATCACGAGATACGTCTAGTTAAAAGTCGCAAATTCGCGTGGCCGCCATGTTGGTTTTGTAGTTACCAGTTTTTCAAACGTCACACAGATGAACATCTAGTAGTTCCCTTTATCACCGTAATAAATGTCAGGGTGATATCGGGAATAGTTTCGGAGATATTGAATTCTGGTGAAATATTTCGCACAGCCGCCATATTGGATTGGTAAGACGTAACAAAATTTGAAGGGCACGGTTGGGGTCGCCCGGAATAGTGCTATGAACTTACCGAGTTTTATTGAAATCGCTCCAGGCGTTTAAAATTTATTAGGGGGGGACCACACACTCACACTCCTCACACACACGGACAAAAGGTGATCGCATAAGCCAATTTTTTCAAAATTGAAAATAGGCTAAAAATTAAGTTAGACTGAAAATACGTACAAAATGTAACTCAGATTGAAACGACTCACTAAATGTAGAGTGGAAATACTTACAAAAGGTAATTTTGAAGGAAAATACTCACAAAAGGAAGAGATTGAAAAATACGCACAAAATGTAGTTTAGGTTCAAAATACTTACAAAATGCAATGTAGATTCGAAATACTCACAAAATGCAATTGAAATTCAAAATATTTACAAAACGCCTATCCTACAAAATGCAATTTAGATTGAGAATACTTGCAAAATGCTGTTTACGTTGAAAATACTTACAAAATGCAATTGAAATTCAGAAAACTCACACAAATGGTACTAGACATTTCAAAGACTTACTAAAAAGCAATTTAGATTGCCAATCCTTACAAAATGCAATTGAGGTTGAAAATACTCGCAAAATGCAATTAAGATTGAAAATACTTACAAAATGCAACTTAGTTTGAAAATACCTAAAAACTGTAGTGTAGAGTCAAAATATTCATAAAATGGAATTTAGGTACATGGGGAGCCAATTCACAAAAACAGTGCGGAAATCTTAAAGAGAACAGGAAATATACTGAAAAGAAAATGAAAGCTGATCCCTAGAAGAATGAGGGATCAGGAAAGATGAGAGAAGGGCCAATGAAGGCGGGAAAGGAATAGACTCCCTAGGCCTCAGGTACCCTAACACCGTCGGGGTCGGAAGAGAACAAGAGAGGTCGAAAGGAAAGAAGACGTAGAGTAGCCCGACACAGGTAAGTTGAAGCAATGCCGGACTCATCTGGTGTCCCGTGGTCACCATCCCACGTCCCACTAGATGTGAGCCCCTGGGGGGCAGCCAAGAACTCCCCTGATAAGAGGAGGGGCGGGTGAAGGTGAGATAGGTGTTTCCTTACTAAAATCGAATCAGGCGATAGTGTAATAGTATAAGAGTATGCAATAAAAGCCGGGTAGTCTTGAGCTACAGATTGCCCGCGAGCCTGGTGGTTGTCCGGTCGTGAGCAGAATAGTAAAGAATTATGAGAAACAGAGAAGGAGGGGGTGAGGGATATCTTTTACATTGTACACCAAATAATAATAGAAAATTCCAGAGCGGCAGGAACACAGCGTGTTTTATTACTGCCATCTTGAATTATGAGCAGCCCTATATCACATTTTATTACCATGTCTTTTATTATGCTGATGAGTGTAGCCGATAAGAAAAGTGAAAGTCAGAGCTCGTGTGCCGGCAGGTGCGGGGTGACATCGCTTTAGGGTGGTGTGCGGCAGCATCCTTGTGTCTTCTTGTGTTGTAGCAGTGTGGTCATCAGCACCGTGTGCTGTGACATTGCTATAGGGTAGCATGAAAACCCTTAAAATCACATAGGCCTCGCTATGTATATACAGTAGTTCATTCTTATGTGACGATCTTGGAGGTGGATGTGACGTCTTACCCACCGTAAGCATAAGCAGGTTCCACACACAATTCAGAAAAGCCGAGGTGAACAGCGAAACACCACACTCATATACTCTTCTCTGAAGTCTTAACTGAACACGAATCGACAGTTTGATGCTGGCCGAAGCTGGGGTGATAGGCTTGCTTGGTAGCTCGTAAACTCGCTCCGAAGATAGTAATTTAAATTTCCACTGAATGGAGATTGTTGGAAGAAATGAAAACATAAAGAAACTTATATTGGGGGAATTTTTAGCCTACTTTCGATTTTTGCAAAAAAATGAAAGTAGACTTATGAGATCAACAAAGAGCGAAAAAAGTGTGTCTCTCTGTGTGTGTGTATGTGTGTGTGTGAGTCTGTGTGTGTGTGAGTGTGTGTACTCTGAATGACTGCCCCCACCCACCCCCCCCCTATCAATTCGAACACGGTGAACGCGAATTGAACGAAATTTGGTACAAAGGTAGCACTAGCAAAGGACACCTCAGTGACATGTTTTATATCGCCGCCATCTTGACGGAAACGTAATGGCGGCCACACAAATGTTCAAAGCTTAAATCAAATTACGACTAACCTAATCATCCGATCTCTACCAAATTTTGCAACAATATACCTTTATGGGGGGAGCATCCTTATACCAAACTAATAGGTCATCAGCCTAATAGTTTCCGGATGGCGGCCATCTTTGTGTGAAAATCGATTCCCCCTATTAATTCGAACACGGTGAAACCGAATGGAATGAAATTTGGTACAGAGGTAGCACTAGCAAAGGGTACCTCAGTGTCATGTTTTATATCGCCGCCATCTTGACGGAAACGTAATGGCGGCCACACAAATATTCAAAGCTTAAATCAAATTACGATTAACCTAATCATCCGATCTCTACCAAATTTTGCATCAACATACCATTATGGAGGGAGCATCCTTTGACCAAACTAATAGGTCATTAGCATAATATATTGTGGATGGCGGCTATCTTTGTGTGAAAATCGATTCCCCCTATTAATTCGAACACGGTGTAACCGAATGGAACGAAATTTGGTACAGAGGTAGCACTAGAAAAGGCCACCTCAGTGTCATGTTTTATATCACCGCCATCTTGACGGAAACGTAATCGCGGCCACCCAAATGTTAAAGGCTAAAATGTAATTACGACCAACCTAATAATCTAGTCTCTACCAAATTTTGCAACAACAAATCTTTATGTGGGAAGCATATTCTGACCAAACTGCTAGATCATCAGCCCAATAGTTTGCAGATGGTGGCCAAAGTATGTGTGCAAATCGATTCCCCCTATCAATTCAAACACGGTGAAACCGAATTGAACGAAATTTGGTACAGAGGTAGCACTAGCAAAAGGCACCTCAGTGTCATGTTTTATATCGCCGCCATCTTGACGGAAACGGAATGACGGCCACCCAAATGTTAAAAGCTTAAATCAAATTTCGACCATCCTAATAATTTGATCTCTACCGGATTTTGCAACAACATGCCTTTTTGTGGAAAGCATCTTATGACTGATTACAACTGACCCAATAGTTTGCAAATAGCGACCATGTATGTGTGCAAATCCATTCCCCAGATCAATTCAAACACGGTGAAACCGAATTGAATGATTTTTTTTACAGAGGTAGCACTAGCAAAGGGCACCTCATATTCATGTTTAATATCCCTATAGCACGTTGTATTTCAACAAGCTACTACAACCAACATTCAATTATACTCCTTGAAAAGGACAAAGAGTTATAACAATAGCCATGCATTTAGGAGAAAGTAGGCTATATGTTCTTTACTGAACATCTTGTTAAAGATAGAGATAATTATGCTGTCGCAGACGCTTTTGTTAAACTTTTCATGCTGAACAATTCTTACACACATATACTAGGTAGTATACAGTATGGACATTTTTAACGGTTTACCCAGCGTAAGCATAAAAGGCGCACGGACGGCAGCTTTTTCGTCCACTTGATTCACTAAAATCGTTACTGCTCGGCTTCCTTTGGTCATAAATGAATGTTTTTATACAGAAACCTTCCTCGAGAAATCCTTAACAGAATGGTGAAAAAAAACGCATCATAATCAATCCTGTAGTTCACGAGATTACCCGTTACATTCAAAAATTGGGGACTTGGTTTTATAATATGAAGAGAAGGAAACAAAAATGGATCACTTTAAAAACTAAAGAAACAAATTTCAGCTCAAATTGGAATTAAAATTGATTTAACTCAAAATTCATAAAACGGTTTTCAGAAAGCGTTAAATTAGGAAGCTAATTGTTAAAAGACGTTTTAAACGTTTCTCAAGAAAACGATTAATTAATTAAACATTTAACGAAACGCGGTTAGTAAGAAAACGTTTTAACGCTTAAACAATCGAACTTTTCATTATATATGAATCGCAGCCAATGGCCATAGCTGGGTATTTTAATTGAATGCCCGTCGACTCCTATCAAGTTCAATTTCAAGCAGTTCCAACTTTGGCTACCAGTTCCTACTGTCACTAACACCTAACGGCACATGTTGGAACTTAAGAGAGCGTTTTTAACCAGCCAGATATAACCTACAAATTTTGCCACTCACTACCAATTATAGTGGTAGGTTCTTTTACTTGCCATGAATCTATGACATAGGCCCACCGGCTTTACTTACCCTCCGAAGGAAGGCATTCTGAAGGATTTTAACGCTCTTAAAAATCCGACTATTTCGACTTCGGCTGGGTTTGAACCCGCTATCTTGGGCATAGAAGTCAGGCAGGCTACTGTCTACGCCACCGAAGCCTTTTAATAAGGAGTCTATACTAGTAACCCAAACGCTTTTACATAATATTGCCATCATCTCCACAACTTCGTGATTTCAGATTTGGACAGATATTTCCCACCGGACACGCTGTGGATAGAAAGTAAATAGATTTTGAGACACACTGTATTGCAAATGATACTAACATTTCGTTTGTTGCATAAAACGTCTCACCCAATATTTGAAAAATGTAGGTGCTTCTAGACACGTTCAAAAACTTTGTGCGAAATTTTAAAGAAAATATGCTACTTTGTGCCTGTCCTCACCAGTTTAGGATTGATTTTTCTGCGGTGGAGAGAATTTACAAATATTTGAGGAGGAGAGGAATACGTTATTAAACTGTTAGTCTATTTATGAGTATATTAACGTACTGTATATATAGGATTACCAAAATTACAGCTGAGCTAACTGTGTTAAGGCTCAATGTCAGGGGTCAGGTAAACGAGTACCGGTACGTAAATTATCCGTGATTTCCCATTTTCTTATCCAGGGAGATGACGGGCTGGAACCTTCTAATTACTTGCCCCGTTTGATTAGTTTTATTTCTCATGAACGCCCCTGGTCTGGCATTTTCTGTTCATTTAATTGGCCGACTAACATTATATTTATTTTTCAAGTGTGTAAGGAAGGCTAGCAACCTGCTTCACTTGTACTTTCTACACCTGCTAAAAATGTCTTCAGCAACCTCGGACCTGTGGGAGAGACGGAGTCCCATTCTCATTTGACAGATCAGACATTCCATGGATACGAACAGGAAATCATTCACGCTACATGAAACTATTCATATGAGCCAGGGGCAAATAACCTCACTATTCCACCCCTTAAGCCAAGCCACGCCAACGCGAGCACTTAGTGCTTGCGCGCCCCGGTGCTGCATCGAGAGGCACTGGTACTTTTCCCCTCCCTCCCTTCTTTCTCTACAGTCAGACTTGGATGATGAGCAATGGATCCCTGACCTCGCTTTCATAAAAGACATCACAGGGTATTTAAATGATTTAAATATCTTGTCGCAAGGCAAAGATAAATTAATCAGTACTAACTTATGTGTAACGGCAATGAAAGTTTCAAATTGCAGCTTGTGCTATTTAAAAGTCAGTTTCAAGAAGGAAATTGGGACAATTTTCTCTATCTAAAATCCCTGAATGTAAGTACTTATGAACATATCAGTGAGTACAAAAAAGCGTTACAGTCATTGCATAAAGAATTTGAAGATAGGTTTGAAGAAATAAAACAAGTAAAACCGGCACTAATAGTTTTCATGAGCCTATTTCGGTGTGCCCAGAGGTTGCCCTATCAAGTCTCCAAGTTGAGCTGATAAAACTACAGTTCGATTCAATTTTGACAGATCGCTATTACCATTGCACTCGTGATTTGATTTCATTTTATAAAGGCGTTGAGGAACAAGAATTCCCGATGATTCATGTCCTTGCCCTGAAATTTGTTGCTATGTTCGGAACAACGTTCGTTCGTTTGTGAACAAATGGTTTCAATTATGAATATTAAGAAAATAAAAACAAGGTCAAGTTTGTCTGATGCTTCCTTGGTAGCTATACTTTGAATTGCAACTGCCAAAATGATTGTTCCAAATATCGGAAAATTAGTGGCGTCAAAGCGATGCCAAAGATAAACAAAGGATGCTGAAAATTAGTGCAAAATCAGGAGCACGATAAAACTATTATTTCTGTCAGTGCACACAATTGGCATTATTATTATTATTATTATCATCATTATTATTCGTTTTCATACCACTACGCCACCCGACGCGCGCTGATTTGCTCAGCTCCATTCACCAATCAACAACAACACGACTCGCGCCTCGCTAAGCGTTGCCACTACGTTCCTCTCCTACCACTGCCACAACAGTGCCGTGTCTGCCGGTACAGCAGAGCACCGGTGCTTTTGCCGGTGCTGGCCGGTGCTTGCGAAGCACCTGAGTTGGCGTGGCCTGCCTTAACAGTACATTATGCAACGAACCTATGAAATGAAAATCCACAGCCTGCTTCCAGTCTCCGACCGGGTCAGGAATGGAATGAATGAAGCCCCCATCTAGCGGCGAGGATATGGACTGTGCCGGCTGCCGAGGCCTGACGCACTCCTCCGGGGCAATGATTAAATGAATGACAGATGAAATGAAATGATAGTGGAGAGTGTAGCTGGAATGAAATGTTGACAGGGAAAACCGGAGTACCCAGAGAAAAACCTGTCTGCCTCCGTTTTGTCCAGCACAGATCTCACATGGAGTGACAGGGATTTGAACCACGGACCCAGCGGTGAGAGGCCGGCGTGCTGCCGCCTAAGCCACGGAGGCTTCCTATGCAACGAACCTATAATGGCAATAATTAAGACACGAGTATGTTTATAAAACGAGCGTAAGCGAGTTTTATCATTTCAAATGATCTCGTCGACTTCATCGTTATGATTTGGTCTACCGTTATGCGTTACGGTTACGGAGAGGAAATGTACTAAAGTTGCACTTGAGCGTATAATGTCATCATGTTGGTCTGTGCATATGCACCGAGTCTGAGTTTACTCCTGGGCTATGGCGTTATGCGATATGGAGACGGAGAGCGTATGACGTCATCATGTTGTTCAGTGCATATGCAGCGAGTCTGAGTTTACTTCTGGGCTATGGCATTATGCGATACGGAGACGGAGAGCATATGACGTCATCATGTTGTTCATTGCATATGCACTGAGTCTGAGTTTACTCCTGGGCTATGGCGTTATGCGATACGGAGACGGAGAGCGCGTGACGTCATGCAGCAGAGTACACCTCTCGCTCTCCGTTCCTCGCGCGGGAAGCCTTAGTTAATGGGTAATGTAGTCTGTTGAAAGAGTCCTGGGGATTCGAGCGAAGCAAGAAGCCTTCCTGCCTTTCTAACATGTGTAGCATTTGTAGCATGCGTCTTTTGAAATGATGTTAAGTCTAGTCTTTCAGACTGACTGTAACTTTTTTTTTTATAACTTCCATAGAAGTGTCTTAAATTATAGGCGAGTTGCATACGACTGTTTATGTTCGACGATATTTATAACGTTATTATATGTTTTAGCATACATATTCATAAATATCTTAACCTAGATGTTAGGCCCCTTAAAACAACAATTATCATCATCATCATCATCATCATAAATATCTGTGGGATGCAGTTAATTCAGTTAGTGAACAGGGCGCGCTGGCTTTGCTGACTGAACAGAGCGCATGCGTGGGTCAAGGCACTCCGAAAGCAGAGACCATTCACTTTGCTTGCCAACACAGAACACCTATTGTTTAGAGTCTGCCGTCCAGCTTTATAGAATTCACTAATATTGTCACCGAAGTGGTTTGAAAGCAATGCGCTGTGTAGAAATTGGATTTGGAGATATTAATGTCCAGTGCTATTTCTTTCTGATATTCGCCAGATAATTTACGCGAACATATGGACCACTTTCCATGTCGGTAATTTATATAGACATGTTGCATTTTGAGCGCATGTGCGAAGGTATCCATACCTAATTGGTCACACAACTGTTTCTTGAGCTCTGATTGGTGGGAGAAACTGTTTCATAATGAAAAATGGTGTTATAATGAGCCACATTATGATACAGTTTTCCGACACACAATGTGTATATTTCGACATCGTCCAACATAAAACAACACTAACTAACCAAATGAGCCGAATCAGATGGTTGGGTCATGTGAAGAGAATGGGGAGGAGAGATTGATGAGTTCGGCTGTAGAGGATAACAGAAGCAGAGGTTGACCCAGAAGGTAATGGTTAGATTCAGTTTTGAGCGATTTCAAAGGGAGAGGTGAAGCAGAGGAGGCGACAGTGCTAACTGCTAATAGGGGATCATGGAAGTGAATTAAATTGTTCGCAAACAGAGGATTGCAGATTATATTTTGAAGGGCAAAGCAATCTCAAATCAAAATGTGTGTATGTAGTGTTTTATCATTTTAAATGATCCAGTCGACTTCATCGTTACGTTACGGTGACGTCACGAAATGTACCGAGAATGCACTGAGGTGTGTGACGTCATAGTACCGCTTGGTGTATGTGTACTGAGTTCACTGGTGAGCTCTGGCGTTGCGAGACGGCAACGACACGGCGAGCGTGACGTCATCCAGCCAGCTCCCTCCTTTCACCGCGCGCTCCAGCTCGCTCATGACTTGTAACTTTCTAGCGGTCTGATTCTTTCTTGATCATCTAACATGTCAAGAGTCTTTGGCTTCGAGCGAAGCGAGAAGCCTCCGGCCTTTCTAGCATTTCTCAGCATTTGTAGCATTTAAAATGATATAAAGTCCAGTCTTTCAGACTGACTCTTTTCTAATATTATTTCACTACTCAAATTATCTTGGTAATTCTTATTCTTCTAATCCGGAGATACAGCTTTCACTGAGGACTTAGAAGGATAATATTTGAGAACCGAGAAGGGAAAAGATAAACAATCCGTTTAGGTAACGGTTTGAAGGAATATCTTGAGATGAGAAGATTTCTTATAAGTTATGGTGGAGCTGATTACTATGATAAGAGGGTTGGTTAGTTGTAGACAGTTCACCTGCTCATCATCTTCTTAGCGTGTCACGAGATTCTATCGTAGAGCAAGCTTAGCATCAGCTCTGCATTCATAACACCAACAATAGTCTGATGTCAACAAGAACTTCCCAAAAGGCACATCAGTTGAAGTGGCGTTCAACTATTATTATTATTATTATTATTATTATTATTATTATTATTTATATTATTATTATTATTATCACATTCATTTCCCCACATAAGTCGGACAAATCAACATATCGTCGGCTTGTTTGCAAGACGGTATGATAACTTCAACTGAGAAACGAGTGAACTATGGAACAGGTCTCCAAGATGTCGGGAGGGGGGGGGGGGGGCGTGGTGGTGCAGCGGTCGAGCTGTTTGCCTCTCACCAAGGTGGACTGGCTTCTATTCCCGGTCAATGCATGTGAGATTTTCGAAGTGAAAGGCCATGTCCTGTGGTTCGGATGCCACGTAAAAAGGAGGTCCCGTGGCTCATAATCACAAGATTCACGGTCACGTAAAACTACAATCTTCCTTCCTCTCTTCCTCCCTTCCAAGATGACGGCCTTCTACATGGTGATATGTAGACCAGGATGTATTCCCAATATTTCTAGATTGCGAGCCAATGATTTTGGGATGATGCCGGTAGAAGAAATGACTATGGGCAGAACCACTACACTTTCCTGTCTCCACATTTGCCGTGTTTCCTCAGCCAAGGGCAAATATTTGGTAATCTTCGCACACAGGTTTGTTGCAGATTATGGGATTTGGAATTGGTATTATTATTATTATTATTATTATTATTATTATTCTTTCTTCGTTTTGCCCACTTAGGGAGCGCGCTTGAACTTGTTGACTCGGGTTGATGGAGCTTTCCTCTTCTTCTCCTCCCAAAATCTCCTCATGAACTCACTATGCCCCTTCTTACGCTCCTCCGTCCATTTCTTTCCAGTGGTCTTTTTAGCTTTTTCGGCGAAAGAGTGATTTGTAACTCGGGTTCCAAAAGTCTTACGATTCATGATGCTATCTTCTGTAATGTTTATTTCCTCTAAGTCCTGTTTGATTTCTTCTAACCAACTGATTTTGACCTTCTTTGAATTAATTATATCAAGCAGTTTTTTTTGCATATCTGGTGTTGTCCATTCGGCAGATGTGACCATAAAATTTCAATCGTCTCTTACGCACGGTATCAGTGAATTTATTGATTGCTGTGTACAAGTCTGTGGTTTTCCTTTTAATCCATATACCATTAACATAAATGGGGCCATATATTTTCCTGAGAATTTTACGTTCCTGGATTTCGATTTCACCAATTTGAGAGTGGCCTCCTAGAGATATAGTTTCGGAGGCGTACAATGCTTCCGGAAGAACAACTGTCTGGTAGTGCCGTAGTTTTGCATTTCGTGACATCACTCTTTTATTATAGTGATTCCTTGTTATTCGGTATGCTTTCTGAAGTTTGGTAGCTCTTTCTAAATTAGCTTTCCTGTCCAATCCAGACGGTACAATAATTTCTCCTAAATATTTGAAGGAAGGTACGTGTCTAATTATTCCATAGTTGGTCTGTAGTGGAGATCTCGGGATATTCTGGTCTCCATTTACTATGAAATGCGTCTTCTCATACGATATTTGGAGTCCTGTCTTTGATGCTAACTCATGTAACTTCTCTATGGCATACTTGGTTTCTTCACTAGTCTTGGTAAAGATAGCTAGATCATCAGCAAAAGCTAGGCATTTTACTTTTATTTTCTGTTCCAGAGTACCAATGCTTATGCCTTTGATGTTGTTTTCCCACTCCCTGATGACTTTGTCTAACACTAAGTTAAAAAGCAGTGGGGAGAGGCCGTCACCTTGTCGAACTCCGGTATGTACTGTACCCTTATGTGAACTACATAAAGATATTCTAGTGCGCTGATGCACCTACGACTTCAATACAAACTGTACATTAACATAACAGTCATACAATGTGACTTCTTAAATATCACAAATTAATTATTCCTTAAACCTCTTGGTTTTTAACAATTATGTGTGCCGTGCGTGTTTTGATTTTTCTCTTCTCACCAAACAAATGCTTGCATGCATTTACCTATTCGGACGTTGCACCGCAATCCACGTGCAACTCCATAATTATGTAAGCTACCCCTCCACTTCCTCTATTTATATGGTTCCATTGCATGCTGTATGTGATTCCTAGATAAAACGTTACGTTATAGCTTGTGTCGGATGGCATAATTATATTACCTCGCTCTCGTGGCGATTGGCATCTGGTAACTAACTTCAAAACTTGGTTTCAGTGACAGTACAAATACATCATCTAACTATTCGTCAGATAGCTACAATAATGAACCATCAGGATAATCTATAATTATCCATGTGTTCCTAAACCACATGGCTACATTACTCGACATAACAATCTTTCATTATATGTCATTTACCAGGGTCGAAAATCTGTCCCTTTCAACTCGCCTTGACGGTTCGAGTTTAGACTGCAGACCCTCGGCTAGAGGAGTCCGCACACAATAGAAAGTGGGATGGGTGTTCCACCAATTACCTCGACCCTCCTTAAAGGTTTTGAATGCTTTCCTTTCTAAGCAGTAAAGATTTACAAGACAAATACTGTCGTCTGACCGACACACATATCCCAAAGGATCTTAATTGACTATTATGCAAACAGGTATTGAATGAGCTTTTATAATTACTCCTACACAGAGGATATAATAATTACTGGCCTCACACGGGTCCATTCAACATGAAGGTTCGGGGTTCCTAATGCATTAGTCTAACGGGTGACCGATGTCTCAAGTAAAATATAGGCGCTCACTGCAGCTGTCGCCATGAGTTTCGCTACCACAAGCGGAATAACTCATTAATAAGTTCTCGGGAGACCATAGAGTTTCGAGGTGTCCTCGTTCTCCTCGTCTCTATCACAGGATCCTAACCCGGAACACTTTCATATCCTTCCTCAGAGCTAGGGTACACACTACAACTCTGGCATAAAATTATATCTCCACTTATGCCCACGACATAGGAGATTTCATACGTAGAATAGACCATCTGGCCCCTACTCAATGCTACGACCTCCGACCTATATTATTAAGAGAAATCTAACAATTACTCTATAAGCTTCTCCTATAAGCTGCAAATTCAATTCACTAAAAGCTCTTTCATGCCTGGCATCATTACTGAATATATGCAATATTCTGATATAAAACTTCTTTCCTTACTTACTGTAATGTAATCTTACTGTATCATCTTACTGTTTAGATTGATAAGTCTTGCAATTAGCGTAAATCTCTCGCTTACAACATTTATTTGTTTCCTGATGTGTTCATTCATACTTTTAATATTCATTATTATTACCATTAATCTCACTGACATAAATGACCAAAATCATTACTTTATTATTCTTATTAATCTCACTGACATAAATGACCAAAATCATTACTTTATTATTATTCTCACATAAATTACCAAAAATCCGACATAGCTAAACGTCTTAAAATCCGAACAATCGCGTTCGTCACATTTACATAACTGATTGCCATTCTTAATTCATAGTGGGAATAATTACTCCACTTAATGATGCAAATTAACATCTCAACTCTATAAAAAATCAACACGATAATGATTAAACATGGAGGATCTGCCTCTTAAACTGATTTTTACTGGCATCTTTAAGGAATTCACAACATGCAATGGCCCATATTTCTACATAATCATAACTTGTGGGGTACTTACATTTCTATAGGCGTCTATGGTGGCTCCAACCAATCATATTTCTCCATGTCGCCTGCCATTAGCAGGTTTAACGCGACATATTCATCTTGCAAACACACATTTTATAACACATAATTTTCATCAACAACACGACACGTTGCATAACTCTCAGGAAGCTATTGCTCCCAAACATGTGAAACACTTATCTAATCACTACTTTAAAGGATATTTTACATATGTTGTACACTTAACACACGTCACTTTATACACTTTTTCAATGTTGAAATTCCCTAGCAAAGATCGAAATTGCAGGTGTCGACAGCATCCTCCGTGCTCCTATCAACTCCTGATTGAAAGTCTGGTTTACCTGCTTTCGGAATTCACCAACAGTTTTTATTATTCTTACTCCTACGGTAAGCGTCCTGCGCTGCATAAATATGCTAGCTCCCGTCCTGAGTTTTTATCATCTGGTACTCTCATGACATTACCAAACACGTCATAGAGCTTCATTTAGCGCATTCCATCGTAATTACACATATACGATCATTCAATACTTTACACATTGCGCTCAACACTGTCCAATACTTTACACAAATAATTATTTACAATAGTTCTGCCATTAGCCTACACGGTGCTTCATAACTGAACACGGCATAGTTCGTACTGCTGATTATGCCTATAGTACGACTATTATTCATACAAGCTTATAAAATGCTTCATTTACATGTACCAGTCTTTGTTCGGCGTCTATTATGAGTAGAACCGCCATGCATTCTGCCTTGACGAACTTGCTTCAAAGTGGCTGTACCTGACTGAAGATTCACTTGACGACTGCTCGTACCTTACTTGAAGACTGCTGTATACTGCTTACATACTGTCTCGTACTGCCCTCGTACTTGTTGCATACTGATTGCAACTTACTGCAACTGTGCTACAACTGGGTAACTTCTAACGTCGTGGAGACTGCGTAAGACTGCAACTTGGGCTGTAACTGGGTGCAAACTGCACGTGAACTGCGCGTAGACTGAGCTTCAACTGAGAGAGACTGGGTTTCAACTGAGTGCTCCTCCAAGGGTCTACTCCCTTATATCGTATTCCCACGGAAATTAGGGCGAAATCTTCCGCGTAATCTTGGCTCCTCTCCCAGCATGAATCTGGTCTCCAAACCATGATCATTGGGTTCCTCTTTCTTCACAGATTCCAAAACTATCTGCGTGCAAAGGAATCGCTCGTTCAATTAATTAATATTAATTCCTTTCTCCATAGCGTGGGACGCTATCTTACGGGTATTCCCCGGCAACATTCTCAAATCTATCCGCGCACAATGGTCGTTTTTCAGTCCTTCCGCACTTCGTCAAATATGCCCCAATTTCGCAGGTAAAAGGCTCTAAAATTAGCCTCCTGCCAAAAGATTCATCTGTGAGCAACTCTCATCTCAATTCGTTGCTCCAATCACGAGTAATCAATGATTTTCCTGGGCATCTCTCCTCCCACTCCTCAAATCTATTCTACGTCGGGGAATAACTGGGTCATTATTCAGGCCTCCCCCCTGCTCCAGACGACAGAATGGGGTCACAGAAATGGACATGGCTCCACTGGGCCCCACCCACAATTCTGGGCTAATTTGTAAAATGTCAACTCTGTCCTCTCCGTGCTTCAAGCCTCGTATAGCCTACACCAAGTAGTCTAATAATGCTGTAATCTGCTCATTATTCCCTGCATTATTTTAATAAATAATGTCATTGCACCAAAATCACACCAGTGATTAAATATACACTCCTTTCGAGGGGTTTTTACCATGAAACTGCCTCTACAGATCTCTGGTTCGTTCCCTGGTGGAACCTTTATACCGAGATCACAGTCTCTGAGAACCACGTTCAATTCCAGTCAGCATAACCTCCTCGGGTTCATATTCCCCTTGCGAAACTTATAAAAGTCAATTGCAAGTGGCTTTCTATAAGTAACCAGCTGACTGTCTACCACTGTCGGTGTTTACATCTGGGGTCCTTCACCTCGTCTGGCTGCGAGTAGGTTAGTACTGTTCCCCCTTCCACACTCGGCCTTGTTCCTAAGCTGTTCATTCTCCATGCGGAGGGTCGCGTTTATGGCCTCAACCTCTCTCGCCACTCTGACCATTTCTTCATAGAATTCTCGCAGACACTGGCATTCTTTCTTCTCTTCGCTTACACTGGGTAAACTGTCTGCTTCTCGTCCCGCCTTGCTGTTCCAACTTTCAGGTCTGACTGCTTGACTGACTTCGCTCGCCCCGTTGAGTTGGGTGTGCGTTACCAATACTTCTTCTTGTTCGTCGAATTCTTCTGGCGAGTAATAAACTTTTAAGTTGGCTACGTTCATAACGACCTCGTTTCCATTTTCTAGGTGCCTTAACCTGTATGCATTGTTCTGGAGGTCTCTTATCACCTCGAACGGGCCGTGGTAAGAAAAATTGAACTTTTTATACTTGCGTGCCTCTGGATCTGAACTGGCGGGTTTCTTTATTAAAACTTTCTCTCCCACGAGAAGCGGTCTATGATACCTCTTCGCACGATTTCTTCTCTGACGTCTCTCCGCCTGTGCTTTGAGATATTCAAAGGTTCGTTGGATCCTCAATTCTCTACCTGGCTGTGCATCTACTGGCAATGGAATAACTCCAGTCCACGGTCTCTCTGGTCTTTGATCCAGATGTAGAGTCACGGGAACCTGACCTGTCGCCTCATGTACAGTATTATTTATACAGTATTCAATGACTTCTAGAAATTCTATCCAACGCCAATTCTCCTCAGAGCAGTAGATCTTCATGTATTTCTGGATCTCTCTCATTACTCTTTCAACTGGACTTGCCTCAGGATGGCGAATGGTAGATAAAATCTGCCTAATTCCTAGAGTTTCCAGTTCTCGACGAAATTCTGCACTTGTAAAGCAACTTCCGTGGTCCGAGAGAATGTTATCCGGCTTCCCAAGAATCAGAATAACTCTCTCTTTCAGGCGCTTCAAGACCTGTTTTGAACTTGCCTTTTGTATGGGGCATAACACCACCATTTTCGAAAATACATCCATGGCTACAAAAATGTGTCTATTGCCTCTACGTGCTCTAGGCAATGGTCCAAAGTTGTCTATACTCAATAGCTGCCTTGGCTTCTCCGGTAACAACGGGATAGGTCGTTGCCTCATTAAAAAGGGATTTGGCTTAACCCTTTGGCATAGATCACATGTCCTAATAGTATTTCTCACCGTTTCTCTCAATTTTGGCCAAGTAAATGCTTCCTTCAACAGAGCACAGAGTTTATCTATCCCCGGATGTCCAAATGCTCTGTGGGCTAGCCATACCAATCTTCTCTGCAAAGATGCAGGAATTACAATCCTTTGACGTGTATGATCTACATCGTCCCACTTGTGTAATATCTGATTATACCATACATACTCTGTTGCCAATGCCTCCGCCTCTCTGTATACCGCAGTTCCCCTTGCTAAGCGTCCCTCAAAGTAATCGATCATCATCTTCAACCATGGGTCTTCGCGTTGTAGGTTGGTAAGATTCCTTAAGTCATCCAACGTCTTCTGATCTCGATTCTCAATCTGGACCGCTAGCGCTTCCTCTTCTCTAGGGTAACGACTTAATATGTCCGGTATTACATTCTCTTTCCCTGGACAGTATTCAATTTCCACATTAAATTGCTGGATATACAGGGACCATCTTGTCAATCTCTGGCTAGACAAATCTGTCTTTAACAAAAATGTTAAAGCTTTATGGTCTGTTCTAAGGACTATTCGGAAGCCATACACGAGTTTGTGCCAAGATTGCAACGCGTACAAAATCGCGAGCAACTCTATCTCTGTGATCGTGTAGTTTTTATCATGGGCTTTCAGTCTCCTGCTTATAAAGGCGATAAAAATTTTCTTCTCAGGCTGGTCAACATTTTCCTGGAATAGCATCGCTCCGATCCCAATAAGTGATGCATCCGTCTGTATGATGAACTTCTGGGTATAATCCGGGTATCCCAGCTTCACATATTCCAAAAGCATTTGTTTTGACCTCACGAATGCTTCCTGACATTGCTCCGTCCAATTCCATCTGCCGCCTTTCTTCAATAGGTCCTGCAGGGGTGCTACTGTCGCAGTATAGTTTGGGCAGTGGTTCGAAAAGAATCCAATTACTCCCAAATACTGTCGGACGTGCTTCACTTTCGTGGGTCGAGGGAAATTTCGAATTACCTCCAATTTATCTGGGTTAGGCTTCACTCCATTCGCATCAATAACATGCCCTAGGAATTTGACTTCCCTCTGACAGAAGTGCGATTTCTTGATATTAACCTTAAAGTTAGCTTCTCGAAGGTCATCTAGCAACTTCTTCAGGTCTCTCATGTGCTCCTCCAGAGATTCTGATGTGAGTAGAATGTCGTCTACATATCTGATGGTACTCTCTTTAACCTCATCTGAAAGATTGCGATCTAACGCTCTTATCAGGGCTGAACCAGCTGTTTTTAACCCAAAAGGTAGCCTTAAAAATGTGAATGTATGTTGATCAAACATAAATCCTGTCAACAGACTAGTTTTCTTCTCTAATTCAAGATGATGGAAACTGGATGTGATATCCAAATTTGTGAATATGGTTTTCCCTTTAAACTTCCTGAGGATCTCTTTAATAGGTGGCACTTGGTCAAATTCCGGAATAACTCGCAAATTTAAGCGTCTCAGGTCCAGGCAGACTCTGACAGATCCGTCTGTCTTTGGTACAATTACCAATGGACTTACATAAGGCGTAGGTGTCTTCTCAATAACACCGGCCTCCAACATCTCCTGAATTGCCTCTTTCACTTTAGCATAATGCTTTTCAGCTATAGGGTAGGGTTTCTGCCTAAATGGTGTCCAATCACTGACTTGAAAAGCATAAGTGAAGTTCTTTATCCGACCAGGTCTCGAATCAAAGACTTCCTTCTGTTCCAGTAATAACTGCTTTAAATTTTCCTTCTCTTTCAGCCCAATTTTCGCTTCTTCTAGCTTTTCCGAAATATATTCTTCCAATTTGGGTTCCAGATCTTTTTCCAAGTCTGTGGCTAGTGTTTTAAGCTCCTCTTCTAACTACTCAATAGCTAACACTCCCTCCTCAGCCACATCTCTGTATGTATGCCATACTTGTTCACTTGATCCTGGTTCAATCTCATTGAGTGCGACCTCTAAGCCTCCAGCTTCTTCATTCACATGGAACATAACCCTGTCCTGTGCTAGGTCGATTATCACTCTGTATTCCCTTATAAACTCTGCCCCAATAAGTAGGTTATAAGGCAGTTTGTTTATTAACAGAAAACTCTGTGAGAAAATAGAGCCTCCTATCTGTAAATCTAGGAATACCTGGTATTTACATATCATTGTTCGGTCTGGAATTGCCCATTTTATCTTGACACTAGAGATCGGTATTTTCAAAATGTTCTCTCTCCGGGCTATTTCATTATATAGAGCTTGTGTCATGAGGCTCACTGTTGACCCTGTGTCTAGCAGACTTCTGACTTTTAATCCTGCCACTCTTACAATTATAATAGGCAATTCTCTCTTGACCATGACCTGTGGTCCTCCTGTATCCTCAATCAGTTCTTCTGGTTTGGCTATCCAATTGATGATGTTAATAGACTTCCATCCATCAGTCTCAAACTCTTCTAATTTTGGCGTTTTTTTTTCTTCAGCGCCCGCCCCCTTTGAGTTTCTTCTCTCCTGTTCGCTGCGCTGTAGTTCCAAACTCTTAGCTCCATCTCCATATCTGTCTGGCGATGTCCTGTTCTGCATGACTTCTTGCCATCGAACTTGTTGTTTCTGGGGCTCATCTCCCCTTTCTTCGAGGTATCGCAAAGAAGCATGATATCGTTCTTCTACCTCGTCATCGAAGTTACTTCTTCTTTCTTGGGGTCTCCAATTTCTATTATTGCCTTCTTGGCCATTATTACCTCCATTGTTATGGTACGGTTTACCCCTGTTATTCTGCTTATTCCACGAACTTCGACCTCTTCCTCCTCTATTAGCATTTCCTTTGAACTTTGACTGCCATCTTCTGGGTTCCTGTTCCCATTGCCGTCCATAGGAATCTAATGTTTCTGTGCTCGTAGCTTTGGTGTTCCTTGGAGCTTGCTGTTGGTCAGTCTGTGTGTTGGTCACGTGGACTTGTTCCACGGTTCGACTCTGACGCATTGTATTTGCTGTGGTGAGGTCCAGTTGCCTTAGAACTGTCTCCATTTCCATAGCAGTTTTCGCATTAGCCGAGATTAGTAGCCTTTGGATCTCGTATGGAAGCTGTTTGGCGATAGCAATACATAGCTCCAGTTCGCTTGGTTTTTGATCCAGCTCTTTAAAGCGACACATCTGCGATATGAAAAATTCTGCGTACTTTGTTGGATTATTAGTACTGTATTTCTTTGCATATAAATCCAACCGTAAATTCTGTTGAGTCGCGGCGTCCCAATATCTCTTCAAGAATGCCTCACGGAACTCCTCAACAGTATCAAAAGTGTAACGGAAGCTGCGAAACCATAATGCGCACTCTCCCTCTGTTAATTTCTCTATAGCACGTAGCCTACGCTCCTGCGGTATTCGTGCATCATTTAGATATTCAGTCACTTCCTTTAACCAATATTTTGGTGTCATACTACAGTGGCTACCTGAAAATTTCCTTGGTTTTTCTTCGCTTGCCCTAATGACGTTTATCACCTGGGTGTGCATCGCATTTTCATGTGGCGTCGATGCCGCAATTGGTACACCTGGCGTCATATAAGGACTTTCCCCTGGGCTTGTAGCATTCCTGCTCATAGGTTGGGTTTCCAAGTCTGCCCACCTTGTTTTCCTCATATCCTCCATGCTGCCTTCACTTGACTTAGGACCTTTCAGAAGCGTTTCCTCCTGTGCTATTATCCTAGTCTCCATTTGATTGTGGCGCATCTCTGCTCTTTCTAGGCGAGTAATGACTTCTTTCTCTATTCTTGTAAGCCTATCTCGGTTTTCCTCGGCTACTTGAAATATTTTCACCTTGTCTTCTTTCAGACTTTGTTTGATATGGGATATTTCATCCTCTACATCTTCTTTAATTTGAGCAAGGGTCTTGTCGCTTGCCTCTGTTTTCTGGCCTTCTCTTATTTCGAGTTCTTCTCTTAACCCTTTAATTTCATCTTGAATATGTCCATTGACCTTAGACAATTCATTCCGGACCTTGGTGATCTCACCTCTATTCTCCTCTTGCCTCTTGTTAACTATGACAATGTCACTTTGAACTTGGTCCAGTTCTTGATTAACTTTGCCCATCTGACTTTTCACGTTGCTTACCAGTTCCTTATTTTCATGAGCGATAGCCTTAATTTCGCCTATTTCCTGGCATTGACCTAATATATTCTGGTCCTGTTTCTTGAGGTCACCGTTAATTGCTCTAGCATAGCTTTTCAATTTCTGGTCCCATTTGGAGTCGTTCTCCTCTAATCTCTGGTCTACCGTTTTTGTAAACTCTGCGAACTGTTTCGCTTGGCGTTCGAGATTCGCCTAATTTTGGATTTGAATATCCTTAATATCGTTAGACAACGCATCTAATCTACTGTTGGTTTCCTCCTGAGCATGCTTACACGCTTGTAAATTACCCTCAAGTTTGGCTTCTATAGCCTCGAAACGTTTATCAGTTTTAACCTGCATTTCCGATACAATGCTTACAACAGTATCTGTTACTTCGGTCTTAATTACCTCTTGCATTTGACCTAACTTAGTGTTTAATTCAATCTGGTTATTATCTAACCGATTACTCAATTCAGCTTTATTTGCATCTAAACGGTTGTTTATTTCAACCTGAGTTGCATTAATTGCCTCCTGATTGGCATCTAACCGATTACTCAGTGCCTCCTGATTGGCATCTAACCGATTGTTTATGCTCTCCTGGAAAGCCTTGGCTTCCAGTTTATTCTGCTCGTTAGCAGCATCAAAATGCTGTTTCAATCCTGCAATAACCTGCAAGATTTCCTCCGTACCTGACATTTTACAATAACACACTTAAATATGCAGGCAGGCTTCCTGGAAAAATATGTGGATACGTTTCGAAGAGAAACATCAAACACTGCACACATATTGTGAAGTCGTACAAAACCTGATAATATTATGGTAGATTGTGGATCTGGTATGTAGCGCTCATACCCTTGGGCAATTCTCTTCTCAATAGAGAGATTCTGCGTTACATAAAAAGCCTACTGAATTCAAAAATCACTCAAACACAGTTTGAGGCAAAACAATTACTATGGTTTTCCCCATGAAATACCATAAAAAATCTATGGGTTTTCCCTAAATCCCATAAGCTCCACGTACCTGGGCGCCATGATAAATAATAGACTCATGTAAGTACATCGTTCATGTATGCCATGCATGTGCAATGCCAAGATCGCTCATATTGCACTGACGCAGGCGGTTCCATAATGAATTAATACCGCCCCACGTCGCTTGGGCCATGATAAATTAGGGTCATACTTACAAAGGAGTAGAACTTGTACTTATACATCTATCAAAATTTATATGTACGTATCGGAACTTATCTAGGGATAGGAGCGGTCATTCCCTACTTCGTTAATTCTTACTTTAATAGAGTTGTGTGCACTAAATCTGACCGACTTTAGTTGTACCGATAGCTCAAATCACAGTATAGGACATCAAATCCCATGTACCCATGTGAGTAATCTCGATGGTAAATATGCAGCTGCCTCCAGCTAGCATCAGGTCTCAGGCGCGTGCCGTTCCCCCAAATGAGCAGTGCATATTTTGGATTTGAGGCTATAAGGTAACAACTCTACAATAACAAGGCACAACTCTATTCTAAAACTTTAATTCAGTAAATAAAAATCATGGCTTCGAACACAAAAACAATCCCAAAACCATAAAAACAAAGCAAACAAAAATTTACTTCCACAATCCACAAACAAACAAAAATGAAATCATAATAAAATCATATTAACCCATAAAGCTGTACCCTTATGTGAACTACATAAAGATATTCTAGTGCGCTGATGCACCTACGACTTCAATACAAACTGTACATTAACATAACAGTCATACAATGTGACTTCTTAAATATCACAAATTAATTATTCCTTAAACCTCTTGGTTTTTAACAATTATGTGTGCCGTGCGTGTTTTGATTTTTCTCTTCTCACCAAACAAATGCTTGCATGCATTTACCTATTCGGACGTTGCACCGCAATCCACGTGCAACTCCATAATTATGTAAGCTACCCCTCCACTTCCTCTATTTATATGGTTCCATTGCATGCTGTATGTGATTCCTAGATAAAACGTTACGTTATAGCTTGTGTCGGATGGCATAATTATATTACCTCGCTCTCGTGGCGATTGGCATCTGGTAACTAACTTCAAAACTTGGTTTCAGTGACAGTACAAATACATCATCTAACTATTCGTCAGATAGCTACAATAATGAACCATCAGGATAATCTATAATTATCCATGTGTTCCTAAACCACATGGCTACATTACTCGACATAACAATCTTTCATTATATGTCATTTACCAGGGTCGAAAATCTGTCCCTTTCAACTCGCCTTGACGGTTCGAGTTTAGACTGCAGACCCTCGGCTAGAGGAGTCCGCACACAATAGAAAGTGGGATGGGTGTTCCACCAATTACCTCGACCCTCCTTAAAGGTTTTGAATGCTTTCCTTTCTAAGCAGTAAAGATTTACAAGACAAATACTGTCGTCTGACCGACACACATATCCCAAAGGATCTTAATTGACTATTATGCAAACAGGTATTGAATGAGCTTTTATAATTACTCCTACACAGAGGATATAATAATTACTGGCCTCACACGGGTCCATTCAACATGAAGGTTCGGGGTTCCTAATGCATTAGTCTAACGGGTGACCGATGTCTCAAGTAAAATATAGGCGCTCACTGCAGCTGTCGCCATGAGTTTCGCTACCACAAGCGGAATAACTCATTAATAAGTTCTCGGGAGACCATAGAGTTTCGAGGTGTCCTCGTTCTCCTCGTCTCTATCACAGGATCCTAACCCGGAACACTTTCATATCCTTCCTCAGAGCTAGGGTACACACTACAACTCTGGCATAAAATTATATCTCCACTTATGCCCACGACATAGGAGATTTCATACGTAGAATAGACCATCTGGCCCCTACTCAATGCTACGACCTCCGACCTATATTATAAAGAGAAATCTAACAATTACTCTATAAGCTTCTCATATAAGCTGCAAATTCAATTCACTAAAAGCTCTTTCATGCCTGGCATCATTACTGAATATATGCAATATTCTGATATAAAACTTCTTTCCTTACTTACTGTAATGTAATCTTACTGTATCATCTTACTGCTTAGATTGATAAGTCTTGCAATTAGCGTAAATCTCTCGCTTACAAAATTTATTTGTTTCCTGATGTGTTCATTCATACTTTTAATATTCATTATTATTACCATTAATCTCACTGACATAAATGACCAAAATCATTACTTTATTATTCTTATTAATCTCACTGACATAAATGACCAAAATCATTACTTTATTATTATTCTCACATAAATTACCAAAAATCCGACATAGCTAAACGTCTTAAAATCCGAACAATCGCGTTCGTCACATTTACATAACTGATTGCCATTCTTAATTCATAGTGGGAATAATTACTCCACTTAATGATGCAAATTAACATCTCAACTCTATAAAAAATCAACACGATAATGATTAAACATGGAGGATCTGCCTCCTAAACTGATTTTACTGGCATCTTTAAGGAATTCACAAGATGCAATGGCCCATATTTCTACATAATCATAACTTGTGGGGTACTTACATTTCTATAGGCGTCTATGGTGGCTCCAACCAATCATATTTCTCCATGTCGCCTGCCATTAGCAGGTTTAACGCGACATATTCATCTTGCAAACACACATTTTATAACACATAATTTTCATCAACAACACGACACGTTGCATAACTCTCAGGAAGCTATTGCTCCCAAACATGTGAAACACTTATCTAATCACTACTTTAAAGGATATTTTACATATGTTGTACACTTAACACACGTCACTTTATACACTTTTTCAATGTTGAAATTCCCTAGCAAAGATCGAAATTGCAGGTGTCGACAGCATCTTCCGTGCTCCTATCAACTCCTGATTGAAAGTCTGGTTTACCTGCTTTCGGAATTCACCAACAGTTTTTATTATTCTTACTCCTACGGTAAGCGTCCTGCGCTGCATAAATATGCTAGCTCCCGTCCTGAGTTTTTATCATCTGGTACTCTCATGACATTACCAAACACGTCATAGAGCTTCATTTAGCGCATTCCATCGTAATTACACATATACGATCATTCAATACTTTACACATTGCGCTCAACACTGTCCAATACTTTACACAAATAATTATTTACAATAGTTCTGCCATTAGCCTACACGGTGCTTCATAACTGAACACGGCATAGTTCGTACTGCTGATTATGCCTATAGTACGACTATTATTCATACAAGCTTATAAAATGCTTCATTTACATGTACCAGTCTTTGTTCGGCGTCTATTATGAGTAGAACCGCCATGCATTCTGCCTTGACGAACTTGCTTCAAAGTGGCTGTACCTGACTGAAGATTCACTTGACGACTGCTCGTACCTTACTTGAAGACTGCTGTATACTGCTTACATACTGTCTCGTACTGCCCTCGTACTTGTTGCATACTGATTGCAACTTACTGCAACTGTGCTACAACTGGGTAACTTCTAACGTCGTGGAGACTGCGTAAGACTGCAACTTGGGCTGTAACTGGGTGCAAACTGCACGTGAACTGCGCGTAGACTGAGCTTCAACTGAGAGAGACTGGGTTTCAACTGAGTGCTCCTCCAAGGGTCTACTCCCTTATATCGTATTCCCACGGAAATTAGGGCGAAATCTTCCCGCGTAATCTTGGCTCCTCTCCCAGCATGAATCTGGTCTCCAAACCATGATCATTGGGTTCCTCTTTCTTCACAGATTCCAAAACTATCTGCGTGCAAAGGAATCGCTCGTTCAATTAATTAATATTAATTCCTTTCTCCATAGCGTGGGACGCTATCTTACGGGTATTCCCCGGCAACATTCTCAAATCTATCCGCGCACAATGGTCGTTTTACAGTCCTTCCGCACTTCGTCAAATATGCCCCAATTTCGCAGGTAAAAGGCTCTAAAATTAGCCTCCTGCCAAAAGATTCATCTGTGAGCAATCTCATCTCAATTCGTTGCTCCAATCACGAGTAATCAATGATTTTCCTGGGCATCTCTCCTCCCACTCCTCAAATCTATTCTCCGTCGGGGAATAACTGGGTCATTATTCAGGCCTCCCCCCTGCTCCAGACGACAGAATGGGGTCACAGAGATGGACATGGCTCCACTGGGCCCCACCCACAATTCTGGGCTAATTTGTAAAATGTCAACTCTGTCCTCTCCGTGCTTCAAGCCTCGTATAGCCTACACCAAGTAGTCTAATAATGCTGTAATCTGCTCATTATTCCCTGCATTATTTTAATAAATAATGTAATTGCACCAAAATCACACCAGTGATTAAATATACACTCCTTTCGAGGGGTTTTTACCATGAAACTGCCTCTACAGATCTCTGGTTCGTTCCCTGGTGGAACCTTTATACCGAGATCACAGTCTCTGAGAACCACGTTCAATTCCAGTCAGCATAACCTCCTCGGGTTCAGTACTTCGAAAGGCTCTGATAGTTCACCTAGGAACTTCACTTGAGATGTTGTGTCAGTGAGAGTCTGACGGATTAAGTCCCTGGTTTTCCTGTCAACTCTGAGCTCTTCTAGGGTGTTCAGAACAGTTTTTCTGTCAATAGAATCATACGCCTTCTTAAAATCCACGAAGGTGACAAATGTGTTGGTACTGCGGCGTATCCTTAATATCGTCTTTAGGCTCCAAATCTGCTCCGAACACGATCTACCTTTCCTAAAGCCTGCTTGGTATTCACCAATCAAATGATCAGTTTGTTGTTCTACTCTGTTTAATAGTGCTTTAGATAATACCTTGTATATAATTGGTAAAAGTGATATACCTCTGTAGTTGTTGGGGTCCGCTCGATCGCCCTTTTTATGCAACGGATGGATAATGGCATTCTTCCAGTCCTTCGGAATTATTTCGCTCTCCCATATTTCTGTTAGGAGTGTATGAATTCTCCTTATGAGGTCATCTCCTCCTATTTTCAACATCTCAGCAGTTATTCCATCGTTCCCAGGGGCTTTGTTATTTTTGAGCGATTGGATTATCTCTTTTATTTCTTGAGTTGTTGGGGGAAGTGAGTCTGGGTTTGGTACAGGTTTTTCAAACTGCAGCCTTTCCACTGGAGGATCACAGTTCAGTAGAGTTTGGAAATAATCAGCCAGTATCTTGCAGTTCTCCTTACTGTTTGTTTCTAGTCGTCCATTACGTCGACGAAAACTTAGAGTTGGTGGTTTGTACCCTGACAAGACCTCACGGAATGTCTTGTAAAAATTTCGAGTGTTGTTTTTCTGGAAATCCTGTTCTAACCCTTCGAGTCTGATTTTGTTGTAGGCACGTTTTTCGCGCCGGATTGTTTTAGAGGTCAGTTTTTGAGTTTTTAGGAAGTTCTCCCATCTTTCCACTGTCCGATGTCCATTCCACTGATGCCATGCTTTGACTCGGTCATTGACGGCTTCATCGCACGTTGTGTTCCACCATCTGTGCTTTCTTTTCCTAGGTGGTTGTCCTAATTTCATGGCTGATGACTGTAATGTTTTGCGAAGGTCTGGCCACTCCCTAGGATTTTCTTCCTGTAAATCTCGTACGAAAACCTCGGCGTTCTTCCTCAAGCAGTCCGGATCAACTCTTGGAAACCGGTTGCCTTTAGGTTTGGATCTGTTTGGTTGAAACCGAACCTTGATTTGCGTGAGGTAGTGATCCGAATCTACCACTCCCTTTCGTACCTTAACATTCTGAATCTCCAGCATATTCTTTGCGGAAATAGCCACATGATCTATCTGAAATTCCCCTAATAACGGGTTAGGTGATCTCCAGGTTTTCTTTTTGTGTAATGGTCTCATAAAGTGCGTGGACATGAGTCTCAGCATGAATAATGTACAAAAGTTTATTAGACGCTCTCCATTCTTATTAGTCCGCCGATGTGCGGGATGGAGTCCTACTATTGATCTGTATATCTTCTCTCTGCCAACCTGTGCATTGAAATCCCCTAATAAGACTTTCACGTGATGTTTGGGGATTTTACTGGTAGTTTCCTCTAGTAATTCCCAAAAGTCTTCTACATTCTGTGGATTTCTCTTATTGTCTATGTTAGTGGGAGCATGGGCATTTATCAAGGCATATGCCTTGTTGCTTGATTTTACTGTAAGCACTGAAATTCTTTCGCATGGCGATGTGAAGTCAATAACTGAATCTAAGATAGTTTTCCTCACTGCAAAAGCCGTCCCAAACATTAATAAATTGCCTGTGATATTAATGGCTGGTTTACCCTTAAATATCCTGAAGTTTTCAGAGTCGAAATGGTTCTCATCTTGGAATCGTGTTTCCTGAATTGCTAGGATTTGAATATCAAATTTGTCCAGGACGTCAGTCAGTTGTTTGAGCTTTCCTGTTTTCAACAGGGTATTTATGTTAATAGTACCCAAGAAGTTCTTTTTCTTGGGGCGAAGAGATTTTGAGAATCTCCGATCCTTCTCTGAAGCATGATTTTGTTCCCGATACCCCAGAATCCGATGATCGGGAAAGACCGGACGTGTGTCCGGGGCCTGGGGTAGTTGCGTTAGTAGTGTGTGTTCCATCATGCCTTAGTTACAAGTTGAATATACAACTTGTGGTGATCTTAAGATAAGATCACGAAATTACTACTCGATTGTTGAGATCGAGAGGTGCCTCTAGGTGTTCTCTGGCTTAAGTGTGTTTGGTCCGCGAGAGCTATTTTATTTCGCTCAAGTCCGCCGGCAAGCCAGTGAGGACCCCCCTATCCGCCACCTGGGACGCGCCACGTCGGAGTATCACCTCTCCGCCTGCTACGACAGCGTAGTAGGTTCGTGGTATTATTATTATTATTATTATTATTATTATTATTATTATTATTATTATTACTAATCAGGTAATGCGAAGAGTTTCCACCTGGATGAATGAACATGTTCTCCAACTAGCTGTTCATAAAACTGAACTAGTCCTTGCTACTAAGAAGAGAGTTCCGCGAGTTGTACCAATCCTAGTAGATAATCAAGTGATAGAAACACTGCTGTTCGTTACTTGGGTGTTATGATTGACCAGCAAGTTAACATTCTGGAATCTGCAAGATTTCTGATAGGGCTGCAAGGATTGTTAACAACTTGTCGCGGATAATGGCTAATATTGGCGGCCCTTCGTCCTTGAAGAGGAAATTGCTGATGAGAGTGGCAGAATCAGTTATTCTTTATGGTGCAGAGATTTGGTCAGTAGCTCTTGGCTCTGAGATGTATAGCAAGCGGATAACCTCTGTTCAAAGAAGAGCTGCCCTCAGAATAACTTCTGCCTATCGTACAGTGTCTGGACCGGTGGTGCTAGTAATAGCTGGGGCGATACCCATTTACATCCTGGCCAAGGAAAGGCGCCGTATATACTTGCGCAAAGAAGAGCATTCTAAGATACGCGTGAAGAGGGAGGAAGGAGACAGATCTCTTCTGGAATGGCAGGAAGAATGAGAACGTGAACATCGTGGCAGGTGGACAGCTAGGCTCATCAAGCAACCGAAGCCATGGTTGTCGAGGGAAGAGGGTGAGGTTAATTATTACATTACCATGTTTCTCTCTGGCCATTATTATTATGAAGCATACCTCCATCGAATGGGAATTTCACCAAGTTCATGGTGTCGTTATTGTGATGATCAATGGGAGGACGTTCAGCACACATTCTTAGCATGATTGAGGTGGAGAAATCTCCGAAGGCTTCTGGAGACAAAAGTTGGAGTCAATACACCAGACAATGTGGTGGATAAAATGCTCAGCAGCAGAGAAAGTTCGGCACAGATTGCTGTCTACATCTCTGAGCTGCTAAAAACCAAAAAAAACAAGAGGAACCGAGAAGATTGGTTGCTGAAGACAGTGAAGATGATGATGAGTAATTTCATTATCATCATGTTAAATGAAATTGACTGAGACCTCTGGTCGTAACAGTGGCTCCACCCTGAAGTAAGGTTGAACAGGCAGTTCAGGGGTGGCCTTAAGCCAAGTATAGGGTTTGTGGGTTTTTAGTAGGTAAGAATCCTGCATAGTTGTAAGTCCGGAAGCTTGCAATCCGTCTTTTGAAGATTTCCCCACGGTTTCCCTCGAAAACTTAAAAAAAAAAAAAACACATTACTAATGAAGCTTTCATCTATTAGTTCCTGTAATGCACAAATAACGCAAGTCATGTAGATGGCTTATAATAAAAAACGAAAAACAAGAAACTTGGGACATATTATGAGAGGAGAAAAATACCAGTTACAACAAGTAATTATTGAAAGAAAAATCATGGAAATAGATCTATTGGAAGACGAAGAAACTCCTGGCTGTAGGATATCCGAAGATGGCATTGTTGCACATCAGAAGAGGCCTTTTATGCAGCAGTGTCAAGATCACTGCTAGCTATGTGGACCGTCAACCTCCGTTCGGAGAAGACGTCTTAAGAGGAATGTAGCTGGAAGTTAGAGAATTAAAATGACTGACTCAAACGGGACTCAAACCCACGACCTCCAGCTTTGTACTCCGGTGCTCTGACCACTGAACTATAGACAAGGGGGTGCACTTTAATTCTCACTTGACAATGATACATCTCTGACGGTGGACTTCGATAATCTATCACACTGTACTGTGGTTGTTGCCCACATAGGGTTATCCATAGATACCAAGATTAGGATTTTCATGGCGGCGTTCCAAATAGACGCTCACATTTTATATGGTGATGATTAGGGCTCGGATTTGAGCATATCTGCATATTTTTTTCCTGAATAGTACACATTGAAAGAAGCCTTTCGATGGTATTTTCACCTCTCTGGGACCAACAGAATTGAAATTTATCGAGCATATAAATGCATAAAACCGCGGTTTTCAGAATAGAAGCATATAAATGCATATTCTTGTGGTTTTCGTCTAAATAGTTTGTTTTCCTTCGAATTCCTCCATCCCCTCCCCGAATTCGGGCCCTGACCATCCTCAAGGTTCGAAAAAAGAAATAATTGAAAAGCCTATCTGGTGAGAATAATAAAACCGCAGGTTTTTAACCTTTAGTGAGGTCGTTCTCGTCATTGAAACTTTTATTAACTGATTTCAGAAAATCATTCAAAACTGAAAACATAGAAAAAATTCTTGTTGTACAGACCAAAGCAGATCTACTTCATTGACTCCCCTAATTTTGAACATTTTGTAAATGAACTTCTAAACTGTAACTTTTATAAGAAAACTTCTTTTATGTATACTTGAAAAACTTGAATGCGAGTATATCGCAGTGTATCATACATACAATTAGAAAATAAAGCTCGTATATAAAGGTACGGTATGTTATTGGTTTTTTCGTTCCACTTTCCTTTCTATAGTTATTAACGGTGTTTTCGAGCATATTATGCATATTTAACCGCATATAATGGTTTTTTTCGAGCCTATCTATCGAGCATATAATGGGGTTTTCGAGCATATCTGGAGATTTTATCAAGCATATCGACCCGAGCCCTAGTGATGATAATGATGATAATTGTTGTTTTAAGGGACCAAACATCTAGGTTATCGGCGCTAACGAAGTGAATGAGAACGAAAATGAAAACGATTACCTACTTCACGTAACTACTGACTTAACTTCTAACATACCGTATAGTCCTACTAGAAGAAATAAGGGATACAACGGCAATAAGGGAAATACAGTAAATGGCAGGGGGGGGGAAATTCCATCAATCCTGCAACAATGAGGATTGATGGGCTTGTACGGAACTAGAGCCATGAAAGTTACAGGAAAGGGAAAGAGGAGAAGGTCCGCCCTAGAGTCAAAGGAAAAAGGAGGAAAACCGGTCCCAGCTCAGAGATCCCTCGGGGTCGCCAACTCCCGAACTCGCGAGCCCTTGCTCTATCCAGGACGCACCAGAAATGGTGGGGTTACACACACCCTGTCTCCTCTAGGGCTTTTAGCAGAAGGTAGAAGATGTCATGAAAGGAAAAGAAGAGGGCTGACCCCTCGAAGAATGAGGAATCAGGAAAGATGAGACAAGGGCCGATTAAGGCGGGTGGGTGGAAGACACGCTAGACCTCGGATACCCTATTACCGTCGGGGCCGGAAGAGAACCAGAGTTAACTAAGAAAGGTTGGAAGGAAAGATGACAGACAGGAGGCCAATGCCAGACCTAGTTGGTGTCCCATTGTCGACAATCCACGTTGCACTAGTCGAGAGCCACAGGGAGTTTCAGTGAAATAAGGAGCTGGGTTCTCTCTCGCTTCTTTTGCCATCCTCGTAAGAGTTACGGTTGCAAGTGAAGCTACTAGCTCGATTCCAACTTGTGACCTTTTAATTCTTAGCGACGATCTTCGCTCCCACAGCAGCTGTCGTCGAGCAACCAGAAGGTCCTAAATAAACCACATTCGACTTTTATACCCTGTTGTAAATTACTCATACAGGTGCTACCTGTCCCACTACATCTCTGGACTCTCGGGCTGCACTGTCAATGTTAAGTTAGTGTTGTTAGTTAGTAAGTTATTGTTGTTCTAAGGGGAGGAACTACGAGGTCATCTGCCCCTGTTAGTGTTGTTGTCTTCACAGGTTTGGAGCTAGGGATGTTAGTGTCATCAGCCTCGTTTGTGTTGGAATGTTGACTGGTAACATTTATGCTATTGTGGTTGGTTTATTAGCGTAGCCTGTGCTAATAATGGCTTTCCACCTATGTCTCAGTCCAGTGGCGTAACTAGGATTTGCTTCTGGAGGGGGATGAGCGGAATCTAATCTGAACTAATTCCGTTTTTTTGGTTTTGTGTTCGTTTATTTCTTTAAAAAAATGTTTTGTTTTGTCTTAGGTTTTCATCTGCTTTTGCATTTTGCTTTGTGTTTTTTGTTTTGTGTTTATTTTCTGCTTTTGCTTTTGATTTTGAATTTTGGTTTTGGCTTTGTGTTTTTGGTTTTGTGTTTGTTTTCTGCTGTTGCTTTTGTTTTTGAAGTTTGGCATTTGCTTGAAGTTTTTTGGTTTTGTTTTTGATTTCTATTGATTTTGTTTTTGCTTTATGCTTTGTGTTTTTGGTTTTGTGTTTGTTTTCTTTTTGTTTTTATTTTTTTGCTTTTTGCTTTGTGTTTTTGTTTTTGTGTTTTTTTCTGCTTTTGCTTTCGTTTTTAATTTTTGCTTTTTGCTTTGTGTTTTTTGTTTGTTTTGTGTTTGATTTCTTCTATTGGTTTTGTTTTTACTTTTTTCTTTGTGGTTTTGGTCTTGTGTTTGTTTTCTGCTTTTGCTTTTGTTTTTGATTTTTGGTTTCTGTTTTGGTCGTGTGTTTGTTTTTACGTTTTGCTTTGTGCGGGGGGAAAATAAGACAATCAATGAAAGTAAACCTACAAGTTTTCACGTTTGATCACGATGGCATTTGATACGTTTATTTGCAGCTCTCAATGTGCGGAAATGAACTATTGTTAAAACACTAAATATCTAACACAAGTGAAGACAAATCTTCTCAAATTATAAACGTACATAATCCAGTCGTTTGTCATCAATCCGAAACATGGCTTCTTTTTTCAAAATAATATTCTCATAAAAATTACATTCTTTAAACATTATTTGGCTCTGGGGGGGAATGATCTCCCCAATCAGCCCCCGTAGTTACGCCACTGTCTCAGTCTCATTCATGGAAGCTACTGAGGTATGGTGGTATTAATAAGAAAGATACATATTCTTTTATCGATTGAGATTGAAAAACAAATCATTAACAGTAACATTTTGTTTTACTGTCTACTTGTATTTTGGGCTGTTCCGTCCCTTAAAACAACCATAACTAACTACTCACATCAGCATTAATACTGTATGTGCAAAGCAATTTCGTTATTTCACTCACGTGTAACATTAAGGTTTAGTTTTCGGTTGAAACATTCAATTTTCTCCTTTCTGACGAGCTGGGTCGTCAGCATATTGAAATATCATTGGAAGTTACTTTAGAGCAATAATGTTAATCTATTTCCAAGATAAGGGTTTTTGAAATTTGTCAACATTGGCAAACATGTAACAAATCTTTATTCATCTACCTTTGCAGACATATCTTTGACAGCCATTTCTTACAACTTTCATTTTTATGCAAATAAGGTTCATTATCTCAGACATTACTGCAACTATCTACTTGAAATTTTCACAGCATCTTTATGTGCATTTGTGCAATAATCTGACTTAGAGTAATGACTGTAGTATTTATGTAACTTGAGGGGGAAAAAAGCATTGCTTGAAAACTTTTTAAACTTATCAAAGAACAAGAAGTTCCGTGACGAACTAAAGAGCCCACTTTTCTTAAAATTTAAAATTCATGCCAATGATTAATCTATATGGACCTAGGCTATCTAGAATAATGACGAAATAAAGTTGGTAATATAGAAATTTCTAATTAGTTCGAAATATACCTGGCATTATGTAGCCTGATAGAGCACTACAGTTGGCAGCCCTGATGACTGAATATATTCTTAGTTCCATCTCTTAAGGTACAGAATACAAAATTTGGTTGAAGTCCAATGGATAGCATGGACTTTACATGCAGTTAAACATTGGACTTAATACAGCGTGTGTAAAATGATGTTGGCAACAATGTCATGCATGTGTTGGTCAGAAATAATTTGAAATATTATCATCTATTGTGGTGCCAATTTTGGATGAAATCCATTTTTTAGTATAGTAGTTACTGGTATTTTAAAGTTGGACCTATCAGCAGGCTTAGAATGATGTTGGTAGCACTGACGTACATTAGTTGCTCCAAATTAATCTAGAATGGCAGGTACTATACGTGCGCAAAGTTTAGAGCTGTTGGCTTGCATACTTTCAGATAGCCTATATTGATATTAGGGTAAAAAAACAGCATTTATTAACAGTTGGCAGCCCTGATTGCTCTTACCAATACGCATAGTCATATATGTTATGGTACACATAGCACATACGAAATTTGGTTGAAATCCAATTGATAGTATAGAAGTAACATGTATTTAAAAATTGGTCTTATCAGCAGGCTTAGAATCATGTTGGTAGCACTGACATACATTAGTTGCTACAAATTAATCTAGAATGTCAGGCACTATACGTGTGCGAGGGTTAAGGCTGTTGGCTCGCATACTTTCTGATAATTGGATTAAAAAATAGAGAGAGCATTTATTGACAGTTTGCTGCCCTGGTGGCTCTTAAGAATACGCTCAGTCATATCAGTTTATGTACACATAGTACATACGAAATTTGGTTGAAATCCAATTGATAGTGTAAAAGTTATATGCATTTAAACATTGGACCGATCAGTAGGCTTAGAATCATTTGTGCAACACAGTCATGTATGGCCTCCTGAAAATTAAACTGAAGTATTATTATCTATATATGTGCCAATTTTTGAATAGTTCCCATGTATATATTCCAAGATATCCAACATGGAGCTGAAATTTCAATTATGATTTTTCAGCAGTTGGTAGCACTGACATCATTTTCAAGTATGACATTGAGATGTCCCGGTATAGATCTTTACTCATACCAAATTTGGTTTCGATAATAATATAATATCGTATGGCCTCGGGTGCCTGGTGCAAGCTTTGTTAATTGACACCCAGAGGGTAGATTGCATGTCGAATTTCGTCGTTCCTTTGAACGCTATGAAAGTCATGGAGGTTAGATATTGTTACGTGCCACCCCCTAGTGGCACCTTTGTTAACTGGATTACGGTGGGTATAAAGCACAACACCAATTACTGCTTAAAGAAATAATTTTATTGCAGCCAGAAAAATACACTACTCAACAGCAATTATTACCTTACTCCAGTTTCCTCACGTCGAGAATACTTTCCCTTTCACTTGTCAACAGACCACAGTTAATCCTCTTCACTAATGAGTCCGGTCCCGTACGCTAGCTGGAAATAGCTGCACTAGGTCTGTCACTGTACTATACACTGTTTCACAAGCACCACAATCATTTCCTCGGTGTCAAGAGAATCAGCTTCACTAGGGATTTCGCAAGTCACCACACTTCTGTCACCCAGGATAAACACTCGCACTAGCTCATAAAACACAACAACAACAACTGCTTGACAGGTCGCACTTATATAGCAGGCCGGTGACTCAATAAATGCTTCTAGATCCATCCAGGGTTCACGGCTTCTCGAGGTTTCCATCGCTGGTCCAGTCACGAATATTCTGGACTATCCCTTTTTCCTAGTAGCCCTGTTGCATAAGGCGCACGCAATACAGGAGGCAGGGCACAGCCCAGCCCTGGGGCAGTTGTGACTCATGCGGCGAGTGATGACACAAACTCACAGCCGTAACACCACCCCCTTCCTAAAAAGGCTGAACGTCCCGATCAATCATTGGTCCGTCTGTGTCCCTCCGTAGGCTGCCAGGCGATCTCGATGCACGATCTTCATCTTCGCCCTCGGGCTCCGCTGGATCCTGTAGACGATATCGTTGATCCGTTTCACGACTCGGTACGGGCCCTCCCAGGACTTATGCAGTTTGGGTGACAGGCCTTTCTTCCGTAATGGGTTGAAGAGCCAGACCAGGTCGTCCTCGTGGAATCCTCCGGCATCCGTCTGCTGGTCGTATCGGGCCTTCATTCGGTCGGTCTCGATCCGCAGTTTCCTCCTCTCGAACGCGTGCACGTCCTCCAGTTGGTCGACCAGTTCTTGACAATACTGGCTTACCGGGACCGGATCATTCCCAGGTCGGCCGAAGGCAAGATCGACAGGTAGACGGAGCTCCCTCCCAAACATGGCCCGGGCTGGTGTGCACCCTGTGGCTTCATGCACGGCGGCGCAGTAGGCCAGGAGAAATAGTGGAAGATGCTTGTCCTAATCCCTCTGGTGCTCGCTGACAACTATTCGGAGATGGTTCTCGATGGTGCGATTGAATCGCTCTACCATCCCGTCGGACTGAGGGTGTAGCGGCGTTGTCCTTGTCTTCCGGATTCCCAGCAGCTGGCATAGGTTCTGGAACACCTGCGACTCGAAGTTCCTCCCTTGGTCGGAGTGCAGCTCCAGGGGTACTCCGTACCGGCTGACGAATTCCTTCACCAGGGTCTCTGCGATCGTCGCGGCTTCTTGGTTAGGGAGCGCATACGCCTCCGGCCATTTGGTAAAGTAGTCGCTGACGACTAATATGTAGCGGTTCCCTGCCTCGATTAACGGGAATGGCCCAGCAACATCGATGGCCACTCTCTCCATGGGGCCGCCCACGTTGTAGGTCTTCAGTGGACCCCGTCGTCTTCGTCCTGGGCCCTTGCTGGCTGCGCAATCGTGGCACCTCGCGCAGTGGTTCTCCACGTCTGTTCGGCATCCGATCCAGTAGAACCACTCTATCAGCTTCTCCAGAGTCTTCTTTATCCCTCGGTGTCCACCAGATGATCCCCCATGAACTTCCTTCAGGACTTCCTCCGTCATAGCCTTTGGAACGACGACTTGTTCCCGATATGTCTTCCCGTCGGTGCTCTCCCAGGCGCGGCAGATGAGGCCATCCCTTACAATCAGCGAGTCCCAATGCGCCCAGTAGGACTTAAACTTTGGGCTGCAGTCACTCGGGTCTGGGGACACAGGCCCCCTTCCATTCGGCTATCAGTCCCAGGTCATCATCTTCTGCTTGTGCCCGCGTGAAAGATTCGCGGCTCCAGCTCCCTTGAAGTTCCACGGTAGTCCTTCAGCACTGTATCCCGGCGTTCTCCTCCCTTCGGGCACAGGAGGTGCAGTCATCGGGGCACGGTCTTCGTGACAGGGCGTCGGCGTTAGAATGCAGCTGGCCTTTCCTGTGCTGAATCTCAAAGTTGTACTGTTGAAGCCTCTCTAACCACCGCGCGAGTTGACCCTCGGGCTGCTTGAAGTTCAGGAGCCACCGCAGGGATGCATGGTCGGTCCTGATGAGAAATTCTTGCCCGTTCAGGTACTTGTGGAAGTGTTCAATGGTCTTCACGATGGCGAGCAGCTCCTTCCTGGTGACGCAGTAATTCCTTTCTGGATTTGACAAGGCCTTGCTGAAGTAGGCCACTACTCTCTCCTCGCCGTCCACTACTTGCGACAGGATTCCCCCTATGCCAAAGTCGCTGGCATCGGTATCGACGATGAACCTTGTTCCAGGTCTGGGGTAGGCCAGAATAGGTGCGGTGCACAGAGCCTGCTTGAGTTGTTCGAAGGCACTGTGGCATTCTGCTGTCCACGTGAAGAGTTGGTCCTTCTCAGTCAGTCGATGTAAAGGTATGGCGATGTCGGCGAATCCTCTCACGAAGCGACGGTAATAAGTGCAGAGTCCCAGGAAGCTTCGTAGTTAGGACTTGTCCTTCGGAACTGGCCACTCCCTCACAGCTGCGGTTTTCTCTGGGTCGGTGCGCACCCCTTCTTCGGAGACGATATGCCCAAGGTACTGGACCCGCTTCTGGAAGAGCTGACACTTCTTGGGGCTCAACTTCAGCTGGGCAGCCCGTAGCTTCAACAAGATCTCCTTCAGGTTGCTGTAGTGCTCCTCGAAGCTTCTCCCCAGAATGATGACGTCGTCTAGGTAGACCAGGCAGGTCTTCCAGTGTAGTCCCCTCAGAATGGACTCCATTAGCCTTTCGAAGGTCGCAGGGGCGTTGCACAGACCGAATGGCATGACGGTGAACTGCCAGAGACCGCTGCCCACAGAGAACGCCGTTTTCTCGCGGTCCTTAGGGTGGACCTCCACCTGCCAGTAGCCACTCTTCAAATCCAAGGTGGAGAACCATCTCGACCCTGATATGGTGTCCAGGGTGTCGTCGATCCGGGGTAAAGGGTAGCTGTCCTTCTTCGTGACGTCATTCACCCGCCTGTAATCCACGCAGAACCTGGTGGAACCGTCCTTCTTCTTCACTAGCACGACCGGAGAACTCCAAGGACTATGTGATGGCTCGATCACTCCTTGATCCTTCATCTCTTCTACCATCCGGTCGACTTCGGCTTGCTTGGCGAGCGGGACACGTCGGAATGGGGCCCTAATCGGTGCGCTGTCCCCAACGTCGATTCTATGCTGGACCAAGCTTGTCCTGCCGAAGTCTTTGCTCCCCACGGAGAAGACATCCTGGAATTCGTGTAGCAGGTCCCGAAGTTGGCGTGATTGTTCCTCGTCCAAATGGTCCTGGGATCCTTGGTACAGCTTCTGTAGTTCTTCTGGCAGTGTGCGTCTTCTTCGGTTGTCCGTCTGCAGGTATCCGTCCGTCGTATCTGTGATGCGGGCAATCCAGTAACGGGCTCGCAGACTCCTAGGTTGGTGTCCCGGTGAACCGTAATGTCGTAGTCGTTCAGGTTGGACAGGCGGACGTACGGACGAGACGTCGTGTTGATGAGAGTCTTGGCAACTAGCAATCCTTTTGTCTGGATGTCCTCATATTTTGGCTCGATGACAGCCGCCACTCCCTCAGCTGTTCCGTCGACAATTACGGCGGCGCTGACCTCCGTCCTGGCGGGAACGATGACGTCTTCTCTCAGCCTTACTTGTCGTGCGGTGACGGCCTCGTGTGCTGGTTGCAAAGCAAGTTCCTCACCTCCGAAGTGCAGAGTGTTGGTACTCAGATCCAAGATGATGTTGGTCTGGTCCAGGAAGTCCAGTCCGATGATCACTTCATTTGATACGTCAGCCACAAGCACTGGATGCTTTATCGCCCGTCGACCAATGACGAACTCCAGTGATGCTTCGCCATGTACCGGTGCGGTCTCTCCGGTCGCGGTTATTAGCTGGAGGTTCCTTTGTGTGGGTTGCACTCTCCACTTCGGGATCAAGGTGGGACCGACGATGGTCCTCGATGCTCCCGTGTCGATTAGCATGGGCCAGCTCTCTCCGTTGACGACTCCGTCGACCAGCAGGCTGCTATTATCCCTCCGTAACTGCGTCACACGAACTTGGACTGCCGGGGCATGACGACTGTCACAAGCCAACCTTTGCCCCCCTAGGCTGGCTGATACTTGCTTTCCTGGGCCGCGCGGTTTCCCTACGACTGACTGTCCCGACGGAAACCCTTGGCGGCGGCGATCACCGCAGTCCTTGCTCAGGTGGCCTCTCTTACGTTAGGCCCAGCAGGTCGGTAGTCCTCTTCCGGGCCGCCTCTCCGGTTGCCTTCCGGCTGTGTCGTTACTGGTGGTGCCGCGACTATCGAAGAAACGGCTTAGCGCCTCCATTATTTCGTCGGCCAGGGGATTGGTCTCGTTGGTTTTTACTGGCTCGTCGACGTCCACTTGACGCACCCGCGCATGCATTCTGTATGCCTGTTTTGCCGTCTCGAACTCAAGTGCGTGGCTCAGCGCATCTGCCAGGGTCTTATTGCGCGCGAGACGCAGCGCCTGTTGAGTGTCCGAGTCCCGTAGCCCGTCGGTGAAAGTCTGCGTCGCTATCTTCTCCAGAAAGTCGGCCGGCGCTGTTGGGTAGGCGAGCCTTACGAGGCGTGCGATGTCCATCTCGAACTCCTGCAGGGTTTCCGCGTTCTTCTGTACTCGGGTCCGGAGCTGCATCTGATAGGCCTGCTGAAGATGGCTATCTCCATATCGGGACTCCATATGGGCGATCAGGGAAGCGTAGTCCTGGGATCCAGTCGGGATGGCCTGAAGGACGTTAAGGGCGTCACCTCTCAGCGCTACAATGAGAGCTGTAGCCTTTTCTGTGTTGTTCCAGTTATTTATGGGACAGGCCGCCTCGAACTGACGTAAGTAGGTGCTCCACGGGACCTTTCCGTCGAAGGTTGGGGGCGTCACTCTGCTATGTCCCGTTCCTGATATTCCCGGTGTAACGGTGGGCGGGCGTTGGCGCAGCTCGGCAACTTCCTCTCGTAGAGCGTTGAATTTCTCCTCCACCCCCGTCAGTGGGCGTTGGCGCAGCTCGGCAACTTCCTTTTGTAAGGCGTTGAATTTCTCCTCCACCACCATCAGCGGGCGTTGACACAGCTCGGCAACTTCCACTTGTTTGGCGTTGAATTTCTCCTCCACCCCCATCAGCGGTCGTTGGCACAGCTCGGCAACTTCCACTTGCAAGGCGTTGAATTTCTCCTCCACCCCCGTCAGTGGGCGTTGGCGCAGCTCGGCAACTTCTTTTTGTAAGACGTTGAATTTCTCCTCCACCCCCATCAGCGGGCGTTGGCGCAGCTCGGCAACTTCCACTTGTAAGGCGTCGAACTTCTTTTCCACTGCCATGACTTCCTCACGCGGACCCAGTTCTAATTTCTTCAGGTCCTGTGTCAACTTATTCTGACCGTCTTCCATCTTCTTCTGGCCGTCCTCTATCCTCTTCAGGTCCTCCGCTAGCTTATTTTGACCGTCTTCCATCTTCTTTTGGCCGTCTTCTAGTTTGGCAGTTAGGTCCTCGGCTAACCTCTTCTGGCCGTCCTCCATCTTCTTCTGGCCGTCCTCCATCTTCTTCAGGTCCTCCGCTAACTTATTTTGACCGTCTTCCATCTTCTTCTGGCCGTCTTCTAGCTTCTTCTGGCCGTCTTCTAATTTGGCAGTTAGCTCCTTGGTTAAATTCTTCTGGCCGTCCTCCATCTTGGTTTCCATGCCATTTTACATTTCTAGCAATGCTGCCAATTTCTCCTCCGTTTTAGTTGTTTGTCTTGTAAAGGGCATGCACTCACAGGAAAATTAAAGAAAATGACCTGCTCGGGTTTTGAAACCAGGACCGTCAGGTGTTGTGCTTGAGTTCGTAATCCGGCTTCTGACACCAGTTGTTACGTGCCACCCCCTAGTGGCACCTTTGTTAACTGGATTACGGTGGGTATAAAGCACAACACCAATTACTGCTTAAAGAAATAATTAATTTTATTGCAGCCAGAAAAATACACTACTCAACAGCAATTATTACCTTACTCCAGTTTCCTCACGTCGAGAATACTTTCCCTTTCACTTGTCAACAGACCACAGTTAATCCTCTTCGCTAATGAGTCCGGTCCCGTACGCTAGCTGGAAATAGCTGCACTAGGTCTGTCACTGTACTATACACTGTTTCACAAGCACCACAATCACTTCCTCGGTGTCAAGAGAATCAGCTTCACTAGGGATTTCGCAAGTCACCACACTTCTGTCACCCCGGATAAACACTCGCACTAGCTCATAAAACACAACAACAATAACTGCTTGACAGGTCGCACTTATATAGCAGGCCGGTGACTCAATAAATGCTTCTAGATCCATCCAGGGTTCACGGCTTCTCGAGGTTTCCATCGCTGGTCCAGTCACGAATATTCTGGACTATCCCTTTTTCCTAGTAGCCCTGTTGCATAAGGCGCACGCAATACAGGAGGCAGGGCACAGCCCAGCCCTGGGGCAGTTGTGACTCATGCGGCGAGTGATGACACAAACTCACAGCCGTAACAATATCTAAACTCCTTGACACTACAGCGCTTTCAAGTAGAGAATGGAGGAACTTTGTGTTGGCGGAAAATCCCGAGATTAATTTTGCCATTGAACACGGCCTACTGAATTCAAATGGGTTCTTTAACATGCCAACAACGTATGACATGAGTGTCGTGATTTTTTTCGCCTTCAAAAATCACTTACCATGGCCAGGGGCGAACCTGCAATCTTGGGGTTGGTAGTCCGACACTATAACCACTCACCCACCGTGATTGCTGCAGCCGTTTAGGAGTTGATAGGGGGGGACATACACACAGACAGACAGACAGACAGACAGAAGGACAGACAGACAGACATTTTCCCGGATCGATCAAGACTACTTTTTCCTCATTTTTGCAAAATGTGAAAAGTAGGCTAAAAATGTACAAATAAAACGATTGAAGCACTAGAATCACGATTCTAATTTGGATTGCAAGCCATCAAATCATGTTCAAATGTATTAAATTTCAACCCTTTAACTTCAACAGTTAGGTCATTGTACCGTTCGCCTAATATGTTGTCTTCAAATAATCATTAATTGTTATGTTGGTATCAGTGAATAGTAATGTCTTTTCGGTAACTTAAGTAAAAGGTAAATGTTGATAAATTTTCATTACTTTGAGTACTTTGTGTGCTAGGAGCATAATAGAAACTGAACAAAAACTCAGCAATTTGTCTAGGTTTGAGCCGTGTCTTGTGTGGGTTTTCGCCTAGAACACTAAGCTGGCTCAACAACGGGCTCTTCGTGTATCCCCGCCCGGACCACCATAGGAGTAGCGAACTGCTCGCTACCTCCCTTTTTATGAAGCGCACCAACTGCGAGAACTAAAAGCTCAAGCAGCCATAACCTCCCTATGAAGGCTTCCAAAACGATGGTATATTGGCTTTCACAGTCAGTGAATTAAAACTCAGCAATTCTTCTAGGTTTGTGCCGTGTCTGAACTGTTTTGTTCAAATATTCAGTTAGCATCACCTTAACAGAAGAGTAGTTGACATTGTAGCTTTCTGTCGACTTTTCTTGGGTAGCAAACTCTTAGTTCGTGTATTGTAAACTGATTAAACCATCAAAATGCTTAAAATATACAGCATTGGTGGTCAAAACTAAAGGAACAACGTTCGTTTACTGTCCGTGGCATGACCTTTTAACCCCGTACCCTACGTGCTTTCTACTCAGTGAACAAAGCACGACTTAATAGGTGGAATAAAATCATAACAGATTGAGCGATTTCAATGAAACTTGGGAAGAACATACTAAAACTTTGGCTGGCCTCGATTATGGGTGTCAAATTTTAATACGTCTCACCAATCCAACATGGCGGCCGCGCGAAGTATTTCAACGGCGTTCTATATCACCGAAACTGTTAGTCTACCGATATCACCCTGAAATTTTGTATTTTGATAGAGAAAACTAAGGTAAGTTTACTTAATTGACTTAAAAAAACTGTTTAAGTTTAAAACCAACATGGCAGCCAAGGGAAGTTAAAATATTTGAAGGGAATTTTCTCGCGATTTAATCTTTCGGGCGCAGTGAAACTTGGTACGGTAAATGTTCACACAAGATTTAATCTATGGGTATATAATTTATTTCAATTGTTTTCATAAACTCAGGATGGCGGCTGTACGAAATCTTAAAATTAAGTCATTATTTTTTGTCTCCTAATCATGCGATCGATGAGAACGTTTGTATATTGATCTAACGAAATAATCTTCATCTAATGCTACGCAACTCTATCACCTACGTTTAGAACAATCCAATGTGATGATTATCTGAAGCAAATCACCAGTTCACAATATCATGGACGAAAGCGAATGCACGCGTGTGGGCTAGGAATCATATATTTTTCTTTAATAATTTTAAAATATACGGCAACGTATTTTTTTTCTTTCAGAGACACTTTGAAAATCTACAGGCCAAGAGCTTTCGTCAGAGTGTTTTACGAAGCCAATCGGTTCAGCCGTTCTCTCAATCTCACGATAACAAGAATCACCATAGTTCTTTAAATACATAGATTACAATAGTACATTATGCAACGAGCCTATAATGGCTATAATTAAGACACGAGTATCTTTATAAAACGAGCGTATGCGAGTTTTATAATTTCCATACGAGTGTCTTAATTACCATTATAGGTGAGTTGCATACGACTGTTTATGTTCGACGATAATTATAACTTTATTATATGTTTTAACATAAATATTCATAAATATCTGTGGGATTCAGTTAATTCAGTTATGCGTGGTCAAGGCACTCCGGAAGCAGAGACCATTCACTTTGCTTGACAACACAGAAAAATGTTGGATTTTGAGCGCATGCAAGAAGGTATCCTTATCTAATTGGCCACACAACTGTTTCTTGAGTTCTGATTGGTGGGAGAAACTGTTTCATAATGAAAAATAGTGTTATAATGAGCCTCATTATGATACAGTTTTCCGACACATAATGTTTACATTTCGACATCGTCGAACATAAATTAAATATGAAATTGGTTTTAAAAGAAGGTTATCAAACGTGGGCTTCTAAATACTGTAGTAGTAGTTGATGCTGTTGTTTCATTTGTGAGGCTTGGACATAAGGTGGTCATTATTCCCGGTGCACTTGGGTATGTATCTGTGTGTGTGAATGTGGGGAACTGATAACCTGTGTTATTATGATGACTGCATTAGTGATTGAATTTGTAATTTTGATGAGGATTGGGAATTAGGCGGTCGTGAACTTAAGTTGGGACCATCGTGGCATTTTCTATGAAAACTATTTCCAAGATGGCTGATGTGGGAATCGAACCTCTCTCTTCTCTGTTGTGGCTCACGAAGCTGAAAATAATCCAGTTCCAGCCCTCAGACCAGAATTAAATTGCTTGGCAGGGTTTGATTCCCCGCTCTCTGGGGCGATACCAAAGAATGCTAGCCACTAGAGCATGAGCAAGACTCTATGGCCTACGTTCCCAAATAACAATGTGAAAACGTAACGTTTTAACCGTACAATACTAACATACGTAAAATGTACGTATATGAATAATTTAATTGCTTAGAATTTCCTCTATATCTGTCCCCACCCTACCATCTTCCAACAGTGCTTCTACTGGTCTATGGTGGTGATTTCAATGTTTTTCTTTTAATGCCAATCAGTTCTAGAAGCATAATCATGGGGTAAAGAATTGCCTGGATACTATCCTTGAATTTAAGAAGATATTAGTTTCTCCATGGCAATAACAAAGAGGTGCGGAAATTGATGTAGATATGTCACATCACTTCAGAGGGATTATAAAAAGAAACTCTTAAAAACCAGAGACAGTATAAGAGGCAGGGGAGATTACGTACTGCTATTTACGTCAAAGTAAATGACTTCTGTATTTGTTGTTTTTAAGATGGAACTTTGCGTATTAAACTTCAAAGACCACAGAGGATTCATTGTATATAAATAATGTTTCATACGAAATATATATTAATTTCAACCATTTAACTAATTGGTACCTTAGAACAAAGTTTGTGATCTACAGGGTCTTTCATATAAAGTAAGAACGACAAGCGGCAGTTTTGTTATTCGCTGTTGCGGTGGCCTTGGCCGAGCTTGTGGCGCGCCATGGCCCTTGCTGTACTATTGAAAGCGCGCGCATAGTACATACGAGGGCTATTATTTTTTTCAAGTTCCGATGGACTGTATGAAAATAACAGATTGACATACCAAACTGATTTTACTACTAAATGTTTGCTTGTTTTATTCTTGTCTCAACATAATCGCCAAAACGATTGAAATATTTGTCGTATCGTTACACCAGCTTTCCAATGCCCTCGGCAAAATATTCTGCCGCCACTGAGGTGGGAACGTCTGGACAGTCTCCTGAAGTTTTTTTTCCTTTTGGCTAGGAGTTGCCGCCCAACCGTACCTTCAATTCTCGTAAAAGGTGAAAATCATTCACGACCACACTGTGCCAACGTTACGATTGACTTTTTCAAAGAATTCAAGTGTGAAGTTTTGGACCATCTGCCGTTTAGTCCAAACCAGCACAGAATGATTTTCACCTTTTTCGAGAATTGAAGGTATGGTTCGGCGGCAAAGCCTCGTCAAAAAGGAAAAACTTCAGGAGACTCTCCAGACTTACCCACCTCAGTGGCGGCAGAATATTTTGCGAGGGCATTGGAAAGCTGGTGTAACGATCCGACAAATGTTTCAATCGTTTTGGCTAATTTGTTGAGACATACGAATAATACAAGCAAACATTTAGTTGTAAAATCAGTTTGGTATGTCAATCTGTTATTTTTATACAATCCATCGGAGCTTGAAAAAAAAACAGCCCGCATACTATGTGCGCGCTTTCAATAGTAGAGCAGGGGGCCATGGCGCGCCACGAGCTCGGCCAAGGCCACCGTAGCAGCGAATAACAAAACAGCCGTTTGCCGTTCTTACTTTATATGAAAGATCCTGTATGTAAATTTAACGTACCTTAGTATTAAGCATCAATTGAATAATGTTAGTATTCTAGGGTTAAAATATAGTTTCGTATTTCCTAAAACGCTATTTGGAACTTAATTTCTGAAAACTTGTCGTTCATTTGAAGCGCACGATAATTTTGTATAAAACAGGGGCTACTGTAAGTGAAAGCAGCACTCTTCATAATGACAGTGATTAAAACACCCCAATGAACACACACAGATCAGCCCAGACATGCGCTATTAGTAATCTGTCAGCCATATAATGAAACAGCTTCTCCACGCTTGCTATGCTAACGACGGGAAGAAGAAAAAACTAATGTAATCTAGGAAGATATGCAGGTGGACTTCAACTGGGAGACAGCTTTGCTAACTACTACTACTATAATAATAATAATAATAATAATAATAATAATAATAATAATAATAATAATAATAATAATAATAATAATAATAACCAGCGGACCCATGCGAGAACTCTCGCATAACGGGTTGTGTGCGCCCCATGTGTACAGACTACCCGCCCGGCATTAGTGTTATATGGGGCTGGACGCGACACAGTTCTGGCAGGGGCTATCGTCTTGTTTATTTGTTTAAAAGCACTTTATAAACAAATAAATATATTTCTGTTGACTTTTCCAGAAATGCAAGATTTTTCCTGTACTATTGAAACCATTTGGAAGATTTTGGTACAAACCACACCTTCTAACTCCATCTGGTTTAGAAGCTTGAGTTTTGTGAAACATACACCTTAGCGTATTATACAATAAAGTAATAATACTAATACTAATAATAACCTTGCACATTAGAGGCGTATCTCTTATTAAAGACATAGAGAAGCAAGAGAGGAAAATATTGAGGGAAATCTTTGGTCCAGTCTACGTAGAGGGAATCTGGATGAATCGGGATTCTCAGGAGCTATATCATCACTCTGAAATGATCACCGACACATTCAGGAAAAGGCGATTAAAGTTCTATGGCCACATTCTTCGCATGACCGATGACAGACTCACGAAGAGGATTCTCAACATTGCTCTCTCAATGAGAGTCAAGACCAACTGGCTTAAGGAAATAGAGGAAGATCTTCGGGAATTTGGCATCGTGGAGGAAATCGTACAAGGCAGATCCAAATTCAGAACAGTTGTCAACAACTATCATTTTGCGGAGAAAATCATGACCAGTACCATGAAACCATGGACTGAAGAACGGAAGAAACTCTTTAGTGCCCAGATGAAGAGATTTTGGGAGAAGAAAAGATCAACATCATTTGCTAAATAAGTTCTCTCGCGCTCCTTAGATGGGCATAACGATGTGAAAAAAAAAAATAAAAATAATAATAAAGTTATTGGTTTTATGTTCGACCCTGACTATTATATGTCAGAAAAATGTATCATAATGATGGTCATTATAACACTATTTTTCATTATGAAACAGTTTCTCCCTCCAATCACAGCTCAAGAAACAGTTATTTGACCAATTAGATAACGATAGCATCGCACCTGCGTTGAGTTCCACGGTCTTCTAATTTAAATGTCACTGTGTGGCCTAGTGTCATGGTAGGGTAATCGAGGAGGCCATGGTCAAATACAAGGCATTCACTGCGTCTCATGCGCTCTGTTAAGTACACAAAACTGGCGAAATCTCGTCATATATTCATGAATATTTATGTTCGAACATAAAATAACTATAATAATTATCGTCGAACATAAACAATCGTATGCAACTCGCCTATAATGGTAATTAAGACACTCGTATGGAAATTATAAAACTCGCATGCGCTCGTTTTATAAACATACTCGTGTCTTAATTATTGCCATTATAGGCTCGTTGCTAATGTGCTATTACGTACCATTTAATTACTGCGGCTTTTAGAGACGCCGGGGTGCCAGAATTTTTCCCCGAAGGGGATCTTTAACGTGCCAGTAAATCTACTGTTACGGCCCCCTCGCATTAGCGCACCCTCAAATGCCAACTGACTGCGCCAGGATTCGATCCTGCAAGCTTGGACACAGCAGGCGGGAATATTACTGATGAGCCATGCAGCCAGTCGTATAATAATAACAATGGTTGTGCCAACCAGAATAGTTAGATAATTCTGGTCTGTGGGGAGAAACGGGGTACACTCAGTCTCGTGTGGCAAAGCTGACAGGAGGTGGGTTAGATTCCCACCTCAGCTATCCTGGAAGTAGTTTTCCGTGGATTCCGACTTCTATTGCTGGCGAATGCCAGGATGGTTTCTAAATTATGGCCATGGCAACTTCCTTCCCAATCCTCATCTGAATACAAATAAACTCACTAATACAGCCATTGCGGTATTACAGGTTATCAGACAAATTGCACACAACACTAACTACACGAGTCTACATGACCACGATATCGTAAGCCCCTAAATAAATCAACATCAACAACGATTCCCACCTCAGCCATCCTGGAAGTGGTTTTATGTGGTTTCACCCACTTGTACTCCAAGCAAATGCTGTAATGGTACGTAACTTAATGCTACGACTGCCTCCTTCCCAATCCTATCTGTTTACAAATGCACTCACTAATACAGCCATCACAATGAGACAGGTTATCACACACATTCCACACACACACACAAATATACGAGGCTATATGACCACGATGTCGCAACCCCTAAAATAGGAAACAACAACAACTATCCCAGTTTCCCATTAGCAACAAAGCGAATATTTTATCGTCGCCAGATGTAGAGACAGGCAACTCAGCCTTGTGAATTAAGGCCCCGTGCTTGCCACTGGGAGAGCCTTGGGCAGTCAACTGGAAAGGCCACTCGCTATTTCGTTTTTTCACCCGCATAATATTGTAATGAACGAGATTTTGCTCGAATGATTTGGATGACCAGGTGCACTGGGCGACCTCCTGTGAGCTCACCAGGAAGTCCTCTCATAAATAGCACTCCATCACACTAGACTATACTTTCAGCTATTAAGACGAGTAGAGTTCTCTGACTTTCCTCGTTAACGAGCGGCGACTTAAGGGGTCAGGCACAGCTTATGACCTTCAAAAATCTATTTTTCATTTTTTTTATGCTCCTATCCTTTAGGAACATTTTGGTGCAAGATTTATGTCATTATGCACCATAGTTTTTGAGTTTTGATTTAAAAGGCAAAGACCTACACCCAATGTTCGTCCTGGTTAATGGTATGTAAGATTTATGCACAAATGTTTAACGCTCCTTTTGTTTTTTCTCCGAGTTGTGTTTTTGACGCTCGAAAACTACTTGACATACACTAATGAAATATGTCTGCCTACTATATCTACAAAATTATGTAAATTCATGTTCCTCTCTGAGATAGTTTCTTTAAAAAAATCTTTCAAAAACATTGCAAAATTATGACATTTTATTTTCAATACAAAAGTAACAAGAAGTTCCGTCACGAACTAAAGAGCCTACTTTTCATGCCAATGATTATTCTACAGTATATGAACCTATCTAGAATAATGAAGAAATTAAGTTGCTAATATCGAAATTTCTAATTATTTCGAAATACTGTATACCTTGCATAATGTAGCCTAATAGAGCAGTACAGTTGGCAGCCCTGATGACTGAATATATTCTTAGTTCCATCTCTTAAGGTACAGAATACAAAATTTGGTTGAAGTCCAATGAATAGCATGGACGTTCTATGCAGTTAAACATTGGATCTAACAGCGCGCGTAAAATCATGTTGGCAACAATGTCATGCATGTATTGGTCAGAAATAATCTGAAATAATATGATCTATTGTTGTGCCAATTTTGAATGAAATCCATTAGTTAGTATAGAAGTTACATGCATTTTAAAATTGGACCTATCAGCAGGCTTAGAATCATGTTGGCAGCACTGACGTATATTAGTTAGTCCAAATGCATCTAGAATGCCAGGTACTATACGTGTGCAAAGTTTAGAGCTATTGGCTTGCATACTTTCTGATATATTGGTATTTGGATAAAATAAATTAGGAGCATTTATTAACAGTTGGCAGCCCTGGTGGGTCTTAAGAATACGCTCAGTCATATCTGGTTATGTATGCATACAACACACGAAATTTGGTTGAATTCCAATTGATAGTGTAGAAGTTATGTGCATTTAAAAATTGGACCAATCAGCAGGCTTATAATCATTTTGGCAACACAGCGATGTATGGCCTCCTGGAAATTAAACTGCAATATTATTATCTATACGTATGCCAATTTTGAAATAGCTCCCATTCATACCTTCCAAGATATCCAACATGGAGCTCAAATTTCAATTGCGATTTTTTAGCAGTTGGTAGCACTGACATCAATTTCAAATATGGCCGTGAGATATTCGGGTATAGACCTTTACTCCTACCAAATTTTGTTTTGATTGCTCCAGCCGTTTAGGAGTTGATAGGGGGACACACACACACAGCCAGACAGACAGACAGAAGGACAGACAGACAGACAGACAGACACACATTTGCCCGATCTCATAAGACTACTTTTTCCTCATTTTTGCAAAATGTGAAAAGTAGGCTAAAAATATATTTTTGTTAAGATATGTTACTGAAAGTACTTGCATTTTTAGAGGATTATCTTTGTAATGAAATAAAATTAACAGAACCTAAAAATGTTGAAAATTACTGAAGTTATCACTAAAAGCTGCAGCCTTGTATCATGAACAACCCCCATTTTGAATTTTGAAAAAATATCCAAATTATTTTTAGATATAAATGTAAAGCTGTTTTTCATATAAAATAATGCCTGTGTTTCATGTGCACATAATATCATTGCTGTAACTGTTGTGGTTTTTAAGGAAGAAAAAAGTATATTATTCAAATTTTACCATGGCAACCTGTACCTAACCCCTTAATCGTTGGGCAGTTGCACACACCGACAATAACCATTGTTCGCCTTTGACCAATAGCTGATGGTTCTTGACCAATAACATGATTCCTCTATCTCTCCACGTGGACTCCAAAGTACGGTCCTGGCGGCCTGCTCGCCTATCAGGCAGGTGTCAGTTGTCCAGTGTTGTCCAGTCTTGCTTCTTACTCTCAGTACTTACGGTGGAGAGTTGAACAACGCTGTGCCTCGAGCCGGGAAAGCCTTGGCTCGCCACAGACAAGGAATGTAAACATATCCGCCCAGCAAGGTTTCAAAGACAAGCCGCTCGTTAACGAGGAAAGTGAGATAACTATAATGTACACTCGACTCATGCAAAGAATGAACGCACTCTAGGTAACTACACATATTTTCTTTCTTGTTTGCCCAGAGTAATCTCATGATATGCAAGGTGTAATTGATTATTATGGGGTTTGACGCCATTTTCAGTGTTGCCTTAGTAAACAAAAGTTTGGTGCTTTTCAGTCGGTCAACATGAATGTGCCCAAACGAGTTGGGTTATACCCTAATCCTGAAAAAAAATTACATGAGATTAATAAATACACTTGGATGACCAGTTTCGATCGTCAAGCGATCATCATCGGATCCATTACACTTAGGCTATAAAATCTATATATGAAAATATGGGTGAAAATATTTACAATATGTAGCCTACACTTGTTTAGTTGCAGTATTGGCAATGCAACTCGTCAGTATTTGTTGGTTGTAGTCCATGTGATGTTTTGTTGAGATACTGGAAGTGGTGATTGACCTCCGGAATTTGCCTTTTTGGAGTGACTATGTGGTTGTTGTGAATGGTCAATTCTGATTGTACTGTATTGTACAGGCTACTTATCGGTTACGGTCTTGTGCGGTCCGGCAGCGAGCAGTTCACTTGGACACTCGAGTGTTCCTTTTAACAGATCCAAGGTCGAATTCCTTCGCAAATCCCTTCCGTGACCCATTCTTAATTATACCCAAGTTAGCGGTCACCTGGGAGATATGCCTGTCACCATCCTCAGCAGAGTCCTTGGGTGAAGCCGATTTAAGAGTATAAGTGATAAAAAAAAAAAAAATGCATCAACAGGTATGTTGGGTTATGTGCGAACATCCAGTAACATAAGTCTACTCTACAGTAAGTTAGACAAAGACTATTGTTTGAATGCATAGATAATGAATGTATTGATTGTTGAAATGTGTGTGGAATCGGATTCACCTAAGCTAAGAGTCGCTAGAAGTACATCTGCCCTCTAGCATTAAATCTTACTTACCGCTATCAGGACCCGCATGTCTCAGTTGAAGCTTGTTACCCTTGGCAGCACAACCTTGTCCACAAAGTGGAGATAGCGCTAAATTAACCCAGTTTATCAAGATGTTTATTAGGATTCTTAATGAAGGAAGGAAGGGTGCAAGGAAGGAAGGAAGGAAGGAAGGAAGGAAGAAAGGAAAGAAGAGTGCAAGGAAGGAAGGAAGAAAGGAAAGAAGAGTGCAAGGAAGGAAGGAATGAAGAAAGGAAAGAAGAGTGCAAGGAAGGAAAGGTGCAAGGAAGGAAGGAAGGGTGCAAGGAAGGAAGAAAGGAAAGAAGAGTGCAAGGAAGGAAGGATGAAAGGAAGGAAGAAAGGAAGGAACGAAGGGTGCAAGGAAGGAAGGCAGGAAGAAAGGAAAGAAGAGTGCAAGGAAGGAAGGGTGCAAGGAAGGAAGGAAGGAAGGGTGAAAGAAAGGAAGGAAGGGTGCAATGAAGGAAGGAAGAAAGGAAAGAAGAGTGCAAGGAAGGAAGGAAGGAAGAAAGGAAGGAATAATGAAAGGAAGGAAGAAAGGAAGGAAGGAAGAATGAAAGGAAGGAAGAATGGAAGGAAGGGTGCAAGGAAGGAAGGAAGAAAGGAAGGAGGGGTGCAGGGAAGGAAGGAAGAAAGGAAGCAAGGAAGGAAGGAAGAATGGAAGGAAGGAAGGGTACAAGGAAGGAAGGAAGGAAGTAAGGAAGGAGGGGTGCAGGGAAGGAAGGAAGAAAGGAAGGTTGGAAGGGAGAATGGAAGGAAGGAAGAAAGGATGGAAGGAAGGAAGGAAGGAAAGAAGGGAGGGAAGGAAGGAAGTAAGGAAGGAAGGAAGGAAGGAAGGAAGTTAAATTAAAATTAAGTTTCACGTGCCCGTTAAGCAACGGGTCTTCCATTCAAAATTATTTGGAAATTACGTTGGCCACGTTGAATTACCAGATCTACGAAGTTAAGCAACATTAGGCGTGGTCATAACATGGATGCGTGAACGGTTCTGGGGACCATGTGCTGTTGGCAGCGGGAAGAGATGGAAAAGCGGAAACGGAAATCACTCAGGGTCTATAACCTCTTCTCTCTTTTACTGGAAATTTTGTTTGTTTTTGAACTTTTAGCGTTGCATCATATATTTTGATTTATTAGCCTATTTTCATTTTATGAAAAAATACGCTTATGAGATCAACTTTTGTCCGTATGTGTGTATGTATGTGTTTGTGTTTGTGAGTGTGTCCCCCTTCTAAACATCTAAACGGCTGGAGCGATTTCAATGAAACTTGGAAAGCTCATAGTACTATTTTGACTGACCCCGACCGTGCCCTGCAAATTTTACTACGTCTCTCCAATCCAACATGGCGGCTGTGCGAAATATTTCACCGACTTTCTATATCTACGAAACTATTACAGATATCATCCGGAAATTTTGTACTGGAATAAAGGGCACTACTAAAAGGTCACCTATGAGACTTTCAAAAACCCGTTAACTACAAATGGAAGCGAAGTTGAACTTTTAATAGACCTTTCTCGTGATTTAACCATCCAAACGAAATGAAATTCATTACAGCAAATGCTTATGCACATTGTAATGCACTGGCATCTAATTTAGTTCAATTGTTCACATAACTTCAAGATGGCAGCTGTGCGCAATTTTGAAATTAAGTTTTTAATTCTTGTTTATTAATCATGCGATCGAAGGGAACGTTTGAATAATGGACCTACGCATAAATCATCATTTAATAATTCATAACTCTATGGCCTAGATATATAAAATTCCAACATGGCGACCAACAGAAATATTTAGAAATGAAAATCCACAGCCTGCTTCCAGTCTCCGACCGGGTCAGGAATGGAATGAATGAAGCCCCCATCTAGCGGCGAGGATATGAACTGTGCCGGCTACCGAGGCCTGACGCACTCCTCTGGGGGCAATGATTAAATGAATGACAGATGAAATGAAATGATAGTGGAGAGTGTTGCTGGAATGAAATTTTTGACAGGGAAAACCGGAGTACCCGGAGAAAAACCTGTCTGCCTCCGTTCTGTCCAGCACAGATGTCACATGGAGTGACCGGGATTTGAACCACGGACCCAGCGGTGAGAGGCCGGTGTGCTGCCGCCTAAGACACGGAGGCTCCAACCGAAATATTTAGACGGTTTTCAATATCTATTAATCTATGATAGCAATCAAACTGATATTTTTTATGTTGATAGAGGTTATGAACGTAAGTTCACCTATGGGACTTTCAAAACCCTGGTGAGCACAAATCCAACATGGCGGCGACGCGAACTATAAATATTTAAAAGGACGTTTCTCGCGATTTAACCATCCGAGCGCAGTAAACCTTTGTACGGGAAATGCTTATACAAATTGTAATCCACTGGCATCTAATTTATTTCAATTGTTTCCATAACCACAAGATGGCAGCTGTGTGAAATTTTAAAATCTGGTTTTCAGTTCTTGTGCCCTAAGCATGCGATTAAAGTTTGAATACTACACCAACACAATAAACTTCATGTAATAGTACATAACTCTATGTCCTCCAAAAGTCCAACATGGTGACCATCCGAAATATTTAGACGGTTCTCAATATCTACGAATCTATTACAGCAATCAAACTGAAATTTTGTATGTTGATAGAGTCAATTATCATATGTAGGATATATGAAAATAGACTATATAGTTCTTCACGGAACTACTTGTTTTTTTTATAACCTAAACTTTAATCAGTGAATTATTTATAAGTTTAATTGTTTTCTTTCCCAGTTGATCACCACTGAGTCATCCAGTGTATGGTTTTCGGCTTGGGATGCCGTGCGTCATATTACATCTGACAATGCCAAAGCACCATTAATCATTGTAGCCTACTGTATACATGTTGATTTAATGGATTCGTAATGATAATGTTAAATTGTTAGAAAACGTTCTATTTATTTAGTGAACCACTTTGTCAATACTTGAATATTTTACATGATTAGGAGCTGTGTTCTTCCCCTTCGAATTTTACAAATGCATCTAAAATTCGGAACCATCATAATAACACAAATATCCACCTGTTTGACGATCTTCTTGGTCTTGAAACACTTCAGAAGTATTTATATTAATCTTCATTGTTGCTTCAAGACCGAGAAACTAATTTGTAGTTTAGTGGCTAGCTTATTATTGTTTCAGTTAGGGAGCTTGGACATCGTGGTCATGTAACCTCGCGTCCTTGGGTGTGTGTACAATTGTGTCTGGAAACCTGTGTTAATGCTTAATAGCTTTATTAGTTGTGTATTTTTAATGCAGTTGAGGATTGGGAAGGAAGTAGTTAGGATTCCTCCCGGCATTTGTTTGAAGTAGAAGTGGGAAACCACTGAAAAAACACGTCTAGGATGGCTGAGGTGGGTATCGAACCCTCCTATTCTCACTTTTGTCTCACGAGGCTGAGTGTACCCTGTTACAGCCCTTGCCAGAGCCGGGAATCAAACCCAAGCCTCCGCGGTGACAGCCAAGATTTCTTGCCACTACTCAACGAAGCGGATGAAAATACGAGGTCTGACCCCTCTAAGAATGAGGGTATCAGGAAACATCTGTTGTTGTTAATTAATTTTATGGGCTCGGGATATCCTGGTCATCAGCCTCGTGTAGTTGGTTGTGTGCTGAACTTGTGTGGTGACATGCATTTATATGATGACTAAAGTAGTGTGTGAGTGTGTAACTGTATTAGGGACAGGAACTTGAAATATGGTACTATCTCGGCATTTACCTGGAGGGAATATGAAAAAAGGAAAATGGGGAAAAGCACACTCAGGAGGGAGAGAAACAATGGCCAAATAATGTAGGACATTTTAAGACACCCTAGGCCTGGATACACTAATTCCATCGGGTCGGAAAAGAAGGTACGTTAATAAGAAAGATAATTCAGAGGAGGCAGACACAAGTAAGTGGAAGCAATGCTGGACTCAGTTGGGGTCCCGTGATCACCCACCCAAGTCTCACTAGAGAGACAACAATCTCTTCCCTCTCCCGGGAAGTCACACAAAACACAAAATATCCAGTTTATCACCAATCACCAAACAAAAAGTTCAATATTATTCACTGAAACTGTTGCATGTTCTCCGTCCATCGAACCGGGGGCCTTATGTATCTCCTCATGGGGTTCCTCTTCGTCCTCATCCGTGGTCGGCCCTTTGCTCTGGCTGTTTCTTCTGCTGCTGGACTGTCCTGGTCCGTTTCCGTTCAGGTGCAAGGTCAGGAGGACCAGGAAGAGATGATTCCTATTCACTCTTGTGTCCATCTCCGTGGCTAATAGGTTAGCATGCTAGGCTTTTGCCCGAAAGGTCCCGGGTTCGATTCCCGGCCAGGTCATGGGAAATTTAACCTCCTGTGGTTAATTCCTCTGGCTCGGGGTCTGGGTGTGTTTGACGCTTGCAGGTATAAAATGAAACCAACCCCTGGAAACAGATAGAAAAAACGGAATCAAGTAAAACAAAACAAATAAGATACAGTCAGTCTGAGAGACTAGACTTTATATCATTCCAAATGACGCATGCTACAAATGCTACACATATTAGAAAGGCTCAGGACTCTTTCAACAGACTCCATTACCCATTAACTTAGGCTTCCCGTGCGGGCACCTCTTTAAGGGTCACCCTGTATTTGAGTCTGACACCTGTTACTACTCTTTAAGGGTCACTCATTATTTGAATCTGATATTTTGCAAATATCTTTTAGGGTCACCCTGTATTTGAATTGAATCTAACATACTGTACACCTCGTTAAGTATCACCCTGTAGTTTGCTCAGACATCCTGCACACCTCTTTAGCAGGCACCCTGTATTCTTATCCGACGTCTTGTATATCTCTTTAGGAGTTAGGTCTACCCTGTATTCTTGTGTGACATCTTGTACACCTCTTTAGGAGTCACCCTGTATTCTTATCTGAAGTCTTGTAGGCTATATCTCTTTAGGAGTCACCCTGTATTCTTGTCTGACATCTTGTACACCTCGTTAAGGGTCACCCTGTATTCATATCTGACATCTTGTACACCTCTTTAGGAGTCACCCTGTATTCTTGCCTGACATCTTGTGCACCTCTTTAGGAGTCACCATGTATTCTTCTCTGCCATCTTATACAACTCTTTAAGAGTCACCTTGTATTCTTATCTGGCATCTCGTATATCTCTTTAGGAGTCACCCTGTATTCTTGTGTGATATCTTGTACACCTCTTTAGGAGTCACCCTGCTTTCCTGTCTGACATCGTGTACACCTCTCTAGGAGTCATCCTGTATTCTTATCTGACGTCTTGTATATCTCTTTAGGAGTCACCCTGTATTCTTGTCAGACATCTTGTACACCTCGTTAAGGGTCACCCAGTATTCTTATCTGACATCGTGTACATCTCTTTACGAGACACCCTGTATTCCTGTCTGACGTCACGCACTCGCCGTCTCCGTATCGCATAACGCCAGACCCCAGGAGTAAACTCAGACTCGGTGCATATGCACTGAACAACATTATGACGTCATACACGCCGCAACCGTAACGCATAACGTTAGACCCCAGGAGTAAACTCAGACTCGGTGCATATGCACTGAACAACATTATGACGTCATACACGCCGTAACCGTAACGTATAACGTTAGACCCCAGGAGTAAACTCAGACTCGGTGCATATGCTCTTAACAACATTATGACGTCATACACGCCGTAACCGTAACGCATAACGTTAGACCCTAGGAGTAAACTCAGACTCGGTGCATATGCACTTAACAACATTATGACGTCATACACGCCGTAACCGTAACGCATAACGTTAGACCCCAGGAGTAAACTCAGACTCGGTGCATATGCACTTAACAACATTATGACGTCATACACGCCGTAACCGTAACGCATAACGTTAGACCCCAGGAGTAAACTCAGACTCGGTGCATATGCACTTAACAACATTATGACGTCATACACGCCGTAACCGTAACGCATAACGTTAGACCCCAGGAGTAAACTCAGACTCGGTGCATATGCTCTTAACAACATTATGACGTCATACACGCCGTAACCGTAACGCATAACGTTAGACCCTAGGAGTAAACTCAGACTCGGTGCATATGCACTGAACAACATTATGACGTCATACACGCCGCAACCGTAACGCATAACGTTAGACCCCAGGAGTAAACTCAGACTCGGTGCATATGCACTGAACAACATTATGACGTCATACACGCCGTAACCGTAACGTATAACGTTAGACCCCAGGAGTAAACTCAGACTCGGTGCATATGCTCTTAACAACATTATGACGTCATACACGCCGTAACCGTAACGCATAACGTTAGACCCTAGGAGTACACTCAGACTCGGTGCATATGCACTTAACAACATTATGACGTCATACACGCCGTAACCGTAACGCATAACGTTAGACCCCAGGAGTAAACTCAGACACGGTCCATATGCACTGTACAACATGATGACGTCATACACGCCGTAACCGTAACGCATAACGTTAGACCAAAGCATGACAACGAAGTCGACAAGATCATTTGAAATGATACAACTAGTTGTGAACGTCTGGGTGTCGTTAAATACATTAGGCTAATGTTGGGATGGATCACTGAATTAAGAGAGCTACTTTTCAACAATTTAGAGCTAAACTTATCACTGTCGAGGCTGCAATAACTGTCCGCGTCTCTGAGTGTGAAATAAGTTACGTAACATGTTAACACACACGGTACAGCACAGTAATATCTGTGACGAAGAACGGCAACGATCAACACCGAACAGACGTAAGGCCGAGTGGAAAAACAACACCACAGAACACGTTTTCTACCGGCAATAGCAACAACAAAAATCGTCTGCGGCGACCTACTTTTAGTACCGCAGGTGCTAATTGAGTGGAGCCCATGTGTTGGGTTTATTCATGAAATATTATCACAGCAAAGACTCCTCACTTGATTACTGGTTGAGGTGATAAATAGCCAACAAACCTTTGTCGGTACCTCCGTCTTTCTTTCTGTCGCTAATATATGATTCAATATTCAATAAGACAGGCAACTTTGGCCAAAAGTGCTATCGGGAGAGCGTGGGTTCGAATTCCACGTCGGCTGTCCTAAAATGGATTTCGTGGTTTCCCATTTTCACCACCAGGCAAAGGCCGGGGCGATTCCTTTCATCAGGCTAACTTCTTTTCAAAATCCCTTTTTCTGACCCGTTCTTAATTAGACCCAAGTTTGCGGTTACCTGTCACCATTCCCAGTTGTATCTGCTGACAAAGTGTGTTCAGCTCCTAGACATCATCCTTGCGACGGTAGAGGAATGATCTCTTTCAGAGTCCGTGCTTGAAGCCGAGCTAGGAGGATAAGTGATAAAAAATAATATTCAATACGAGAAAAATCAAAGTTAATTGTTGTTTGAAAAGGACTTCAATGCCAAGTACTGTAGAGCGTCGAAAATCCGAACTAATTGGGACTGGGTGGGGGTTCAGATTTCCGATTTGTTCGGATTTTCGAACATAACCTAGAAATTCCTAGTTACTCTAAAAATGTTAAGATAAATTAAAATAAACACTTCATGTACTTACATATGTACATACATATTGTACTTTGATTTAGTTGTATCTTTAAATCCAGAAAAACGCACTCATTTTACAGAAGCAATTCACTACATATTTACAAATTTACATATGTATGTACTGTACGTTTGTATACATAAAAGAATAAACCAAACTATACGAAATTACTAAAATATTTTATTTGAACAACTTGCTAATTTTGGATTGTGTGAGTTTTGAAACTCGTTTTCTTCCGGCCAAATCCTTCATTCGCTTAAGTAGCAGGAGCTGAGCTTGACTGCATTCGGGCTGCGCTTTGTACTCCATAATATTTTGACAAAGACGAGCCACTTTCACCTCTTTCAACTCTATTTAATATTTCGAGTTTGGTTTCTATAGTTAGAAAATTATGTTTCCTCTTCAGTATCCCTGATGTCGCCAAAATACGACACTGTACAAGGCACACACACACAGTACTGTACAATACGAACCACAACATGCAACGAAAACTACACTACTGAACAAGTGAAGCAACTGAACTGACATGGTTAACAAGAAGTTCCGTGACGAAATAAAGAGCCTACTATTCTTAAAATTTAAGATTCATGTCAATGATTAACCTTTATGGATCTGACTAGAATAATGACGAAATTAAGTTGGTAATATCGAAATTTCTAATTAGTTCGAAATACTGTATACCTGGCATAATGTAGCCTAATAGAGAACTATAGTTGGCAGCCCTGGTGACTGAATATATTCTTAGTTCCATCTCTTAAGGTACAGAATACAACATTTGGTTGAAGTCCAATGGATAGCATGGACATTACATGCAGTTAAACATTGGATCTAACAGTGCCCGTAAAATCATGTTGGCAACAATGACATACATGTATTGGTCAGAAATAATCTGAAATAATATGATCTATTGTTGGGCCAATTTTTAATGAAATCCATTGGTTAGTATAGAAGTTACATGCATTTTATAATTGGACCTATCAGCAGGCTTATAATCATGTTGGCAGCACTGGCGTAGGCCTATATTAGTTACTCCAAATTAATCTAGAATGCAAGGTACTATACGTGTGCAAAGTTTAGAACTATTGGCTTGCATACTTTCTGATATATTGATATTAGGGTAAAAAAATAGAGACAGTATTTATTAACAGTTGGCAGCCCTGGTTACTTTTATGAATCGGCATAGTCGTATCTGTTATGGTACACAAAGCACACACGAAATTTGGTTGAAATCCAAATGCTGGTATAGAAGTTAAATGTATTTAAATTTGGACCTCTCAGCAGGCTTAGAATCATGTTGGTAGCACTGACGTATATAAGCTACTCCAAATTAATATAGAATGTCAGGTACTATACGTGTGCATAGTTTAAAGCTGTCGGCTTGCATACTTTCTGATATATGGGTATTTGGATTTTAAAAAAATGAGAGCATTTATTAACAGTTGGCAGCCCTGGTCGCTCTTAAGAGTACACTCAGTCATATCTGTTTATGTACACATAGCACATACGAAATTTGGTTGAAATCCAATTGATAGTGTAGAAGTTATATGCATTTAAAATTTGGACCTATCATCAGACTTATAATCATTTTGGCAACACTGCCATGTATGGCCTCCTGGAAATTAAATTGAAATATTATTATCTATACGTGTGCCAGTTTTAAAATAGCTCCCATTTATACCTTCCAAGATATCCAACATGGAGCTCAAATTTCAATTGCGATTTTTCAGCAGTTGCTAGCACTGACATCATTTTCAAATATGGCCGTGAGATATTCAGGTATAGATCTTTACTCCTACCAAATTTCGTTTCGATTGGTGCAGCCGTTTAGGAGTTGATAGGGACACACACACACACACACACACACACACACAGTCAGACAGACAGACAGACAGAATGACAGACAGACAGACAGACAGACAGACAGACAGACACACACACATTTGCCCGATCTCATAAGTCTACTTTTTCCTCAATTTTGCAAAATGTGAAAAGTAGGCTAAAAATAGACTGGCCCGCTAGAGGAAGGGGAGTGGATGGTTCAAAACAAACACTCCCAAGGTCATTGTTCTCTCACAGCGCCGTGCAAAATACAGTTCACATGTTTAAAGCGGGCGTTCGGATTTTTGACGTTCGGATTATTGACGCTCTACTGTAATACATTCCAGCAGTCCATGTTTTTGATATGTCTGTTGCGAGTTTCACCAAGGTGTGTCACGTTGGGCACATCAGCAGGTTTTTGGGACACCTTGCTTGGACCCTGCTGGGAAAGTTCCGCATGCGTCGAACCGTTTGATTCTCAACGTTCATTCTAAATGGCTTGTACTACAGTTATCTACTCTACTAACAAGCAACCTCATGGTGTAGTGGTTAGCATTATTGGCTGTTGCCCCAGAGGTTCGGTTTCGATTCTCGGCTCTGCCAAGAATTTTAATTCTGGTCTGAGGGCTGAAACGTGGTATACTTAACCTCATGACGCAGAACTGAGTAGAGGTTGGTTCGAATCCCACCTCAGCCGACCTGGAAGTCCTTTTCCTGGATTTCACTCTTGTACTCAAGGCAAATGCCGAAATGGTTCCTGACTTAAGGCCACAGCCCCACAAGAATTGAAAACACACACTACGACAGATACCACAATAACACAGGCTATCAAACAAATTCTACACACACCCAAGTACACGGAGCTAAATGACCACAATGTCCTACAATAAGTCCCTCAAAACAACAGCTCTCTATAAATACGGTAAGCTTCCTGCCTCAACATTTTACATTTTAGATTTTTGGCTATAACTTTGTTGGTTGGTTGGTTCCTCACTTTAGGGGCTTCGACAACGCGGTCTTGTAGCCCCGTGTACTTTTGGTGTGTGTAGAATCTGTCTGATAACCGGTGTTAATTCTGGTGGCTGTATTAGTGTGTGTTATCTGTTTTTAATTCAAGTAAGGACTGCAGACATTCAATTTAATAATGTAGTTCCTAATTTTGATACCAAACGCCACCGTCAACGATAACTAGTTCCGAATTTGGTTACTAGATATCACCGCAGTTGGCTCCTGGCGACGTACGTTGGAACGTAAGACCGTTAGTCAAATCTGACGTATAATTTAGCTTCATACAATTGTAGTTGGTGGAATGTTCTTTTTCATGCCATAAATCTATGACATGGGACCGCCGGCTTTACTTCCCTCCAAAGGAAGGCACACTGAGGGATTTTTAACGCTCTTAGCTGTAACATTGTATTTATCCAGGATGAGGTGTATTTATTTATTTATTTATTTATTTATTTATTTATTTATTTATCGTATGGCTTTTAGTGCCGGGAGTGACCGAGGACATGTTCGGCTCGCCTGAGTCTGTAGCTGCTTCGAGCGGACACCCTTAGGGTGAGCTACAAGTTTCGTTCAATTTCAAGTAGTTCCAATTTTCGCTACCAGATATCAATGATACCTAGTGGTGAACGTTGGAACTTTGATAGAGCGTTCCGACGAAATCTAACCTAACAATTTAGCTGCACACAAGTTTAGTCTGTGGAAGGATCTTTTACATGCCATAAATCTATGACATGGGACCGCGGGCTTTACTTCCCCTCCGAAGGAAGGCATACTGAAGGATTTTAACGCTCTTAAAAAATCCGACGACTTCGGCCGTGTTTGAACCCGCCATCTTGGGCACAGCAGTTCAGCATGCTACCAACTACGCCACCGAAGCCGTTATGAGGTGTATAATAGGGCTGTACATATTCGAACATCGAATCGTTCGAATAATTTCGAATACGAATAGTATTTAATTCGAATGTACGAATAGATCGACTTTTCGAATTTGCTTAATATTAAGATTATCCCCTGAAATCTTAGGATGGGAGCAGTGCCTGGAAGAAACGCTTTTCATTGTGGAATGGCCCTGGCAAGGAGTTCCCGTGTGCTCGAGGTGTGACGACATGTCATGTGTGTGTGTGTCTGACATATGTCCGAGTGGATGGCACGCGCCAGTGGCGGCAGCTGCTCTTCTAATAAGAGGGCGGACGCTGATTTCAAAACCAGGGGTCACTCCCGTCCCAATTTAAAATACATTTGCGTAGACAGGAACTCCCCCGGGCTCTTGACCTACTTACAGCTTCTTATTAAGAATAATTATCATGATTATCGCCGCCTAATGAACAGCTCTTGTGTCTATCTGCGCACCCTATCTTCTTTGACATGTGGTCGCCCTCGTGCGACACTTTCATCTTTAATTCATATAGAATATCTTAGTAAACGGGTATATCCGGATTGGCGTAAACAAGTATCCAGTATTACTTAACTCACGCTGAGGAGTGTGAGTTGTTGTTGATTCATTTAGGGGCAATGCGATATCGTGGTCATGCATGTAGCCCCGTGTACTTGGGTTTGTGCGTGGAATTTGTCTGATAAACTGTATTTTTAATGTGATGGCTGTTGATGATGATTATGATGATGATAATTGTTGTTTTAAGGGGCCTAACATCTAAGTTATCGGCCCCTAATGGTTTGCGTGTCCATGAAAAATTAAAATGAACCTATAATTAAATCTAAATAGGCTACAAACTTAAAACTAAAAAAACCTACAGCTAACACACTAGAATAAGAAAAGGTAAGCTAAAGACGAGTAAGGGAAATAAAAGATTGGGAAAATAAATGCCCTCAACCGCCGAAGAATGAGGATTGAGGGACTTAGAACGAAGGAGAGCCATGAAAGGCAGATAGGAAAAGGAAAGATGAGAGGGCCTGCCCCAAAATTGAGATGACGTGCGCCCTATGAACTCTCATCCCGTCCACAACACGACGTACCATGCGATCAGTCCATTTATCCGCTGTACGTCACATGTGTTCATTGGTACACCCGAAGGTCACAGGAGGAGTTTTCACGTGCCATATAGAACGGTGCGTTCGAAATTCATTGCACATGTACTAAGACTCCGCAGCCTGTTTATGACTAAAGAAAGCCGAGCAATAGACTAACGATTTCAGTGAATCGAGTCGAAGAAAATCCTGCCGTCCGCGCACCTTTTAGGCTACGCTGGGTAAACTGTTAAAAATATCTATATACTATGAGTGTAAGAATTGTTCAGCAAGAAATGTTGCGCGACAGCATATCGCTATCTTTAATACATCGCCCATTATAAGTGTTGTTACGTTTTCATTTCTTCCAGCAATCTCCATTCAGAGGTAATTTAAATTAGTGCTACCTGTACCAAATTTCGTTCAATTAGGTTTCGTCGTGATTGAATTTATAGGGGTGGGGACAGATATCCTACACACTCACACACGCACACTCACTCACACACACAGACAGACTGACAACGTTTGGACCGTGTTGATCTCATAAGTTTACTTCCATTTCTTGCAAAAAATGAAAGTAGACTAAAAATGGACAGGAGTAAAAAAATGAGGATTGAGGGACTGGGCAGGAAGGAGAGCCATGAAAGACAAATAGGAAAGGGAAAGCGGAAAGGGCCCGCTCAAAGTCAGTACAGAAAGGGGGAAAGACGGATCCAGCTCAGGAATCCTTCGGGGTCACCAACTCCCGAACTCACCAGCCGTGATCCCTTGAGGGTGTACCACTATCCAGGGTGCACCAGAATTGGTAAGGCTACACACACCCAGCCTCCTTGAGGGCCTTGTACAGAAGGCTGGAGATATGAAAAGAAAATGAAGACTTGCCTGTCGAAGAATGAGGGTATCAGAAAGGATGAGACAAGGGCCAATTGAGGTGGGAAAGTGAAAGACTCCCTAGGCCTCAGATACCCTAATACCGTCGTGGTCGAAAGAGAACAAGCGTAGACCAAAGGAGGTTGACAGGAAAGATAGCTGAAAGGTGCCCGGCAGAAAGTGAGTGGAAGCAATGCCGGTCTCAGCTGGGGTCCCGTGGTCGCCAACCCACGTCCCACAAGTTATGAGCCCCTGGGGGAGTTCTGGAAAAGGCTATCATCTTTTTTATTTGTTTGATTGCAATTTCTAAACAATTTGTCGATATTTAAGAAATCCGAGCGCAATTCGTCACTGCCGCAGGTATTACCCATTCACGATTTGATTACCGCTGAGCGTGGCTGCGCCAGCGTTTGTTGATTATTGTAGCATGAGCCCGCGGGGCGAAGCGGAGGGCACAGCGATGACAGAGTGCAGACTGCACATAAGTCAAGCAGCGTTGCGTCAGATAAGCGTTACAGGAGCTCATGTTACCACGGACAGTTAAACGATGACTGAGGCTATTGGAACTGAGTCATATCCTACTCGCGCAACTGTACCTGTCAATGAAGCAGGCTAACGTGTGACACACGTAAAAAAAAGAATAGTTCCCATCTCGACCGCCGGCAATCAATTCGTGAAAGGGTATTAATTCTCTTTTCTTTTAATACCCATCATTTACTTGTGGACTGGCAGCGTGGTGTAGCGGTAAAGTTCTCGCCTGCCGATCCCAAGGTTGCAGGATTGAATCCTGGCGCAGTCCGTTGACATTTGAGGATGAGCAAATGTGAGGGAGCCGTGTCAGTAGATTTACTTGGCCGTGAAAGCACCATCTTTTTGGAAGCCTTTATAGGGATGTGAAAGGCTGCTTGATCTTCTGGTTCTCGCAGTAAAGAGTCGCAGGTGCGCTTCATAAGAAGGGAGGCAGTGCACAGTTCGCTACTCCTGTGGGGGTCCGGTTACGGACACCAAGAGCCCGCTGATGAGCCCGCTTGGTGTTCCTGGGCGAAACCCCACACGAGACACGGCATAAACCTAGAAAAGTTGCTGAGTTTTAATTCCCAGGCAGTGAAAGCCAATATGCCATTTATTTGGAAGCTGTTATAGGGAGGTGGAAGGCTGCTTGAGCTATTAGCTCTCGCATTAAAGAAGCGCAAGTGCGCTTCATAAGAAGGGAGGTAGCGCGCAGTTCGCTATTGCTGTGTGGATCCAGGCACGGACACCAAGAGCCCGCTGATGAGCCTATCTTGGTGTTCCTAGGTGGAACCCCAATCAAGACACGGTATAAACCTAGAGAAATTGCTGAGTTTTAATACACATTAGCGTTTTGGGGGAGTCAAATGAAAACCCGCCATAACAAACATTCCACGCAAAACGTGGCATCACTGTTGTTACTTATCGATACTGCTATCGCTGTGGTAGGGGAACTACATAGTGACAACTCTCAGGTGCACACAGGTTTTGAGGTGTCTTTGTTGGTGCGCGGACTGTCTAGTGCAGGCTGTTCCAGCCGAGCTGCTCGTCTGGGAGCAGATGAGTATTCGCCGCCTTCCGTGAGTAAACCTGCAACATTCAATACAGCTCTGCTGTGGGGGCTGCCGTCACTGCGCGGTGGATACATCAACACTGGCAGGAAGCCCATGGACTTGTGTTATGACCTTCGACCAGTGACGTATTGGCTATCACCCGCAGTCCCTCTCCAACCGTGCTCCGAGCATCACTGCAGAGTACTCACGTGTACGCATACTCAAACTCGTGGATTTTGAACAGCCTGGTCTAGTGTGATCGTCCAGCTGTAGAAACGGAGGCAGCCAAAGAAGAGCAGAGATGTGTGGTTCGTTTCCTGGTGGCTGAAGGTGCTGGAGTACGCATCAACGTTTGTTTGCTGGGTATGGCGAATACTGCATGTCCTTGACGAGTGTACACGAGTGGATATTCCGAGAAGGGCGCACATCACTGCAAGACGATGCGCGCCCAGGACAGGCCCATCGAGCCATTACTCCTGTTGCGATAGCGCAGATTGATGATCTTATCCGGGAAAGCCGACGAACTACGGAGGAAGAAATTTGTGCATGCCATTATCAAAGATCACTTTCATTTCCCCAACATTTGCATGCATTGGATTCCACATCAACTGACGGAGGGACAAACGATTGATGCTGTCGAACACAATCATCCTGTTGCATGATAATGCCCGACCCCATACTGTCAATCCGGTAAAGGCTACGCCACAGCGATTTGGCTGAGAAACACTTCAAAATCCTCCGTACAGTCAGGATTTGTGATTTTCACATTTTTGATGACCCGAAGTAAGATATTCATGAACGTCGGTTTCATTCGGACGAGGAAGTGCAAGGTTGTGGGTTCATCAGCAACCTACCACTTTCTAAAAAACTGGAATTGATCGTCTCGTCTCTCAGTTAAATAGATGTAGTTGGTTGGTTGGTTCCTCATTTTAGGGGCTGCGACAACGCGGTCATGCAGCCCCGTGTACTTTGGTGTGTGTAGAATCTGTCTGATAACCGGTCCTAAATAGATGGCTGTATTAGTGTGTGTTATCTGTTTTTAATTCAAGTAAGGACTGCAGACATTCGATTTTAAAGTAGTTCCAACTTTTGCTACCAAACGCCACCGTCAACAACCAACTAGTTCCGAACTTGGTTACCAGATGCCACCGCAGTTGGCTCCTGGCGACGAACGTTGGAACCTGAGAGCGTTAGTCAAATATAACCTATAATTTAGCTTCACACAAGTGTAATTAGTGGAAGGTTATTTATCATGCCATAAATCTATGATATGGGACTGCCGGCTTTACTTCCCCTAGGAAGGAAGGCACACTGAGGGATTTTAATGCTCTTAAAAAATCCGACGACTTCGACCAGGTTTGAACCCGCGACCTTGGGCATAGAAGCTCAGCATGCTACCAACTACGCCACCGAAACCGCCAAGGAATAAATGTATCAACACCTTTGGAGATTACTATTGAATTAAAAGATGCCATGGTCACGTTATAACGGGTGATCGGTTTTCATTTGACTGCTCCTTATATAATATGATTATAATCTACTTTTTCCGATGTGAAAAACTAGTCCTTGTGCAACTCTATCATCGACCACCACTGTAAAAGAAAGGCACAGCGTCGTGTAGAAACGAGCGCAAAATCCGGAAGTACACTCCTTTGGTGCTGACGACCCTTACTAAATGAAGCGGGGAGGTTGTCACATACAGAAATAATAAATCTATCTGGCTACTATCTGATGCCATTATATCTCTGATGGGCAGCCCGATAAGCGCCATCTGGGGCCCAGACTGCGCACGCGCGCGCACGTTCTTTCTCGGTCGGGGAAACAAGAATTAGCCTTAATGACCAACAGTGAATTCATCCGTTTACTCCTCTGCTTCAACTGTGACTGCCTGTTGTTGTTGATTCTTTTATGGGCTTTGCGACATCGTGGTCATGTAGCCCCGTGTACTTGGGTGTGTGTAGATTTTTTTCTGATAACCTGTGTCACTGGGGGTGTATTTATTGGTGTGTGTATTTGTAATTGAGGTGGGATTTAGGTAGGGCACCGCCGTGGTCTTAAGTTTGGTACCATTTGTATGGAGTAGAAGTGGGAGACCACGGAAAACCACTTCAGGATGTCTGAGGTAGGAATTGAACCCACCTCTTTGCCTCACAAAGATGAGTGTGCCCCGATCCAGCCCTCAGTTCAGATTTCTTGACAGAGCCGGAAATCCACGGAGACAGCCAAGAATGCCAGCCACTACGCTACGAGGAGGACTTGTGTGTGACTGCCTGTCTGAGTGAAACACCATGCTGTCTCCGAGATTGTGGGATCGAATTCCGGCACAGTAAGCTGCCATTTGAGGGATTTAAAATATGACAGACCCGCAAGTGTAGTGTTGTTTCAGGTAGATTTCATTAGAAAGTTAACTATTGCAATGGGTACCATGTTTCGACTCCGGAAAATTTTGACATATCTTCACGTTTCACATCCTCTACACCCCAAAACCACCGTCAGTTCAATAGTATATATATATATATATATATATCACTTTCTTGTGGACACGATAACTACCGCAATTTTGCACCAATCACTTTGAAATTTTTACATAATATGTATCCCTATAACATCTCGGTCGAGTTCCTTAATGGGCACAATCGGTCGACGGGGGTGAATATGGGTGTTTTTTTTCGAAAAAGGGAAATATCGCTATAATTCTCTTAATATTTGAAATATCGATTCCATTCTAAGTTCTTACTATGCGTCGATAAGGCCCAAAAATTTATGTTTGAAGAGTTTTTTGATAGCACCAAGCATTGACCAAAGGGGTGGGAAAAAGTGGGTTTTTCGGGAAACATTAATCATATCTCTCTTAATAGGCACAATATCAAAACCGTAAAAAATTGACAATATTTCCCTAATAATTACCTAAAACGTTTGCTTGAAAGAATTTTTGATATGACCCACTATTACGCCAAGGGATGAGAAAAATGATTTCGGAATTATAAGAAAATGCCAAGTGCTATCAGAGGTTGCCACGACAACACTACTAAATTGATGAGGGATGTGCCATCAGACGTTGCCACGACAACGTACTTGCACGAGATCACATTCAGTTTTCCATCTGACTAAGTGAGAAGCGGCTTCGGTGACGTAATTGGTAGCTTGCTGAACTTCTATGCCCAAGTTCGCGGGTTCAAAGCCGGCCAAAGTCGTCGGATTTTCTAAGAGCGCTAAAAAGCCCTCAGTATGCTTTCCTTTGGAGGGGAAGATCCAACGTTCGTTGCGAGTTGCTGGGTACGGTGGCTTCTAGTACCCAAGTTCACAGCTAGGTGACGTTGACGGTAATATATGTAGCAACATTAGGAACTACTGCTTGAAATTGACCGTCTGCAGTCCTTACCTGAATTACAGACTAATACAGCCATCACAATTCACACCGATTATCGTACAGATTCTACACTCACCCAAAGTACACGGGGTTACATGACCGAGTTGTCGCAGCCCCTAAACTGAGGAACCAACCAAAATCTCTGTGGGAGATAAAATTTTGCGTGAAGGCCTAGCAGACCGTTACATAGTTACACATCAGTGTCGAAACCTTGCATAAGGACAGTGTGACCACAAGTATAACAAGTAGTTCCGTGAAGAATTATACAGCCTATTTTCATATATCCTACTTATGTTAACTGCCACTATCAACATACAAAATTTCAGTTTGATTGCTGTAATAGATTCGTAGATATTAAGAACCGACTAAATATTTCGGATGGTCGCCATGTTGGATTTTATATATGTATGTCCTAGAGTTATGTACTATTACATGAGGATTATTATGTACGTGTAGCATTCAAATTTCAATCGCATGATTAGGACACAAGAAGTAACAAGGAAATTTTAAAATTTCGCACAGCTGTCAACTTGTGGTTATGAAAACAATTGAAATAAATTAGATGCCAGTGGATTAACATGTGTTTAAGGATTTACTGTTCCAGGTTTCACTGCACTCGGATGGTTAAATTGCGAGAAACGTCCATGTGATTATTTATACTTCGCGTCGCCGCCATGTTGGATTTCTGATCACCAGGTTATTTAAAGTCCTATAGGTGAACTTAAGTTCATAGCCCCTATGATCATAAAAAATTTCAGTTTGATTGCTATACTAGATTCGTAGATATCCAGAGCCGTCTAAATATTTCGGATGGTCGCCATGTTGGATTGTTAAATGTATAGGCCATAGAGTCATGTACCATTAAAGGAAAATTATTGCGTAGGTTCATTATTCAAACATTCATTCTGATCGCATGATTACGACACAAGAAATACAAACTTAATTTTAAAATTCGCACTGCCGCCATTTTGAGGTTATGTAAACAATTGAACTAAATTAGATAGCAGTGCATTACAATGTGTATAAACATTTCCTGTACCAGATTTCATTGCGTTTGGAACATTAAATCAAGAGAAAGGTCTATTTAAAAATTTCAAATTCGCTTGGCCGCCATGTTCGTTTTGTAGTTAACCGGTTTTTGAAAGTCTTATAGATGAACTTCCAGTAGTGTCCTTTACCATCTTACAAAATTTCAGAGTGATACCGGCAATAGTTTCAGATATATAGAATGCCGGTGAAATAATTCGCACATCCGCCATCTTGTGGTTATGTTAACAATTGAACGAAGTTAGATGTCGGTGCATTACAATGTGTATAAACATATACTGTACGAAGTTTTATTGCGTTTTATTGGTTGAATCGCGAGAAACGTCTATTTAAAAGTCGCAAATTCGCTTGGCCGCCATGTTGGTTTTGTAGTTGCCAGTTTTTCAAAAGTCACATAGGTGACATTCTAGTAGTTCCCTTTATCACCGTAAAAAAATCCAGGGTAATATCGGGAATAGTTTCGGAGATATTGAATGCTGGTGAAATATTTCGCACAGCCGCCATGTTGGATTGGTAAGACGTAACAAAATTTGAAGGGCACGGTCGGGGTCATCCGAAATAGTGCTATGAACTTACAGAGTTTCATTGAAATCGCTCCAGCTGTTTAGAAGTTATTAGGGGACACACACACACACCTCTCTCTCTCTCACACACACGCACGCACACACACAGTGGACAAAAGGTGATCTCATAAGCCTATTTTTTCAAAATTGAAAATAGTCTAAAAATGGACCCCAAATGAAAAGAAAGTTACCGTCCCCATAAGACAATAAAATTTATAAAATATGCATTAAATGACGAAAAACAAAGCTAATTAAGCTCCAATTATAAAATAATTTCTCGCAATAATTGAGGTCTGATCCTTCTACGAAAACCTGCATATTCTACCTATTTTCGCCTATCCCCAAGTTTACCCGGTGAAATCTACCTCCGCCTTCCGGCGTGCCGAGAGGACTTTTTCATTCAGTCAGGGATAAAGGAAGAAACTTTGTAGTTATACGTGGCCTTAATCTCACGATCATGAGACATGTGACCCCCCATTTTTACGTGGAATCTGGTCAGAAGCAGAAGCCAATATAATAGGGGGAAGGGGTGTCGTTTCCCGGAAAATTTTTAAATGTAGGCCCAAATGAGTGAGTTATAGGCCATTTGGGTGAAGGTCTTTTTATATTTGGAGTAATAAAGAATGTCAACTACGTTCAAAAGCAGTAAATATTAATATTTTTCTATCTTAGAAATACATGTTTAGTGAAAAACAATGCAATTACATGTTCTGTTTCCAGGGTTTTTGCAAGTTACTAAAATATGTTAAACACATATCCAACTTTATAAAAAAAAATATCGCTCAACCCACCCTCCAAAAATCCTTCTCTGAATCCGAATATTTCACATGCATTGACTGGTAATTGAACTCGGTCCAACTTGGTGAGAGGCAATCAGCTTAAACACTGCACCATCCAAATAATGACCCCTCAAATGAATTAACAACAAACAGCGAGAGAATTATTTTTTGACCCGGCCCAAGTCGTCAGATTTTAAGAGCATTATAATCCTTCAGTATGCCTTCCTTAAGAGGGGAAGTAAAGCTGGCGGGCCCATGTCGTAGATTTATGGCATGAAAAGGAACCTACCACTACAAATGGTAGTGTGTAGCTAAATTGTAGGTTATTTGGTTTAGAAACGCTCTATCAAGTTCTAACGTTTGCCGCTATGTGACAGTGGCGTCTGGTAGCCAAAGTTGGAACTACTTGAAATTGAACATTCATTCATCTTCATTCATTTTATCTCTCTTTAACTCCTCTTGTGAATTTGGCGTCAGGAAGGGCATCCGGACGTAGAAACCATCAGACACGTGGAATCTCATCGCATCTTATCCCCGACGCCGTTGGAAACGGGATTTAAAGGGGTAGGCATAGATAGACACTACAGTATTTGCTTTGAATAATTTTGAAACATAACAGCTACTATCAGTCGGCCGATTAAAAACAAGTAGCCAAATTCAAATAATGATGTTGATGATGACGATTGCTGTTTAAAAGGAAGCACATCGAGGTCATCAGCCCCTAAACAGTAAAAATATAAATGATTAGTTATATTGTTTCAGGTATATACCATAATTTAAAATAATACAAACACACTACGGAATACAGAAATTAGAATTTCGATTAAAACGAGTAGTTCCGTGAAGTACTAAATAGCCTATTATCATTATATCCTACTCGTCTTACTTAGGACACGAGAAATAAAAACTTAATTTTAAAAGTTTGCACAGCCGCCATCTTGGGCTTATCAAAACAAATGAGTTAAATTGGGTGTCAGTAGATTGCATTTTATATGAACATTTACCGTACCAAGTTTTACTGCACTCGGATGGTTAAATCGCGAGAAAAGTCTATTTAAATGTTTCAACTTCGCTTGGCCACCATGTTCGTTTTGTACTTAACAGGTTTATGAATGTCACATACAGTACATTAACTTATAATAGTACCCTTTATAACTGTGCTAAATTTCAGGATGATATATGTTACCGTACTGTTGAGGAGATATAGAATGCCAGTGAAATATTTCGCGCAGCAGCCATGTTAGATTGTTGAAACTTCTTAAAATTTGAGAGGCACGGTCGGGGTCGGACGAGGTAGTTATGCACTTACTGAGTTTCATTGAAATAGCTCCGGACTTTATTAGTGGGAGGGGGGCACACACGCACAGACACACACAGACAAAAGGTGATCTCACAAGCCTATTTTTTTCCTCCTTTTTTTCATAAATGAAAATAGGCTAAAAGAATAATATGAGTCACATAACCTTGGGAATTTAGATTGTTATCTCTAACGCACTCTCCTCTCCTATATTATAAGATGCTTGTAAGCTCAGCAACCACCACGTCTTCGGCTATTATAAGATTGAGTGTATATTGCAGGCCAAGAATTCTTTGGTAGAACAACAAGATTCACGACTCAGTGAAAGTGTGGACAACTGTAAATACAACTCCACTTGTACAAAGTACTCTTTTGCACTTGTACTTCCCTCCTCATGAGGTCCGAGTGGATGAACGTTGCATGACTTAGTCATAATCTGCACAAAATGCAGACTTCCTTCATGTCTGGAAGGTGCTCGGCACCACGCGAGTACATTAGTTGGTTCCCTTTATCTCTCTCAGTTTACTGACTCCAGCGTCAGCTAGCCATTTACCCGCGTAAATGAGAGCGAATATCTCTAGCTAGTACGCCCATTGGCCAAGGTAATGCTGAGACCACCTTCTTGGCAGCTTGATTCGCTAACTCATTTTCCGTAATTCCCATGTGGCTTGGTAGGCACAGGAACGTGATTCTAGAGTCAGCGTTGCACACCCTGACTAGAAGGTCGTGGATTCGTTGCACTAACGGTTGTTGCGTGAAACATGAAGCCATTGACTCATTTCCCGTTATTCCCAAGTGGCTTGGTAGGTACAGGAAGGTGATTCTAGAGTCAGCGTTGCACAACCTGGCTAAAATATCGTGGATTCGCTGCACTAACGGGTGTTAAGGAAACATGAAGCCATTGACTCATTTTCCGTAATTCCTAAGTGGCTTGGTAGGAACAGGAAGGTGATGCTACTGTAGTGTCAGCACTGCACAATCTGGCTAGAAGGTCGTTGATTCGTTGCACTAACGGGTGTTGCGGGAAAACGGGGGTGTCATCCCGAGTCCTAGGACACCTCATACAAGTCCCTAGCATTATTGGTTCGCGGGATATTAAAAAGCCGATGACCTATTAGTTTTGCCAGGAACGCAAATCCCTTGTTAACTGTGAACTCTGTTGGTCATTGAAATAACTACTTGTAAAACTCCAGTGCCAAATCCTGGCCGGTGCGCTTGAGTGACGTACGTCGTGGAACCAATTGACTCATTTCCCGTTATTCCCAAGTGGCTTGGTAGGTACAGGAACGTGATTCTAGTGTCAGCGTTGCACAACCCGGCTAGAAGGTCGTGGATTGGCTGCACTAACGGGGGTGTTGCGGGAAACATGAAGCCATTGACTGCAATGTTAAAAGAATGTGTAGAAGTTGACTCACTTAGCGATCCATCCCTGAGCGGGACAAGACACGGAGATCAGAAGGGAGCTTTTTATAGAAGTCTTCTGCACAAACGCGAAAGTATACTCTTTGGTGTAGCGATAGCAGGACGCCACCGGCCTGGTACTTTTTCTGCAATCTGGGTGCATCTGTTCATTTTTAAAATGGTCACACTGGCAACTAACGATGTTCATTAAACTCAACGGTAAACCAGTCTCTAAACGGAACGTAACATCATACTTTAGTCATTCACCACGACCACACATCATGGAAATCGTCTGAAGGTGAAGGAGAAGAAGAAGAGAAGAGGGATACTGTATCTGAAAATATTCAAATGATTTGTGTCCTATACGTACATAATAACGTTAACCAAAGGGCATGGGACTAACGACCACGATGCCCCTAGTGAAAGGTCCTAATGAATCTTTGGATGGGCCAGAAGGAGGCAAATTGTGTGGGTTCCCTACCTCTAGAAGATATAATATTGTACCCCGTTCCAGCCCTCAAAGCGAAGTTAAATTTCTTGGCAGAACCAAGTGTCGAACCCGGAGCTCTTCGATCACAGCGAATATTTTAGATACTACGCTACGAGGTAGTCTGCATTATTGCACATGTATGATACATACCTCCAGCTGTTCTATTCTTGAAAAACAGAATGTATGCATGCCGATTTCAGTAGAATAATTCAAATTATCATATAAATATTACTTCAGTAATAATAATAATAATAATGATGATAATGATAATAAAAATAACAAGAAGTTCCGTGAAGAACTAAAGAGCCTACTTTTCTTAAAATTTAAGATTCATGCCAATGATTAATCTATATGGATCTATCTAGAATAATGACGAAATTAAGTTGCTAATATCGAAATTTCTAATTAGTTAGAAATACTGTATACCTGGCATAATGTAGCCTAATAGAGCACTACAGTTGGCAGCCCTGGTGACTGAATATATTCTTAGTTCCATCTCTTAAGGTACAGAATACAAAATGTGGTTGAAGTCCAATGAATAGCATGGATCTATCAGCGCGCGTAAAATCATGTTGGCAACAATGTCATGCATGTATTGGTCAGAAATAATCTGAAATTATATGATCTATTGTTGGGCCAATTTTGAATGAAATCCATTAGTTAGTATAGAAGTTACATGCATTTTAAAATTGGACCTATCAGCAGGCTTAGAATCATGTTGGCAGCACTGACGTATATTAGTTACTCCAAATTCATCTAGAATGCCAGGTACTATACGTGTGCAAAGTTTAGAGCTATTGGCTTGCATAATTTCTGATATATTGCTATTAGGGTGTAACAAAAATAGAGACAGCACATATTAACAGTTGGCAGCCCTGGTTGCTCTTAAGAATACGCATAGTCATACCTGTTATGGTACACATAGCACATACGAAATTTGGTTGAAATCCAAATGATAGTATGGAAATTACATGTATTTAAAGTTGGACCCCTCAGCAGGCTTAGGATCATGTTGGTAGCACTGACGTATGTAAGTTACTCCAAATTAATATAGAATGTCAGGTACTATACATGTGCATAGTTTAAAGCTGTCGGCTTGCATACTTTCTGATATATTGGTATTTGGATAAAAAAAATAGATAGAGCAATTATTAACAGTTGGCAGCCCTGGTGGGTCTTAAGAATACGCTCAGTCATATCTGGTTATGTACACATACAACATACGAAATTTGGTTCAATTCCAATTCATAGTGTAGAAGTTATATGCATTTAAAACTGGACCTATCAGCAGGCTTATAATCATTTTGGCAACACTGCCATGTATGGCCTCATGGAAATTAAACTGCAATATTATTATCTATATGTGTGCCAATTTTGAAATAGCTCCCGTTCATACCTTCCAAGATATCCATCATGGAGCTCTAATTTCAATTGCGACTTTTTAGCAGTTGGTAGCACTGACATCATTTTCAAATATGGCCGTGTGATATTCAGGTATAGTTCTTTACTCCTACCAAATTTTGTTTCGATTGCTCCAGCCGTTTAGGAGTTGATAGGGGGGGGGGGACACACAGCCAGACAGACAGACAGACAGAAGGACAGACAGACAGACACACATTTTCCCGATCTCATAAGTCTACTTTTTCCTAATTTTTGCAAAATGTGAAAAGTAGGCTAAAAATAATAAAAAATACGAGCCTTACAGTAGTCGCATACGATGCGTAACATCTCACATGTTATCCTACTATGAAATTGAGATGAAAATATGTGAAGTCAATTTTTTCGGCTGTACTCCTACAGTTTTTAATTTTTTTCTCACGTTTCGTTTGTCGATAATTTCGCATATATTCTGCTCTGGATTTACCCATCTCTGCAAATCACAAAATTATGAAGAAAAAAAAGGGGGCGTCACCCCGAGTCCTACAACACCTCATACAGCATTATTGATTCGCGAAATATTAAAAAGGAGATGACCCTTTAGTTTTGGTTCCTTTGGTTAAATTAAGGGGGCTATAGGAAAACAGGGGCGTCATCCCGAGTCCTAGGACACCTCATACAAGTCCCTAGCATTATTGATTCGCGAGATCTTAAAAAGCCGATGACCTCTTAGTTTTGGGTCCTTTGGTTAAATTAAGGGAGCTATAGGAAAACGGGGGTGTCATCCCGAGTCCTAGGACACCTCATACAAGTCCCTAGCATTATTGGTTCGCGAGATATTAAAAAGCCGATGAACTATTAGTTTTGCCGGGAGCGCAACTCCCTTGTTAACAGTGATCTCTGTTGTTCATTGAAATAACTACTTGTAAAACTCCTGTTCTAAATCCTGACCGGTGCGCATGCGCGAGGTACGTCGTGGAACCAATCATTTATTGTAGGAATATCTATGATGGGGCCTCCAAACATTGAAGTAAACCGTTTGCGATATACATTCCACAGCAAAAGTATGAAGATTTAATAAATCATAATTTTGTTTTCGGCAAATATGATATAATGAATATTTTCACACCAAAGAACGACGTATGCGATGTTTCCTCTTACACATTTTCGTCTCATTTCCGTCCCTTTTCCAAAGTCACTCCCACAAAATATATCCAGCAACCGAGTGGAAAGATGTTACACATCAAAAGTATAATAATAACAATAATTACAAACTGTACAAAGCCGCAAAATAACACAAAACAATTGCTGACTTACCCTTGATATTTTTATATCTGGCAATAGTGAGAAAAATTGGTGAACCACTCGTAGGACATGACGAACCCACACGAGATTCGCAAACTATAGTTTCAGTTTCGGAAACGCTGCCCTAAGGGAAAGTTTGGGGAAGGGGGAGGGGGCATTGTACTTGAGAATGGGCTCCTGGATACATATATGAAAATGCCGGCAAACCCTTTGGAGAGCCCGAGAAGGTCGCGAGCTCAAGGTGACGACCAGGTGGTTATTAAATACTGCAACAACCCTTCCTTCTAAGAAGAACGGAAATGCGCATGTGTACCACTCTCATTAGGGAAGAAAGTCACCATTATTCAAATAGCCTACACAACCACCCTCCCTACTTTAACCTTCATCGTGCCTGGGAAAACAAACCGCAAAGGGGAGGCAGACATTCCAAGAAACTCACAAGAACTGTGTTTATAATATCAGATGACATGTAATTATGTCTGTGATCCGCCAGGATTGTGCGGACCAATTTGTATAAACTGCGCTATAAATCCCCGAAAGAAATCCGATAAGAAACAGACCTTGGTGACGTTTTCAGGCGAAATGATAGTTATTCTGTCTGACTCGCTGTCTCATTTAAGATAGGCTGGATTTAATATGTGAGGGGAAGTAGCAAACCACTCCATAGTCCAGGTAAATTAAACTGAGACAGCCATCTACGTGGTAATCGTTGGTCTGCGCCATGCGCGTGCCCAGAATGTTATCTCAGAGCGGGGTTGAATCCAACAAATTCATGATGATGATGATGATGATAATTGTTGTTTTAAGGGGCCTAACATCTAGGTTATCGGCCCCTGATGGTTGGGGTGATCGTGAAGATGAAAATGAAAAGCGAACTTAAAACTAAAACTAACTACTAACCTACATACTAGAAGAAGAAATGGAAAACTAAAGGAGAATAAGGCAAATAAAGGACAGGAGGAAAAGAAATGCCCTCAACCCTCGAAAAAGGCGGATTGAGGGACTTGGAAGGAAGGAGAGCCATGAAAAGCAGATAGGAAAGTGAAAGAGGAGAGGGTCCGGCCCCAAAGGTAAGGAACAAAAGGGGGAAACGGACCCAGCTCAGGAATCCCTCGGGGTCGCCAACTCCCGAACTCACCAGCCGTGAGCCCCTGAGGGTGTAGCATTATCTAGGGTGCACCAGAAGTGGTGGGGCTACATACACCCTGCCTCCTTAAGGGCCTTGAGCACAAGGCAGGAGGTAAAAGGAAAAGAAAAAGAAGGCTGACCCCTCACAGAAGGAGGGTGTCAGGAAAGATGAGACAAGGGCCAATTAAGGCGGGAAAGGAAGAGACTCCCTAGGCCTCGGATACCCTAATACCGTCGGGGTCGGAAGAGAACAAGATTTGACCTAGTGCGGTGGACAGGAAAGAAGACAGAGAGGAGCCCGGCACAAGTAAGTGGAAGCAATGCCGGACTCAGCTGGGGCCCCTTGGTAGCCAACCCACAACCCAGTAGATGTGAGCCCCTGGGGGGGGGGGGCAACAAATTCAAACCAGCAGCATGGATAAATTTACAAAATCATGATCGAAGTGTAAAGTTTAAATCAAACAATGAAATTGTAATTCATTCAACTTTTAATTTAAAAAATAAATTACACTACGGCAGTTTACAAAAAAAAAAAAAACTTAGTAGACTATGGAACAAAAAACTTAGCAAAGTGTTTTGAATAATTCCGAAATCAAAATTTAATGATTTTCAGCCAGTCAACAGGATTTTACCCAATTGTAATGGGTGGTTCCCTAACCCTAAATAAAAAATTCACTTAAGTTTATGTTTTTTCTTTTTTTACGTGTAGCCTCCTGGAGGCCGAGTGCAGGTCTTTCTAGTGAACGCCCTTGTTCGACCTGCGCGTCTGAATGATGGTGGAGTCATTTGATTATTATCATTATTATTATTCACATGTATTGTCATTTTCTTGTTTTTGATGTGTAACATCTTACGCTCGGTTGCTGGATAGTTTTGTGGGAGTGATTTTGAAAATTGGGGACGGAAGTGGATTGGAACGATCGAGCTGGCAGTGGTGGATCGAACGGAAGTATGCACTGCCTGCTCGATCGATCGAACGGAAGTGTACTAGCTGGCAGTGGTGGAAAACGGAAGTATGCACTACCCGCTCGATCAATCGAACGGAAGTGTACTAGCTGACAGTGGGGGAAAACGGAAGTATGCACTGCCTGCTCGATTGATCGAACGGAAGTGTACTAGCTGGCAGTGGTGGAACTAACGGAAGTATAAGATGCACTGCCAACTCGATCGATCGATCCAGCGGGCAGTGGTAAGACCCAGCTGGCAGTGGTACGAGAAACAATGAGCGCGCGGTGTCGGAAATTGATACCATGACGTACTCTCGGCCATGTGGAATGTATATGACATACTGAACGGAAAACGCTCATGCAAACTCTGGTGTCAAGTGATTGAAACAAATGACATGGTACATGTTCGAAGTCTTCGTATCAGTATTTAAATGGTAAAATGCCTTAATATCAAACATTGTAAGTAGTCGGCATTGCCGGTATTATGTTTCTGCACAATGGCTATTCAAATATTAACCCACATAGCGGTAATGCAGTCATCAATATAATATAATCGTTGTGGTTATACGAGAATTGAGCAAGCCTTCATAAACTATTACTAAATACATTCTCTTTACTCACAAGAGGGTCTATTCATAACGCATTTTAAACTCAATTTCACGCAGGAATATTATCGAAACAAGCAATATATAAATGAAACTTAATTCCGTAATGCAGTATTATTGGAACGTGGAAATAAGTCACCATCTTGTGCACAAAATTTGCGTAGTCGAAATACCGTGGGGTTAGTGCTTATGACTGTGAATCTAGAGATCTTGGGTTTGAATCCCGGACGGGGTAGATATTGTTGCTACCAGATTATCATTTTAAACGGTATTTATCATATCAATATGACTCATTTTAACAGAATCCATATGAAACTACGTGTTGGTCTGGGAATGAAGAGGACCTGTTTATAAGGAATTAAAGGTTATGAGCGGTGTCGCGTCTATTAATCTAGTTGATCCATATCGTATTCTTTATTTAAGCTAGTGCTGGTGGAAGCTACCAATCATCTAATAAAATGAGTTCCGTATTATAAACTACAATATCTGTAAACACTCCCTTTTACAATAGATTAATATTTGTGCCAATAATAGTATAAAATACCGGTGTATCAACAATTTCACGTGAGGTTTCTTCTATGTCAGATGTTATACATCATATGCGACTACTGTAAGGCTCGTTTTTTTTAAATCACCATTAAACCTTCTATATTATTCGATGCAGGCTTTTTCTTCCTTAGTAGTTAGAAATAGCTTTAAGTCATCTCTTATTCCCAAAACAAATACTATCACGGTTAAAGACGGAGTCTTACCACGTCTTGAGAAGAGATCTCAGCAGCTCGACAGAATGTGTAAGTGTTTATATGTTTGGGAATTTGAGGGAGATCATGACCATTGCACCCACCGAGTAATTGATTTATCCTGTTCAATACCTTGCAGTTACTTATTATTTCATTTTTTCAACTCAAATATCATTCGTCAGTCTAGAGGGAGAGTTGCCGTGGGTATTTCCTTAGTCCCTCCAGGAAAAGAGTTACAACATCAGAGTACTTATAGTTCAATTCCACATTAGTTTACAATTCAACAGTAGTTTTAGGGTTTATTGATTAAGTGTATCACAGCAATAGTAGCTACACCATCGTAGATCAGTTGGAGGAGGAAGAATTTTTTAGCCTACTTTCGATATTTGCAAAAAAATGAAAGTAGACTTACGAGATCTACGCGGGCCAAAAGTTGTCAGTCTGTGTGTGAGTGAGTATATCTGCCCCCCCCCCCCCTATCAATTGAAACACGACGAAAACGAATTGAACGAAATTTGGTACAGAGGTAGCACTAGCAAAGGTCACCTCAGTGCCATGTTTTATATCACCGCCATCTTTACCGAAACTGTATGGCGGCCATGCAAACGTTCAAAACGTAAAATCAAATTACTACTAAACTAATCATTTGATCTCTACCTAATTTGGCAACATCATACCATTATATGGGGCGCGTCTTCCACCCAAACTACAAGGTCATCAGCCGGACCGTTTCAAGATAGCGTCCGTGTGAACTGTGCAAGCATTATAATTCATAAGTTTGAACCCACCAGTTCCGATTATCGAACCGAGAATGGTTTAAATTGTCCTAAAGGACCTCCAAGTGGTAGCGTTCACATGCTTGTTCACATAGTTGGCATTCACACGTCACTGTACGGTCATGAGAAGATTTGTTAATACAATTAAGGTGGGGAAAGCCATGGACAGCCAGACGAGTAAACACATGCCTCAACTCAAAGTTGGATGTTGCCCACGTTCCCAGTTCCATAAAATTCTTGGGGTACAGTATGTCTACTCTTTTTTTCTTCAATGATGTTAGTAATTTTTCCGAGGCTCTGGTTTTTGGTAGAGGTAAATAGTTTCTAAGGTCTTCAACCAAGAAATGATTCTTTTATACTCCTTGATAAAGACAAAGTTAGTGTTATAACTATACCCCTACATTTAGAAGAAAGTAGGCAGTTAGTTCTTTCCTGAACATCTTGCTTGTTGATGGGATAGTCATTTATAAATTTTGCAACATTAAAATGAACATTTATTAGCCTACTTTCGATTTTTGCAAAAAAAAAAAAAAAGTAGACTTATGAGATCAACTCAGGGCGAAAAATTGTGTGTCTGTCTGTGTGTGAGTCTGTGTGTGTGAGTGTGTGTACTCTGAATGTCTGCCCCCCCCCCCCCCCTCCTCCTATCAATTCGAACACGGTGAAACTGAATTGAACGAAATTTGGTACAGAGCTAGCACTAGCAAAGGGCACCTCTGTGTCATGTTTTATATCGCCGCCATCTTGACGGAAACGTAATGGCGGCCACCCAAATGTTCAAAGCTTAACTCAATTACGACTAACCTAATCATCCTATCTCTACCAAATTTTTCAACAACATACCTTTATGTGGGAGGCATCCTTCGACCAAACGACAAGGTCATCAGCCCAATAGTTTGCAGATAGTGGCCATGTATGAGTGCAAATCGATTCCCGTATCAATTCAAACACGGTGAAACCAAATTGAACGAAATTTGGTACAGAGGTAGCACTTGCAAAAGGCAACTCAGTGTCATGTTTTATATCGCCGCCATCTTGACGAAAACGTAATGGCGGCCACCCAAATGTTAAAAGCTTAAATAAAATTACGACCAACCTAATCATCTGATCTCTACCAATTTTTGCAACGTTATACCTTTATGTATGAAGAACCTTTCGATCAAACTACAAGGTCATCAGCCCAATAATTTGCGGATGGCGGCCAGGTGTGTGTGCAAATAGATTCCCGCTATCTATTCAAACACGGTGAAACCGAATTAAACGACATTTGGTACAGAAGTAGCAATAGCAAAGGGCACGTCAGTGTCATGTTTTATATCGCCACCATGTTGACGGAAACGGAATGACGGCCACCCAAATGTTAAAAGCTTAAATCAAATTACGACCAACCTAATCATCTGATCCCTACCAAATCTTGCAACATTTTACCTTTATTTTCGAATAATCTTTTGACCGAACTACTAGGTCATCAGCCCAATAATTTGCGGATGGCGGCCATGTGTGTGCGCCAATTGATTCCCCCTATGTATTCAAACATGGTGAAACCGAATTGAACGAAATTTGGTACCGAGGTAACACTAGCAAAGGGCACCACAGTGTCATGTTTTATATCGCCGCCATCTTGACATGAACGTAATGGCGGCCACCCAAATATTTAAAGCTTCAATCATATTACGACGACCTAATCATATGATCTCTACTGTACCCAATCGTCATCATATGGAACATGTGTTCGTATCCCAGCTAACTCACGGTCTTTCGAGGTATGGGGCGTTCAACCCACTATACGAGCACATATTCAGGATTTGAGTCTGTCAGGTGACTACTCTACTTGAAAGAAACAACATATTCCTAAGTATAACATTTAATGGTAGTAATTCATGGCAAAACAACATAAAACACAAACAAATAGTTTACATTTATTTCCCACAACAAAAATCAAAATTATCTGTGAGTCTCTTGTCATCAAGATTGGTGCTCCACTGCACTTATGTCTATCCTAAACATCCTATTGCTGATACTCTTTGACATTTGCGAGTGTCCATATTGTTCTTCACGTGGCACAATTTAACACAAATTGGAATATCACAACACAATAAACACAAATTATATTTAAATGACATTAAATCTGCAATTATTAAACATTTATCCGTTTTACACGGAACATTTACTTTAAATACCATTTATTCATTAGCTTATGCCTTGTTCAATAAGTGTTGTGCCGTGCGAATCGTATACTTTTCCCATAAGTTTCAAACGCTGAAGTGGTACACTTTCCCCTCCAAAATACACATAGATATAGATATTTTATAGCTTCACCATACAACGATTTTCTGGGTCTGGTCAAAACATATAGTTACAAACGTGTCATACCATCAAATTACGCTACCCGTGTGAATAAATTAGTGTGAACTGGGTAAATACACTTTACAAAAATGCCTCTATTTATTTGGTGCAGTTAATTCCTCCTCAGAGAATAACTGGGCCAAATGTTATCCGATTACTTCATTCCAACACTGCATATATATGGAAATAGTGCATCTAATTCAATTGATACCATCATATCAAGCACATCTTAATTACTTTTCGAAATATCGAGATTCTTCAGTGTCCCACTACAATCTTAAAATAAAAGGATCAGGTCTATTGACTTCCTTTCGTGTGAAGAATAGATTAGTCATGGGCCGTCCTCGGCAAGATGGCTGCCGGGTTAGTGGACTACCTGCTACCCCTCCTGACTCCCCGCACGGTCATGTTCACTCACTGGTGCAGCTGTGCTAGAGGTACCCTGAATGGATCGTGTCCTTACGAATTGAGTCAATCTAATTATTTAATAACTACATTTAGAGTATTTAATGGGCTCATCTCGGCTCCTAATTACTATTCAAGGCAAGGGATGGATCACGAAATAGCTTTGCCGTTCTGTGGTTGACATCAGTGGCTTTTGCGCGTATCTCAAGTGAGTTTCACTGTTATCTCACTGGACGGCATGCATATAACAAGAGGAAATCGACGTTTCCTACACGAAGAACCATTTATCTTACCTCTAAGGGCAGATCAATTAATATATGGGCCTACCTAGGGTCTTTAGCAGTTATCCCTGGTGGTGAAGACTCTGCTAACAGTAGATACAGGCAGACTCTGTCCCAACTCTGTTGCGAATAGACATGTATGCTCTAAGGCAATACTATATCGTAGTTTCGAAGATTTTGCCTACTAGACTCGCCAACGCGCAAACTATTTTCGGACGATCCCCGCAACTTATTGACGTAAATCTCTTGATTCTACGTTACATGCTCGCTGATCGCGGCTCAAACAATATTTCTTACAGATGACTCAATTCTTAAAGCACTCACGTCCTCTAAACATTTCCTCATAAGCCAAAGTTCTACGCAGCTCCAAAACAAGTATAAATTTACTGGCATACATTAGCCTATCTTAATGGCTCTCAAATATAACCCTGTAGAATATACCATAATAAAACATTTATTTAACATTTCAATGACACTGAAAAGCTCTCTTTATCTCGATATTTAACTTTCTTTCTTACTTTTCACAATAACACAGTATTCGTACGCTAGATATTACACACTTTGCACGTACTATAGGCCTGACATGCCGATTTATTTAATTATTATTGTTACCGACCCCAGATTATTATTATTATTATTATTATTTAACGTTACCGTTACTTTCATCAATGTCTTACGCCTACATGGCCGTAAGCAAGTCATCCTCAAAGCCATATTTTTACCAAAATACGAGGGATGTGATCTCGTACACAAATGACTGTTAATTCTTAATCTTTGAGGGAATGCTTCGTTGTATGGTGAGGTATTAAATCATATCAACATATTAAATTTGTACTCACTTTCATTTTAGCTGGGTTGGTCCAGCATGCCAGCCACTCGCCTGCCATGATGCTTATTTTAAGCCATCATGATATTTTTCACACGACACAATGCATAAACTTTTCACATGGTAATTATATTTTTCACTACTGGCATTTTCCCTTTGACACAATACACATTCTTTTACCATATAAACATAAACACTTTTAAAGATCACTGTAATATAACTTTATACATAATTCTCGCACAATTTTCACACACGGATCCTTGATCGGATTCCCACTATCGCCTGACCTCAGAGATGCGATGCAGCTAACTCCTGACAACCACTGGTCTCCTTGAAAGTCTATCTTGCGTGTGTGTGTTCGTCTCCCGTCACCTACAGTTTATGTCACCTCTACTGCAAAGTTGTTCAATCCTAGGTCACAAATACTTGTGATGCCTTCCAGGCTCCCGTAACTGTAGTGTTCATTACAATAGTATGTTTTATTTTACCCATGATAACACTTCCTGGTTATGTTCATTGTCTGTGAACATCATCCTAAAGTATCTCTACGCTGTACTGATTCTGTACTCGCGCATACTGTAGCTTATACGTCTGCTGTAGACTAATTATTATATGATGCAGAATTACTGTTATTAAGCTGGATGATGCGCCTTCCATTGTTCACCGCTAGAGCTCGCGTCAGCTCGGAAGGCGGCCGTCTCTGTGGGATTTGCGCAGAGAGAGAGAGAGAGAGAGAGAGAGAGAGAGAGAGATTCATTTCCACTGTTGCAACAGTTCCACCATGTCCGAGTTCCCACACCGCAGGCTGCTGCCGTGAGATCCTGCGGTATGACAACACCTCATCGAGCCTGTCTCTTTCACGCTGCTCTACACTTGGCTTTCCTGACAACACACTAGCTCAGATTCTCAAGACAGAGTGACTGTGATTGGTGCGATGGAAGTGAGGCATGACGTAATGGTAGCGTTGAGTTCTGCGCACCGCCTTCCCGGCTGGCTCGAGCTCTAGTACATTTGAGCGTCAATACTTTATAAATTCCGCGCACTTTCTTGCGTGATCCGACAGCGTGTTACCTCACGAGTTGAGTCAAGACGAACTGAACTCCGCTCCAGCTTCTCCCCATATAAAGCTTCCTGATGAAAAATAGTTCACTGGATTTCCAGGAGCGACTCTTTTCTTAGAATAATGCATTTTCAGACAAAGTGAAGTATGATCCTTGTTCGTCTATTCATGGAGGTTCCAAATTCACTCGCGTGCCGGCAATCGCTTCGTCCAATTAATTATAATTAATTGCTTTCTTCCACGGCGTCATGATGCTACCCCGGTTTTTCCCCTCAGGCTCCTTTACAAATCCTGACTCTGCCGCGGATTAGGTCTGTGCATAAGTTCCTTTATAGATGCAGGCATTAATTTAGGCGTGAGAACACTCCTAAATTATCTTTCCTAGAATACATGCAACTGGGTGTAAGTTTCATCTCAATTCATTGCTCCATTTGGCCGTAATTAATTAATTTCTGTGGGCGACCACCCCCACTCCACTGTTTCGCCTTGTCGAAGGGGGATTTTCTTAGTCGTTAATCACGGCCTTCAGCCTCCAGCCACGCCGAAAGTAGTGCCTAGGCGCCACGTCTACTCCGCCCACATTCAACTTCGCTTTGTCAAAATGTCAAGCTGGCTCGCTTTCTTGAGCTCTAGCATCTTAAACGTACATAGGCTTGTATTTTCTGCAATAATCCACCTTTACAGCTATAATATTCCCGTTCTGGCCGTGAAATCGTGCTGTTATAATTATATGCAGTTATAACTCATTGTTCTTCGGGTTCACTATGGCTGTTCCCCCTCAGAGGTCAATGATTCGATTCTGCGCAGAATCATGGGTCTGGTCTTCTTTGTGATAAAGACCCCGGTTCGATGCCAGTCAGCCGTGTCTAATTGGGCACACTACTAAATTTTGAAACAACATACCTTTATGTGGGAGGCATCCTTCGACCAAACGACAAGGTCATCAGCCCAATAGTTTGCAGATAGTGGCCATGTATGAGTGCAAATCGATTCCCGTATCAATTCAAACACGGTGAAACCAAATTGAACGAAATTTGGTACAGAGGTAGCACTTGCAAAAGGCAACTCAGTGTCATGTTTTATATCGTCACCATCTTGATGGAAACGTAATGGCGGCCACCCAAATGTTAAAAGCTTAAATCAAATAACGATCAACCTTATTATTTGATCTCCACCAAATTTTGCAACAACATATCTTTATGTGGGAAGCATCGTTTGACTGAACTACAAGGTCATCAGTCCAATTGTTTGCAGATAGCGGCCATGATTGTGTGCAAATCGATTCACCATATCAATTCAAACACGGTGAAACAGAATTGAATGAAATTTTGTACAGAGGTAGTACTAGCAAAGGGCACCTTATATTCATGTTTAATATCCGTATAACACATTGTATTTCAACAAGCTACTACAACCAACATTCAATTATACTCCTTGAAAAGGACAACGAGTTATAACAATAGGCCTACCCATGCATTTAGGAGAAAGTAGGCTGTATGTTCTTTACTGAACATCTTGTTGGCCTATTTTCAATTTTGAAACAAGATGTTCAGTAAAGAACATATAGCCTACTTTCTCCTAAATGTATGAGTATAGTTATAACTCGTTGTTATTATCAAAGAGTATAATAGAACTATTCTTTGTTGAAGACCTTAGAAACGATTTACCTCTACCAAACGCCACGACCTAGATAAAAACTGCTACCATCATTGAAGAAAGAAAGAAAGATAAGAAGTATATCAAGAATGTTATGGATCTGGAGACATAATCGACCGGACTGGCGGCGTGGCTCAGCGGTAACGTTCTCGCTTGCTGGGCCCTAGGTTGCAGGTTCGTATCCTGGCGCAGTCAGCTGGCATTTGAGGGTGCACAAATGCGAGGGAGCCGTGTCAGTACATTTACTGGCACGTTAAAGATCCCCTTCGGGCCAAAATTCCGGCACCCCGGTGTCTCTAAAAGCAGCAGTAGTTAAAAGGGATGTAAAACCAATAACATTATTATTATTACGACCTGCCGTGGGCAACATCCAACTTTGAGTTGAGGCATGTCTTGACACGTCTGGTTGTGCATGGCTTTCACAACCCTAATTGAATTAACAAATCTTTCCATGACCCTACAGAGACGTGTGTATACAAACTATGTGGATATTTTCGATAATATAATCCTAACAGAGCGAGTGCATTCTAGCGGCCAGAATAAGAAACTTTTCAATAAAATCTGGAAGTTACCTTTTTGGCAGCTAGATGTCTCGAGTAAATCTGCTGGCGAATTATGTTTTAATTAAATATATATTTTACACCATAATTTGCACAATATAACGCTTAATTTTAAAACATCTGAGTCATTACAAAACAATAAACATATAACATTTCAAGCAAAAAAACTAGCTCTGATCGGGTTTGAACCATAGAAATCTGAGCGACAGGCTATCGCTCTACCACTGAGCTAATTGTGTCAACGAAAATCGTTCTATTTAAAATGACTTACATAGAACTTGTTAGCAAATAATGATTTATACTAAACGATTTCATCACTGGAGTATATTATTTATATATAAAGCATTTCATACAAAGTTTATTTATTTTTTTATCAGTACGCTATATTGCATTCAATACTCAAATTAGTGAAATATAAGTCAGGCACAAGATATCCGCTGCCATCTTGTCTTATTAATGAATCAGCTGAGCTTTTTAAAATCACGTCTGCACTATAGTATTACAAAATAAACTTTTAATTTCGTACGTGCCTCTTCCTTTAGAACAGTTAAAACGATTCTCGGCTCGATAATCGGAACTGGTGGGTCCCATGATATGGATTATAAAGTTTGCATAATTCGCACGGCCGCCTGAAATGGTATGGCGGACGACCTTGTAGTTTGGTCACAAGACGCATCCTATACGAAGGTATGTTGTTACCAAATTTGGTAGAGATTGGATGATTTGGTTAGTCGTTATTTGATTTTACGTTTTGAACGTTTGAGTGGCCGCCATTCAGTTTTAGTAAAGATGGCGGCGATATAAAACATGACACTGAGGTGTCCTTTGCTAGTGCTACCTTTGTACCAAATTTCGTTCAATTCGCATTCACCGTGTTCGAATTGATAGGGGGGGACAGACATTCAGAGTACACACACTCACACACACACACACAGACTCACACACACACACACACACACACACACAGACAGACACACTTTTTTCGCCCTGTGTTGATCTCATAAGTCTACTTTCATTTTTTGCAAAAATCGAAAGTAGGCTAAAAATAGGCTTATGAGATCACCTATTGTTCGTGTGTGTGTGCGTGTGTGTGTGTGTGTCCCTAATAAAATCTAAACGGCTGGAGCGATTTCAATGAAACTCGGTAATGTCATAGCACTATTCCCGGCGACCTCGACCGTGCCCTTCAAATTTTGTTACGTCTCACCAATCCAACATGGCGGCTGTGCGAAATATTTCACTAGCATTCAATATCTCCGAAACTAATACCGATATCGCCCTGAAATTGTGTACGGTGATAAAGGGCACTACTAGAAGTTCACCTATGAGACTTTCAAAAACCTGGTGACTACAAAACCAACATGGCGGTCAAGCGAAGTTGAGACATTTAAATAGACTTTTCTCGCGATTTAACTATCCAAACTTAATGGAACTTGGTACAGCAAATGTTTATAGACATTGTAATGCACTGGAGTCTAATTTAGTTCAATTGTTTACATAACCTCAATATGGCGGCTGTGCGAAATATTTCACTGACATTCTATATCTCCGAAACTATTACAGATATCACCCTGCAATTTTGTACGGTGATAAAGGGTACTGATACAAGTTTACCTATGTATATTTCATAAACCTGTAAAGTACAAAACGAACATGGCGACCAAGCGAATTTGAAATATTTTAATATACTTTTCTCGTGATTTAACTTTCTGAGCGCAGTGAAATGTGGTACAGTAAATGATTTTGCAGATTGTAATGCACTGCCATCTAATTTAATTCAATTGTTTACATAACCTCAAGATGGCGGCTGTGCGAAATTTTAAAATTAAGTTTTTATTTCTTGTGTCGTATTCATGCGATCGAAGTGAAAGTTTGAATAATGAACCTAGGCAATAATTGTCCTTGAATGGTACATAACTATATGGCCTATACATATAACAATCCTAAATGGCGAGCTTCCGAAATATTTAGACGGTTCTCAATATCTATGAATCTTTTACAGCAACCAAACTGATTTTTTTAAATGTTCATAGAGACTATGAACATATGTTCACCTATAGGACTTTCATTAACCTGGTAAGCACAAATCCAACATGGCGGCGACGGGAAGTATAAATATTTAAATGGACGTTTCTCGCGAAATAACTATCCGAGTGCCGTGAAACGTTGCACATTAAATGCTTATACAAACGTTGATCCACTGGCATGTAATTTATTTCAATTGTTTGCATAATCACAAGATGTCTGCTGTGCGTAATCTTAAAATCTCGTTTTTACTTCTTGTGTTCTAGTCATGCGATTGAAGTTTGAATACCACACGTACACAGTAATCTTAATGTAATAGTACAAAAATAAAAATCCAACCTGGCGACCATCTGAAATATTTAGACGGTTCTCAATATCTACGAATATGTTACAGCAATTAAACTGAAATTTTGTATGTTGATAGAGGCAATTAACATGGGCAGGATATATGAAAATAGGCTGTATAGTTCTTCACGGAACTACTTGTTTTTTCTTTATGTTTATCAGTAATAATCCCCACACTTACTGAGTTTTCTGACGGATTTTCTTGTATTTTGATTTTGGAGAGACTGTCTGTGGACATTTTCCTTTTTACATTTTATATTTTAATCACTGTATGCTTGTAGAGCTATTTGTCTTACATATTTGAATAGCGAAATATGTCATCCCTTAGTTTCCTTCTTCTTCTTCAATAGTCCGTAAAAATATATATAAATCATAATCACATGTAATGTATTTTAGTTTCTTTTCCACATACCATTAATTGGAATTATTTTGTGTTGGTTGACTGACAAATACAATTTTACAAATTAATCATCCACGTACCGCGGGTTCGCTCCCCGTGCTGTGGGTAAAGGATTTCCCAGGATTATACTAGCTGTAACTTGCAGTAAGTTAGTAAGTGTGGAGATAACACCATTAGCATGTTGCGAAGGTCAGAGTGATAGCACAGTGACTGACCTCTAACACTCAAGACAATAGTGGAGTGACATAAGCCCTATCAGGGCACATTTATCGTCCACAACAATTAAACGGTCTGTCTTACACAGAGTGTCCTGTAAACAGTTGGTCGAGCTGAGTGGCGTAGTTGGCTAAACGTTGACCTTTAAAATCTAAAACGTTTGGTTCGATCCTTCCCCAGTCCAATATACAGTGTGTCCGCAAAGTCTCTCCGCAGCGCGTGTCTCACCTTGCGGGACGTGTTGGGTTCCCAGTACGTTCATGTAATGTTGTTACAAGGAATAATAATAATAATAATTATTATTTATTTATTTATCGTATGGCTTTTATGCCGGGAGTGTCCGAGGACATGTTCGGCTCGCCTGAGTCTGTAGCTGCTTCCAGCGGACACCCTAAAGGGTGAGCTACAAGTTCCGTTCAATTTCAAGTAGTTCCAACTTTCGCCACCAGATATCAATGATACCTAGTGGTGAACGTTGGAACTTTTGATAGAGCGTTATGACGAAATCTAACCTAACAATTTTGCTTTACACAAGTTTAGTCTGTGAAAGGATCTTTTACATGCCATAAATCTATGACATGGGACCGCCGGCTTTACTTCCCCTCCGAAGGAAGGCATACTGAAGGATTTTTAACGCTCTTAAAAAATCCGACGACTTCGGCCGGGTTTGAACCCGCTATCTTGGGCACAGCAGTTCAGCAAGCTACCGACTACGCCACCGAAGCCGCTATAATAATATAATAATAATAATATCGTATGTCCTCGGGTGCCGGGTGCAAGCGTTGTTATTTGAAGACCAAACGGCAGCATGCATGTCGAATTTTGGTGTTCCTTGGAGCGCTATAAAAGTCAAGGCGGTTAAATATATAAGCTCCTTGACACTATATCGTCTTCTACTAGAGAATGGAGAAACTTTTTGTGTAGGCGGAAAATTCCGAGATTAATTTTGCCATTATGAACACGGCCTACTGAATTAAAATGGGTTCTTTAACATGCCAACAACGTATGGCATGCGTGTCGTGATTTTTGTCGCCTTTCAAAAATCACTTACCATGCCCAGGAGCGAACCTGCCAGCTTGGGGTTGGTTGCCTGACATGATAACCACTCAGCCACTGTGGAAAGAAAATACATAACAACCCCTGTAATCCGTCACCTTTGGGACTGTGGGTATGGTCGGAACGCAAGAAAGGTCGGATTATCAGAAAGTGCATGAAGATACGGATTTACATTTAAATAAACCATCTCTGATCTCAAAAATGACTACGGTACTGTACGTATGTATCTATCGTTACTGTACATGATTCAATGCCTTTTCGATTTCTTCTCCAATCTTTTATTGTAGTAACGCCTACTTTGAGTTCCTTGGCAATTGTTTGGATTAATTCCCCGTTGTGCAGTCTTCGTACCACTGCTAATTTTTCATTGAATGAAATCCCGACATGTTGAAAAAACACATATGACTGTACAGTATACACAATGTACTTAAAACAAATGACTGTACAATGCTGTAACGAACACAGAATAACAATGTCGTAAAACCAACGAACAGTAAGCACTAAGAACTTCACAGTGCAGTATATACTGTACAAAACACGGACGACAGAAACGATACGAGAGATGACGGAGCACTAAAACGGGCAAGCGATAACAAGTACCTGTCAACAACAATGGTGCGACAGGTATTGAGTCACCGCCTCGAGTCGGGCAAGTTCGGGTCGAGCACGGTCGGATCAACCGGAGCGGCGGACCAGCCGAGGGCGGACGAGAGGGGTTCTACTGTACAATAAATTAAGTAATGCAATTATATATACGGTACTCACCACTATCACGCTATGCTCCGTAAAGTTTCCACCAGCACGGAACACCTCTTCCACTAAAAAAAACACGCTCTTCAGTAGTAAGCATTCCCACTAGTCTCAGCTTACACAAAAACTTCACAAGAACACAACTTACAGAGTCAACACTGGCACACACAGGCACTCACTGTCGGCAATAATGAAGCGGTATTCGCCACCCTATCCCTTCAGTTGAAGGTCAACACGGAACATGTGCGGAGAGACCTTGCGGACGCTCTGAATTTAAGGGCGTATAAACGTGACAGCTTCGTGTCGGGAGCACGTTAATATCCCCTTGAAGGATAAAAGTCCCTCAATCTTCATTCAAGGGTTTTTGTGGTGTCTGTAGTGGTATGTGTATTAGATATTCAAGAGAGGATTGGGAAGGTGGCGGCCATGCCCTCTAGTTAAGAACCATATCGTCATTTACCTGGAGAGGAAGTGGGAAACTACGGAATCCCAGCTGAGCACGGCATTGCTTCCACTTACTTGTGCAGCTTTTCTCTTTCATCGGTCATGTCGCCCTCTGTATGTTCTATTCCTAGCTGGATGGTATCCAAGATCAAGAGTGTCATTCATTTAATTGTGCCTCAAAATTCCAATATCAAGGCAGTTGCGGTTGTTGATTCATTTTAGGTGTTTATGACATAGTGGTCGTGTAGTCCTGTGTGCTTGGGTGTGAGTTGATGCTGTCTGTTAACCATTGTGATGGCTGTATTTGTATTTGTACTTGGGGATATAATTTAGGTAGGGGGCTGCAATGGCCTTAATTTAGGTATCAACCGGCATTTGCTTGGAGTGGAAGCGGGAGACCATGGAAAACCATTTACGGGTTGTTGAGGTGGGGAAGATGTAAACTCGCAGCAGTGAAGGGGGACGTTAAAACCATATTTTTAATGTAAACAATTCCAGTGCGTATGAAATGAGAGTGGGCGCACCATGGTACAAGTGGTGTCCTCTGCGATGTGAGTTGTTGTTTCATTTTAGCGACTTGGACATCGTAGTCATTTCAGCCCCATATACTTTAAGTGTGTACATATAATGTGTGTTATTGTGGTGTCTGAAGTAGAGAAAGTGTGAGTATTTATAATGAAGGCGAGGGCTGAGTTGGAAGCAGCCGTGACCTTAAGGTTGGAAACATCCCAAAATTTGCCTGAAGTAAATGTGGTAAACCACGGAAACCCACTTTTAGGATGGCTGAGGTGGAGACACAGCTCCCCTATTCTCAGTTTTGCCTCACGAGGCGGAGTGTATCCCATTCCAGCCCTCAGATCAGAATTAAGTTTCTTGGCAGAGCCAAGAATCAAACCTGGACGTCCGGGATGACAGGATATGCTAGCCGGGGAGTGACTGCGATATGATGGTGCCCGTGTGACAAGTCAATTTGCTCTATGCGGACTGAAATGTGACCCCTTGACAGAATAATATTAAAAATTCCCCCATACTCTGGAGGTGAGAATGTTGCGTTGGACAATGGGGCAGATCTGAAGATGCTTGATGTAGACTTGTTCACAGTTTAAATATTTCTCTCTCTCTTATAATAACTGAATAGTTGAACAAACATTTCTTTTTCTTAATATGCTCCTATCATACAAACTACTAAATCGATAATTGTTATGAAAATTTATCAATATTTACCTTTATAAGATAAAATAGTTCAATTACTGGAATGGCAATGTCATTCATTATTACCAACATTACAATTAATCAACTGTTAACAAAACCATTTACAACAACCACTTATTCACGCCAAACAAGCAAATTCCGGAGGTCAGTCACCACTTCCACTATCTCAACAAAACATCACATAGACTACAAGTAACAAATACTGACGAGTTGCATTGCCAATACTGCAACTAAATAAGCGTATATTTTGAAAATATTTCACCCATACTTTCAGACAGATTTTATAGCCAAAGTGTAATGGATCTGATGATGATGGCTTGACGATCGAAACTGGTCATCCAAGTGTATGTATTAATTTCATGTTTTTTTTTTTTTTTTTTTAGGATTTGGGAATAACCCATCTCATTTGGGTACAATCGTGTTGGCCGACATCAAACTTTTGTTTAATAACACAACACTGAAAATGGCTTCAAACACCATAATAATCAATGTTAAAAACAAAATATTTATCAAAAGGTACATTTATGACCTAACTATTGAAGTTAAAGATTTGAAACTAAACACACTTGAAGAAGATTTCATGTCTTGCAATCGAACTGAGAAATGGCTTCAAAAACCATATCCTATCTCCAATTTACACATGCTAGTGCAACAATCACAATAACGTAGGTTATCACAAAAATTCTACACACACACCCATATACACGGGGCAACATGACCACGATGTCTAAGCCCCGCAAATGAAATAACAACTGTCTACACATGATAACTGCAAAATGGTGGGTGATAGGTGAATGTAGGAATGTTTGCCACTATGTTTCTCTGACAGGATAGCATTACATCGGTCAGTTTTCCCGTGTCCTTTAGCACATTTTACCGGACTATCATGATACAGAGTAAATCGTTGTTTCCTAGTGACAACCTGTCCATCAATGGTGCGGCGTTGACTATCATGATATAGTGCTAGTCGTTGTCGCCTAGTTCTTCAAACTTATTGTTTGTAAATATTTCTTTGGTAAGTTTAAAAGGAGCTTTATTTTTCAAGCAAAGTATAAACACTGCAGTCATTATTATAGGTCAGATTATTGCACATCTATATATATAAAACTCAATGTTGGTTTGTTTGTCTGTTATTTATACAAAAAACTACACCGTTTCATCGATCTGAAACAAAATTTGTATACTTACCCTTTGGAACACAGCGGGTACACTGCCACTTTAAATGTCAGACAGACCACTCCATTCCCTGCATTTAGGCCCTTTTGCACAAATTTACACCGTTTCACCGATGTACTGTAATAACTTGACGGACATATTGTCGCTAGGCGACAACGAGTAACACTATACCATGATAGTCAACGCCGCACCATTGATGGACAGGTTGTCACTAGGAAACAACAATTTACTCTGTATCATGATAGTCCGGTAAAATGCGCTAAAGGACACGGGAAAACTGACCGATGTAATGCTATCCTGTCAGAGAAACATAGTGGCAAACATTCCTACATTCACCTATCACCCCCAATTTTGCAGTTATCATGTGTAGACAGTTGTTATTTCATTTGCGGGGCTTAGACATCGTGGTCATGTTGCCCCGTGTACATGGGTGTGTGTATAGCATTTTTGTGATAACCTGCGTTATTGTGATTGTTGCACTAGCATGTGTAAATTGGAGATAGGATATGGTTTTGAAGCCATTTCTCAGTGTGGCTCAAGGATTTCTTGAACTGTACTATTCTCTATGCATTCGTATACCCTGCGGGTAACACTGTATACTTTAAATTTCGGACAAACCACTCCATTCCCTGCATTTAGGCCCTTTGTCTTAAATATACACCGTTTCACCTATATCAACCAAAATTTGTATACCTACCCTTTGGGACCCTGAGAGTAACACTGTCTACATGAAATTTCGGACAGACCACTCCATTCTCTGCATTTAGGCCCTTTGGCTCAAATCTACATCGTTTCACCGATCTGAGCCAAAATAGTATAATTACCCTTTGCAACCATGCTAGTAACACAGTCTACATGAAATTTCGGACAGACCACTCCATTCCGTGCATTTAGGCCCATTGGCACAAATCTACGCCGTTTCACCGATCTGAACCAAATTTTACATACTTACCCTTTGGAACCCTGCAAGTAACACTGTCTACATGACATTTCGGACAGACCACTCCGTTCTCTGCATTTAGGTCCTTTGGCACAAATCTACACCGTTTCACCGATCTGAACCAAAATTTGTATAATTAACCTTCGGAACCCTGCGAGTAACACTATCTACATGAAATTTCGGACACACTACTCCATTCCCTGCATTTAGGCCCTTTGGCACAAATCTACACCGTTTCAGCGATCTGAACCAAAATTTGTATAATTAACCTTTGGAACCCTGCGGGTAACACTGTCTGCATGAAATTTCGGACAGACCACTCCATTCCCTGCATTTAGGCCCTTTGGCACAAATCTACACCGTTTCACCGTTCTGAACCAAAATTTAAATACTTCCCCCATTGGAACCCGACGAGTAACACTGTCTGCATGAAATTTTGGACAGACCACTCCATTCCCTGCGTTTAGGCCCTTTGGCACAAATCTACAACGTTTCACCGATTTGAACGAAATTTTGTATACTTACCGTTTGGAACCCTGTGGGTAACAATTTCCACTTGAATTTTCGGACAGACCACTCCATTCCCTGCATTTAGGCGATTTAGCACAAATCTACGCCGTTTCACCGAATTGCACCAAATTTTACATACTTACCCCTTGAAATCCTGCTGGTACCACTGTCCACATAATAGTTTGGAAAATCCTCTCCATTCCCACGTATAGAAAACAGACAAAATGAACTTGAAAACCACGTTTTTAGGCCCTAGAACTTGTCCGTAGTAGTGTACCTCTAAGAATATTTTAATAAGTCTTTTTTATTTATTTTATTTTATTTTTAGCGTATGGCTTATAGTGCCGCGAGTGTCCGAGGACATGTTCGGCTCGCCAGTTTTGTAGCTGCTTCGAGACGGACACCCAAGGGGTGAGCTACAAGTACCGTTGGGGAGGGAAGTTGGAATGTAAGGAGAGGAGTGAGAAGGTAGCGGGTGTGGCCTATAGTTAGGGACCAACCCCGGCATTTGCCTGGAAGGAAGATGGGAAACCACAGAACACCATCTTCAAGGTTGTCGGCGGGGGGATTCGAACCTCCTCGCCTCCCGGATGTGAGCGACTGCCAGCAGTCATGCCGTAACGACCACGGCTAACTCACCCGGTAATAAGTCTATTGTTGACTGGTAATTCGGGCTGCATCACGTCGGCCCTACCAGTGTTCTGGTGCAGAATTGCGAAAATAGTTACATCTTGCGCTGCTTATAAATTGCAGTCACGAGGAATAATTAGTGCAAAATGATTTCTTAGGCCCCTTAAAACAGTTGTCATTATGAATAGTATGCCTCTGTATAAGTGCGATGGTATTGGTGCAGTACATTGAGGTTATCAGCTGCAATAACCGACTGTGCTTTCAATTTTACTTTCATTTATTCCGTTCCTTATCCTTGAGCGCTATGTGGCGATAAATGACACCATTGCTGCCTCAGGAGCTTGGGACAGCCGAAGTTTTCCAAGTTATCTGATTATTTTCCTACGGCGCTATGCGACAAAAGACGACGCTATTGGTCTCTATTTTCATAACAGCCAATGAGATATAGGCCCTAGGATATGTCTCTTATTTCGCTTACTCCTCTTTCTAATCATACTTTTCAATTCGTTTGTAAATTAGGCCTACTTGTGTCAGTACGGTAGTTAGTAAATAGCCGCTTCCCTATTCATTATTATCATTATCATTACGGAAAAATGTTTTGAACGTTACGTCCATTATACTGTACTACTTATCACCCCCACTACCACGACCACCACAAAAAGTTATATGTTTTCTTTCTGTTAGGTTAAATATAATTTTCCAGTTCTGTAGTAGTATTCATTATCATCCATAAAACAAATTAATCCACCGGGCGAAACCGGGCACTACTGCTAGTATTCATATAAAGATATTATGAAAATTTAAAGTAGATCGATGCAGTAATTCTGAGATAATGTACCTGTCAAAGAAATGTCTGCAAATAGATAGAGAAATGGTAGATGTTTGCCTAAGTTAACAAACTTCAAAAACTCTTTATCTTGGAAATACATTAACATACGAGTATTTGCTCCAAATAAATTTCCTCTGATATTTCAATATGCTGAGAACCCAAAACATCAAAAAGAGGATATTGACTTTTTCTACCAAAACCTAACTTAACCATCTTTTGTTCTTTAATATAGTCTTGAGTGACCTCGGGTGCCTTCCATCCACCACCCTTTCAGTCACACACTACTCATCACTTCTTCCGCTTACAACGCTAAAACTACAGCTTACAGTCCAGGTCGGTTGGAACAGTAGGGTTTAAGGCAGGCTGTTCCAGCCGAGATGCTCGCTAGGGAGCAGGTGAGTACTCGCCGCCTTTCGTGAGTAAACCTGCAACATGCAATACAGCTCTGCTGTGGGGGCTGCCGTCACTGCGCGGTGGATACATCAACACTGACAGGAAGCCCATGGCCTTATGTTATGACCTTCGACCAGTGACGTATTGGCTATGACCCCCAGTCCATCTCCAGCCGTGCTCCGAGCATCACTGCTGAGTGCTCGCGTGTACGCATACTCAAACTCGTGGATTTGGAACAGCCTGGTTTAAGGTATGCGGTAGCGAGCGAATATACAGCAACATAGAGTGAGGCGCCCTGCAGTTTGAAATGTAACATCATCAAATGAAATGAAATGAAATAAAATAAAATAAAGTAAAATAAAATAAAATAAAATAAAATAAAATAAAATAAAATAAAATAAAATCATATATCATATCATATCATAGCATAGCATATCATATCATGTCATACCACGTTACGTCACATCAAATACAAACAACAAAATAAAAAGCAAACTAAAATAAACAATAAAAATACAACACACTAAATAAAATCAAATCAAATAAGACCCAAAACAAAATACAAAAAAACAGAAAACAGAATACCAAAAAATAAATCAATTCGACAAAATACAAAAAATATACCAACATAGCCTAAAACAATTAAACAATGTACAAAACACAAGAAACAATTAAACAAAATAAAATTCAAAATACAAAACAAAACAAGAGAAAAAATACCAAAAACAAAAAACAATTAAACAAAATACAACATTCAAACTACGAAAAAGTAAAAAAAAGTTCAAAATACAAAACATACAAAAAGCAAATAAAAAAATACAATATAGACTACAAAACACAACATTCAAAATAAAAATGCAAAACACGAAAATATAACTAAAACATAAAACCATTTTAAATAGTACAATACACAAAATAAAATTCCATATACAAAAATAAAATAAAAAACAATACAAAAAACAATAAAAATACAAAACACAAAATACAAATATGAAACTAAACTAAACTAAACTAGAGTTCACACAAACCTTTGATGCTACTGATATAATCACACCGTACGTCTTAAGTTAGAAACTCTGACTAGGCTATTTCTCGCAACACGGGAATTCAATAGGGAAATAATTACGGAGCTGTCTTGTATTAGAAGCTCTGAAGCTTGTATATGCCATGAAACAGCTTCCCCAATACCCCAACAAATCTCCCGCCCTGAGCCACAAATATTTCCAAGGTTTCAAACAAAAACATTCATTGCGATAGCACTCAAACACACTCCGTGTTAATTGGTAAACTAATTTATTGGCACTTAAAACTAATTACCCGTATCTAACAGAAGAAATAATGAACTTTCAAAGAAGCTACTATAAATATCGTATCCCTTCACAGAACGCTAAAGCAATAGAAACATCAGACAATACAGCTGCTTCATTCCACACGTTCATTTGTTTAATCTGACAGGAAAGAAATAGTCTGTGGTCTTAGGTTTTAGAAATTTTTCAACGAGAATATAATTTTCTAAAAGAGAGGTCAGGATTGATGATTTAAGGGGTGATATTCCAAATAAATAATATAGAGCAATAATTGAATATCAGTTCAGCACGTGGCGTAGTGGCTAGCATTCATGTCTGTCATAGCGGAGATTTAAATCTGGTCTGAGGACTGGAGCGCAGTTTACTCAGTTTCATTAGGCAGAATTGAGGAGAGGTGGGCTCGATTCCTAGTTCATGTAGAGATTTGAAGCCAAGTTGTGCTTGTAAATTGTACACACGTTTATATACCGTACGTCTTTTACATTTTAGCCTATTTTCATTTATACAAAAATAGGCTTATGAGATCATATTTTGTCCGTGTGAGTATGTGTGTGTGTGTGTGTGTGTGTGTGTGAGCGTCCGTGTGTGACGCCTATTTCGGTGCGCCCAGAGGTTGCCCCATCAAGTCTCCAAGTTGAGCTGATAAAAGTACAGTGCGTTTCAATTTTGTCAGACCGCCATTACCATTACAATGGTGATTTGATTTCATTTTATAAAGGCGTTGAGGAACAAGAATCCCGAGGCTTCATGCATTTGCCCTGAAATTTGTGAACAAATGTTTTCAATTATGAATAGTCTATTAACAAAACCAAAACAAGGTCATGTTTGTCTGATTTTTCCTTGGAAGCTATACTTCGGATTGCAACTGCCAAAACGATTGTTACAAATATCAGAAAATTAGTGGCTTCAAAGCGATGCCAAAGATAAACAAAGAATGTTGAAAATTAGTGCAAAATCAGGAGCGCAATAAAAGTAATATTTCAGTCTGTACACAAAATTGGAGTTATTATTATTCGTTTTCATATCGGTACGCCACCTGACGCGCGCTGATATTCACCAAACAACAACACGACTCTCGCCTCGCTAAGCACCGCCACTACACATTCCTCTCCTACTGCAGAGCACCTGTGCTTTTGCCGGTGCACCGGAGCTGGCGTGGCATGCTCTAAGGCCTACATGGCGACCATCCAAAATATTTAGACGTTTCTCAATATCTACGAACTTATTACAGCAATCAAACCGAAATTGTTTATGTTGATAGAGGCAATTAACATAAGTAGGATATATGAAAATAGGCTATTTAGTTCTTCACGGAATACCTTTTTACTTACGTAATTCATAAAACCGTTAAGCCTAAACAAACGTTACTTATAACGAGATTCAACTACGAATCGTAAACACCGTAATACACCCATGACATACTACTACTATGCTGTAGTAGTGTAATTAACTTTATGTTCGACCCTGACTATTATATGTCAGAAAACTGTATCATAATGATGGTCATTATTACACTATTTTTCATTATGAAACAGTTTCTCCCGCCAATCAGAGCTCAAGAAACAGTTGTTTGACCAATCAGGTGAGGATAGCAACGCATTTGCGCTGAGTTCCAAGATCTTCTAATTTAAATTTGACTGCCTAGCCTAGTGTCATAGTGGCACAATCGAGGAGGCCATGGTCAAATACAAGGCATTCTGTGCGTCCCATGCGCTCTGTTCAGTACATAAAACTGGTGAAATATCGACAGGTATTTATGAATATTTATGTTCGAACTTTAAATAGTTATAATAATTATCGTCGAACATAAACAGTCGTATGCAACTCGCCTATAATGGTAATTAAGGCACTCGTATGGAAATTATACAACTCGCTTACGCTCGTTTTATAAACATACTCGTGTCTTAATTATTGCCATTATAGGCTCGTTGCATAATGTACTATTATATTGTACATTTTAACCACAGGATCTGATGATGGTCACTTGAGGGTCGAAACGTGTAATCCTAAATTGCCCCATTTAATTGTGATAATTTCATCAGTACATGTATTTTCTTTCCAAGAGTGTTTACATATTTATAACTTGTACCGCGCCCATTCATTGGGCATAATCGTGTTGATCGACTGAAAAGCTACAAATGACAATTCCTAGCTCAGCCATCCTAGAAGTAGTTTTCCATGGCTTCCCACTTCTGTTCCAGGCGAAAGCCGAGTTGGTTCCACAATATTAAAGCCAGGGAGACTCCTACCCAAATCCTAGTCCCACACATAGTACGGCCATCCCAGTGGCACAGGTTATCAAACAGAATCTTGACACACCCATGTACACGGGGCTACATGACCACGAATAAAAAATATAAAGAAATGTCGCTGAAACTCAGGACCATTTGGATATAAGCAATGACGTATGACTACAAACAGAAAAACACAATAATGCCATAAGGACTGATGTTGTTATTTAATTTTAGGGGCTCGTGACATCGAGGTCTCTAAAAACGTGAACTTGAGTGTGTATTGTATCCATCTAGTAACTTGTGTCATTGCGATGTCTGTAGGGAAGAGTTGGCAAACGGAGAGACTAGTGTTAATCCTAGCCCCAAATACACTAGTACAGCCATCCTAATGGCGCAGGTTATCAGACAGATTCTAGACACACCCAAGTACACGGGGCCACATGCCCAAGACGCCGTAAAGCGTGATTATTTGTTAATAACCGGGTGAGTTAGCCGTGGTCGTTACGGCATGACTGCTGGCAGTCGCTCACATCCGGGAGGCGAGGAGGTTCGAATCCCCCCGCCGGCAACCTTGAAGATGGTCTTCTGTGGTTTCCCATCTTCCTTCCAGGCAAATGCCGGGGTTGGTCCCTCACTATAGGCCACAGCCGCTACCTTCCAATTCCTCGTCCTTCCATTCCAACTTCCCTCCCCAACGGTACTCGTAGCTCACCCATTGGGTGTCCGTCTCGAAGCAGCTATAAAACTGGCGAGCCGAACATGTCCTCGGACACTCCCGGCACTAAAAGCCATACGCTAAAAAAAAAATTGTTAATAGGTACTGTGACAGTTAGGCAAACCTGGTGGTAACAAGATATTTACAAACTGTATATCTCAATAATTTCTCTCCATACTGTCTCTGTGTTCCCTGAATGAAACATTTATTTTCTTCATGAAAACCTTTAAACTGTTAGGAAAATGTTCTAAGACTTCTTCAGGTAACTCATTCCATGTCTGAATGCCCCATTTATAAAAGAATACTTAGCTAAATTTGTTTTTTTGAATTTTGGGCCTAATTTTGTATTCGTGATCTCTCCTACCCATATAATCTGGCTCATGCATTCTGTTTCACATTATTCATTCCAGGCCGGCTCCCCCGTGTATGCTTTATACATCTCCTGGAGTCTTTTCTTATGTCTTCTGCTGTTGACTGACTGAATAGTATACATTGATAATTTTAGTTTAAAGAATCACAAAATACACGTTCGAGCATTAACCTCGAGTCACGAAACACTGACACTGATTCTTGGAATTGATAATGTACAGTACGGTAGTGGCACCTACCTGCACGCAAACCCATTGCAAATGGAACGAAACACTAATAATGTTATTGGTTTTACGTCCCTTTGAACTACTGAGGCATTTATGACGCCGGGGTGCCGGAATTTTGTCCCGAAAGGGACCTTTAACGTGCCAGTAAATCTATTGACACGGCTCCCTCGCATTTGCGCACCTTCAAATGCCAGCTGACTGCGCCAGGATTCGATCCTGCAACCTTGGGAACAGCAAGCGAGAACAGCTGAGCCACGCAGCCAATCAGAACGAAGCACTCTCCACACAGTAGCAAATAGTCACTCATCATTTGATTTATTTTTATTTGATAAATCAAATATAAATCAAATAAATAAATCATACTTACTTACTTACTTACTTACTTACGCTTCGGTGGCGTAGTTGGAAGCATGCTGAACTGCTGTGCCCAAGATCGCGAGTTCAAACCCGGCCAAAGTCGTCGGATTTTTAATAGCGTTAAAATCCCTCAGTATGCCATCCTTCGTAGGGGAAGTAAAGCCGGTGGACCCATAGACTTATGTCATTTAAAAGATCCATCCACTAACTAAACTTGTGTGAAGCTAAATTTCTAGGTTATATTTCGTTAAAACGCTCTATCAAAGTTCCAACATTCACCACTAGGTGTCAGTGACATATGGTAGCGGAAGTTGGAACTACTTGAAATTGAACGGAACTTGTAGCTCACCCCATGGGTGTCCGCTTGAAGCAGCTACAGCCTCTGGCGAGCCGAATATGTCCTCGGACACTCCCGGCACTAAAAGACATACGCTAAATAAATAAATACTTACTTACTTACTTACTTATTGGTCTGCGCTACAGACCATGTAGGTCCGTGGCCTCCTTGATCACCTGCCTCCATTCACCTCGGTCCTCAGCTTTCCCCCTCCAGCATTTAACACGCACTTCAACATCATCGAGCATTCTTTTCCCGGGTCTTCATCTTCTCCTTCTCACATCTGGCTTTCCTATAAATACACTTTTGACTGTGCTGTCCCCTACCTAATTTTCACTACAATATCTGATAGACCAAACAATCCCTGTAACGCCCCATTTGTCCTTATTCTCCATCCATCCTGATCTCTTAAAAATAAAACTTTTTTCGGCTTTTCCCAATTAATTGGGGTCGTCAGAGCCTACCAGGATCATTTTAATTGTGGCCAGGGATTTAAGGCCAGATGCCCTTCCTGACACCACGTGAATTTGTAGTTGAAAATTCCACCCCACTTTTACCAGTATACGAACCCCGGCCAACCGGGTGAAAGATGAGCCGCTAAACCACTGCGCCATCACACTCCCCCATCCTGATCTCATACTGCTCCAAAAATCTTTGTCAAGATCTTCCTTTCCACCGTCATCACTACATAGTCTATCACCAATAGTTTCAACAGATCATGATTCCCTCCCCCGTTCTTTCATCCTGCTCATTTTATCCAAATTTCCCCTACTAGTGTGTGTACTGTGTAGCCTTGTTCAGAAGGTAGGTAGTCTACCATTACGACATTTTCTGGGAGTAGAAGTGGAAAACCACTGAAAACTACTTGTACTGAGGTGGGACTCGAAACCCCCCCTACTCAGCTGTCCTCTCAAGGCTCATCAATAACTCCGTTCCGTGACCACCTCGTGGTGTAGTGGCTAGCATTCTTGGCTGCCACCCCGGAGGTCTAGCTTCAATTCCTGGCTCTCCTAAGATATTCAATTCTGGTCTGAGGGATGGCACGGAGTACACTCCGCCTCATGAGCAAATCTGAGCAGAGATGGGTTTGATTCCCACCTCAGCCATCCTGGAATTGGTTTTCCGTGGTTTCCCCCCTTTTACTCCAAGCAAATGCCGGGACAGTTCCTAACTTAAGGCCACGGCCACCTCCTTCTCAATCCTCACCTGAAATACAAATACACACTACTATAGACCACAATAGAATAGGTCATCAGACAAATTTATCTAACTTATACACACACACCAAAGTACATGGGGTTAAAAAACCACTATGCCCAAGCCCCTCAATTGGAACAACAAAAATAACTACAACAACATTTCGTTCCAGCCTTTAGATAAGAATGAAATTTGACTGTCTGCGTGACACGTTCTCCCCTGTTGTGTCCATGGCTGCAGGATCGAATCCCGGCGTAGCCAGTTAACATTGGTGGGTGCTCAGTAAATTTGCGTTAAAGATCCCCTTCGGGTTAAATTCTGGCACGCTGGCGTATTTAAAAGCTGCAGTAGTTAAAAGTGACGTAAGCTATTATTATTATTAATATTATTGTGGGAAGGGATTTAGGCAAGCGAATAAACCGAACACGTCTTGAAGTAGTTTTAAGTATAAAAACTGCATTTAAACATAAGATTACATAAGATGAGATTGAACAGAACTTGACGTGACATGACTCGACACAAAACTGTAACTGATCGTCTTCCTTTCTCGAGAATTCCACTTGACTCCTAAGTGGCGCCACCGATCAGTGTCGAGGCTGGCGGGAAACCCAAAAACGTTCATCATCTTCCGATTCCCACATTATTATTATTATTATTATTATTATTATCATGGTAATTTTTGATTTATTTAAGTCGTTGTGACCCTTAAGATCACATAAAACAAATTATGACCTTCTACTGTTAGTTTTCATGTACTTCCAAAACCGCTTAATCGTTTTGCTATGTCAAACTCGACGTTATTACGTCCATCCTTTCTCCGATCTCCTTGGTCGATCTTCAGGTGTAACTTCCCAACTGTGGATCTTATGCCTGAATATCATTCGATCCTTGATGTCTATTAGAGTGATATTGGCACTCCTGAGATCAATTTAAACCTGTGTAATCCAGACTGTTGTAACTTTACTTAATTATGACAGAATTCTCTTTGTTAGTCGGTCGTCATATACCGTAGTCTCATGATGTGGCTGTAAAATCTTAGTCGTCGTTTGCGGAAATCTGTCTCGATGTTGGAGTATCTCTCTGTGATTGTGTGTGACTGTGGACGATATCCTCCATCTGTAAGTTTAGGACCCAAGATTTGCCGGATGATTTTCTCTCCGCGTGCCCTCTTGATGTTCTCGAGATCCCCTTTATAGTTGAGATTTAAGGTCTCACTGGCGTAGTGTGTCTCGGGTTTGATGACAGTCGTGTAGTGTCGATTTTTTGTGTTGATACTCAGAACTTCTTGGCAGAACCTTAATTACAAATACACACACTGGTTCAGCCATCAAAATAACTCAGGTTATCGGACAGACCCTTCACACACGCAAGTACCGGTACAGTCCCTAACAAACGTTTGAGACCATTAGCTTATTTCGTATTTAAAAAAATCCTGGTCATATACTTTTGTCACAAAGATTACTGTGATTATTTCAAATATAACTTTGCCTCACATACATCTGTTTATGTAAAAACCATTGTACACAGACATTTTTTATTTTTATTTTTACAGAAAAGCTAACAGTCAAAACCCAAGATATTCTTCTGACAGGTTAATTTCAAGACACTAAACCAACTTTTTATTTTAGTGTTAATTTTTTTGCAGAACTATATGAGTCGATGAATATTTTGGAATAAGAAATAACATTCCCAAAAAAATCTTTATAATTTTACATTTTTACCGTACTTTCAGAAAAAAAAATCCTGCCTTCTGCTCAAGGCCCTAAATGAGGCAGGGTGTGTATAGCCCCACAACTTATGGTGCACCCTGGATAGTGCTACACCCTCAAGGGCTCACGGCTGCTGTGTTCGGGAGGGGGTGACCCCAAAGTATTCCTGAGCTACTTCCGGTTTTCCCCCTATTTTCATTGCCTTTCGGACGGACCCCCCTCCTATTTCCCTTCACAACGACAACAACAACAACGTCAGAACACCGTAGATGTTTCGAACGTACGGTAGTTTAGAAAGATTTCTTTCGAGTCAACTATCCAGTAAAAAAAGTAAGCTCATATAACCCATTTGTCCGGTGTAATTCTTCGTGACTTGCACGGCAATGAGTCCATGCAAGTACTTCTAACCAAAATGCAATTCTCTGCCTCTGGGGTGGCAGCCAACAATTCTAACTTCTACACCATGTGAATCATCCTGTATAATATGGCTTTATTAATATCAATCACGGGTTGTTATAAGCTAATAAAACATAACTCATCTAGAGGAGGCTGCAAGGTAGGCCTAATTGGTGGAAGCAGTCGAAGAACTGCTAAATACTGCTTACCTGAATCACTCTTCCGTTAACACGTTTGGTGAGACCTAATGCCCTAAATAGCCCATAATATCGCCCCCTTATCTGTGCGCTTGGACGTGTCTGGGCTGTCCAACAAGCCATGTGGGCAATGCATTCACCCAAGAGGAAGCTAAGGGAAAAGGAGAGCTTTGGTCGCACCTGTACTTTGCTGTGGCAGCAGGTGCGGACAAACGGTTTCAAAAGCTTCCTATTAATATGAAGACGTTGGGAGATATAGCATTAGAGTCAACGTTCCTACCAGCTGACCCACTTGATGTAATGCGCATTTTATAGAGCACAAAAACGCTTTTAATTCTCTTCCTTCCTTCACTAGTTGTTTCTTATTGTTAGGAGCAAAGCCGAAAGAAGACTAGAGGTTTGAATCGGTTTGAGGCCAAATGGCGGTATACTAACGGCTCGACCCGCAGGAAGTTCCTGCCATGGCCGGCAGGGTTGTCAGCAAGGATTGCGAGTAATGTGTGTGGCTTTGAAGAGACCTTCTTGTCCATCAAGGGCAGCCGGTTGATTCCCGCCCAGGTCACACTTGCCCTTAGAATAAGAAAATTTTGGCTGTAAAGCAACTAAGTATGCCCATGGGTATGGACTATAAAATACCAGATAAAACTTAGCATTAAAATAAGGAAATTTTGGCTGCATAAAAAATCCTTAAATATTCCCGTAGGTATGGATCATAAAATAAGTTGGCTGCATACAAATCCTTAAATATTCCCGTGGGTATGGACCATAAATATGTCAAATCACACTTACCACTAGACTAAGGAAATTTTGGCTGTAAAGCAATTAAAATATGCCCATGAGTATAGAATACAAAATACCAGATAACACTTATCACTAAAATAAGGAAATTTGGCTGCATACAAATCCTTAAATATTACCCTGGTTATGGACCATAAAATAATAGATCACATTTACCTCTAGAATAAGGAAATTTTGGCTGTAAAAATCCTTAAATACTCTATTCTCGTGGGTATGGACCATAAAATATACCAGATCGCACTTACCACTAGACTAAGGAAATTTTGGCTTTACGCACCTGGAATATGCCCATGGGTATAGACTATAAAACACCAGATGACACTTACCACTAGAATAATAAAAAAAATGTCTTTAAGAAACACTTAAATATTCCCGTGGTTATGGTCCATAAAATATACCAGATCACACTTACCACTAGAATAAGAAAATTTTGGTTTTAAAAAATAATTAAATATTCTCGAGGGTATGGACCATAAGACACCAGATCACACTTACCACTAGAATAGGGAAATTTTGGCTGTATACAAATCCTTAAATATGCCCATGGGTATGGACTATAAAATACCAGATCACACTTAGCACTAGAATAGGCGAAATTTACGGCTGTAAAAATACCTTTATAACATACCCAATGGTATGAATTATGAAGTACCATATCAAACTTACCACTGAACAAAGGGAATTTTGACTATAAGAAAACTGAAATATGCCCATGGGTGTGCACTCTGAAATACCAAATATGCACTGATCATGCCAAAATATATATCCATTAGAGACGCCACGGTGCGGGAATGTTGCCCCGAAGGGGATCTTTAACGTGCCATAACATCTACTGACACGGCTCCCTCACATTTGCGCACCCTCAAGTGCCAACTGTCTTCGCCAGAGTTGGATCCAGTAACCTTGGGAACAGCAGGCGAGAACGTTACTGCAGAGCCACGCAGCCAGTCAACCTTATTTTCTATCTTCATCAAACAAGAGTTCCGTGAAGATTTATAATAGCCTATTTTGATATATCCTATTGGTCTTTTCTATTAAATATTCTCCCGCCTGTGGGAAGGATCGCTGTTCTATATGTAGGACATAGAGTTAAGTACCATTAGTTGAAGAATATTGCATAGGTTCATTATTCAAACGTTCACTTTGATCGCATGATTAGAACCCAATAAATAAAACCTCAATTTTGCAATTTCGTACAGCCGCTATCCTGGGTTTATGAAAACAATTGAATTAAATTAGACGCCAGTGCATTACATTGTGTATATACATTTACTGTACCAAGTTTCACTGCGCTCGGATGGTTAAATCGCTTGAGAAATCAATTAAAATGTTACAACTTCGCTTAGCCGCCATGTTCGTTTTGTACTTAACAGGTTTTAGAAAGTCACATAGGCCTAGATGAACTTTTAGTAGTACCCTTTATCACTGTACAAAATTTCAGGATGATATCTGTTAGCGTTGTGGAGATGTAGAATGCCAGTGAAATATTTCGCGTGGCTGCCATGTTTAATTTGTGAAACGTATCAAAACTTGTAAGGCACGATCAAGGTTGCAGAAGGTATTAGTATGCACTAAACGAGTTTCAATGAAATCTCTTTGGCCTTTTAGATTTTATTAGGGACACAAACACACACACGGACAAAAGGTGATCTCTTATGCCTATTTTTTTTTTCATAAATGAAAATAGGCTAAAATAGGCTTAAGACATCTCCTTTTATCCGTGTGTGTGTGTTGTGTGTCCTCCAATAAAATCTAAACGGCAGCACAATCTCGAGAAAATGACACTTAAACATAGCAATCTCTACCTTTAGAATGAGACGAAACATTTTATCCTCACTGTACCTACTATTTTTTAGCCTATTTTCAATTTTGAAAAAAAATAGGCTTATGAGATCACCTTTTGTCCGTGTGTGTGTGCGTGTGTGTGTGTGCGTGCGTGTGTGTGTGAGGTATGTGTGTGTGTGTGTTTCCCCCTAATAAATTCTAAACGGCTGGAGCGATTTCAATGAATCTCGGTAAGTTCATAGCACTATTCCGGACGACCCCGACCGTTTCCTTCAAATTTTGTTACGTCTCACCAATCCAACATGGCGGCTGTGCGAAATATTTCACCACCATTCAATATCTTCGAAACTATTCCCGATATCACCCTGGATTTTTTACGGTGATAAAGGGAACTACTAGAAGTTCACCTATGTGACTCTTGAAAAACTGGTAATTACAAAATCAACATGGCGGCCACGCGAATTTGCGACTTTTAAATAGACGTTTCTCGCGATTTAACCAATCAAACGCAATAAAACTCGGTACAGTATATGTTTATACACATTGTAATGCACCGACATCTAACTTGGTTCAATTGTTTATATAACCACCAGATGGCGGATGTGCGAAATATTTCACCGGCATTCTATATCTCTGAAACTATTAGTGGTATCACCCTGAAATTGTGTACGGAGATAAAGGGCACTACTGGAAGTTCATCTATAAGACTTTCAAAAACAGGTTAACTACAAAACGAATATGGCGGCCAAGCGAATTTGAAAATTTTAAATAGACCTTTCTCGCGATTTAATGTTCCAAACGCAATTAAATTTGGTACAAGAAATGTTTATACACATTGTTATGCACTGGTATCTAATTTAGTACACTTGTTTACATAACCTCAAGATGGCGGCTTTGCGAATTTAAAAATTATGTTTTTATTTCTTGTGTCGTAATCATGCGATCGAAGTCAAAGTTTGAATAATGAACCTACGCAATAATTTGTCTTTAATGGCACATGACTGTATGGCATATACATTTAAAAATCCAACATGGCGACCATCCGAAATATTTAGTCGGTTCTCAATATCTACGAATCTATTACAGCAATCAAACTCAAATTTTGTATTGTGCCCATTTAGCAAGAAATATGCCAATCACAGTATACCAGCGTAGCTCAATTCGGGATTTCGGGGCAGCGGTAAGTTCCCCCACTCTGTGACTCACATATTTTGGATTAATTAGAGGATACACTTGCAAAAATAACAACAAAATCAACTCCTATTTAAACACATTTAATTAATAAAATTAATGGCGCTACAAACATTTTTACAATTTAATTACTGACCCAAATATCAACTGCTTGTTCCAAATGAACAAGGGATCACGAAATAAAATAAACAAATATTGTATTCAAAACCTGTGGTTTCCACATAAACCAGCAATTCTTACTTAGTCTCACTTCCATAAAGCACTAACATTAAGTTTACATAACTCCGAGCTCTTTGGCTCCATGCATTTACATTATTATGGTGTCATTCTTGTACACCTCAAACACTAGTTTTTATATTTTCTTATTTCTCAAGAACAAATATATAATTATATTTAAAATCTATGTTAATTATCTAATTCAATATTTTGGGCATGTCCACACATTCAGTTGTTATCATCTCTCTTTATTTCACAAATATATTAAGGTAATCAGAAAATCCATTGTGTACTCCAAAGCGTGAAAGTACTTGACACAGTCAAAAAACTATAGTTACTCCCGAACTCAGTTGCCTTCAATCAACTCGTGGAATCCCACGTCCATACATTATTACAATAGGGATGGTTATTTATCTCTTATGTCTTAATAGACCATTATCATATAAGAAACTACGATCTGAACCGGCAAACGAAATATCCATCTTTAAGGACCTCGGTTCAACGCCCGGGTCGTTAACAACTTTAAACACTCCTGGTGTATTCATTTCTCTTTACAACAGCTTACGAGACGGTCTCTGTTCCCCCTCGCTTTAAAAGAGCTAGACTCTACTACTTGGGGTGCGATTTATGACACGTTAGGGTGACGGCTACTCCTTGTCTGACCCAACGTTATTAGCTTATTTCCTAGGCTTTCAAAACAAACCTTCCCATTATATCCAGTTCTGGGGAGACCGGGCTTTATTGTACCGTATACATTCAAACAACTATTCTTTGGTTCAAAGACCATTTTCATATCCTTGGCATTTATTAATTATGAGAGGGTCCTCATTGATTGGGAAGATTAATACACATACGACGACGGAGAATTTCAGGGGCTATTATCATAAGAAGATCCTGCATTCGAATCTCTTCAGGTGCCTCGGGAACCAATCCCGTACAGAGGACTTATACAAAATGCGATTTAGAGTCGGCCGTGGCCCATATGACATACGCTCAATAATACCATATATTAGCTCCCTTTTTAAATACATACACAATGCCTCGTGATACTATGTCACAAATAGAGGACTTACACAATTATCAATTCACTGCAATCAACTACCCTCCATAAATAATGTACCAAGTATTTAACCACTACGCGTTCCTAGCGTGACACTTTAATATTATATTTGCGCTCATTATGCGCTATGCATTATTTTAAGCCGAAAATGTCTTCCCAAGAACTGATAAAATCTCTTTAGTAACAATTCATATTATTTTTAATTCACATATTAATCTTTCCGTTGTCGATAAATCGCTCCCTGTTTTAAAATATTCCATTGAACCTCATCTCTTACACATACGTTAAGGCTTAACGTTCTTATATTCATATCAATTTATTGGATTTTTATTTAACATTTCCATATTTAATTATTATTGTTATCTTTATTCTTTTTATACAAGCTCAAAAGCTATTTCTTTCATATCTCAACTTTACTTTATTTCAATGTCTTTCATAATAATTAATGATATTTCGCTTGCTCTTATGACATTTGTTAAATACATTAACCCTTTATTCACATATTTCCTCTACGGGATTTATCCTTTACACAATTATTTATAATTTTTCAATTTTTTTTTTATTATCGTTCAGACCGTGTTCTTGATTATTCAGTATTTATTTATTAAAACACATCCCTTTCACTCAAAAACTCTGGTGGGTTTGTACACAATCAATTTCTGACACCAAAATAAAATGAATTTAGTACTCACATATTTTCCAGATCATCCCATGATCTTAAATCTGGTGCGGTGTTTCATTTTTGGGCCCACTTTGAACTTTTTACACCATATTAAAGGTATTCATCTTACGTAAAAACACTTTTTGACATATATCTAAAACACTTAATATTGACGACATTTTTATATACTGATGTGTCCCTTTTGAACACATAATAAACACTAAAAATATTATTTAACACACAATCTTGATTATTTTACACTTCACAATTACTCGATCACTAGGCCGTGTTTCTGAGCCTATCACACGTGATCTTCTTAAATTCCCGTTTCCAAGGGTGAAATTTATTCGATGTCGGCTTCCTATTCTGAAGAATGCGAAAGTCCCGAAACATCTACTGTTCCCTGGAGTTCAATTCTGCTACTCCTATCCTGGATAACCGGCTATTTATCTAGCTTGAACGGCTTCTCTGTAGATCTGTCTATCGATCCTAACGAAAGTCTATATGGATCGAGGTCTCCTCTAAGACCTATAGAATTAGTTTATAGCAGCTAGCACTTCTCGATTCTAGTACTGTTAGAATTGTTCGCCTGCTTTCTGGAGCTAATGTTTATAGTCTCCTATCCTCTTTGTTTGAACTGTTTTAACACTCCTACGTTCGAACCTTATTCTGTTCTTCCTTTTTAGGTTTCTTCAATTTAAATAACAGTTTATCTGTCTGGTACGATACTTCCGTACGTTATGATCTATTCGTTCGTACATTTAACGACCTATCGCCTTTAAGTCCGACGTTCGCAGCCTGCTCTGACTATATCTTATGAATTTTCACTTTAACTTGTATACAGTCGGGCCTAAATCCTATAATTAGGATTTTCCTAATATTTCACTACGGCGATACTTTAAAATTTCGCCTTGAATGCTCCTTATGGAGGCAAGCAAGTCGTTACTACTGTGACGCCTGTGGCTATCGGATCTTACTTCTGCGGTGTAAAACAGCGTTTCTCCCCTCAAGGAGTACTGGTAGCTGTTATCGATGTAACGCAGAGTTACGTCCCCTCACGGACTGTCGGAATGATTACTTCTACGTCGTGGAGCAGCACTTCCCCTCACGGAATGCTCGTAGGACTGCATGTGCTGATATAACTTCACGTCCTCCTAGACGGATTCGTACTGCGTGATGCGTGGCGATACCCCTCGGGCTGTTCAAGACTGCATTCGGTGCTTATACTTGTTGCGCAGTATGACCTCCCCTGAGATTCGTACGTTTGAAGACTTTGATGCAGCACCTCCGCTCACGGAGTGCTCGTTGTAACTGCTTGTGCGGTGATGTAGCCTTACGCCCCTCACGGGCTGTCGGAACTGCATTCGTCGTGATGTAGCACAGTGACGTGCCCTCAGGCCGTTTGAAACTGCATTCGTTGTGATGTGATACAGCACCTCCCCTCACGGAGTCTGTCGTGAACTGCATTCAATGATGATCGTGACACAGTGACGTGCCCTCAGGCCGTTTGAAACTGCATTCGTTGTAACTGCATGCGATGCGACACAGTGACGCCCCCTCGGGCTGTCTGAATACTGCATGATTGGCTTGGAAACGCCCGAAGCTTTATACTGTTTTACTACAAAAAAATAAGACTCAAGCCTTTTCTGTGGTCAACTTCTAAAATAATGGTGCCACAAATATAAAAATTATACCTTCCGAAAGCTCTTCTTCTCAATGTCAAATGATCTTATTGCACCTAAGAATCGATCGTGCAATTCGGAGATATTAATTAATTTCTCGTCCTCAATTGTGTGGGTGTTGCATTCCTTTTGCTCTCTCCCCTCCACAGAGGCTTAGGTAATTCCCCAATGACGTCGTCTTACGTCGGCAGTTTATTTCTGCACAAGTATTACATGGTTTCTCTATACTGAAAAATCTCTCATTCAAAATGATTCACTGCACTGTGCTTGTTTACTCATTATTATGCTCGTAAACGTGTTAATTTTAATTATTCCTCTTCTGGCGCATATGCGGCGTTGTCAAATTCCAGCAACGTCAGCTTGAATTCCGATTCAGGCTTCTCTGTCTAACACGGTGGAAAGTTCCACTCAGTTATTAATACTCGTGACCAGCCCTCTCTTGAATGTCGAGTGTGGTGATCTCATCTAAGGAACATCTGTCCCTAGTCGCTTGCACAATGTTAAGCTATATTCCTGGCTTAAAATCTCTCTCCGTTCCTTTAAGAAACTATACGTTTCTTTCATTTCTTTCTTAAGGACATGGGTTCGACCGTCATGGACCCTATGGCCCATGGGTTCATCTCTCCCCTCCTTAGGTAAATAAATTTTCGAAATTCTTGAGGAAATTTATTTCAATTTTATTTGTATTACTCTATTCGTCGAATCCATCATAACGTCATCCGTATTTACTGTTGTTTTATTTTCTTAAGGTTCCTTCCACTAATAATGTAGGTTGGGTATGCTCAATCTTTACCCTTTTCTCCTTTATTACATTAAAATTTTCCTTTTCAATAAAATCAATTACTTCTTTAAAGTTCCTTTCCTTTCTGGTCTGGGTTTAGGTTGGGTCTTCAAGAGTTCCCATTCATTCATTTATTCCCTAGTGGTCGACTCCACTCAGGCCATAAATCTCTTGTCACGTTCAGTGTTTACAACTCTCTACCCTCGTCTGGCGTGCTTCTCCAAACTCGAGTCCACAGTTGGTTTCCTTTCTTCTTTTCTCAAGTCAGACTGCAAGTCGGTCTGTTCTTTATTCATTATCTTTCTTCAACTTAATGACTTTATGTTAATTATCTTGCGGGTGCAATTAGCTTTACCCGTAATTTAATTCATTACAGTTATCAGACTTCAAGTCTGTTACACTTCATTTAAAATTTTTAAGAGCTCAGTCTGACTTCACCTGACTCTTTCTGGTTCTCTTCCCTATTCCTCATCTCTCTTTGAGATGGTATTTCAGCAAATATTATACTTATTTCTCGTATTCTTTGATGGTTGCAAATATCTTTACCCGTTTGTTCCAATGGGATAATTCTCTTCCTTCACCTCGTATCGAGATGGCATTTTCCAAGAGTATTTCTTTTTCCTACTCTTCCAATTCTTTAGATTTTCCAAATCTCCTTTCTTTCTCTTCCTTTTATCCTTCCCTTTCTTCTTACGATGCTTCCAGCTGAAATATGCCTGGGCATCCTCTTTCTCCATGGCATTGTTTGTTATTTCACCTTCTTTCATTGTTTCCATGGGGTATCCCTTTCCTGGTACACCAATTATCAACGGTGGTTTTCCTCCTTTTGGCTCTTCTTCAGAGACGTCTCCTCTCATTTTTTCATTGCTCCCAACAATCTCATCTTTTTCTTTTAGGGTTTCTTGGCTCTTATTAGCACTTTCCTCTATTTCTCTAGTCTTTCTTTGGCAATCTAGACATTTAATCATTAATTCGAGGATCTGGGCTTTCAATTTTTCCTCTTCTTCCTTTAATGCCCTTTTATTTTCCTGGTCCTGCATTTCTTCGAAGTTTTCCTTTTCCCTTTCTGTGAAATCTTAAACCTCTGTTTCCATCGATGCTTCGTTGATATTTTCTATATTTATTTCATTTAATTTCTCTATTTCTTCTGGAATTACCATTTCCGTTTCTTCAACTATCAATTCCTTTAGTATCTCCAGTTCCGAGATTATATCTTGTTTTTCCAGCTCGACCTTTTCATAAAAATGAGTCTCTTCAGTTTGGAGCTCATTTTCATTTTGGCTGTCCTCCTGGTCTGGAATTACGATTTCTTCCTGAATTTCCATTGGTTTCTCTGGAAGGATCTCCAAGTTTTCTTCAATTTCCACTGGAGTCATTATGATTTCTATTTCTTGTTCAACTTCTCCAATCTCAAATTTGGACTGTTCTGGCACCGTGACTTCTTTTTCTTCTCCAATTTCGGCTTGTTTTTCCACTTCCGTCTGGACAGCTGTTTCATCTTTGACCAGTTTCACTTCCTTTTTGGTTTTTCCTACGTGATCCTTTAATGTTCCGATGGTTTCCTGAACCTCAGTAATACCCTGACTTATTTCATTTATTTTATGGGTACTTTCCTTACTTTCGTTCTCTCGTTGTTTTCTTTCACTCTGGAGATGCCCCTCGTATACACCTAATCTTTGATCTATTTTCGTTTCGTATGTCTTCAGATTCTCATCTACCTGCCCGGTAAAATGATCAATTTGATCTTTCATCTCCTTAACATCCTTTAGATTTTGATTTTTCATCTCAGTTACCTCCGTCTGAACTACACCAATTTTGTTCTCGAGGGTCCCTACTTTCTCCTCAACCTTTCCAAATCGGGTTCCTAGCTTATTCACGCTTTGTTTTATTTCCTCCCGGGAGGCCTCACAAATATCGCTGTTAGTTTTTATCTGAGCTTTCAATTCTTTCTGCACACCTTGGATCTGGGTTACAAGTTTTTCCTCACATGCCTTTACATTTTTTTACAAGATTCTTCCATGCTATTTAATTTAGTTTCTATAGAACCAAATTTATTTTCCATGGTATCAATTTTATTCCCTATACTTTTAAAATTATCTTGGCACTCCGTTTTGGATTCTATACTATTTTTTTCTATAGTACTTATCTGGGTTCTCAATCCTGCATTAAACGTGTTACTCTCAGTTTGCAATTCCTTTAACTTGTCCCCAAATGTTTTATCCAAAGCTTGAAATTTGTTATTCATTGTTTCTTCTATTTCAGCCTTCAGTACTCCATTGTTTTCGTTACTGTTGGCTTTCAGAGACTCTAACGTCTCCGTTTTCATCACTTCCCACTGTTGTTTAATGGTTTTCCCACTTTCTGTTTTCATCTTTTCTATCTCAGCCTTCAGTTCCTTATTCATGTTTATACAGTCGGCTTCGATAGCTTCTAATTTAATTCCCATGGTATTACCTTTAACTTCGATATTCTCTAATTTAGTGCCCATATTAGCACTATCAATTTTTATTGACTCCAAACTCTCATTCATGGATCCTAACTTTTGGTTATTCTTCTCCTGTTGGCTGTCCAACTTATTCAAACTCTCATTTATGGATTCGAACACTTTGTTATTTTCATCCTTTTGGAGACCCAATGTATTGTTTATAGCCTCCAACTTCTCATTGCTATCGGCTTTGATAGCCTCCAAAAGCCGTTGCATCTCTTCACTTAATGCCATCTTATGAGAATACAGTGGGCCACAAATGCCACCACACTAGTACATGCTTGAGAGATGATACTCTGAATTAGTGTGTCCCAATTTCTTTAAAACTTTACTTTGGTACGGGTATTAACTTACAACGTACCCTTTGGATAATCTTATTCAATTTCATAAAACCTTTATGGAAGTATTTAAAATTCAAAATTTCGAAAAACCATTTTTTTTTTCAAAAAATGAAAATTTTGATTTTTTGAGAAAACTCGGGTTTTCCCTAGGAAAACTCAGCCCTGCGTACTGGGCGCCATGTTTACTTTATGCTAGAAGCCCCACGTTGAAGCCACTATGTTTACTTTTGCTAGGGGGTTTATAATATATATTATCCAGGGCTGCTCGGTATGAGTTTCCAGGGACCCATGCGGTCAGTTAATATTTTACGTTGTAGCTATTCCTATTATTACTTTAATTTTACATGATATGACCGACTTAAGTGTTCCTCTAGTTATTAATCCAGCACATTATTTATATATCCCCCTGTGCCCATTTAGCAAGAAATATGCCAATCACAGTATACCAGCGTAGCTCAATTCGGGATTTCGGGGCAGCGGTAAGTTCCCCCACTCTGTGACTCACATATTTTGAATTAATTAGAGGATACACTTGCAAAAATAACAACAAAATCAACTCCTATTTAAACACATTTAATTAATAAAATTAATGGCGCTACAAACATTTTTACAATTTAATTACTGACCCAAATATCAACTGCTTGTTCCAAATGAACAAGGGATCACGAAATAAAATAAACAAATATTGTATTCAAAACCTGTGGTTTCCACATAAACCAGCAATTCTTACTTAGTCTCACTTCCATAAAGCACTAACATTAAGTTTACATAACTCCGAGCTCTTTGGCTCCATGCATTTACATTATTATGGTGTCATTCTTGTACACCTCAAACACTAGTTTTTATATTTTCTTATTTCTCAAGAACAAATATATAATTATATTTAAAATCTATGTTAATTATCTAATTCAATATTTTGGGCATGTCCACACATTCAGTTGTTATCATCTCTCTTTATTTCACAAATATATTAAGGTAATCAGAAAATCCATTGTGTACTCCAAAGCGTGAAAGTACTTGACACAGTCAAAAAACTATAGTTACTCCCGAACTCAGTTGCCTTCAATCAACTCGTGGAATCCCACGTCCATACATTATTACAATAGGGATGGTTATTTATCTCTTATGTCTTAATAGACCATTATCATATAAGAAACTACGATCTGAACCGGCAAACGAAATATCCATCTTTAAGGACCTCGGTTCAACGCCCGGGTCGTTAACAACTTTAAACACTCCTGGTGTATTCATTTCTCTTTACAACAGCTTACGAGACGGTCTCTGTTCCCCCTCGCTTTAAAAGAGCTAGACTCTACTACTTGGGGTGCGATTTATGACACGTTAGGGTGACGGCTACTCCTTGTCTGACCCAACGTTATTAGCTTATTTCCTAGGCTTTCAAAACAAACCTTCCCATTATATCCAGTTCTGGGGAGACCGGGCTTTATTGTACCGTATACATTCAAACAACTATTCTTTGGTTCAAAGACCATTTTCATATCCTTGGCATTTATTAATTATGAGAGGGTCCTCATTGATTGGGAAGATTAATACACATACGACGACGGAGAATTTCAGGGGCTATTATCATAAGAAGATCCTGCATTCGAATCTCTTCAGGTGCCTCGGGAACCAATCCCGTACAGAGGACTTATACAAAATGCGATTTAGAGTCGGCCGTGGCCCATATGACATACGCTCAATAATACCATATATTAGCTCCCTTTTTAAATACATACACAATGCCTCGTGATACTATGTCACAAATAGAGGACTTACACAATTATCAATTCACTGCAATCAACTACCCTCCATAAATAATGTACCAAGTATTTAACCACTACGCGTTCCTAGCGTGACACTTTAATATTATATTTGCGCTCATTATGCGCTATGCATTATTTTAAGCCGAAAATGTCTTCCCAAGAACTGATAAAATCTCTTTAGTAACAATTCATATTATTTTTAATTCACATATTAATCTTTCCGTTGTCGATAAATCGCTCCCTGTTTTAAAATATTCCATTGAACCTCATCTCTTACACATACGTTAAGGCTTAACGTTCTTATATTCATATCAATTTATTGGATTTTTATTTAACATTTCCATATTTAATTATTATTGTTATCTTTATTCTTTTTATACAAGCTCAAAAGCTATTTCTTTCATATCTCAACTTTACTTTATTTCAATGTCTTTCATAATAATTAATGATATTTCGCTTGCTCTTATGACATTTGTTAAATACATTAACCCTTTATTCACATATTTCCTCTACGGGATTTATCCTTTACACAATTATTTATATTTTTTCAATTTTTTTTTTATTATCGTTCAGACCGTGTTCTTGATTATTCAGTATTTATTTATTAAAACACATCCCTTTCACTCAAAAACTCTGGTGGGTTTGTACACAATCAATTTCTGACACCAAAATAAAATGAATTTAGTACTCACATATTTTCCAGATCATCCCATGATCTTAAATCTGGTGCGGTGTTTCATTTTTGGGCCCACTTTGAACTTTTTACACCATATTAAAGGTATTCATCTTACGTAAAAACACTTTTTGACATATATCTAAAACACTTAATATTGACGACATTTTTATATACTGATGTGTCCCTTTTGAACACATAATAAACACTAAAAATATTATTTAACACACAATCTTGATTATTTTACACTTCACAATTACTCGATCACTAGGCCGTGTTTCTGAGCCTATCACACGTGATCTTCTTAAATTCCCGTTTCCAAGGGTGAAATTTATTCGATGTCGGCTTCCTATTCTGAAGAATGCGAAAGTCCCGAAACATCTACTGTTCCCTGGAGTTCAATTCTGCTACTCCTATCCTGGATAACCGGCTATTTATCTAGCTTGAACGGCTTCTCTGTAGATCTGTCTATCGATCCTAACGAAAGTCTATATGGATCGAGGTCTCCTCTAAGACCTATAGAATTAGTTTATAGCAGCTAGCACTTCTCGATTCTAGTACTGTTAGAATTGTTCGCCTGCTTTCTGGAGCTAATGTTTATAGTCTCCTATCCTCTTTGTTTGAACTGTTTTAACACTCCTACGTTCGAACCTTATTCTGTTCTTCCTTTTTAGGTTTCTTCAATTTAAATAACAGTTTATCTGTCTGGTACGATACTTCCGTACGTTATGATCTATTCGTTCGTACATTTAACGACCTATCGCCTTTAAGTCCGACGTTCGCAGCCTGCTCTGACTATATCTTATGAATTTTCACTTTAACTTGTATACAGTCGGGCCTAAATCCTATAATTAGGATTTTCCTAATATTTCACTACGGCGATACTTTAAAATTTCGCCTTGAATGCTCCTTATGGAGGCAAGCAAGTCGTTACTACTGTGACGCCTGTGGCTATCGGATCTTACTTCTGCGGTGTAAAACAGCGTTTCTCCCCTCAAGGAGTACTGGTAGCTGTTATCGATGTAACGCAGAGTTACGTCCTCTCACGGACTGTCGGAATGATTACTTCTACGTCGTGGAGCAGCACTTCCCCTCACGGAATGCTCGTAGGACTGCATGTGCTGATATAACTTCACGTCCTCCTAGACGGATTCGTACTGCGTGATGCGTGGCGATACCCCTCGGGCTGTTCAAGACTGCATTCGGTGCTTATACTTGTTGCGCAGTATGACCTCCCCTGAGATTCGTACGTTTGAAGACTTTGATGCAGCACCTCCGCTCACGGAGTGCTCGTTGTAACTGCTTGTGCGGTGATGTAGCCTTACGCCCCTCACGGGCTGTCGGAACTGCATTCGTCGTGATGTAGCACAGTGACGTGCCCTCAGGCCGTTTGAAACTGCATTCGTTGTGATGTGATACAGCACCTCCCCTCACGGAGTCTGTCGTGAACTGCATTCAATGATGATCGTGACACAGTGACGTGCCCTCAGGCCGTTTGAAACTGCATTCGTTGTAACTGCATGCGATGCGACACAGTGACGCCCCCTCGGGCTGTCTGAATACTGCATGATTGGCTTGGAAACGCCCGAAGCTTTATACTGTTTTACTACAAAAAAATAAGACTCAAGCCTTTTCTGTGGTCAACTTCTAAAATAATGGTGCCACAAATATAAAAATTATACCTTCCGAAAGCTCTTCTTCTCAATGTCAAATGATCTTATTGCACCTAAGAATCGATCGTGCAATTCGGAGATATTAATTAATTTCTCGTCCTCAATTGTGTGGGTGTTGCATTCCTTTTGCTCTCTCCCCTCCACAGAGGCTTAGGTAATTCCCCAATGACGTCGTCTTACGTCGGCAGTTTATTTCTGCACAAGTATTACATGGTTTCTCTATACTGAAAAATCTCTCATTCAAAATGATTCACTGTACTGTGCTTGTTTACTCATTATTATGCTCGTAAACGTGTTAATTTTAATTATTCCTCTTCTGGCGCATATGCGGCGTTGTCAAATTCCAGCAACGTCAGCTTGAATTCCGATTCAGGCTTCTCTGTCTAACACGGTGGAAAGTTCCACTCAGTTATTAATACTCGTGACCAGCCCTCTCTTGAATGTCGAGTGTGGTGATCTCATCTAAGGAACATCTGTCCCTAGTCGCTTGCACAATGTTAAGCTATATTCCTGGCTTAAAATCTCTCTCCGTTCCTTTAAGAAACTATACGTTTCTTTCATTTCTTTCTTAAGGACATGGGTTCGACCGTCATGGACCCTATGGCCCATGGGTTCAGTATGTATATAAAGGCAATTAACATAAGCAGGATATATGAAAATAGGCTGTATAGTTCTTCACGGAACTACTTGTTAACGTATGGCATTTAGTGCCGGGAGTGTACGAAGACATGTTCGGCTCGCCTGAGTCTGTAGCTGCTTCCAGCGGACACCCTTATTAGTGTGAGCTACAAGTTCCGTTCAATTTCAAGTAGCTCCGACTTTCGCCACCAGATATCACTGATACCTAGTGGTGAATTTTGGAATTTTGATGGAGCGTTCCGACGAAATCTAACCTAACAATTTAGCTTTACACAAGTTTAGTCTGTGAAAGGATCTTTTACATTCCAAAAATCTATGACATGAGAACACCGGCTTTTCTTCCCCTCCGAAGATAGGCATACAGAAGGATTTGTAACGCACTTAAAAAATCCGACGACTTCGGCCGGGTTTGAACCCGCTATCTTGGGCACAGCAGTTCAGCATGCTACTATGCCACCAAAGCCGCTACTGTACCTACTAAACATAGCACTTGCTACTTTTACGAGAAGGGGTAACTCTTCATCCTCACTGTACCTACTAAAACATAGCACTTGCTACTTTTACGAGAAGGGGTAACTCTTCATCCTCACTGTACCTTCTAAAACATAGCACTTGCTACTTTTACGAGAAGGGGTAACTCTTCATCCTCACTGTACCTACTAAACATAGCACTTGCTACTTTTACGAGGAGGGGTAACTCTTCATCCTCACTGTACCTTCTAAAACATAGCACTTGCTACTTTTACGAGAAGGGGTAACTCTTCATCCTCACTGTACCTACTAAACATAGCACTTGCTACTTTTACGAGGAGGGGTAACTCTTCATCCTCACTGTACCTTCTAAAACATAGCACTTGCTACTTTTACGAGAAGGGGTAACTCTTCATCCTCACTGTACCTACTAAACATAGCACTTGCTACTTTTACGAGAAGGGGTAACTCTTCATCCTCACTGTATCTTCTAAAACATAGCACTTGCTACTTTTACGAGAAGGGGTAACTCTTCATCCTCAATGTACCTACTAAACATAGCACTTGCTACTTTTACGAGAAGGTGTAACTCTTCATCCTCACTGTATCTTCTAAAACATAGCACTTGCTACTTTTACGAGGAGGGGAAGCTCTTCATCCTCACTGTACCTACTAAAACATAGCACTTGCTACTTTTACGAGAAGGGGTAACTCTTCATCCTCACTGTACCTACTAAAACATAGCACTTGCTACTTTTACGAGAAGGGGTAACTCTTCATCCTCACTGTACCTACTAAACATAGCACTTGCAACTTTTACGAGAGGGGTAACTCTTCATCATCACTGTACCTACTAAACATAGCACTTGCTACTTTTACGAGGAGGGGAAACTCTTCATCCTCACTGTACCTACTAAAACATAGCACTTGCTACTTTTACGAGAAGGGGTAACTCTTCATCCTCACTGTACCTACTAAAACATAGCACTTGCTACTTTTACGAGGAGGGGAAACTCTTCATCCTCACTGTACCTACTAAAACATAGCACTTGCTACTTTTACGAGAAGGGGTAACTCTCCATCCTCACTGTACCTACTAAAACATAGCACTTGCTACTTTTACAAGGAGGGGAAACTCTTCATCCTCACTGTACCTACTAAAACATAGCACTTGCTACTTTTACGAGAAGGGGTAACTCTTCATCCTCACTGTACCTACTAAACATAGCACTTGCTACTTTTACGAGAAGGGGTAACTCTTCATCCTCACTGTACCTTCTAAAACATAGCACTTGCTACTTTTACGAGGAGGGGGAAGCTCTTCATCCTCACTGTACCTACTAAAACATAGCACTTGCTACTTTTACGAGAAGGGTAACTCTTCATCCTCACTGTACCTACTAAAACATAGCACTTGCTACTTTTACGAGGAGGGGGTAACTCTTCATCCTCACAGTACCTTCTAAAACCTAGCACTTGCTACTTTTGCGAGGAGGGGGAAACTCTTCATCCTCACTGTACCTACTAAAACATAGCACTTGCTACTTTCACGAGGAGGGGGAAACTCTTCATCCTCACTGTACCTACTAAAACATAGCACTTGCTACTTTTACGAGGAGGGGAAACTCTTCACCCTCACTGTACCTTCTAAAACATAGCACTTGCTACTTTCACGAGGAGGGGGAAACTCTTCATCCTCACTGTACCTACTAAAACATAGCACTTGCTACTTTTACGAGGAGGGGAAACTCTTCACCCTCACTGTACCTTCTAAAACATAGCACTTGCTACTTTCACGAGGAGGGGGAAACTCTTCATCCTCACTGTACCTACTAAAACATAGCACTTGCTACTTTTACGAGGAGGGGAAACTCTTCATCCTCACTGTACCTTCTAAAACATAGCACTTGCTACTTTTACGAGGAGGGGGAACTCTTCATCCTCACTGTACCTACTAAAACATAGCACTTGCTACTTTTACGAGGAGGGGAAACTCTTCATCCTCACTGTACCTTCTAAAACATAGCACTTGCTACTTTTACGAGGAGGGGAAACTCTTCATCCTCACTGTACCTACTAAAACATAGCACTTGCTACTTTTACGAGGAGGGGGTAACTCTTCATCCTCACAGTACCTTCTAAAACATAGCACTTGCTACTTTTGCGAGGAGGGGGAAACTCTTCATCCTCACTGTACCTACTAAAACATAGCACTTGCTACTTTTACGAGGAGGGGAAACTCTTCATCCTCACTGTACCTTCTAAAACATAGCACTTGCAACTTTTACGAGGAGGGGGAACTCTTCATCCTCACTGTACCTACTAAAACATAGCACTTGCTACTTTTACGAGGAGGGGAAACTCTTCATCCTCACTGTACCTTCTAAAACATAGCACTTGCTACTTTTACGAGGAGGGGAAACTCTTCATCCTCACTGTACCTACTAAAACATAGCACTTGCTACTTTTACGGGGTGGGGGTAACTCTTCATCCTCACTGTACCTTCTAAAACATAGCAATTGCTACTTTTACGAGGAGGGGGAAACTCTTCATCCTCACTGTACCTACTAAAATATAGCACTTGCTACTTTTACGTGGAGGGGGAACTCTTCATCCTCACTGTACCTACTAAAACATAGCACTTGCTACTTTTACGAGGAGGGGAACTCTTCATCCTCAGCGTACCTACTAAAACATAGCACTTGCTAATTTTACGAGGAGGGTTAACTCTTCATCCTCACTGTACCTACTAAAACATAGCACTTGCTACTTTTACGAGGAGGAGAAACTCTTCAACCTCACTGTACCTACTAAAACATAGCACTCGCTACTTATAAGATGAGGTGAAACTCTTCATCCTCACTGTACCTACTAAAACATAGCACTCGCTACTTTTACGAGAAGAGGTAACTCTTCATCCTCACTGTACCTACTAAAACATAGCACTTGCTACTTTTACGAGAAGGGGTAACTCTTCATCCTCACTGTACCTACTAAAACATAGCACTTGCTACTTTTACGAGGAGGAGAAACTCTTCATCCTCACTGTACCTACTAAAACATAGCACTCGCTACTTATAAGATGAGGTGAAACTCTTCATCCTCACTGTACCTACTAAAACATAGCACTCGCTACTTTTACGAGAAGAGGTAACTCTTCATCCTCACTGTACCTACTAAAACATAGCACTTGCTACTTTTACGAGAAGGGGTAACTCTTCATCCTCACTGTACCTACTAAAACATAGCACTTGCTACTTTTACGAGGAGGGGAAACTCTTCATCCTCACTGTACCTACTAAAACATAGCACTCGCTACTTATAGGATGATGTGAAACTCTTCATCCTCACTGTACCTAGGCCTACTAAAACACAGCACTCGCTACATATAGGATGAGGCGAAACTCTTCATCCTCACTGTATCTACTAAACATAGCACTTGGTACGATGAGGCGAAGCTCTTCACCCTCCCTGTACCTACCGAAGGGGCACGTGCTATGCCTGCCTGCCTGATGTGAGATTGTATACCTCCTCCCACTCGTCTGCCTTTATTTAAATTGGGAGATTAGTATCAAGAAACCAGGAGATTGGATAATCTTATTTGAGGAAGCACACATGTGCGCCTATTAGCCCATCAACAAGAGTTTGATGAGCGTCAACTACAAATTGGCCGCATTCACATAAATCTAATCTCCTCTTTGAATATTAATATGTATAATGAAGTTGAAGGAAATGTGGATGCATAGTTATTGGTCTAATGGAATAAGAGAGGCATCTTAACATATTTGTAATTGAAAATGTGTTTATAATAACAAAATACAGGGAGACTTAACTTTCCAAAGTGACCTATTGCTGATATTTATTTAGTTATTTGCTCACAAATATTTACTCACTTACTCGCTTACGAACTTACTTAAATATTTACTTAGTTACTCGCTTACGTACTCACTTAAATATTTACTTAGTTAATCGCTTGCGTACTCACTTAAATATTTACTTACTTACTTACTCGCTTACGTACTCACTTAAATATTTACTTACTTACTCAATTACGTGCTCACTTAAATATGTACTTACTTACTCGCTTACGTACTCACTTAAATATTTACTTACTTACTCAAAAACGTACTCACTTAAATATTTACATGGTTACTCACTTACGTACCGTACTCATTTTAATATTAACTTACTTACTCGGTTACGTACTCACTTAAATATTTACTTACTCGCTTACGAACTCATTTAAATATTTACTTACTTACTTACTCGCTTACGTACTCACTTAAATATTTACCTACTTGCTTACGTACTCGTTTAAAGATTAACTTATTTACTCGCTTACGTACTCACTTAAATATTTACCTACTTGCTTACGTACTCATTAAAATATTAACTTACGTACTCGCTTACGTACTCACTTAAATATTTACCAAATTGCTTACGTACTCATTTAAACATTAACTTACTTACTTACTTACTCGCTTACGTACTCACTTAAATATTTACCTACTCGCTTACGTACTCATTTAAATATTTACTTACTTCATCACTCACTCATTACACACTCACTTATTTACTTACTCACTTAGCAGCTTAGGCTTTCTCGGCCAGCGTTCATAATTAAGTACAAGTTTTTCAGGCTTGTAGGCTTGTGGTCTGGACCACGGCCTACAAGCCCGAAAAACTTGTACTTAATTATTACTCACTTTGCCTAACTACTTACTTACTTACTCACTTAGCCTACCTACTTAATTACTAACTCACTCGCTCACTTACTTACTTACCTACTTACTTACTAACTCACACACTCACGTACTTACTTAATTACTCACCCACTCACTTCCTCACTTACTTCGTTGCTTACTCACTTAGCCTACTTATTTACTTATTTACTCACTTAGCCTACTTACTCACTCACTAACTATTTAACTAACTAACTTACTTACTTACTTACTTACTTACTTACTCAGCCACTCACTTTCTCACTCACTCACTAACTTACTTACTTACTTACTTACCCACTCACTTACTCACTAACTTACTCACTTAGCCTACTTATTTACTTATTTACTCACTTAGCCTACTTACTCACTTACTTACTTACTTACTTACTTACTTACCAACTCACTTACTCACTTACTTGCTAACTTACTCACTTAGCCTACTTATTTACTTATTTACTCACTTAGCCTACTTACTCACTTACTAACTTACTTACTTACTTACTTACTTACTTACCCACTCACTTACTCACTTACTTGCTAACTTACCCACTTAGCCTACTTATTTACTTATTTACTCACTTAGCCTACTTACTCACTTAGCCTACTTACTCACTCACTCACTAACTTAATTACTTAGGCCTACTTACTTACTTACTTACTTACTTACTTACCCACTCACTTACTCAATTACTTGTTAACTTACCCACTTAGCCTACTTATTTACTTATTTACTCACTTAGCTTACTTACTCACTCACTAACTTAATTACTTACTTACTTACTTACTTACCCACTCACTTACTCACTTACTTGCTAACTTACCCACTTAGCCTACTTATTTACTTAATTACTCACTTAGCCTACTTACTCACTCACTAACTTAATTACTTACTCACTCACTAACTTACTTACTTTCTCACCCACTCGCTTACTCACTAACTTAATTACTTAGGCCTACTTACTTACTTACTTACTTACTTACTTACTTACTTATTTACTTACTTACTCACTTAGCCTACTTACTCACTCACTCACTAACTTAATTACTTAGGCCTACTTACTTACTTACTTACTTACTTACTTACTTACTTACTTACTTACTCACTTAGCCTACTTACTCACTCACTCACTAACTTAATTACTTAGGCCTACTTACTTACTTACTTACTTACTTACTTACTCACTTAGCCTACTTACTCACTCACTCACTAACTTAATTACTTAGGCCTACTTACTTACTTACTTACTTACTTACTTACTTACTTACTTACCCACTCACTTACTCAATTACTTGTTAACTTACCCACTTAGCCTACTTATTTACTTATTTACTCACTTAGCTTACTTACTCACTCACTAACTTAATTACTTACTTACTTACTTACCCACTCACTTACTCACTTACTTGCTAACTTACTCACTTAGCCTACTTATTTACTTATTTACTCACTTAGCTTACTTACTCACTCACTAACTTAATTACTTACTTACTTACTTACCCACTCACTTACTCACTTACTTGCTAACTTACCCACTTAGCCTACTTATTTACTTAATTACTCACTTAGCCTACTTACTCACTCACTAACTTAATTACTTACTCACTCACTAACTTACTTACTTTCTCACCCACTCGCTTACTCACTAACTTACTTACTTACTTACTTACTTACTTACCCACCCACTCACTTACTCACTCACTCACTCACTTATAACTAATGGACGCTACTAAGAATTCATTTTCATACAGTAACGTATAGGAAGGGCAACTTACTTAGCATGCATTGATGAACAAACAGCACGCAACTAAGTGCTTGCGTTCTTATAGCAACGTATACAGGGTGGGCGGGAAGTCCCCGTAACCCCTGTAACTTTTTATTTTAGTATCAAATGTTATTAAGATATTTTAATTTAGCAGGTTGATAAGTTACTTCTAGTTAATTGTTGGAATCAAGAATCAAGTGTTGAAATATATATTGTCGCAGTCGCGTGTTAGCGGAAACCATGGCAGATGAGAGCGGTCATTGTCACAGTATTGGCATGACGAATATTCGTCATGGTATTGAGGAGCGCTTAGTGGCATGTGTGTGTGTGCACGAACGAAAACACACACAGGGCAGACAATCAGACAGATTATGGGAAAGATTTAATAAGACTCCACCGCGAAAATTAACACTTATCGATTGGGACACACGTGCTTTTGCCTCGGGCAGTGTTGAAGACAGGCCACGGAGTTATGGTACCAAGAAATGCGCAATGCTGTTGTGGATGCATTTCGCACTATAACACCGGACATGCTCAGAAATATGTCAAGCAGAACATGGAGGCGTATGGAACTGTGTTCACAGTATGATGGGGAACATACAGATATACAGGGTGATTCATAATTCCTATTAAAAACTTCTGGGGGTTGTATAGAGGACTAAGAACTAGATACAGTTTGAATAGAAACTCTTATCCAGACATTTATCATTTCGATACCATATCGATTTGAATCACTTTCATTTTACATCGCCCACTTCACGGAACGCAAATTAATAACATTGGCTAAGGGCAACCTCTGCAGTCCCCTGATGTAATACAGTACGTATGTCTTCTGTTCACAAACCGTAGTGACAGTAAGTCTGCTTTGACAGCAGTTGTGATCCAGTCAGGGTGCAGTACAGGACGAGACCACAGTCCAATGATATCGTGTCGTCTGTTCGTTTACAATCGGTAGTGACAGCAGTGTTGTGATCCAGTCATTCAGCAGTACACGATGGCGGCACACACTTTTGAAGAGTACTCCGAGATGTTACTAATATACCGCGAAGCTGGACGTAATGCTCGAGCAGCACAACGCATGTATCATGAACCTTTCCGCATCACATGCCATTTTTGTGAGACTACAACAAAGGCTGCGAGAAACTGGTACATTCCAACCGAGGAGGGCTGATTGTGGTGTTCCACAGACGCGTCGCACTGTCGACTTTGATGAGGACGTCCTTCATCGCGTAGAAGAGGACCTGTCGACGAGTACGCGAAATATTGCCGATGCCGTGAATGGGTCCCAATCGAGCGTCTGGTGTGTTTTGCGCGACCAGCAACTGCACCTTTTCCACCCACAGAAGGTTCCCATTTGGTAAACTGATTGGGCCGTACCTTCTTCCGTACCGCCTAACGGGTCCCACGTACTTGATCTTGGGGAGTCCGCTGCACTTGGGGTAAATCTGAGACTTGTTTCATACAAAACTGTCGCTTACAGTGATATCGGACTAGAGTGTAAACTCTCAAAGATTGTCACGCAAGTGGAAAAAGCAGCGCATCAATGCAGTTCTCATCAGGAGGTACTTGATCTTCCTGCAAGAGCTACTGGTTGAGTTCTGTGAAGATTTACCATTGGCACAGCGTCAGCAAATGTGGTACCAACATTATGGCACACCAGCGAACTTTGTCGTGCAGGCCGCGAACATCACGATCAAACATTCGGGGAAAGATGGATAGGTCGAGGTGGTCCAATTTCGTGGCCACCACGATCGCCAGATTTAACTCCCCTCGAATTTTTCCTATGGGGCCACATGAAGAACCTTATGAGATTCTTGTCGAGTCGGAAGAAGATCTTGTTGGACGCTTTCTGGCAGCAGCACATATTATTGAACACACGCCAGGTCTCGTGATACGTGTGTACGACATCATGCTGCGCAGGTAGCCTACACGTTGTGTAATGAACATCACCGTAGTCACGTGGAACAACTCTTGTAGTACATACGTGTCTGTAGTGAAATGGGAGATGTGCAGCCGAGTCAAACTGATTTGGTATCGAAACGATACATGTCCGGACATGGGTTCCTAATAAAATGTGATCTACTTAGTCCCCTCTACCACCCCCAGAAGTTTGTAATAACAATTATGAGTCACCGTGTATTGGACATGGGCATGTTTGTTGAAGTCTCACAGGACATGCTAAACTCCACAAACAGTGGAATACCATAATCACTGGTGACGCTCCCCACGGGCTCACAACTTGTGGGACTGGGTTGGCGACCAAGGGACCCCAGCTGAGTCCAGCATTGCTTCATCTTGTGCCGGGCTCCTCTCCGTCTTCTGGCAGGTCGACCACTCCTGGTCAACTCTTGTTCTATTCCAAACCCGGCGGTATTAGGGTATTCTAGGCCTAGGGATACTCTTCCATTCCCGCCATAATTGGCCCTTGTCTCATTTTTAGCCTACTTTCGATTTTTGCAAAAAATGAAAGTAGACTTATGAGATCACTACAGGGCCAAAAATTGTGTGTATGTCTGTGTGTGTATGTGTGTGTGTGAGTCTGTGTGTGTGTGTGTGTGTGTGTGAGTGTGAGTGTGTGTACTCTGAATGTCTGTCCCCCCTATCAATTCGAACACGGTGAAACCGAATTGAACGAAATTTGGTACAGAGGTAGAACAAGCAAAGGGCACCTCAGTGTCATGTTTTATATCGCCGCCATCTTTACCAAATCTGAATGGCGGCCACTCAAACGTTCAAAACGTAAAATCAAATAGCGACTAACCAAATTATCCGATCTCTACCAAATTTGGTAATAACATACCTTCATATAGGACGCGTCTTGTGACCAAATTACAAGGTCATCCGCCGTACCATTTCAGGATGGCGGCCGTGCGAATTATGCAAACTTTATAATCCATATCATGGGACCCACCAGTTCCGATTATCGAGCCGAGAATCGATTTAACTGTTCTAAAGGAAGAGGCACGTTCGAAATTAAAAGTTTATTTTGTAATACTATAGTGCAGAAGTGATTTTAAAAAGCCGAGCCGTCTCGGTAAGAAGACAAGATGGCAGCGGATATCTTGTACCTGACTTATATTTCACTAATTTGAGTATTGCATGCAATATAGCGTACTGATACAAAATAAATAAACTTAGTATGAAATGCTTTATACATAAATAATATACTCCACTGATGAAATCGTTAGGTCTAAATCATTATTTGCTAACAAGTCCTATGTAAGTCATTTTATATAGATCAATGTTCCGTTGGCACAAATGGCCCCGTGGTAAAGCGTTAGTCTGTCATTCATATGCCTATGGTTCAAACCCCATCAGAGTTTGGTTTTTTGCTTGAAATTTTACAAATTTGTTGCTTTGTAATGACTCAGACATTTTAAAATTAAGCCTTATATTATGCATATTACGGTGCAAAACATATATTTAATTAAAACATAATTCGCCAGCAGATTTGCTCGAGACATCTAGCAGCCAAAAAGGTAACTGCACGCCGGCCTACTTATTAACTTCCAGATTTTATTGAAAAGTTTCTTCTTATGGCCGCTAGAATGCACTCGCCCTGTTAGGATTATTAAAAATAATTAATTGGTATTCTGCCCGAAGGCAGGTCCGAGCCTCCGAAGAGGCTACCCCCAGCCGGAGTTTACTTGCGGTAGGGTGGCCAGGGCCTTTCCGCTCCTCCTTATGTTGGCCAACAGCGCGCTGTGCCTAGAACCGGCATACCATCCTAGTTCTGACTGCGCCCAATGTTGCTTAACTGCGGAGTTCTCATGGGATCCGGTGTTTCAACACGGCTAGGCCGTTGGCCCTGTTAGGATTATATTGTTCGATATTTCTCCACTAGATTTCACGACTGGTATACATGGGACTCCATTGATAGTATACCATTGGCATTCTATGCGCATCGAATTTGAAGAATGACAGGATGATACTATGATATATTTTTACTTCTTATTTTAAAGGGTTTGTTACAGCATATTGTGCGTTATTTGAAAATGTTATTTGAAGTAAAGAACAAAACGATTTCACATAGTAACTGAATTCTAGCCGCTGGTACTAGTTCAGGTTATTAATACTTTTATTTCAGGCAAATAGCAATCGAAAATATCCACATAGTTTGTATACAAACGTCTCTGTAGGGACACGGAAAGATTTGTTAATTCAATTAGGGTTGTGAAAGCCATGCACAACCAGACGTGTAAAGACATGCCTCAACTCAAAGTTAGATGTTGCCCACGGCAGGTCGATTATGTAATAATAACAATATTAATAATGTTATTTGTTTTACGACCCTTTTAACTACTGCTGCTTTTAGATACGCCGGGGTGTCGGAATTTTGGCCCGAAGGGGATCTTTAACGTGCCAGTAAATCTACTGACACGGCTCCCTCGCATTTGTGCACCCTCAAATGCCAGCTGACTGCGCCAGGATACGAACCTGCAACCTAGGGCCCAGCAAGCGAGAACGTTACCGCAGAGCCACGCAGCCAGTCCGGTCGATTATGTCTCCAGATCCATAACATTCTTGAGATACTTCTTATCTATCTTTCTTCAATGATGGTAGTAGTTTTTTTCTAGGTTGTGGCGTTTGGTAGAGGTAAATAGTTTCTAAGGTCTTCAACCAAGAAATGATTCTATTATACTCTTTGATAATAACAACGAGTTATAACTATACTCATACATTTAGGAGAAAGTAGGCTATATGTTCTTTACTGAACATCTTGTTTTCCTGATACTTTCCTTCTGCGGGGGGGGGGGGGGGGTCAGCCTTTTTTTTTTGCTTTTCATGTTATCTACTGCCTTCTGCTCAAGGCCCTCAAGGGGGCAGGGTGTATGTAGTAGCCTCACCACCTCTGGTGCACCCTGGATATTGCTAAGCCCTCAGGGGCTCACGGCTGGTGAGTTCAGGAGTTGGTGATCCCGGGGGATTCCTGAGCTGGGTCCGTTTTGCCCCTTTTTTCACTGACTTTGGGGCGGTCCCTCTCCTCTTTCCTTTTCCTATCTGTCTTTCATGGCTCTCCTTCCTTCCAAGTCCCTCAATCCTCATCCTTCGAGGGTTGAGGGCATTTCTTTTCTTCCTGTCCTTTATTTGCCTCACCCTTTCTTTGTTTACCATTTCATCTTCTAGAATGTAAGTTTGTAGTTAGTATTAGTTATAGTTTTTATTCTCATCTCATCTTTCACTATAATCCAACCCCAAACCATTAGGGGCCGATAACCAAGATGTTAGGCTTATTAAAACAACAATTATCATCATCATCACTGGCGTAGAGTCCTGGGTGCAGGGGTACGGCCCGAAAACCAAATCCCAGTCCTTGCAATGAAAAACCGACAAGAGCACTACAAACTGCCTCGCTCAAATGCTGCTAGCCAGCAAGAGACGCTATCGACAGGCGGGAAAAAAAATTCACGCATGCGCACGAAGGTTCAAGGTTGGTTCATGCAAGCGCGTTTTATTCAAATCCATCAGGTTTTTGCAAAAAATAATAAGGTCGGAGAATCCATCTCTCCTCAGTTTTGCCTCACGAGGCTGAGTGTACAAACTCTAGCCCTCAGACCATAATTCAATTTCTTTACAGAGTTGGGGATCGAACCCGTACCTCCGGGACGAAGGCCTAGAACGCAAGCCGCTAAAGAAGGAGATGGGCCCTTGTTCAATTAATAAGTATTACTTTATAGGTTGTTATGACTAACATCGGTGTGAACATTGGGGAACATGGAATGACGTCACGGAGACAGATGACGATCAGTGCATGGCTGCCAATTCTCAAGTTACATTATAAATGCTAGTTCCCGTGTCTGCAAGTAGACTGCAAACATGGTGACCTTGAAACATGAGCGGCAACAGTAAATACAACCAGTAGCGTAACTTGGAGAGGGGATGAGTGGAGCCAAATCTTAAATAATTGCGCTTTTGGTTGTGAGTTTGTTGTTTCCTACGTTTTTTTTTGCTTTGTGTTTTATGTTTTTGTGTTTGTTTTCTGCTTTAGCTTCTGTTTTTGAATTTTGTTTTTTGCTTTCTGTATTAGTCATGTTTTTGCGTTGTGCGGGGGAGCAAAATAAGACAATCAATTAAAGCAAAGCTGGCCCCGTGGTGTTGGGGTAGCGCGCCTGCCTCTCACCCGGAGGCCCCGGGTTCGATCCCCGGCTCCGTCAGGGATTTTAAAACTGACGTGAGCGTTGGAACGGGGTGCACTCAGCCTCGTGAGGACAATTGAATAGCTGTCTGACAGTGAGACAGCGCCTCGATCACGAATACCAAGATTAACGGCCGAGGGGACCCGACGCGCTGATAACGCTTCACCCCAATATCTGCAGGCCAAATGGCTGGGCAGCGGTCGCTTGGTCGGCCTTAGCCCGTCAAGGGCTGTACAGTGCCAGGGGTTGACTTTTGTTTTTATTAAAGCAAAACTAACTATTTCATGTTTGATCTTGATAGCATTATGATAACCTTTATTTGCACCTCTCAATGTTCAAAAGCACGGAAATAAACAGTTTTGGTAGGCTTCACGCTCAACATTTTACACATGGAAAGATAAATGTTCTCAAATTAGTAAGTATAAGCCTACATAATTCATTCGTTTGACATCAATCGGAAAACGTTTTTTAAATAAAAATTTCACCATTTTTTAAATTTTATTTTTATAATTAGGCTTTGGGGGAGAGGAAGCAGGGAGGAAAGAAAGGAAGGAGATGCCTTCGCTGCGCTATCTAGCGCAAGCTGTTGAAGCCAAAGGCTCGCCCACTTTGGTTGCAAGAAAATGGCTGTTCCTATGCTTAAAGCCGTAAACCACTCCAACTAGTAATGGATTTTAGTGACATAAAACTGCGATGACAAGTCAAGATTTTTCCTTGGAATGGCAGAATATACTCTGTACTTCACGGTACTTGGCACAAATAAGCTCACAACTGCGTTATCGTTTTAAAAGCCAATTTAAATATAAATATTAGAGCACCTTTGCGAGGCTAGTTTTGTAAGGAAGACGCGGCAAAACGTAATAATACGCTGAAACACTGATTAAATTGAATACAGGTGTCTGAAGATGCGAGTTATACCAAAGGAGGAACATCTTGGGAATTAATGATGCCGAACTAATTACGATATTTACAACAAATTGAGTTTTATGTTCTTATTGGTGGAGGCATTCATCAGTTTGTAGGCCTAATTTCGAGCACAGCCACTTTCACTCATTGGTCGTACACATTTTGTTATTCAAGAATACGAACCTCAAAATTAATAAACATAACAATTAAAAAAGGACGCATATTTGCACAAAAATACGGTATAGCCTATAGGCCTACGTTTCGGTACCGTACGGTATTTTCTTTGTGGGGGGTAGAAACTTTACGATTAGCCTCGAATTGATTAATTACGTAGGCCTACCGTAATTATTGACCGACAGCCGTTTGATAATTTGGGATTTGCAGAGGAATGATTTTTATTTTTTTGGTATATAGGGTAGGCCTACACATGCTGAGATTAGAATTGAAGATTTTTTTAAAATACAGTAACTTATCACTACTGTTCTTACGTTCCCAAAGTTGCATAACCGGAGCGCGATAAAAACCAGGACCAAAATAAGGTTTAGCCATGCACAATGCCTCATGCAAGTCACAGAACACCGAATACGAGTTAAGGTTACGCCCACTTTGGTTGCAGCGCTTGGCTTCACTCATACGAGCTCAGGGCATCTCCTCTTATTCTTTCCTCCATGAGAGGAAGATCGATCCCCCTAATCACTCCCCGTAGTCACGCCACTAAATACAGCCCTGATTGAATCCAACAGCAGGGAATTACACTTTAAATCACCATGTTTGTTGTGATGGGGGACAAATGGTAAGGTTACATTGTTAGTAACTTATTTAAGGTGACGTGGGCTATACGTTTTAGGTTCTGCTACGAACAGGTGACTCTGGGAGTCTTGTTTCGACAAACAACTTACAAACTCCAAACGATGATAACCGGTTCAAACCCCGGGAGGTGAAGAGTATTTTCGACATCAGAATGATTGCAGACAGGTGGCGACGTGCAATGCTGATCACCTCATTGCGTGCGGGAGTTCTGGGTTCATTTCCAAACATCTGCACAGAGCATATGGTTTCAGGATGACTGACGCCCAATTGACGTATTGTAAAGTGTAGGCTATAGTATATCTAAAGTATTGATAAAACAAGAAGTTCCGTGACGAACTAAAGAGCCTACTTTTCTTAAAATTTAAGATTCATGCGAATGAATAATCTATATGGATCTATCTAGAATAATGACGAAATTAAGTTGCTAATATCGAAATTTCTAATTAGTTTGAAATACTGTATAGAGCTCAGCAACTCTAACTGAAACCCAGGAAAAAATGCGAACTAAACGTACTTCCCCCCTGCCCGCTCTGACCAACTCAAGCAAGACCAATATCTGTGCAGAGGGGTGTAGACCATCGATGGCTGGGAGCCAATAGATGTGTTGACAAGCGTTCATAGTCCCCTCTCACGCTCAAGTTCGCCCTCTCTGTCACACTGGCTGACAGAGCTAGCGCTGTCACCAGGGTCTCACTTCAAGTTGCTGAGCTCTAGCTGGCATAATGTAGACTAATAGGGCAATACAGTTGGCAGCCCTGGTGACTGAATATATTCTTAGTTCCATCTCTTAAGGTACAGAATACAAAATTTGGTTGAAGTCCAATGAATAGCATGGACGATACGTGCAGTTAAACATTGGATCTAACAGCGCGCGTAAAATCATGTTGGCAACAATGTCATGCATGTATTGGTCAGAAATAATCTCAAATAATATGAACTATTGTTGTGCCAATTTTGAATGAAATCCATTAGTTAGTATAGAAGTTACATGTATTTTAAAATTGGACCTATCAGCAGGCTTAGAATCATGGTGGTAGCACTGACGTATATTAGATACTCCAAATTCATCTAGAATTCTAGGTACTATATGTGTGCAAAGTTTAGAGCTATTGGCTTGCATACTTTCTGATATATTGATATTAGGGTAACAAAAATAGAGACAGCACATATTAACAGTTAGCAGCCCTGGTTGCTCTTAAGAATACGCATAGTCATATCTGTTATGGTACACATAGCACATACGAAATTTGGTTGGAATCCAAATGATAGTATGGAAGTTACATGTATTGAAAGTTGGACCTCTCAGCAGGCTTAGAATCATGTTGGTAGCACTGACGTATATAAGTTACTCCAAATTAATATAGAATGCCAGGTACTATACGTGTGCATAGTTTAAAGCTGTCGGCTTGCTTACTTTCTGATATATTGGTATTTGGATAAAAGATATTAAGAGCATGTATTAACAGTTGGCAGCCCTGGTGGGTTTTAAGAATACGCTCAGTCATATCTGGTTATGTACACATACAACATACGAAATTTGGTTGAATTCCAATTGAAGAAGTTATAAGCATTTAAAAATTGGACCTATCAGCAGACTTATAATCATTTTGGCAACACTGCCATGTATGGCCTCCTGGAAATTAAACTGCAATATTATTATCATTACGTGTGCCAATTTTGAAATAGCTCCCATTCATACCTTCCATGATATCCAACATGGAGCTCAAATTTCAATTGCGATGTTTAGCAGTTGGTAGCACTGACATCATTTTCAAATATGGCCTTGAGATATTCAGGTATAGATCTTTACTCCTACCAAATTTTGTTTCGATTGCTCCAGCCGTTTAGGAGTTGATAGGGGGGGGGGCACACACACAGCCAGACAGACAGACAGACAGACAGCAGACAGACAGACAGACACACATTTGCCCGATCGCATAAGTCTACTTTTTCCTCATTTTTGCAAAATGTGAAAAGTAGGCTAAAAATATGATGATGATGATGATGATGATAATGATAATTGTTGTTTTAAAGGGCCTAACATCTAGGTTATCGGCCCCTAATGGTTTGGGTGATAGTGAAAGATGAGCTGAGATTGAAACCTATAACTAATACTAGCTACAGACTTACATAGGCTACTAGAAGAAGAAATTGTAAACAAATCAAGGAGAAGGCAAATAAAGCACAGGAAGAAAAGTAATGCCTTCTACCCCCGAAGAATGACGATTGAGGGACTTGGAAGGAAGGAGAGCCATGAAAGGCAGATAGGAAAGGGAAAGAGGAACCCCAAAGTCTGTGGGAAAACGGAATTAAACGGACCCAGCTCAAGAATCCCTCGGGATAACCAACTCCCGAACTCACCAGCCGTGAGCCCCTGAGGGTGTAGAAATATCCAGGGTGCACCAGAAGTGGTGGGACTACATGCACCCTGCCTCCTATAGGGCCTTGAGCAGAAGGCAGGAGATAAAATGAAAAGAAAGGAAGGCTGACCCCTCGCAGAAGGAGGGTATCAGGAGAGATGAGACAAGGACCAATTAAGGCAGGAAAGGAAGTGACTCCCTAGGCCTCGGATACCCTAATAGTGTCGGGGTCGGAAGAGAACAAGAGTTGACCAAGAGAGGTCGACAGGAAGGAAGACAGAGGGGAGTCCGACACAAATAAGTGGAAACAATGACGGACTCAGCTGGGGTCCCGTGGTCGCCAACCAACGTCCCACTAGATGTGAGACCCTGGGGGGGGGGGGGGAGGGGGGAAAAATATGGCCTGGATTATTAGGTTTTAACATATTCTTTTCCTTGCTATTTAATGAACCTATTTCAGGCATGTTTCACTGGGCCTGAAATGCCTAAATGATGGGTTGCGACCTAATATGTCTTAAATCACTAATTTAGCTTCTTCGGATGTTAAATATATATTTACCTGAATATAAGACAACCATTCATGGCCATGTTTATATTTCGGAAGTTACAATGGGGCCACAAATACGGAATCACAATCAATGGAAAGAGACTGACAAACTTAGGATTCGCGGTTGATGTGATACTGTTTGCAAAGTTGAGTTCGAGGCTAGAAGAAATGCTAAAAGATCTGCATGAGAATAGCAACGAAGAGGACTTGAGCCTTAATCCCAGCAAGAAAAAAGTTATAACAAATCATGAAGCAAAGAAACTAATGGTGAAAGGAAAAGAAAAGAAGTAGAATAGGCCTATGTGTCAAACTTTGTCTGTCTAGGCCAGTCAGCAAAATATGGAAGTGAAAATTGTATTTAATACAATACGATCATTTATGAGGAAGATGGATAGGAGTGTAAATACAGTAGTTCAGTAAAAGTTATTATTAAAGTAAATGTTAGCGGCTTCGGTGGCGTAGTCGGTAGCATGCTGAGCTTCTATGCCCAAGATAGCGGGTTCAAACCCGGCCGAAGCCGTCGGATTTTTTATGAGCGTTAAAAATCCCTCAGTATGCCTTCCTTCGGAGGGGAAGTAAATCCGGCGATCCCATGTCATAGTTTTATGGCACGTTAAAACCTTCCACTAATTACACCTGTGTGAAGCTAAATTGGATAGGTTAAGAATGTAAACAACGCTCTTAGGTTTCTACGTTCGTTGTCAAGAGCCAACTGCGGTGTCGTCTAGTAGCTAAGTTCTGAACTTGGCCTAATAGTCGTTGACAGTGGCACTTGGCGGCAAAAGTAGGAACTATTTGAAAATTCTATGCTGCTGTATGTACTTAAATTATACAAGATGTTCAGTAAAGAACATATAGCCTACTTTCTCCTAAATGCATGGGTATTGTTATAACTCTTTGTCCTTATCATGGAGTATAATTGAATGTTGGTTGTAGTAGCTTGTTGAAATACAACGAGCTATAGGGATATTAAACATGAATATAAGGTGCCTTTTGCTAGTGCTACCTCTGTACCAAATTTCGTTCAATTCGGTTTCACCGTGTTTGAATTGATAGGGGGAATCGATTTGCACACATACTTGGCCACCATCTGCAAACTATTGGGCTGATGATCTAGCAGTTTGGTCAGAATATGCTTCCCACATAAAGATTTGTTGTTGCAAAATTTGGTAGAGACTAGATTATTAGGTTGGTCGTAATTACATTTTAGCCTTTAACATTTGGGTGGCCGCGATTACGTTTCCGTCAAGATGACGGTGATATAAAACATGACACTGAGGTGGCATTTTCTAGTGCTACCTCTGTACCAAATTTCGTTCCATTCGGTTTCACCGTGTTCGAATTAATAGGGGGAATCGATTTTTACACAAAGATGGCCGCCATCCGCAATATATTATGCTAATGACCTATTAGTTTGGTCAAAGGATGCTCCCTCCATAATGGTATGTTGATGCAAAATTTGGTAGAGATCGGATGATTAGGTTAATCGTAATTTGATTTAAGCTTTGAATATTTGTGTGGCCGCCATTACGTTTCCGTCAAGATGGCGGCGATATAAAACATGACACTGAGGTGCCCTTTGCTAGTGCTACCTCTGTACCAAATTTCATTCCATTCGGTTTCACCGTGTTCGAATTAATAGGGGTAATCGATTTTGACACAAAGATGGCCGCCATCATCAAACTATTAGGCTAATGACCTATTAGATTTGTCAAAAGATGCTCCCTTCATAAAGGTAAGTTGTTGCAAAATTTGGTAGAGATCGGATGTTTAGGTTAGTCGTAATTTGATTTAAGCTTTGAACATTTGTGTGGCCGCCATTATGTTTACGTCAAGATGGCGGCGATATAAAACATGACACAGGGGTGCCCTTTGCTTGTACTACCTCTGTGCCAAAATTTCGTTCCATTCGGTTTCACCGTGTTCGAATTAATAGGGGCAATCGATTTTCACATAAAGATGGCCGCCATCCGCAAACTATTAGGCTGATGACCTATTTGTTTGGTCAAAAGATGCTGCCCCCATAAAGGTATGTTGTTGCAAAATTTGGTAGAGATCGGATGATTAGGTTAGTCGTAATTTGATTTAAGCTTTGAACATTTGTGTGGCCGCCATTACGTTTCCGTCAAGATGGCGGCGATATAAAACATGACACTGAGGTGTCCTTTGCTAGTGCTACCTTTGTACCAAATTTCGTTCAATTTGTGCTCACCGTGTTCGAATTGATAGGGGGGACAGACATTCAGAGTACACACACTCACACACACACATACACACACACAGACTCACACACACACACACACATACACACACACAGACACACACTTTTTTCGCCCTGTAGTGATCTCATAAGTCTACTTTCATTTTTTGCAAAAATCGATAGTAGGCTAAAAACAGATAAAACACACTAATACAGTCATCACAATTAACACCGGTTATCAGACAGATTCTACACACACCCAAAGTACACGAGGCTACATGACCGCGTTGTCGCAGCCCCTAAACTTAAAAACCAACCAAAGTAAATGTTCATCAGCCTAGCTCATCTGTTTATTTCAGAGCTAACTTGCTAACTGGAGGTCTTTGTCATTTATGGGATTTATCAATGGCTAATAATAATAATAATAATAATAATAATAATAATAATAATAATAACAGAATTTTTGCTTTTCTCCACGAGAAAAAGTAGTGAAGAAGAGAAAGATCTGTTGGAGAATGGGATAACATGTGAAGATATCCAGGAGCGTGGCCCGCTTAGGGAAAAACTTCAAGAACATCGGAGTTTTCAACCTAAGCCGGACTAAAAAACTGGTAAGGCGTGGACGACGGAGAGAAAGGTGCAAAACCGATTGCGAATGAAAGAGTACTGGGCCAACATTAAAATGCAGAAGGAACGGTTGACATGAAGTGGTCCTTAGTTGGCCGTAACGAAGCAAGAAGCAGAAGAAGAAAAGAAGAAGAAGAAGAAATTAATGTAGTTACCTACTGAAGTGCAAATAAATAACAAGAGGAACAGTGAATTCTAGTCTGTGTTTTTTTTTGTGTGAGTAGTTTTTGATAGTACAAACGTGTTGGCCCAGTCGAATGGTAGTTTAGACCCAAGAAAAAAATTAGAGTAGAAGGTTTCTCGACGGATTCTTATGTTTATCGGTGTGCTGAATCCGAATCTGAAGTTTTCCAACAAAAGAAATGACGGCTTCACAGTGAAAATAGCAGAAGAAAAATAACAAGATGTTCAGTAAAGAACATATAGCCTACTTTCTCCTAAATGCATGGGTATTGTTATAACTCTTTGTCCTTTTCAAGGAGTATGATTGAATGTTGGTTGTAGTAGCTTGTTGAAATACAACGTGCTATAGGGATATTAATCATGAATATGAGGTGCCCTTTGCTAGTGCTATCTCTGTACCAAATTTCGTTCAATTCGGTTTCACCGTTTTGAATTGATAGGGGAATCGATTTGCACTCATACTTGGCCACCATCTGCAAACTATTGGGCTGATGTTCTTGCAGTTTGGTCAGAATATGTTTCCCACATAAAGATATGGTGTTGCAAAATTTGGTAGAGACTAGATTATTAGGTTGGTCGTAGTTACATTTTAGCTTTTAACATTTGGGTGGCCGCGATTACGTTTCCGTCAAGATAGCGGTGATATAAAACATGGCACTGAGGTGCCCTTTGCTAGTGCTACCTCTGTACCAAATTTCGTTCATTCGGTTCCACCGTGTTCGAATTAATAGGGGGAATCAATTTTGACATAAAGATGGCCGCCATCCGCAAACTATTAGGCTAATGACCTATTAGATTTGTCAAAGGATGCTCCCTTCATAAAGGTATGTTGTTGCAAAGTTTGGTAGAGATCGGATGGTTATGTTAGTCGTAATTTGATTTAAGCTTTAAACATTTGTGTGGCCGCCATTACGTTTCTGTCAATATGGCGGCGATATTAATCATGACACTGAGATGCCCTTTGCTAGTGCTATCTCTGTACCAAATTTCGTTCCATTCGGTTCCACCGTGTTCGAATTAATAGGGGGAATCAATTTTGACATAAAGATGGCCGCCATCCGCAAACTATTAGGCTAATAACCTATTAGATTAGTCAAAGGTTGCTCCCTCCATAAAGGTATGTTGTTGCAAAGTTTGGTAGAGATCGGATGGTTATGTTAGTCGTAATTTAACTTAAGCTTTGAACATTTGTTTGGCCGCCATTACGTTTCTGGCAATATGGCGGTGATATAAAACATGACACTGAGATGCCCTTTGCTAGTGCTACGTCTGTACCAAATTTCGTTCCATTCGGTTTCACCGTGTTTGAATTAATAGGGGGACATTGTGGTGTTTGAAGCCATATTTTCAGTGTTGCCTTAGTAAACAAGTAGGAGTCCACGCAGCACGACCTGCTTTTGATGAGACCGTGGCGTAGCAGAAAGGGGCCAGCAAGAGGGGTTATAATCTCAATCAACAACTTCGTTGGCGGCAAGGCCTGCGGAATTGCATTTCGGACCTTCGACCCGATTGCGAGGAAATGTTGAAAAATTATAAAATGTTATTCTAGGCAATGCTGACACCATCACATGGTTATGAAAGCCGGACGTCCTCGGAAGTGGAATATATCTTACTGCTGTAAATACATGATTCAACTTATAGAAAAGGTTAAAACGAGTTATTATAGATAATTTTTCGTAGAATTCAATTAGGCCATCAGTTGAATTTTTTACCAGTTATTATATGCATTTGGGCCCCATTTTTTTTTCAAAAACCAAAAACATTTAATATCATCAAAACGGTGAGAGATATCAAAATATGATAAGGGGTAGAAAAGTTGCAAATCACTGATATCTTACACCAATAGATTCAGCTTTCTTTGATAGGATCGACGCTTTCTGAGATATAACGATTCGAAAAAAAAGAATGAAATTCACGGCTCCAAAAAAGGAAAATAGTGAGAGATATCAAAAAATCATAAGAGTTAAAAAAGTTGCTAATCAATGAGGTCCTATATCTGCAGATTTTACTTCGTTCGAAACGGCCAACCGTTTCCCAAATATAACGGTTCGAAAAAAAAGGAAGAAATTCAGGGCCGCAGAAAATCAAAACGGTGAGAGATATCAAAAAATCTTAAGGGTTGAAAAAGTTGCTAATCACTGAGACCATACACATGAAGATTCAACTTTGTTAGATACGGCCAACCGTTTCCCAGATATAACGGTTCGAAAAAAAAGGAAGACATTCAGGGCCCCAGAAAAGGAAAACGGTGAGAGATATCAAAACATCATCCGGGAAAAAAAGGATGAAATTCAGGGCCCCAAAGAAAGGTCCGGCCCTGCACCAATATTAACGCCCGAAAACAGAATTCCTCACAGGCCCGATTTCTTTCCCCGTACCACATTTCAGCTCGATATCTTGAAAATTCCGACCAGTAGTTTGCTAAACGTAATAACGACACGCCCATACGTACATTTTCACGGCCCCAAAAAAAGACAACGCTGAGAGATATCAAAAAATCGTTATGGGTAAGAAAGTTGCATACCGCGGAGATTTTAGACCTGTGTATTTAACTTTTTTCGATATGACCAACCGTCTCCGAGATATATCGATTCCAAAAGATTTTCAAATTCAGGGCCTCCAAAAATGATCCGGCCCTGCACCAATTTTAACGCCCAAAAATAAGGTTCCTCATAGGCTCTAGCTCTTTCACCGCGGATTCCCGGTCAATGCATGTGAGATTTTCGAAGTGAAATGCCATGTCCTGTGGTTCGGATTCCACGTAAAAAGGAGGTCCCGTGGTTCATAATCACAAGATTCACGGTCACGTAAAACTACAATCTTCCTTCCTTCCTTCCTTCTTTCTTTTACCGCTCCAAATTTCAGCTTGATATCTTGAAAATTGCGACCTGTACTTTCCTAAACCCGAAACGACACGCACATACGCACATCTGCAGGGCCCCAATAAAGAAAACGGTGAGAGATATCAAAAAATCGTTTCGAGTAAAAAAAAGTTGCATACCACGGAGATCTTACACCTATACTTTTAACGTTTTTCGATACGACCAGCCGTTTCCGAGATATATCGATTCAAAAAAAAGTTTGAAATTCAGGGCCCCCAAAAATATCCGGCCCTGCACCGTTTTTAACCCCCGACAACAGGTTTCCTCACACGGTCCAACTCTTTCACCGCTCCGAATTCAGCTCGATATCATGAATATTGCGACCTGTACTTCGCTAAACCCAAAAATGTGACGCACAATGGACATTTTCAGGGCCCCAAAAAAAGAAAACGGTGAGAGATATAAAAAAAACAATTTGAGTAAAAAAGTTGCATACCGCGACGATCTTACACCTGTACATTTAACGTTTTTCGATACGACCAACCGTTTCCGAGATATATCGATTCAAAAAAAAATGTTTGAAATTCAGGGCCCCCCCAAAAGATTCGGCACTGTACCGTCTTTAACGCCCGACAATTGGTTTCCTCACAGGGTCTAACTCTTTCACCGCACCAAATTTCAGTTCGATATCTTGAAAATTGCGACCTGTACTTCGCTAAAACCAAATATGTCACGCACAATGGACATCTTCAGGGCCCCAAAAGGGAAAACGGTGATAGATATCAAAAAATCATTATGGGTAAAAAAGTTGCATACCGCGGAGATCTTACACCTGTACATTTAACTTTTTTCGATACGACCAACCGTTTCCGAGATATATCGATTCCAAAAAAAAATGAAATTCAGGGCCCCCCAAAAAAATCGGGCCGTGCACTGTTTTTAACGCCCGACAACAGGTTTCCTCACAGGGTCTAACTCGTTTACCTCTCCAAATTTCAGCTCGATATCATGAAAATTAAGATCTATACTTCGCTCAACCCAAAAATGTCATGCACAATTGATTTTTTCAGGGCCCCAAAAAAACAAAACGGCGAGAGATATCAAAAAATCGTTTGAGTAAAAAAGTTGCATACCGCGGAGATCTTACACTTGTAGATTTAAAGTTTTTTGATAAGACCAACCGTTTACGAGATATATCTATTCCAAAAAAAATTGAAATTCAGGGCCCAAAAAAAAGATTCGGCCCAGCACCGATTTTAACGCCCAAAAATAGGATTCGTCACAGTCACTAACTCTTTCACCGTACCAAATTTCAGCTTCATATCTTGAAAATTGCGACCAGTACTTAGCTAAACGCAAAAATGTCACGCACAATGGACATTTTCAGGGCCCTAAAAAAATAAAACGGTGAGAGATATCAAAAAATCGTTTTGAGTAAAAAAGTTGCATACCGCGGAGATCTTACACCTGTATATTTAACATTTTTCGAAACGACCAACCGTTTCCGAGGTATATCGATTCCAAAAATAAATTTGAAATTCAGGGCCCCCCAAAAAGATCCGGCCCTTCACCGATTTTAACGCCCAACAATAGGATTCGTCACAGTCATTAACTCTTTCACCGTACCAAATTTCAGCTTAATATCTTGAAAATGACGACCAGTACTTAGCTAAACGCAAAAATGTCACGCACAATGGACATTTTCAGGGCCCCCAAAAAATAAAACGGTGAGAGATATCAAAAAATCGTTCTGAGTAAAAAGGTTGCATACCGCGGAGATCTTACACTATACATTTAACATTATTCGATACGATCAACCGTTTCCGAGATATATCGATTCAAAAAAAAAGTTTGAAATTCAGGGCCCCCAAAAAAGATTCGGCCCTGCACCGATTTTAAAGTCCAACAATAGGATTCGTCACAGTCACTAAATCTTTCACCGTACCAAATTTCAGCTTAATATCTTGAAAATTGCGACCAGTACTTAGCTAAACGCAAAAATGTCACGCACAATGGACATTTTCAGGGCCCCCAAAAAATAAAACGGTGAGAGATATCAAAAAATCGTTTTGAGTAAAAAAGTTGCATACAGCGGAGATCTTACACCTATGAATTTAACACTATTCAATACGATCAACCGTTTCCGAGATATATCGATTCAAAAAAAAATTTGAAATTCAGGGCCCCCAAAAAAGATCCGGCCCTGCACCGATTTTAACTCCCAACAATAGGATTCGTCACAGTCACTAAATTTTTCACCGTACCAAATTTCAGCTTAATATCTTGAAAATTGCGACCAGTACTTAGCTAAACGCAAAAATGTCACGCACAATGGACATTTTCAGGGCCCCCAAAAAATAAAACGGTGAGAGATATCAAAAAATCGTTGTGAGTAAAAAAGTTGCATACCACGGAGATCTTACACCTATACGTTTAACATTATTCGATACGATCAATCGTTTCCGAGATATATCGATTCAAAAAAAAAGTTTGAAATTCAGGGCCCCCAAAAAAGATTCGGCCCTGCACCGATTTTAACTCCCAACAATAGGATTCGTCACAGTCACTAAATCTTTCACCGTACCAAATTTCAGCTTAATATCTTGAAAATTGAGACCAGTACTTAGCTAAACGCAAAATGTCACGCACAATGGACATTTTCAGGGCCCCCAAAAAATAAAACGGTGAGCGATATCAAAAAATCGTTTTGAGTAAAAAAGTTGCATACAGCGGAGATCTTACACCTATGCATTTAACATTATTCAATACGATCAACCGTTTCCGAGATATATCGATTAAAAAAAAAGTTTGAAATTCAGGGCCCCCAAAAAAGATTCGGCCCTGCACCGATTTTAACGCCCAACAAGAGGATTCGTCACAGTCACTAAATCTTTCACCGTACCAAATTTCAGCTTAATATCTTGAAAATTGCGACCAGTACTTAGCTAAACGCAAAAATGTCACGCACAATGGACATTTTCAGGGCCCCAAAAAAAAGAAAACGGTGAGAGATATCAAAAAATAGTTTGGAGTGAAAAGTTGCATACCGCGGAGATCTTACACCTATACATTTAACATTTTTCGATACGACCAACCGTTTCCGAGATATATCGATTCAAAAAATAGGAAGAAATTCAGGGCCCCAAAAAAGGTCCGGCCCTACACCGATTTTAACGCCCAACAATAGGGTTCGTCACAGGCCCCAACTCTTTCATAGTACCAAATTTCAGCTCGATATCTTGAAAATTGCGACCTGTACTTTGCTAAACGCAAAAACGTCACGCACATACATACATACATACTTACATACATACATACATACATACAGACTTTTTTTGATTTTTTTTTTTCGACTCTGATTCGATTGGTATAGGTTTGAACCGTGGGCGACTCTTAGTTTCCGAGATCTCGAAAAATCCTACCACGGCTATATGAAAGCCTATAGGATCTTTAGATCCGGCTTTCATAACAAGAGTTTAGTGCTTTTCAGTCGGTCAACACGAATGTACCCAAAAGAGATGGGTTATGCCCTAATCCTGAAATAAATTACATGAGATTAATAAAACACTAGGATGACCAGTTTCGATCGTCAAGCGATCATCATCAGATCCATTACACTTAGGCTACAAAATCTATGTTTGAAATACAGGTGAAAATATTTACTATATGTACAATTATTTAGTTGCAGTATTGGTACTGCAACTGTCAGTGTATGCTAAATGCAGTATATATGTTAGGTGAAATGCTAAATGGTGATAGCTATCCGGAGATACGGAAGACAATCAGATAAGTAGTTAGCCAAAAAGTTTATAGTTTAACCATAGTTTACAAGCATATAATCTCTCTAAAGTACAATCTCCGGATAGCTATCACCATTTAGCATTTCACCTAACATATATACTGCATTTAGCATACACTGACAGTTGCAGTACCAATACTGCAACTAAATAATTGTACATATAGTGAACCCATGGGCCATAGGGTCCATGGAAGGTCGAACCCATGTCCTTAAGAAAGAAATGAAAGAAACGTATAGTTTCCTAAAGGAACGGAGAGAGATTTTAAGCCAGGATTATAGCTTAACATTGTGCAAGCGACTAGGGACAGATGTTCCTTAGATGAGATCACCCCACTCGACATTCAAGAGAGGGCTGGTCACGAGTATTAATAACTGAATGGAAATTTCCACCGTGATAGACAAGGAAGCCTGAATCGGAATTCGAGCTGACGTTGCTGGAAATTGACAACGCCGCTTATGCGCCAGAAGAGGAATAATTAAAATTAACACGTTTACGAGCATAATAATGAGTAAACAAGCACAGTACAGTGAATCATTTTGAATGAGAGATTTTTCAGTAATGAGAAACCATTTAATAATTGCGCTGAAAAAAACTGCCGACGTAAGACGACGTCATTGGGGAATTACCTAAGCCTCTGTGGAGGGGAGAGAGCAAAAGGAATGCAACACCCACACAATTGAGGACGAGAAATTAATTAATATCTCCGAATTGCACGATCGATTCTTAGGTGCAATGAGATTATATGACATTGAGAAGAAGAGCTTTCGGAAGGTATAATTTTTATATTTGTGGCACCATTATTTTAGAAGTTGACCACAGAAAAGGCTTGAGTCTTATTTTTTTGTAGTAAAACAGTATAAAGCTTCGGGCGTTTCCAAGCCAATCATGCAGTTATTATCAGCCTGCGGGCATGACACTGTGTCACGATCATCATTGAATGCAGTCTTGAACAGCCCGAGGGGTGTTGCCACGCATCACGCAGTACGAATCCGTCCAGGAGGACGTGAAGTTATATCAGCACTTGCAGTCATACGAGCACTCCGTGAGGGGAAGTGCTGCACCACGACGTAGAAGTAGTCATTCCGACAGTCCGTGAGGGACGTAACTCTGCGTTACATCGAAAACAGCTACCAGTACTCCTTGAGGGGAGAAACGTTGTGTTACACCGCAGAAGTAAGATCCGATAGCCACAGGCGTCGCAGTATTAACGACTTGCTTGCCTCCATAAGGAGTGGTCAAGACGAAATTTTAAAGTATCGCCGTAGTGAAATATTAGGAAAATCCTAATTATAGGATTTAGGCCCGACTGTATACAAGTTAAAGTGAAAATTCGTAAGATATAGTCAGAGCAGGCCGCGAACATCGGATTTAAAGGCGATAGGTCGTTAAATGTACGAACGAATAGATCATAACGTACGGAAGTATCGTACCAGACAGATAAACTGTTATTTAAATTAAAGAAACCGAAAAGGGAAGAACAGAATAATAAAACAGTTCAAATAAAGACGATAGGAGACTATAAACATTATCTCCAGAAAGCAGGCGAACTATTCTAAAAATACTAGAATTGAGAAGTGCTAGCTGCTTTAAACTGAATCTATAGGTCTTAGAGGAGACCTCGATCCGTATAGACTTTCGTTAGGATCGATAGACAGATCTACAAAGAAGCCGTTCAAGCTAGATAAATAGCCGGTTATCCAGGATAGGAGTAGTAGAATTGGACTCCAGGGAACAGTAGATGTTTCGGGACTTTCGCATTCTGCAGGATAGGAAGCCGACATCGAATAAATTTCACCCTTGGAAACGGGAATTTAAGAAGATCACGTGTGATAGGCTCAGAAATACGGCCTAGTGATCGAGAATTGTGAAGTGTATCAAGATTGTGTGTTAAATTAATATTTTTAGTGTTTATTATGTGTTCAAAGGGAACACATCAGTATATAAAAATGTCGTCAATGTTAAGTGTTTTAAATATATGTCAAAAGTGTTTTTTAAGTAAGATGAATTCCTTTAATATGGAGTAAAAGTTCAAAGTGGGCCCAAAAATGAAGCACCGCACCAGATTAAAGATCATGGGATGATCTGGAAACATGTGAGTACTAAATTCATTCTATTTTGGTGTCAGAAATTGGTTGTGTACAAACCCACCGGAGTTTTTGAGTAAAAGGGATGTGTTTTAATAAATAAATACTGAATAATCAAGAACACGGTCTGAACGATAATAAAAAAATTGAGAAATTATAAATAATTGTGTAAAGAATAAATCCCGTAGAGTAAATATGTGAATAAAGGGTTAATGTATTTAACAAATGTCATAAGAGCAAGCGAAATATCATTAATTATCATGAAAGATATTGAAATAAAGTAAAGTTGAGATATGAAAGAAATAGCTTTTGAGCTTGTATAAAGAATAAAGATAATAATAATAATTAAATATGGAAATGTTAAATAAAAATCAAATAAATTGATATGAACATAAGAACGTTAAGCCTTAATGTATGTGTAAGAGATGATGTTCAATGGAATATATTAAACAGGGAGCGATTTATCGACAATGGAAAGATTAATATGTGAATTAAAATAATATGAATTGTTACTAAAGAGATTTATCAGTTCTTGGGAAGACATTTTCGGCTCAAAATAATGCATAGCGCATAATGAGCGCAAATATAATATTAAAGTGTCACGCTAGGAACGCGTAGTGGTTAAAATACTTGGTACATTACTTATGGAGGGTAGTTGATTGCAGTGAATTGATAATTGTATAAGTCCTCTATTTGTGACATAGTATCACGAGGCATTGTGTATGTATTTAGAAAGGGAGCTAATATATGGTATTATTGAGCGTATGTCATATGGGCCACGGCCGACTCTAAATCGCATTTTGTATAAGTCCTCTGTAAGGGATTGGTTCCCGAGGCACATGAAGAGATTCGAATGCAGAATCCTCTTATGATAAAAGCCCCTTAAATTCTCCGTCGTCGTATGTGTATTAATCTTCCCAATCAATGAGGACCCTCTCATAATTAATAAATGCCAAGGATACGAAAATGGTCTTTGAACCAAAGAATAGTTGTTTGAATGTATACGGTACAGTAAAGCCCGGTCTCCCCAGAACTGGATATAATGGGAAGGTTTGTTTTGAAAGCCTTGGAAATAAGCTACTAACGTTGGGTCAGACAGGGAGTCGCCGTCACCCTACGTGGTCATAAATCGCACCCCAAGTAGTAGGGTCTAGCTCTCTTAAAGCAAGAGGGAACAGAGACCGTCTCGTAAGCTGTTGTAAAGAGAATGAATACACCAGGAGTGTTTAAAGTTGTTAACGACCCGGGCGTTGAACCGAGGTCTTTATAAATGGATATTTCGTTTGCCGGTTCAGATCGTAGTTTCTTATATGATAATGGTCTATTAAGACATAAGAGATAAATAACAATCCCTATTGTAATAATGTATGGACGTGGGATTCCACGAGTTGATTGAAGGCAACTGAGTTCGGGAGTAACTATAGTTTTTTGACTGTGTCAAGTACCTTCACGCTCTGGAGTACACAATTGATTTTCTGATTACCTTAATATATTTGTGAAATAAAGAGAGATGATAACAACTGAATGTGTGGACATGCCCAAAATATTGAGTTAGATAATTAACATAGATTTTAAATATAATTATATATTTGTTTTTGAGAAATAAGAAAATATAAAAGTTAGTGTTTGAGGTGTATAAGAATGACACCATAATAATGTAAATGCATGGAGCCAAAGAGCTCGGAGTTATGTAAACTTAATGTTAGTGCTTTATGGAAGTGAGACTAAGTAAGAATTGTTGGTTTATGTGGAAACCACAGGTTTTGAATACAATATTTGTTTATATTTGTGATTCCTTGTTCATTTGGAACAAGCAGTTGATTGTTGGGTCAGTAATTAAATTGTTAAATTGTTTGTAGCGCCATTAATTTTATTAATTAAATGTGTTTAAATAGGAATTGATTTTGTTGTTATTTTTGCAAGTGTATCCTCTAATTAATCCAAAATATGTGAGTCACAGAGTGGGGGAACTTACCGCTGCCCCGAAATCCCGAATTGAGCTACGCTGGTATACTGTGATTGGCATATTTCTTGCTAAATGGGCACATGGGGATATATAAATAATGTGCTGGATTAATAACTAGAGGAACACTTAAGTCGGTCATTTCATGTAAAATTAAAGTAATGATAGGAATAGCTACAACGTAAAATAGTAACTGACCGCATGGGTCCCTGGAAACTCATACCGAGCAGCCCTGAAATATATATTATCAACCCCCTAGCAAAAACTAGACATAGTGGCTTCAACGTGGGGCTTCTAGCAAACATAAACATGGCGTCCAGTACGCAGGGCTGAGTTTTCCTAGGGAAAACCCGAGTTTTTCTCGAAAAATCAAAATTTTCATTTTTTGAAAAAAAAATGGTTTTTCGAAATTTTGAATTTTAAATACTTCCATAAAGATTTATGAAATTGAATAAGAGTATCAAAAGGGTACGTTGTAAGTGAATACCCGTACCAAAGTAGTATTTTAAAAGAAATTGGGACACACTAATTCAGAGTATCATCTCTCAAGCATGTACTAGTGTGGTGGCATTAGTGGCCCACTGTATTCTCATAAGATGGCATTGAGTGAAGAGATGCAGCGGCTCTTGGAGGCCATAAACAATAAATTGGGAACAATAGACAATACATTGGGTCTCCAAAAGGATGAAAATAACGAAGTGTTCGAATCCATAAATGAAAGTTTAGAGTCACTAAAAACTAACAGTGATAATATGGGCACTAAATTAGAGAATATCGAAGTTAAGACTGATACCATGGGAACCAGATTAGAAGCTATCGAAGCCGACTGTATAAACATGAATAAGGAACTGAAGGCTGAGATAGAAAAGATGAAAACAGAAAGTGGGAAAACCATTAAAGAACAATCGGAAGTGATAAAAAGGGAGACGTTAGAGTCTCTGAAAGCCAACAGTAACGAAAACAATGCAGTACTGAAGGCTGAAATAGAAAAGACAATGGATACTAAATTTAAAATTCTTGATAAGGGGTTGGAGACTAAGTTAAGTGAAATTAAAAAGGAAAGTAAAGGATTTTACTCAGGAATGCAAGTCCAAATAGAGACTATGAACAAAAATATGGTAGATTCCCAAACTACATGTCAAGAAAATTTTAAAATTTTAGAAACTAAATTGGTTGATATAGAAACAAAGGGTGACGATTGTAAAAATGAACTTGTAACCCAGATCCAAGAGGTGCAGACGAAATTGACAACTCAGATAGAATTTAACAAGAATATTTGTGAACGTTCCCGGGATGAGATAAAAGAAAGTTTTAAGGAATTAGGAGAAGAATTTAAAGGGGTAAAGGAGAAAGTAGGGACCCTCGAGAACAAAATCGGTGAAGTTCAGACTGAGGTAACTGAGATGAAAAATCAAAATCTAAAGGATGTTCAGGAGATGAAAGATCAGATTGATCATTTTACCGGGCAGGTAGATGAGAATCTGAAGACATACGAAACGAAAATAGATCAAAGATTACGTATATACGAGGGGCATCTCCAGAGTGAAAGAAGACAACGAGAGAACGAAAGTAAGGAAAGTACCCATAAAATAAATGAAATAAGTCGGGGTATTATTGAGGTTCAGGAAACCATCGGAACATTAAAGGATCATGTAGGAAAACCCAATAAGGAAGTAAATCAGGTCCAAGATGAAATGATGAAATTGTATAAGAGTCAAGAGAAAACTGAGGGAAAGCTTGAAGGAATGAAAATAGATATGGTCAAAGGACGAAAAGAAGTGGAGAAGCAAATAAAGGAGATACGAGAAGGCCTGGAGACCATAGGTGATGTTAAGCCAGAAATTATAGACCAACAGGCTAAGATCATTAAGAAAGAGGTAGAAGACCAAATAAATGGATTTAGGGATAGCTTCAGGGAGGAGAAATTCCAATTCCAAAAGGTAGAGGAAGATATTAAAAGGAATCAAGAAAGAATTCAGAATGAATTAAGATCCCGATTGGAGAGGACTGAACTTAAGAATAGTCAAATGGAAATCCAACTCATGGCAAATGAAGAAAGTGCCCGAAGAGAAAGGAAGTTAGAATTCGAAAATCAGGAGGAGTTTCCAAAGACAGGATGGGCAGATTCTCGTGAACAAGGCACAGATACGGAGAGGGACTTAGGAGGGGAGAGCCCTTATAAGAACCCAGGATATCCAATGGCGATGTCAACCCCGTACACGAATCAGACAAATGGCCAAATAATAAACATTATTAAATCCAATGAGGACAGACCAGTAAAGTTTACGGGTAATAACATGTCTATTACTCCAAAATACTGGCTAAAAGAAGTGGCAGAGTATCTAAATGAAATGAAGGTTCCTCAGGATCGGAGACTGAGAGCTATTGAAAAGCTGTTGGCAGGTGATTGTCTCACCTGGTTCAGAAGTTTCAGATACACTTTTGATACGGTGGAAGGCTTTAGGGAAGCATTTTTAAAGCGATATTGGGCAGCAGATGTCCAAGAAAATTTAAGGCTAGATCTGTACTCTAGGAAGTACAGCACCAATGCACCTACTAAATACTCGGAATTTTTCACCGCTCAGCTGTGTAAATTCCGCGAACTGGATATTGCTCCGGCAGAAAACGACCTGTGTGCCGCCATTGCAAGACAGCTTCCGTATGAGATTCAGAGGCTGCTAATCTCATCCAAAGCCAGAAGTGCTGTGGAAGTGGAGAGTGTATTACGTCAGTTAGATATGACGACTTCGCACGTAACTCCTCGGCATCAAAGACAAACTGAGCAAGTACACATGGCCAGCAGTCAGGAAACTGGAGAAAAACCAGCGACCAGGAATCAGTCCACCAGTACGGATACTCAAGGACGAGATCGAGAGTATGGGCACCAGGAGCCTAGAAGGATACAGCCATATTACAGGGGAGTATATCGAGGAAGAAATCCTAGAACGACGGGTTATAGGCAACAGGAAAGCCGACCCTATAACAATAACCAGCAAAGGCCGGACAACAGAAAGAAATGGGAGAATTATCCCGGGAGAAATGTAAGGCCAGACGATAGGGATGATGAATATCGGGCCGAAATAGAAGAAAGATATCAGGAGAGTCTTCGTTATATGAACGAAAGACCAGATGAACCTGATAGGCAAAAAGTCCGTTGGAGTGAGGCAATCAAGAACCGGAAATCACCCGACCGACTAGACGGAGCTCAAAGCTTGGAACTACAAGCTCAGCTAAAGAATGAGGGAAAAGGGAGCCCTCAGGATAAAAAAAACCTCCAAATTTAAATTGTCAAAAGTGGAAACATACCAGGAGCTGGGAGGAAGTAGAAATTGTAAATTGGATAGCCAGACCAGATGAACTAATTAACGAGGATGTGGAAGGAATCCCACCTGTTAAAAGAGAACTACCTATAATTATGCTTAGGATAGAAGGATTACTGGTCAGAGCATTGATTGATACTGGATCCACAATAAGTTTAATTACACAAACCCTTTTAAATGAACTGGAAACAAGGGGCCGAGTACTAAAGATTCCCACATCAAGCGTAAAGATTAAGGGAATTATCCCTGAAAAATCTTTGACATGTAAATTTCAGGTATACATTGATTTGATCATGGGTAACGCTGAAATTTCGCAGTGCTTTTTGCTGGTAAATCAATTACCGTATAATGTCATATTAGGTATTGATTTTATCCGTGAGAACAAGGTCATTATCGACCTAGCGCAAAACTGCATTAGAATTCAAAGAGAGGATGTGGATGAACAAAACATTAACCTACAGGATCAGGAGGCGAAAATAGCAGAACAGGTATGGCATATGGAAGAAGTGATTGAGGAAGATTATAAGGACATAGAAAGGATATTTGAAGTCCTTAACATAGAACTCGAAGATAATGTGGAAAATGAGTTCGAGACCAACCTGTCAGGAAAAGTGGAGGAAGCTAAAGTCAGCCTCGAAATTAAGGAACAGTTAAAGAAATTATTATTGGATTATAGGGACGTATTTGATTCCAAGCCAGGGAAGATTGAAAATTTTAAATACGCGTTCCAAGTCAACGATTGGGCACCGTTCAAACAAAAACCATACCCGGTTGCGGAAAAACATTACCCACAAACCAAGAAAACACTGCAGGAGATGATGAATGCAGGTGTTATAGAAAAGATGGCGACACCATATGTTAGTCCATTAGTGATTGTGAGTAAACCGGATGGCTCAGTAAGGGTGTGTTTAGATGCCAGAAATTTAAATGCAAAAATCATACCAGAAAATGATTCGGCACCACCCATAAAAGAAATACTGAGGAAGTTTAAAGGCAAGAAGATTTTTACGAATATTGACATGACTTCTTCGTATCATCATCTCGAACTGGAAGATAAAACCAGCTTGTTGACTGGATTTCAGTTCGATCAACAAACATACTGCTTTAGAAGATGTCCGTTTGGATTAAAGACTGCAGGATCGGCATTAATAAGAGCGCTGGATCGAAACCTGTCAGAGGAAGTGAAAAATTGCACTATCCGATACGTAGATGACATTTTGCTTACCTCGGAGAACATTGAGGAACATTTAGAAAATTTGAAGAAATTATTAGAAGACCTAAGAAGGGCAAATTTTAAGATAAATTTAAAGAAATCGAACTTCTGTCAAAGGCAAGTGACATTTTTAGGGCATGTGATTGACAAGGATGGTGTTAAACCAAATCCATGCAAATTGGAATCGATAAGGGATTTTCCAAGGCCTTTGAAAGTGAAGAACGTTCGCCAGTTTTTGGGATTGATTGGGTTCTTCTCAGGACATTGTCCATCATACACAAAAACTGTTGCACCACTACAGGACCTTCTGAAGAAGGGGGGCAAGTGGAAATGGACGGAGGAAGCAGAAAAAGCATTCGTGGAGGCCAAGGAAATGCTCTTAAATTACGTGAAGCTAGGATATCCTGATTTTAATCAGAGATTTATCATTCAGACAGACGCATCCCAGATTGGAATAGGGGCAATGCTATATCAGGAGAACCCGGAAAACCCTGATAAGAAGAACTATCTAGCTTTCACAAGTAGGAGACTGAAACCACACGAGAAAAATTATACGATCAGCGAGATCGAGCTGTTAGCGATATTGCACGCGTTGCAATATTGGCGGAAGATCGTATATGGGTTTCAGGTCATTCTAAGGACGGATCATAAAGCCTTAACCTTTTTGATGAAGACTGATTTATCCAGTCAAAGGTTGATGCGTTGGGCTTTATATATTCAACAATTTGATGTCAAGATAGAGTACTGCCCAGGAAAGGAAAACATAGTTCCAGACTACTTAAGTAGACAGCCAGAGTCCATAGAAGAGGAAGTAATGGCTATAGATTTGGAAGACAGGGATCAGCGTACTCTTAATGAGTTAAGAAGCATTAGTCAACGACAACGGGAGGATCCATGGATGAACATGCTCATATCATTCCTTGAGGGAAGCTTGATAAGAGGAACACCAGCGTACACGGAAGCTGAGAAGATAGCACAAGACTACACGTTTTATAATGGGTTATTATATAAGTTTGTGGACTCTGACCATACGAAATTAAGGATTGTTGTACCTGCAATTTTGCAGAGGAAAATAGTATGGTTAGCCCATAGATCGTTCGGACATATGGGAGTCGACAAAACAGTCTCGATGCTGAAAGAAGCATTTATATGGCCGAGACTGAGAGAAACTGTAAGGGACACGCTAAAGACATGTGATCTATGTCAAAGGATAAAACCTAATGCATTTCTGATGAGACAGAAGCCTATACCATTGTTGCCCGAAAGGCCCGGCCAAATCATATCTATCGATAATTTTGGACCTTTGCCAAAGGCAAGAAGAGGAAATCGACACATAATGGTGGCTATGGATGTCTTCACTAAAATGGTTGTCCTTGCTCCCATACAGAAGACTAGTACCAAACAGGTGTTAAAACGACTTAAAGAAAAAGTGATACCGATTCTGGGGAAACCTGAGAATTTGTTGTCGGATCACGGCAGTTGTTTCACCAGTGTAGAGTTCAGACGAGAATTAGAAAGACTTGGAATACGTCAAATTTTGTCAAGTATTCGCCATCCTGAGGCAAACCCTGTAGAGAGAGTTATGAGAGAAACGGCCAAGTATTGTAGAATATACTGTGCCGAAGAAAATTGGAAGTGGATAGATATTTTGGATATTATCGAATTTTGTATAAATAATACAATCCATGAATCCACAGGAGAGATACCCATAACGTTACATCGGAATGAGCAACCAGAAAGACCTTGGAGTCTGGTAATTCCTAGGCCAGCAGACGCTCAGCCGGGAAGAGATGTACGAATTAGGAGAGCCTTTGAGCATCTAAAAGCTCAATCCGACAGGAGGCAGAGAAGAAATAGGCATAAGAGGTATCATCGACCATTATTAGCAGGAGAAATGGTGTTAGTGAAAAGACCAGCCATTTCGGATCCAGGGAACCGTGTGTACAAGAAGTTACAGAAAATGTACCACGGACCATATCAAATAATCAGAGATTTGAGGAATAACGCATATAGAATTCGGCACTGTGAAACGGATCACGAAGTGACTATGAATTCAGCAAATTTGAAATTATATTACCTTCCCGAAGATTTTGATGAAGAAAATGAACAAGCCCTGGTCATGGAAACATTTAGAGATGAATCCGCTTTTGACATAAACAAGAATAAGGAAGAAATAGAAAATAGAGCTCAAGCATTCGAGTGCGAATGCGAATTGGAGAAAGTATATTGGGAAATTAAAGAAATAATTGAATTTATTGAAGAAGAAAATTCCAATTTAAGAAAAGAAAATGATGAAATAAGGAAACGGGTAGGGATAGACCAAACCCGTAAGGGAGAATGAGGTTCTGGGAACTTAAAGTCCAGACAAATAAAGAAAGAAAGAAAGGGTAGGGACAGAGCATACCCGACCTACACAATTACCGGATACGACTTAAAAGAAGTAAAAACAGCAGTAAATACGGATGACGTTATGATGGCTTCGACGAATAAAGAAATACAAATAAAATTGAAATAAATTTCCTCAAGAATTTTCGAAAATTTATTTACCTAAGGAGGGGAGAGATGAACCCATGGGCCATAGGGTCCATGGAAGGTCGAACCCATGTCCTTAAGAAAGAAATGAAAGAAACGTACAGTTTCCTAAAGGAACGGAGAGAGATTTTAAGCCAGGATTATAGCTTAACATTGTGCAAGCGACTAGGGACAGATGTTCCTTAGATGAGATCACCCCACTCGACATTCAAGAGAGGGCTGGTCACGAGTATTAATAACTGAATGGAAATTTCCACCGTGATAGACAAGGAAGCCTGAATCGGAATTCGAGCTGACGTTGCTGGAAATTGACAACGCCGCTTATGCGCCAGAAGAGGAATAATTAAAATTAACACGTTTACGAGCATAATAATGAGTAAACAAGCACAGTACAGTGAATCATTTTGAATGAGAGATTTTTCAGTAATGAGAAACCATTTAATAATTGCGCAGAAAAAAACTGCCGACGTAAGACGACGTCATTGGGGAATTACCTAAGCCTCTGTGGAGGGGAGAGAGCAAAAGGAATGCAACACCCACACAATTGAGGACGAGAAATTAATTAATATCTCCGAATTGCACGATCGATTCTTAGGTGCAATGAGATTATATGACATTGAGAAGAAGAGCTTTCGGAAGGTATAATTTTTATATTTGTGGCACCATTATTTTAGAAGTTGACCACAGAAAAGGCTTGAGTCTTATTTTTTTGTAGTAAAACAGTATAAAGCTTCGGGCGTTTCCAAGCCAATCATGCAGTTATTATCAGCCTGCGGGCATGACACTGTGTCACGATCATCATTGAATGCAGTCTTGAACAGCCCGAGGGGTGTTGCCACGCATCACGCAGTACGAATCCGTCCAGGAGGACGTGAAGTTATATCAGCACTTGCAGTCATACGAGCACTCCGTGAGGGGAAGTGCTGCACCACGACGTAGAAGTAGTCATTCCGACAGTCCGTGAGGGACGTAACTCTGCGTTACATCGAAAACAGCTACCAGTACTCCTTGAGGGGAGAAACGTTGTGTTACACCGCAGAAGTAAGATCCGATAGCCACAGGCGTCGCAGTATTAACGACTTGCTTGCCTCCATAAGGAGTGGTCAAGACGAAATTTTAAAGTATCGCCGTAGTGAAATATTAGGAAAATCCTAATTATAGGATTTAGGCCCGACTGTATACAAGTTAAAGTGAAAATTCGTAAGATATAGTCAGAGCAGGCCGCGAACATCGGATTTAAAGGCGATAGGTCGTTAAATGTACGAACGAATAGATCATAACGTACGGAAGTATCGTACCAGACAGATAAACTGTTATTTAAATTAAAGAAACCTAAAAGGGAAGAACAGAATAATAAAACAGTTCAAATAAAGACGATAGGAGACTATAAACATTATCTCCAGAAAGCAGGCGAACTATTCTAAAAATACTAGAATTGAGAAGTGCTAGCTGCTATAAACTGAATCTATAGGTCTTAGAGGAGACCTCGATCCGTATAGACTTTCGTTAGGATCGATAGACAGATCTACAAAGAAGCCGTTCAAGCTAGATAAATAGCCGGTTATCCAGGATAGGAGTAGTAGAATTGGACTCCAGGGAACAGTAGATGTTTCGGGACTTTCGCATTCTGCAGGATAGGAAGCCGACATCGAATAAATTTCACCCTTGGAAACGGGAATTTAAGAAGATCACGTGTGATAGGCTCAGAAATACGGCCTAGTGATCGAGAATTGTGAAGTGTATCAAGATTGTGTGTTAAATTAATATTTTTAGTGTTTATTATGTGTTCAAAGGGAACACATCAGTATATAAAAATGTCGTCAATGTTAAGTGTTTTAAATATATGTCAAAAGTGTTTTTTAAGTAAGATGAATTCCTTTAATATGGAGTAAAAGTTCAAAGTGGGCCCAAAAATGAAGCACCGCACCAGATTAAAGATCATGGGATGATCTGGAAACATGTGAGTACTAAATTCATTCTATTTTGGTGTCAGAAATTGGTTGTGTACAAACCCACCGGAGTTTTTGAGTAAAAGGGATGTGTTTTAATAAATAAATACTGAATAATCAAGAACACGGTCTGAACGATAATAAAAAAATTGAGAAATTATAAATAATTGTGTAAAGAATAAATCCCGTAGAGTAAATATGTGAATAAAGGGTTAATGTATTTAACAAATGTCATAAGAGCAAGCGAAATATCATTAATTATCATGAAAGATATTGAAATAAAGTAAAGTTGAGATATGAAAGAAATAGCTTTTGAGCTTGTATAAAGAATAAAGATAATAATAATAATTAAATATGGAAATGTTAAATAAAAATCAAATAAATTGATATGAACATAAGAACGTTAAGCCTTAATGTATGTGTAAGAGATGATGTTCAATGGAATATATTAAACAGGGAGCGATTTATCGACAATGGAAAGATTAATATGTGAATTAAAATAATATGAATTGTTACTAAAGAGATTTATCAGTTCTTGGGAAGACATTTTCGGCTCAAAATAATGCATAGCGCATAATGAGCGCAAATATAATATTAAAGTGTCACGCTAGGAACGCGTAGTGGTTAAAATACTTGGTACATTACTTATGGAGGGTAGTTGATTGCAGTGAATTGATAATTGTATAAGTCCTCTATTTGTGACATAGTATCACGAGGCATTGTGTATGTATTTAGAAAGGGAGCTAATATATGGTATTATTGAGCGTATGTCATATGGGCCACGGCCGACTCTAAATCGCATTTTGTATAAGTCCTCTGTAAGGGATTGGTTCCCGAGGCACATGAAGAGATTCGAATGCAGAATCCTCTTATGATAAAAGCCCCTTAAATTCTCCGTCGTCGTATGTGTATTAATCTTCCCAATCAATGAGGACCCTCTCATAATTAATAAATGCCAAGGATACGAAAATGGTCTTTGAACCAAAGAATAGTTGTTTGAATGTATACGGTACAGTAAAGCCCGGTCTCCCCAGAACTGGATATAATGGGAAGGTTTGTTTTGAAAGCCTTGGAAATAAGCTACTAACGTTGGGTCAGACAGGGAGTCGCCGTCACCCTACGTGGTCATAAATCGCACCCCAAGTAGTAGGGTCTAGCTCTCTTAAAGCAAGAGGGAACAGAGACCGTCTCGTAAGCTGTTGTAAAGAGAATGAATACACCAGGAGTGTTTAAAGTTGTTAACGACCCGGGCGTTGAACCGAGGTCTTTATAAATGGATATTTCGTTTGCCGGTTCAGATCGTAGTTTCTTATATGATAATGGTCTATTAAGACATAAGAGATAAATAACAATCCCTATTGTAATAATGTATGGACGTGGGATTCCACGAGTTGATTGAAGGCAACTGAGTTCGGGAGTAACTATAGTTTTTTGACTGTGTCAAGTACCTTCACGCTCTGGAGTACACAATTGATTTTCTGATTACCTTAATATATTTGTGAAATAAAGAGAGATGATAACAACTGAATGTGTGGACATGCCCAAAATATTGAGTTAGATAATTAACATAGATTTTAAATATAATTATATATTTGTTTTTGAGAAATAAGAAAATATAAAAGTTAGTGTTTGAGGTGTATAAGAATGACACCATAATAATGTAAATGCATGGAGCCAAAGAGCTCGGAGTTATGTAAACTTAATGTTAGTGCTTTATGGAAGTGAGACTAAGTAAGAATTGTTGGTTTATGTGGAAACCACAGGTTTTGAATACAATATTTGTTTATATTTGTGATTCCTTGTTCATTTGGAACAAGCAGTTGATTGTTGGGTCAGTAATTAAATTGTTAAATTGTTTGTAGCGCCATTAATTTTATTAATTAAATGTGTTTAAATAGGAATTGATTTTGTTGTTATTTTTGCAAGTGTATCCTCTAATTAATCCAAAATATGTGAGTCACAGAGTGGGGGAACTTACCGCTGCCCCGAAATCCCGAATTGAGCTACGCTGGTATACTGTGATTGGCATATTTCTTGCTAAATGGGCACAATAGTAAATATTTTCACCTGTATTTCAAACATAGATTTTGTAGCCTAAGTGTAATGGATCTGATGATGATCGCTTGACGATCGAAACTGGTCATCCTAGTGTTTTATTAATCTCATGTAATTTATTTCAGGATTAGGGCATAACCCATCTATTTTGGGTACATTCGTGTTGACCGACTGAAAAGCACTAAACTCTTGTTAATAGGGGGAATTGATTTTCACACAAAGATGGCCGCCATGCGCATTTTATTAGGCTAATGACCTATTCATTTGGTCAAACGATGCTTCCTCTATAAAGGTATGTTGTTGCAAAATTTGGTAGAGATCGGATGATTAGGTTAATCGTAATTTGATTTAAGCTTTGAACATTTGTGTAGTCGCCATTACGTTTCCGTCAAGATGGCGGCGATATAAAACATGACACTGAGGTGGCTTTTGTTAGTACTACCTCTGTACCAAATTTCGTTCCATTCGGTTGCACCGTGTTCGAATTAATAGGGGGAATCGATTTTCACACAAAGATGGCCGCCATCCGCACACTATTACGCTGATGACCTATTAGTTTGGTCAATGGATGCTCCCCCCATAAAAGTATGTTGTTGCAAAATTTGGTAGAGATCGGATGATTAGGTTAATCGTAATTTGATTTAAGCTTTGAACATTTGTGTGGCCGCCATTACGTTTCCGTCAAGATGGCGGCGATATAAAACATGACACTGAGGTGTCCTTTGCTAGTGCTACCTTTGTACCAAATTTCGTTCAATTCGCATTCACCGTGTTCGAATTGATAGGGGGGGGGGGGGGACAGACATTCAGAGTACACACACTCACACACACACACACACACACACAGACACACACACACACACACAGACTCACACATACACATACACACACACAGACTCACACACACACACAGACAGACACACTTTTTTCGCCCTGTGTTGATCTCATAAGTCTACTTTCATTTTTTTGCAAAAATCGAAGGAAGGAAGAAAGGTAGATTGTAGTTTTACGTGACCGTGAATCTTGTGATTATGAGCCACGGGACCTCCTTTTTACGTGGAATCCGAACCACAGGACATGGCATTTCACTTCGAAAATTTGCAAAAATCGAAAGTAGGCTAAAAATGTCGGACTATTTTCACAAAATCGCTTATAAGTTGAAAAGTATGCATCCTAGTGAATTTCTCACTATTTACAAAATTAAAGTAGCCACAATTTCCTTCACAATTCCCTGGTAACTTTTATTTTTTTTGTGCAGGGCACCGCTGCTAGAGCGAGCTGAAAAAGAGCAACTTTTTGGCACTTGGGCAAAAATGAGAGAAACTCAGCCCTAACTCGCCCCAGACGCTTTCTTATCGCGTTTCCTCCATGAATACGTGTTTTATTCATGTTATATGGTGGTTACAAGATTACGGAGCCCTTGAAAAACATTGCCCACGGAGTGGTAGGAATTTATAAAGGACCGATCAAGCCGTTTTATTATTTATTTCAAAAATTAAATGAAATGAATATAATGAAAATGAATGTAATAGCAATTAACTATTAATACATTACAATTAATTTCAATTTAATTGAGCTTTCTCTTTGGTGGCCTCGATGGATCAGCCTCCGGTTGCCGAGCAGAAGGCCCTGGTTGATCGCTTTTTTTTTTTTTTTTTTTTTGGCGTATGGCTTTTAGTGCCGGGAGTGTCCGAGGACATGTTCCGCTCGCCAGTTTTGTAGCTGCTTCGAGACGGACACCCAATGGGTGAGCTACAAGTACCGTTTGGGGGGGGGGGGAAGTTCGAATGTAAGGGCTAGGAATTGGAAGGTAGCGGCTGTGGCCTATACTTGGGGACCAACCCCGGCATTTGCCTGGAATGAAGATGGGAAACCACAGAAGACCATCTTCAAGGTTGCCGGCGGGGGGATTCGAACCTCCGTGCCTCCCGGATGTGAGCGACTGCCAGCAGTCATGCCGTAACGACCTCGGCTAACTCACCCAGTTGGTTGATCGCTATCGGTCGGTAACTCCACTGGAAAAGGAATTGTACATATTATTGTACACAATACTTTCAGGTGTCTAGTTGGAAAACTGTTCAAAACCCAGTGAAATAGGGTGTATTACAAACATGCAGTTTACCTTCTGCTGAAGTCTCCGCTATCGTCGTTGGTAATTCGACCGGGATGGAATCGTCAGGATTCTCGGACACCTCTAAAATGAAATCGTACGAATACAATAGAGGGTGAAGTAAGCAAACCCCATTGGAATAAGGTGGTGTACAAACATGCTATTTACCTTACTCTCCATGATTGTAGGTGGTGACTCAACTGGAGGAGGGTCATCAGGGTCACCTTCATTTACGATGTCGCATGAGTTGTCAACGTTCAGACAGTTTCCCTCGCAGATGGTACACAGCCTAGAGCAATATAGACCCACACGTCGACAACCGCAGCTTCCTCGACAGTCGCCTTTGCATTTGCAAGAGACCTTGCGGAGAAGCTTGTCAGGAGCTGGGGCCTTAGCTGTTCTCGTGGGGATGAGGCCGTTCCTCGACGACTTCCACTCCCACTGTTCTGGGTTGAGCTGATTGTCGAGCCACTGCTGGATCTGGTGGTAAACTCGCAGAAAGTGCTCACGGGCTGCAGCTTCAGTGGGAGGGATCGAGGCCATGTTTCCGGTGACTTTATATGCTGTACTGAGGTACAGTTCGTTTAGACGAGTGGTATGGTGGTCACCACCATATAAGGCCACTAGAAATTTTTCGCTAGCATTCACTAGCTCCTCGACTTGTGCTGTGGGGTCCATGTAATGCTCTAGGTAGTTTACAAGATCTGGGGTCTTCTTGAGGGTCTTCAAGAATTTCGTCTTACCCTGGTTGAACATGGCGGATGTGGAGTCACAACAACTGACAGCGTGCAGGAATAAAATAAGATAGCTCAGAGGCTCCTCTAGCGAGCTGCCAGGGCTATATAGCGTCAGTGGTACTTTTCCTTTTCCTGGTTTCAGGAAGAACACGTTAGGAGAAGTGCGGATGCCTATCATGATCTCCCACCACTGCAACTGTGCCATGCGTGGAAGCTATGGATTGAGCCGTTCTTATGATGAGGGCATCAGCATCCTCAATGGCTGGTCGTGATTCAATCCCTGCCTCACTCAGTCTACTCCTGAGGAGCTCTATGAATCTACTCTAGTTCTTGTCGTTAGAAAGAAAGTTCTAGTTCATCCAGAGGCTCCTCACAAATTGCACATTCACGACGCGACATTTTCGTCCCTCACATATTCACTAATAACAACATTAGTTCACTTGAAAAAACTGGACGAACGGCAGAAACCCGAAGAAGAATGCTTAGCTGTCCCACGAGGAGGAGAGAGCAAACTAAACTAAACTCGAATGGCAGAGGAGTTGGCCGGAGGCATGTAGGGGGACCTGACAAGGACAGATGTGTCGGCAAAAAAGGGACACTTCCTATTGAGGGCTTGAGGGTGAACATTTCACACAAAGGGGAAACTACTCCGGTTTCACACTATCAATATACGGTATTAAATATATCTCTTTAGGAATGTGTGAGATACGTGTGACATGGTGAGATGTTGAGTGAAAAATCACAAAAACTGTTTTACATTACTCACCTCATCACTTACACACTTTACCATTAGGTGGATAAGTACAGATGGACATACTCCACCTTAACTTGAATATACACGGGCTATTACAAATGATTGAAGCGATTTCATAAATTCACTGTAGCTCCATTCATTGACATATGGTCACGACTCACTACAGATACGTAGAAAAACTCATAAAGTTTTGTTTGGCTGAAGCCGCACTTCAGGTCTCTGCCGCCAGAGCGCTCGAGAGCGCAGTGAGACAAAATGGCGACAGGAGCCGAGAAAGCGTTTGTCGTGCTTGAAATGCACTCACATCAGTCAGTCATAACAGTGCAACGACACTTCAGGACGAAGTTCAACAAAGATCCACCAACTGCTAACTCCATTCGGCGATGGTATGCGCAGTTTAAAGCTTCTGGATGCCTCTGTAAGGGGGAATCAACGGGTCGGCCTGCAGTGAGCGAAGAAACGGTTGACCGCGTGCGGGCAAGTTTCACGCGTAGCCCGCGGAAGTCGACGAATAAAGCAAGCAGGGAGCTAAACGTACCACAGCCGACGGTTTGGAAAATCTTACGGAAAAGGCTAAAGCAGAAGCCGTACCGTTTACAATTGCTACAAGCCCTGACACCCGATGACAAAATCAAACGCTTTGAATTTTTGGCGCGGTTGCAACAGCTCATGGAAGAGGATGCGTTCTGTGCGAAACTTGTTTTCAGTGATGAAGCAACATTTTTTCTTAATGGTGAAGTGAACAGACACAATGTGCGAATCTGGGCGGTAGAGAATCCTCACGCATTCGTGCAGCACATTCGCAATTCACCAAAAGTTAACGTGTTTTGTGCAATCACACGGTTTAAAGTTTACGGCCCCTTCTTCTTCTGCGAAAAAAAAACGTTACAGGACACGTGTATCTGGACATGCTGGAAAATTGGCTCATGCCACAACTGGAGACCGACAGCGCCGACTTCATCTTTCAACAGGATGGTGCTCCACCGCACTTCCATCATGATGTTCGGCATTTTTTAGCCTATTTTCAATTTTGAAAAAAATAGGCTTATGAGATCACCTTTTGTCCGTGTGTGTGTGCGTGTGCGTGTGTGTGTGTGTGTGTGATTCGTGTGTGTGTCCCCCCCCTAATAAAATCTAAACGGCAGGAGCGATTTCAATGAAACTCGGAAAGTTCATAGCACTATTCCCGGCGACCTCGACCGTGCCCTTCAAATTTTGTTACGACTCACCAATCCAACATGGCGGCTGTGCGAAATATTTCACCAGCATTCAATATCTCCGAAACTATTACCGATATTACCCTGTCATTTTCTATGGTGATAGAGGGAACTACTATAAGTTCACTTATGTGACTTTTGAAAACCTGGTAACTACAAAACGAACATGGCGGCCAAGCGAATTTGCGACTTTTAAATAGACGTTTCTCGCGATTTGACCAACCAAACGCAATGAAACTTGGTACAGTATATGTTTATATACATTGTAATGCACCGACATCTAACTTCGTTCAATTGTTTACATAATCACAAGATGGCGGATGTGCGAAATATTTCACCGGCATTCTATATCTCTGAAACTATTAGCGGTATCTCCCTAAAATTTTGTACTGAGATAAAGGGCACTACTGGAAGTCCATCTATAAGATTTTCAAAAACCGGTTAACTACAAAACGAACATGGCGGCCAAGCGAATTTGAACATTTTAAATAGACCTTTCTCGCGATTTAATGTTCCAAGCGCACTGAATCCTGGCACAGGAAATATTTATACACATTGTAATCCACTGGTATCTAATTTAGTTCAATTGTTTACATAACCTCAAGATGGCGGCAGTGCGAATTTTAAAATTAAGTTTTTATTTCTTGTGATGTAGTCATGCGATCGAAGTGAAAGTTTGAATAATGAACCTACGCAATAATTTTCCTTTAATGGTACATGACTCTATGGCCTATACATTTAACAATCCAACATGGCGACCATCCGAAATATTTAGACGATACTGAATATCTACGAATCTATTTTAGCAATCAAACTGCATTTTTTATTGTTCATAGGGGCTATGAACTTAAGTTCACCTATAGGACTTTAGATAACCTGGTGATCACAAATCCAACATGGCGGTGACGCGAATTATAAATATTCACATGGACGTTTCTCGCAATTTAACCATCCGCGTGCAGTGAAACTTGGTACAGTAAATCTTTATCCGAATGTTAATCCACTGGCATCTAATTTATTTCAATTGTTTCCATAACCACAAGATGGCTGTGCGAAATTTTAAAATCTCCTTGTTACTTCTTGTGTCCTAATCATGCGATTGAAGTTTGAATGCTACACGTACACAATAATCTTCATGTAACAGTACATAACTCTAGGACCTACATATATAAAATCCAACATGGCGACCATCCGAAATATTTAGTCGGTTTTCCATATCCACGAATCTCTTACAGCAATCAAACTGAAATTGTGTATGTTAAATAGTGGCAATTAACATAAGTAGGATATATGAAAATAGGCTGTATAGTTCTTCACGGAACTACTTGTTAAACAGGAGATTGGAAAACTGATGGATCGGTCGTGGTGGAGATCATGATCAGTAATTCATGTCATGGCCTCCACGCTCTCCCGACTTAACCCCATGCGATTTCTTTCTGTGGGGTTATGTGAAAGATTCAGTGTTTAAACCTCCTCTACCAAGAAACGTGCCAGAATTGCGAGCTCGCATCAACGATGCTTTCGAAGTCATTGATGGGGACATGCTGCGCCGAGTGTGGGAGGAACTTGATTATCGGCTTGATGTCTGCCGAATCACTAAAGGGGCTCATATCGAACATTTGTGAATGCCTAAAAAAAACTTTTTGAGTTTTTGTATGTGTGTGCAAAGCATTGTTAAAATATCTCAAATAATAAAGTTATTGTAGAGCTGTGAAATCGCTTCAATCATTTGTAATAACCCTGTATTAATTTATCAACATTTTTTTACAACGAACTTTCAATCATGTTACCACCATAGAACATGAATAAAACACGTATTCATGGAGGAAACATGATTAGAAAGTGTCTGGGGCTAGTTAGGGCTGAGTTTCTCTCGTTTTTGCCTAAGTGCCAAAATGTCGCTCATATTCGGCGCGCTCTAGCGGCGGTACCCTGCACTCAAAAACCAAAAGTGCATTTTGAAATATATGTTGTCTACTATAATTTTGTAAATTATGAGAAATTCACTAGGTCGCATATTTTTCAACTTATAAGCGATTTTGGGAAAAAGTCCGACATTTTTAGATTTTTTTGCGATTTTCACCGTGAAGCCGTCATTTTTGTTGTTGGCAAACTTCAGATTCGGATTCAGCACACCGAGAAACATAAGAATCCGTCGAGAAACCTTCTACCCTATTTTTTAATTTTTGTAACAGGCACTTCTTAGCACCAAATGATTGGCTATGTGTGAAATATGCTCATTTAACTAAATTTTGATAAAATAGGCTAAGTAAAACAGAAATATAATACAGTGATAGGAAATCGCTCACGCCAAACAATTATTTGGGCAATCACTTTGTTATCTACTGCATTGTTAACAAGCACAAACATAAAGAGAGAAATAATAAAATATGTTGCGTGTGTTTTCTGATGGCTATTGATAAGGTGTACTTTTGTGAATTTGGTCAATACATACATAATAAAATAAATAAAAATTATCGGTCGCGGTGGCCTCGAGTCTCGCTGGTGTCGGGAGAGCTTGGGTTCGAATCACACCGCTGTCGTTCTAAAAATGGTTTTCGTGGTTTCAAAGTATAATCACCAGACGAATGCCGGGTCGTTTCCATTCAACCGGCCCACGGCCAACTTCCTTCCAAAATCCCTTCCCTAACGATTCCTTAATTAGACTCAAGGTAGTGGTTACCTAGGCGATCTGCCTGCCACCATCCCCAGTTGTATCTGCTGACTAAGTGTGTTCAGCTCCTATACACTGTACTTGTGGCGGTAGAGGAATGATCCCTCGTGAGAGAAGCCAAGCTTGGAGGATAGACGATTTTAATATGTACATCATAGTTCTGATCTCATCATGAAGAATTGCTAGGCTTGAGCAATGTCTTCTACCAAGTTATTATTAACTAATTAATTAACTAGGAAAATAATACATATAGACCTATCACCTGATTCATTCTGCGTAGAGTTAACTAGGAAATTAATACAATATTACCTGATTCATTCTGCGTAGGGTTAACTGTTATTTGACTTTTTAAAGTACAAACATGTGTTGTGACATCTTGGCCCTGTCAGTGTAAGAGAATGCTATGAAGCCTTAACAGCGCCAACATAAGAAGTTAATAAATTAATAAATGAATGAATGAAAAAAATAACGTAAAATAATGAGAAAAATCCTTGGACCAAGAACAAAAGATGCTGTACATTATCCAAAGCCTAAAACAGAAATATACCAACAAAAATCCAAAATCACAGACACAATGCGAATGCGAAGAATCCAATTTATTGGACACATAAAAAGAATGGACCCGACAGACTGACACACAAAATACATAATTTCTTACAGAACAAGGCTACTAGACCGAATTGGTATAAATTTACTGAAAAAGACTTAAAGGAATTAGGATCAACAAACTTACATGGCCGGAAGGAAATCAGGAAAATCCCTCAGAGGCGGGGTTTCGAGGAAGAAGAGAAGAAGATTACACAAAAACAATGGTCAGAGCAACGGAAACAGACCCACTCGTTGCGAATGAAGGAATACTGGGCCAACAGGAAGGCTAGAAAGTGTTGATTTCGCGTGGTCCTACGCGACCCATCCGCGAAGAAGAAGGAGAATAATAATAAGAAGAATGAATGAATGAATGAATGAATGAATGAATGAATGAATGATATGCTGAGATGGTTCCTAATTTAAGGCCGCATTCATTCCAAACATAACATCAATATTTATGTCCGGCTTCGTGGCTAAATGGTTAGCGTGCTAGGCTTTGGCCCAAAGTGCCCTGGGTTCGATTCCCGGCCAAGTCATCAGGGATTACAATCTTCTAAGGTTAATTCCCGTGGCTTGGGGACTGGGTGTCAATTAAAAGACCTGCACTCGGCCTCCCCGGAGGCCACACGATCATTACATTATCAATATTAAAGATACCGGGTGAGTTAGCCGTAGTCGTTATGGCGTGGCTACAGGCAGTTGCTCACATCCAGAAGGCAAGGAGGTTCGAATAACCCCGCCGGCAACCTTGAAGATGGTCTTCTGTGGTTTCCCATCTTCCTTCCAGGCAAATGCCGGGGTTGGTGCCTAACTATAAGCCACAGCCGCTACCTTCCAACTCCTCGTCCTTACACTCAAACTTTCCTCACGAGACAACACTACACACGTGATGGTACTTGTAGCTCACCCATGGGTGTCCGCATAGAAGTAGCTACAAACTGGCGAGCCGAAGATGTCCTCGGACACTCCCGGCACTAAAGACCATACGCAAAAAACAATAAAAAATAAAGAAATGTATAAATAAATAAATAAATATTAAAGAAGCACACACTCAAAAATCATAGGTTTTGAGGCAAATTATACACACATCCTAGTGCATGGGTGTAAGATAACAACAATGACAATAGCATGTTTCACGGAACACGCTGCCATCTGTTGCCAGAAGTGGGAGAAAGTCAAGTCTTCTCTGACAGGTTGAAGTAGACTGGATCTCAAGATCTCACATCTCGATGTTGAATATTAAACATAATGAAAGGTCATTTGAATTTGAGGTTGCGATAATACAACTTCCTGGCGTACTTGCTCAAGTTATGGGTGATAGGCGATAAGTACGTATTTATGATTACTACTAACTCAGGGCATCTCACGCCCTTAACTTCACAATCAATTGAGAATGAATCGTTAAATGTATGGGTAACATTTAACCTACTTGTTACTTCCAAACAAAAACTGTTAACTTATTCGTTACTTATAAACTGAAAGACTGCTAACTTATTCATTACTTTTAAAACTAAAAACTGCTAACTTATCCGTTACTTTTAAAAGTAACCAACTGTTAACTTATTCGTTACTTTTTAAACTAAAAACTGTTAACTTATTCGTTACTTTTAAAACTAACAAACTGTTAACTTATTCGTTACTTTTAAAAGTAACCAACTGTTAACTTATTCATTACTTTTTAAACTAAAAACTGTTAACTTATTCATTACTTTTAAAAATAACCAACTGTTAACTTATTCATTACTTTTTAAACTAAAAACTGTTAACTTATTCATTACTTTTAAAACTAACCAACTGTTAACTTATTCATTACTTTTTAAACTAAAAACTGTTAACTTATTCATTACTTTTAAAACTAACCAACTGTTAACTTATTCATTACTTTTTAAACTAAAAACAGTTAACTTATTCATTACTTTTAAAACTAACAAACTTTTAACTTATTCTTTAATCTTAAAAGTAAAAAACTGTTAACTAATTCATTACTTGTAACACTAACAAACTGTTAACTTATTCATTACTTTTAAAACTAACAAACGGTTAAATTATTCTTTACTCGTAAAAGTAACATACTGTTAACTTATTCATTACTTTTAGGTAGATTTCATTAGAAAGCTAACTATTGCAATGGTTACCATGTTTCGACTTCCGGAAAATTTCGACATATCTTCGCGTTTTACATCCCCCAGACCCCAAAACCACCGTCAGTTCAAAAGTTTATATATAATTTATGTATATATGTATCTATATATATATATATATATATATATATATATATATATATATATATATTTATCAGTTTCTTGTGGACACGGTAACCGCCGTAATTTTGCACCAATCACTTTGAATTTTTTACATAATATGTATCCCTATAAAATCTCGGTCGAGTTCGTTAATGGGCATAATCGATCGAAGGGGGTGAAAATGGGGGGCTTTTTTCGAAAAAGTGAAATTTCGCTATAACTCTCTTAATACGTGAAATATCGAATCCATTCAAAGTTCATAATATATGTCGGATAAGTGCCAAAAATTTATGTCAAATAAGTTTTTTGATAGCACCAACCATTGACCAAAGGGGTGGAAAAAAGTGGGTTTCTCGGGAAACATTAATCATATCTCTCTTAATAGGCACAATATCAAAACCGTACAAAATGGAAAATATTCCCCTAATAATTACCTAAAACTTTTGTCTGAAAGAATTTTTGATATGACCCACCATTACGCCAAGGGATGAGAAAAATGATTTCGGAATTTTAAACAAGTAGTTCCGTGAAGAACTATACAGCCTATTTTCATATATCCTACTTATGTTAATTGCCACTATCAACATACACAATTTCAGTTTGATTGGTGTAATAGATTCGTAGATATTTAGAACCGACTAAATATTTCGGATGGTCGCCATGTTGGATTTTATATATGTAGGTCCTAGAGTTATGTACTGTTACATGCAGATTAATGTGAACGTGTAGTATTCAAACTTCAATCGCATAATTAGGACACAAGAAAAAACAAGGAGATTTAAAAAAATTTCACAGCTGCCATCTTGAGGTTATGGAAACAATTGAAATAAATCAGATGCCAGTGGATTTACATTCGGATAAAGATTTACTGTACCAAGTTTCACTGCACGCGGATGGTTAAATTACGAGAAACGTCCATGTGAATATTTATAATTCGCGTCACCGCCATGTTGGATTTGTGTTCACCAGATTATTTAAAGTCCTATAGGTGAACTTAAGTTCATAGCCCCTATGAACATTAAAAAATGCAGTTTGATTGCTAAAATAGATTCGTAGATATTCAGTATCGTCTAAATATTTTGGATGGTCGCCATGTTGGATTGTTAAATGTATAGGCCATAGAGTCATGTACCATTAAAGGAAAATTATTGCGTAGGTTCATTATTCAAACTTTCACTTCGATCGCATGACTACATCACAAGAAATAAAAACTTAATTTTAAAATTCGCACTGCCGCCATCTTGAGGTTATGTGAACAATTGAACTAAATTAGATACCAGTGGATTACAATGTGTATAAATATTTCCTGTACCAGGTTTCAGTGCGCTTGGAACATTAAATCGCGAGAAAGGTCTATTTAAAATGTTCAAATTCGCTTGGCCGCCATGTTCGTTTTGTAGTTAACCGGTTTTTGAAAATCTTATAGATGGACTTCCAGTAGTGCCCTTTATCTCCGTACAAAATTTTAGGGAGATACCACGAATAGTTTCAGAGATATAGAATGCCGGTGAAATATTTCGCACATCCGCCATCTTGTGATTATGTAAACAATTGAACGAAGTTAGATGTCGGTGCATTACAATGTATATAAACATATACTGTACCAAGTTTAATTGCGTTTGGTTGGTCAAATCGCGAGAAACGACTATTTAAAAGTCGCAAATTCGCTTGGCCGCCATGTTGGTTTTGTAGTTACTTGGTTTTCAAAAGACACATAAGTGAACTTATAGTAGTTCCCTCTATCACCATAGAAAATGTCAGGGTAATATCGGTAATAGTTTCGGAGATATAGAATGCTGGTGAAATATTTCGCACAGCCGCCATGTTGGATTGGTGAGTCGTAACAAAATTTGAAGGGCACGGTCGAGGTCGCCGGGAATAGTGCTATGAACTTTCCGAGTTTCATTGAAATCGCTCCTGCCGTTTAGATTTTATTAGGGGGGGACACACACACGAATCACACACACACACACACACGCACACACACACGGACAAAAGGTGATCTCATAAGCCTATTTTTTCAAAATTGAAAATAGGCTAAAAATGCCAAGTGCCATCAGAGGTTACCATAACAACGCTTTTAAATTGATGAGAGATGATCTATCCGAGGTTGCCAAGACAACGCCATTGACGAGATCACATTCATTTTTAGCCTACTTTTCACACTTTTCAAAAATGAGGAAAAAGTAGACTTATGAGATATCTCCGGGAAAATGTGTCTGTCCTTCTGTCTGTCTGTCTGTCTGTATGTCCTTCTGTCTGTCTGGCTGGCAGTGTGTGTGATCCCCCTATCAACTCCTAAACGGCTGCAGCAATCGAAACCAAATTTAGTATGAGTAAAGATGTATACCGGAATATCTCAGGCCCATTTGAAAAAGATGTCAGTGCTACCAACTGCTAAAAAACGCACTAAAATTTGAGCTCCATGTTGGATATCTTGGAAGGTATACATGGGAGCTATTATTAAATTGGCACACATGTAGATAATACTATTTCAGTTTAATTTCCAGGTGGCCATACATGACAGTGTTGCCAAAATAATTTTAAGCCTTCTGATAAGTCCAATTTTTAAATGCATATAACTTCTACACTATCAATTGGATTTCAACAAAATTTTGTATGTAATATGTGTACATGAACAGATATGACTGAGTGTATTCTTAAGTGCCACCAGGGCTGCCAACTGTTAATAATTGCTCTCTATTTTGTATCAAAATACCAATATATCACAAAGTATGCAAGCCGACAGCTTTAAACTATGCACACGTATATTACCTGACATTTTACATTAATTTGGAGTAACTTATATACGTCAGTTCTACCAACATGATTCTAAGCCTGATGATAGGACCAATTTTTAAATATATGTAACTTCTATACCAACAAATGGATTTCATCCAAAATTGGCACAAAAAGATATAATATTTCAGATTATTTCTGACCAGCACTCGCATGACATTGTTGCCAACATGCTTTTACGTGTACTAATAGATCCAATGTCTAACTCCATGTAACGTCCTTTGGACTTCAACCACATTTTGTATTCTGTACCTTGGGAGATGGAAGTAAGAATATATTCAGTCACCAGAGCTGCCAACTGTATTGCTCTATTAGGCTACATTATGCCTAGTATACCTTATTTCGAACTAAATAAGACATTTCGATATTACCCACTTAATTTCGTCATTATTCTAGATAGGTTCATGTACTGTTGATTAATCTTTGGCATGAATCTTAATTTTAAGAAAATTAGGCTCTTTAGTTCGTCACGGAACTTCTTGTTCCATCTGACTATGAGGGAAGCGGCTAACTGGTAGCATGCTGAACTTCTATGCCCAAGGTCGCTGGTTCAAAGCCGGCCAAAGTCGCCGGATTTTCTAAGAGCGCTAAAAATCCGTCAGCATGCTTTCCTTCGGAGGGGAAGTTACAACGTTCGTTGCAAGTTGCTGGTTGCGGTGGCATCTAGCAGCCAAGTTCACAGCTAGGTGTCGTTGACGTTAGTATTTGGTACCAAGTTAGGTACTACTACTTAAAATTGACCGTCTGCAGACCTTACCTGAATTACAGACTAATACAGTCATCACAAATAACACCGTTTATCAGACAGATTCTACACACACCCAATGTACCCGGGGTTACATGACCACCTTGTCGCAGCCCCTAAACTGAGGAACCAACCAACATCTCTGCGGGAGATAAAATTTTGCGTGAAGAAGTAACAGACTGTTAGATAGTTACACATTAGTTCCAAACCTTGCATAAGGACAGTGTGATCACAAGTATAAAAATGAACCCCAAATGACAAGAAGGTTACCATCACCATAAGACAGTAAAATGTTAAATATATGCATAGAAAGACGAAAAAATGTTAACTAACCTCCAATTGTAAAATACTTTCTCGCAATAAATGAGGTCTGATCCTCCTACGAAAACCTGCATATTTTGCCTATTATAGCCTATCCCCTAGTTTGCCCGGTGAAATCTAGCTCCGCCTTCCGGCGTGCCGAGAGGATTTTTTAAACTAAAAACTGTTAACTTATTTGTTACTTTTAAAACTAACAAACTGTTAACGTCTTATTCTTTACTCTTAAAACTAACAAACTGTTAACTTATTCTTTACTCTTAAAAGTAACAAACAGTTAACATATTCGTTACTTTTAACACTAACAAACTGTTAACTTATTCTTTACTCTTAAAAGTAACAAACTGTTAACATATTCGTTACTTTTAACACTAACAAACTGTTAACTTATTCTTTATTCTTAAAAGTAACAAACTGTTAACTTATTCGTTACTTTTAAAACTAACAAACTGTTAACTTTTCGTTACTTTTAAAACTAACAAACTGTTAACATATTCTTTACTCTTAAAAGTAACAAACAGTTAACTTATTCGTTACTTTAAAAACTAACAAACTGTTAACTTATTCTTTATTCTTAAAAGTAACAAACAGTTAACTTATTCGTTACTCTTAAAACTAACAAACTGTTAACTTATTCTTTACTCTTAAAAGTAACAAACAGTTAACTTATTCGTTACTTTTAAAACTAACAAACTGTTAACTTATTCTTTACTCTTAAAAGTAACAAACAGTTAACTTATTCGTTACTCTTAAAACTAACAAACTGTTAACTTATTCTTTACTCTTAAAAGTAACAAACAGTTAACTTATTCGTTACTTTTAAAACTAACAAACTGTTAACTTATTCTTTACTCTTAAAAGTAACAAACTGTTAACATATTCGATACTTTTAACACTAACAAACTGTTAACTTATTCTTTACTCTTAAAAGTAACAAACTGTTAACATATTCGTTACTTTTAACACTAACAAACTGTTAACTTATTCTTTATTCTTAAAAGTAACAAACTGTTAACTTATTCGTTACTTTTAAAACTAACAAACTGTTAACTTTTCGTTACTTTTAAAACTAACAAACTGTTAACTAATGCGTTACTTTCAAAACAAAAAAGCTGATAACCTATTCGTTGATTTTAAACGTTACAAACTGATAATTTATTTATCACTTTCAGAACTAATGAAGTCTTAAATTATTCCTTACTTTTAAAGCTAACAAACACGCTGGAACGGGGTACACTTAGCCTCGTGAGGAGAGGCGCGTTCGATTCCTACCTCAGTCTTCCTTGAAGTGGTTTCCCACTTCTACTCCAGGCAAAGGCCGGGATGGTGCCTAAGTTAAGTCGACGGCCGCTTCCTACCCAAATCATATCTCAATTACAAACACACACACTGATGATGATGCTCATGATGATAGGCTATCACTCGCTAACGAGTATGATGTCTTCTTTGTAACTGTAAGACGTCAATGTCTGTTGGTCCTCTGATGACTGTATAGACCAATCCTGGAGCCGCAAACTCTTCCACAATGTTCACAAACATATTATATCTCACCCACAACTCTCTGAGGATTGTTCCCATGAGCGGCCATTCGTTCTTTCCTTGCCTGTCGCATATCCACTGCAGGGCCATGGAGAGTGAGTGCGGGCCCTAGGGCTAGGACTTACGGGCCCCCTTTTATATTTGTTCGTTCCGTAACATCGTGTAAATATTAAATTTGCTTTTTAATTTTTAAATCCCCCTAAAAACTTTGTGATATTAATTTGCTTTTCTTTGGAACGTACTAATTTTGTTCACTGCAAATTTGCAATGTCGTTTCTGTTGTATCTGACCGAAAATTCTACTCTCTTTCATTACAAGAACAAGTTCAACGCTTTTCACAATCTCACGTGTTAAAATTCGAACTTTCGGAGATTCATAAATGTAGCTTAGTGGCTATTAGGTCGACTTGAAATGTTTAGAAACTTTCCTCCCTATAAACAGTGGAAACTTTACTATTTCTCTGGACGTGAGAATATGAAGATAATGGTTATTTATACACTGGTCAAAACAATTAGGGGATCAGTTGAGATATCTAGGTTCTGACGTATTGTCATCGGAAGAATGACCTAAAATGGTTCGACGTCTTTCTGTCGGTTCTACGGAGTGGAGACATCAACATTACGGCAACCGAGATAGTGGTAATAACAGAAAGTTGCTGCAGAGGGTTCAGATGGTGTAGTGAGCAGGTAGTGCAATGCAACAACATCGTGACTTACCCGAAGGAATGGCATGGAGAGCCATAGGAAGGTTGGAAGCGGTACAGACACAGATGAAGGGGGCTGCAGCTATTGGAGTGTCCCAAAGTGTAGTTTCCAGGACTTGGACGTGATTTCAGACAACAGGAACCGTTAAAAGAAGGCCAGGTAAAGGTCGTCCACGGGTAACATCAGCATGAGACGACCGTTATCTCCGGTTAACAGCCCGTCGAGACAGGAGGCTGAATGCAACTCAGCTGCAACGCACCCTCCAGGCGGCAACAGGACGCGCAATATCAACACAAACAGTCCGAAATCCTTCCGGAGAGTGTTCTCTACGCACGCAGGCCTATGTTGTGTGTCCCATTACAACCATGCCACCGTTCAGCTCGCAGAAACTGGTCGGAGGAACATCAGGATTGGCGTCGTAACGAATGGCGCCGGGTTCTGTTCACAGATGAGTCAAGATTTTGAGTTCAGGCGGACAATGGTCGTTCCCTCATCTGGAGAGAACGTGGAGCTCGGAACAATCTCGCTTATGTGCAGGAAACAGCACCACATCATGGTGGTGGACAAATGGTGTGGGCTGGAGTCAGTATTGGCAGACGTACGGACCTCTATGTCGTTCAGAATAGTGCTTTGACTGCTCAGAGGTATCGAGACGAGATCCTTCGACCGTTTGTTGTGCCCTACGCTGGTGCCATAGACGATGGGTTCATTCTGGTGGACGATAACGCACAACTCCACAGAGTTGCACCGGTGGACAACATGCTTGACGACGAGGGCATTGAACGAATGGAGTTGCCAGCTTGTTTACCGAACTTAAACCCGATTGAGCATGTCTGGGATGCAATTGGCAGACGCACTGCAGCCAGGCCAGCACCTCCCACAACGGTTGCCGAGCTGGATATTGCACTCATGGAAGAATGGCCAAATATCCCTCAAGAGCTGATTGATAACCTCATATTGTCCATGCCACGCAGGTGTGCCGTCCGAGGTGATCACACACCATATTAGAGGGCAACGAGAATGCCTCTTTCACTATTATGGTAGCCCCATGGTGCCTCGCTCCAAGTAATCGCCATGTAAACCTCCAGTAAAGAGTTGAGACAGCACAATATCGTACTTTAGCACACACAAATTACAATTGTAACTGAACTCTGAATAAAATACGTTACCATATGTATCTTGTGTATGATATCTCACCTGATCCCCTAATTGTTTTGACCAGTGTATGTTCTCTTTATAGTATTTTGTAGCATATTCAATTGATTCAGATACATTGAATATCATGAAATGTCAAATTTGTTGGCAAATACGTAAAATTGGGTAAATATGTCTACTCCGGGGTTTTCTACTTTCGCGGGCCCCTCAGCAACAGCTACAGCCCCGTTTGCCCCTCCCTCTCATCGGGCCTGCTTCGACGTTCGTGTTAGAAGTGTTGTGGACCTCCGTGAATAAGGCGACGCCATGCTTAGAAGCAGTGGTCTCCCAGGTTTTAGTGTTGATCATACATTTCTGCATCTTAGATTCAGGGCATCTTTGTACCTTTTGCGCAGTTCTCCCTGCGTACGGTGTCCACAATAGTACAGAGCTCACAATGACACAGATAATAATACAAATTCTATACACTCCCAAGTACACGGGGCTATGTGACAGCAATATCGCAACCCCTGAAATATGCAACAACAACAACAACATAAGCTCATAAGACTGGCATTTGCTCAAAATATACCTGAAATATTGAGGCATGATAGATCAGTATATTTGACCCCGCTAATCCACCCCTTAAAACAACAATAACTAACTAATATCAGCCATTGTGGTCTGGAGGCTGGAACGAGGTACACTCAGCCTCGTGAGGCAAAACTGAGAAGAGTATGCTTGACTTCCTTAATCAGCCATCCTGGAAGTAGTTTTCCGCGATTTTCCACTTCTAGCCCAGGTATATGCCGATTTGGTTCCTAAATTAAGGCCATGGCCACCTCCTTCCCAATCTTCATTTGAATTACAAACACACACACACTGTTGCAGGCACTACAATAACACAACAGACAAATTCTCTCTCTATAGCCTATACTAAGTAGATAGGGTTAGACTGCGATGTCCAAGCCCCTCAAATGAGTCAACAACAACAACCACTCATATATTGGGGGGTTACTGTAACGATTCCAAGCTCTAATTGTAAACGTGAACTCTGACTTGAAATGCTGGGGGGCACTAGGGATCACGATCAGAAACGCTTTGGCGATGTCTCTGCAAAACGTTTAAAACCATCTCATAGGAAAATAAAAGTTTAAACGTTCTTTAAAGAAACGTTTTCTCAATTGTTTAGAGTTTTTCTAATCTTGACCGTAATCAGGGGAGTCAGCCTATATTAAAACATGAACGATGATACCCCATCATTTTAGCAACTAAAACACACATATGAATGCATGTTTTACATATATTAGCATGCACCTTTTTCTATTCACCCAAATAGTATAGTTAATCTACAGTTCACAGTTACACACCTATATTTAAAAAATAGTTTAATGTTTGGGGGGAAATATTCTGCGCTTAAGGGAACTGGGAAGTGTGAAGCGACATAAAACTGCAGCTTCCTATATTTGACAGTGTATTTCACAAAGTATTCCAGATATTTCCTTAAATCTTTCCTGAAATATAAATGACACTTCTCCAATTATATGTATAGAGAGGGTTACAGTTGGTATAAGAACAGTAGTAATTTTCACAGAAAGACCTAAATATTTTTTTAAAAAATAATTGTTATTTTCAGGTATGGTTTTCTAAAACCCTATTGGGTCCATCTAGATGAAACTTGGTATGAAGCTTTAATCGTGAACGGTTGTTGTGTATTAATTTTGTGGTCCATAGGTGGGTGTATCAAATAATAATAATAGACTAATAATAATAATAATAATAATAATAATAATAATAAACTCCACATCAATTTAGTGAACTACACCTATCACTACGAGCGCTAGTGTCGACCCATGCATGGTCAAATCAAAATCAAAATATCTACTTCCGTTATGAGAAATTCAAAAATCTACTTCCCACAAATTGAAGATAAAGAATCAAAGAATTTATTAACACAATCAAACTTTAATTTCATTTAAATCTATAGTATAAGTTCATTTTAAAATCAAGCGTTTTAGGCATGTATTTTCAAAATATCGTTTAAACCGGAAGTTAATTTCCAAAAATGTATTTTGAAATATGATAGAACTTTTCAATACACGCATTTTGACACTTTCCGGGTCTTCTAGCTTTTCAACTTTTGGCACATTTGTCAAAATAGCTTAACTTTAGGTTTTTGATAAACTGGACCCCAATAGTGGAATAGTTTGAGTGTTCCTAGTGCCATTTAAAAAATGTTTCCAACATCAAAAAGTTTGAACGTTTTCCAAGAAACAGTTCATTTAATTAAACGTTTAAGAATTGCGTTTAGCAAGAAAACGTTTCATAGGAAGCTCTAGGGGACACGTTCTGCAACCCCTCCCTCCTTGCACTGCCGTAGTTGTGGCACAGGCAATAGGCTATCTTCAGAGAATAAAGAAGAGCCCTAACTTCCTGCGAACACAATGAGTGCTTGCATAATTTCAAGTTCCGGCTACCAAATCCGAATATTCAATCCACCATAACATTGTTCACAAATGAGGCGTGGGGCTGTCGAGTCACTGTGCTAATGGGGAGGATCGAGAGGGACAGACAGACAGACAGACAGACAAACAAACACACACTGGCGCGTGCAGGGATTTCAACTTTCTCTTCACCATTAGTAGCAACACCTTCTGTAGTCTCGGGTTATCTATTCCAAAGGGCCTGCCTCCAATTCCCGACTCAGATAAAAAAATAAATCTGTTGTTGATTTGATGATGATGCTGATGATAATTGTAGTTTCAAAGGGCCTAACATCGAGGTTATTATTATTATTACTAGTATGCTTTGTAGAGTTTATTATTTTAGGTATGTAAAAATATTACAAATATAACCAAGTCAGAAAATATTGCGGATAAAAATTATACGTAAAAGCATGTTATTCACCGTCTTCTAATTTCCTAACCATGTAAACACGTCACGTATGTATTCCAACACTGATATGTCAACACACCAAAATATCGCATATAACGATTATACTTCGCACTTTTCATACAAAAAAAAAACAGCAATATTCATAAGGAATTGTAGTTATCGCCACCTTCAACAGAAATAGTCTGTTAATCACAAGGAATACGCTTGAATCGGGATTTAAAGTCACTTCATAATGCTATTCTTATGGGAGACATCTTTGTTTTGCCCAACATCAGCTGATCTTATTTTGTCCCCATGGTTGGCCGGTAGAAGAATAGCGGGCGTTCAGTATTGGTGCGGCTTTGACTATCATGATACAGAGTTAGTCGTTGTCGCCTAGCGACAATCTATCCGTGAAGTTATTAGATTCAACTTTATTTGTTTAAACACACTTTTTAAACAAATACATATATTTCCGTTGACTTTTCAAGAAAAGCAAGATTTTTCCTGTACTACTGAGACCATTTGGAAGATTATGGTACAAACCACAACTTCTCTGGTTTAGGAGCTTGAGTTTTGGGATACATACACCTTAGCGTATTAGATTCTCGTATCAGAAACATAGCTTACATATTATACACAGTTATATTATTTTTGCGTAAAACTTGGCCACTTCCATTGCTTTTTCTGTTGCTTGATGAAAATCGTTTTCTGTGCAGAAGGCTGGACACAGTCGACATTGAAGCATATGTTGAACAGTCTGGTCTTCTCCACATCCCCAATGAATATTATCTTGATCGTGCCAAATTTTAGCCTTTGATACTGTATGACAGCTCCAGATATCAGTCTATTCAGGGACTTCCAAGTCGTCCATTCCTCGTCATAACCAGGAGCTATGGATTCGGAGACTCTTTTCCAACCAGGGGGATGGTAGGTCTTAGCCCTCCACAGTTGCAACCTAGCTCTTTCAGGAGTGGTTCCAAGTTCCTTCGATGTTCAAAGAAAACTTTTGTTTGACTTCAGTCGTTGCGGGTGCTGTTTATGCCCTTACAGAGGATGGGTTCTTTCCTGCTCCACTGCCCTTCTTTCCTTGTTCGAGGTTGTCGACCCCTAATGGTTTGGGTGATAGTGAAGATGCATTTCGGTGACCACACATGATGCCACCCCAATACACTGCACCACCTCCTCCCTGTTGGTATCGGTCTCGGATGTATTGGTCGTGTATACGTTCACCGGATCGTCGCCACACTCGCACAGATCTATCCTCATTGACACAGCCGATATACACGCATTGAAGAACGGCTAATGAGTTTGACACCACTACGACTCTTGGCCAGCAATATGCAAAACTTGTTTTGATGTGAAAGTGTTATGCTTTTCAGTCGGTCAACACGATTGTACCCAAATGAGATTAATAAATTCATGTAATTTTTTCAAGATTAGGGAATAACCCATCTCATTTGGATACAAACGTGTTGACCGACTAAAAAGGATCAAACATCCGTTTACTATTATGAATATCCATTACGGTAAATGGAACCCTATTACACATAGTACATTAGGGCTATAGTTTGTTACAAAATGAAAAAATAAATTACATAATAAATTATGAGATTAATTTTTTGAAAAATAAGATGAATAAAAGCTAAAAATTGGTTATAACAACAGCTTTTCGTGAATATATGATAAAGTGGGTTTGAAAATTTCAAGTTGCAGAAATGTAAGTGAGAGTTCAAGTTGTATCTGGCTTTACCAAACACGGAGCATTCAAACAACAGGTGATCTATTGTTTGAGGAGAATCACAAAAACAGGAATAACCATCTACAATATTAATTCTGAAACGTTCGAAATAGGATTTAAAACGCCCGTGACCAGGTAAGAATTGAGCAAGTTCAAAATTCGGCACAAACATCTTACACTGGAGCCTATGGTGAACTTCTGGGAAAATATGTTTCTTGTGACAGATCCTTTTGTAGAACGGGTCCAGTAGTTGTTCCACTGAGTTGTTATGTGACTTCTAATTTGTCTCTTTGCATAGTATATTGGGGAATTGTCATATGAAGCTTGCATATTAGATGCTGCTGCTGTTTTTGCGAGTTGATCCGCTCTTTCGTTTCCAGGAGTTCCGACTTGTCCTTGAATCCAGGTCAAACAAATGTGAGGGTTTTGATGAGCTATTGCTCTGATAGTAACAGCAACCCGGTTCATATTGTACTTGTCATGTATTGACCTTAGGGCAGCTTGGGAATCGCTGAAAATCCGAGCATTCTTATTGTTCTTTTTGCACCATTGTACTGCAGAAATTATGGCCCAAAGTTCTACCTGATAAACGAAACAATTTTGAAGATAGTTTATACTGTTATGACAATACCTCAATATTATTCTCATAAACTACAAATGCGCATCCAACTTTATCAGTTTCGTCGGCATTCGAAAAGAGAGAACCATCCGTGAAAATACAGCAATCGTGTGGGTTCGGGCAGTGATTCAAGACATAATTCTTAAAGACACTTGGATGACCACACTCCAGAAAGTGACACTTTTGTTCCATATCAATGTTCAGAATAGGCGTATTTGATGTTCCGTTTTTCTTTAGTAGCGTCAGTTCAGCTTTCCCGACAGCAGTAAGGAACAGTGGCTCAATCGCTGCAATAACCAGTGCAGCATCAGTGGAGGTTGTACGGTAGGCACGGGAAATTCTGAGTGCGAATCCCCGTTGGATTTGCAGTCATTTTTCCTGGGCCCATTTCTTTTCCAATATGGGACGGAAGGAAACCACCCCCTATAGAATCAAAGGTATAAAGGCCGTATTATAAATTATTTAAGTACTTCAGAATTTTATCCCAAGAAGGTCTACAAGCGATGTTTAGTTCTTGAAAAAATCTGCTAGCTTTTAAGTTTTAATCTATTGAAATGGGGCCTAAAGGTCAAATGTGTGTCTAGTATAACTCCCAGGTACAGCAGGTGATCTTCCAGAATATATTTTTGTCCACTCATCTTAATATTTGGTCTTCTCAGTTTTCTTCTTCTTGTAACGAACATACCTTTAGTTTTTTTTGAGGATTGAAATTCAATTTATTATCATTACCCCAGTTAAGTAAGGTAAATAATGAAGTGTTTGCTCGTACGTTCAAATCACGCACATCATCAGCTTCAACTAATAGAAGAGCATCGTCAGCATAGGCAATAACCTTGCAACCAGGTGGAAGAGTTAGTTCTAGCAGGCTGTCATATAAGATATTCCAGAAACCAGGGCTACATGTCGATCCCTGAGGGCATCCCTTATTGATAACTTTCGTTTACTAAGGCAACACTGAAAATGGTTTCAATCACCATAATGTTTTTTGATGTGATTCCATTTTGCTACATTTGGGGTACTCAGAACTCGAATAAGTGACAGGTTCTGAGTTACCACGTCCTGTTGTCGGAGGAAGGAAGAGCGAAATATAACTGGACACCCTACTGCAAATAAACTTTGTCTCAAGAGCACCGAATCGGAAGTTCAAAACTACCCAAAAAAGCAGAAATCCGTCCTTCAGTCTCTTACAGTAATTTGAGGTATAATCACTGTTGGTTAGGTTACATAAGTAGCCTCATCACATGCTCTTAAAACTTGTAAGACTTAACGCTAATAGGTGTAATAGACTTTTATTACCAACGTCTTCTGATGGCGAAACTTTAATTACATATTCTAAAGTTTAATGAATCATTAGCTGAGTAATTTGTCTCAGGATAAATCTGTCAAATCTTATGCATCTAAACTGTATTTCATCAATTAGTAGGCCTACTTCCTGCAATTTTAACATAAGGTAACTATTTCGTTTACTCCACTCAACCTTTCTCCTACAACATAAAATTGATAATTTCACACTTAACGCATGCTTTGATGCGAGGAAGCACCTGTTCTCGAGGTACTGCTTATCTCTAATACATCAGAGAGTCGATATCTTGAGGTGGGAGAGACTGAGACAAATGCCGGGATGGTTAACTAACTTAAGGCCACGGTCATCTCCTTCCCAATCCAATCCATCCAATATACAAATACACACACTAGTACAGTACAACCATTACAATTAAGGACCAGATTATTAGGTTTTTTAAAATTTTCACTTAAGGCTTTCAAGAACATAAACTAGTTTATTTTAGTTTTTTAACAGGTAGAATAGGTTTGTAAGCATCACATTTCTATAACCAAGTTCTGCACTTATTTTGAGACAAAAAAAAGTCTATACTCTTGGCAGCAAAGGTAACATTGTATCACACCTACTGTGTTCAAATCCTTACTTATGGTATGGAAACATGAACATTGCTAAGTAAGGATTACAGTAGAATTCAAGCCACAGAAATGAGATTTATTAGGATTATGAACCATAGTACCAGAAACAATATCAGAAATGAGGTACATAGAGCAACAGGGTCCCTGTTACCAACTTTTTGGGGAAACGCAGACTTCAGTGGTATGGCCATGTTATGAGGAAGGATAGCGCTAGAACAGCTAAGAAGTACTTCAAACTGGATGTCAGACCAAGAGGAAGACCAAGGAGACGATGGATAGAGACAGTTCGATCAGAGGTGGAGAAGAATGGCTTTAACTGGGACGATGTCCAAGAGCAAATGGTGTACCGAGATCGAGCAAGATGGAGAGCGCTTGTTTGCCACACGCGGGAAACTGGAGATGATGATGATGATGATGATGATGAATAGATTTTTACGTTTCAAGTGTAGCAAAAGTTGACATAAATTCCGCAAAGCTTAAAATTAATGCCTAATTGTTAGTAGACAATCTGATTGCAAAGAGAGTGTAACTACTGTATTTTTCATAATGATACGTCATCAAATTATCACCGAGAATTTTACATTTTAAGGCTATATTTGCTCTCCTTAAATATGATAATTATTCAAATTCAATAAAACCAAAGTTGCCAGAGGTGATCTTAACAATCTATCCTGTTTAATTAATTTTGTTTATTTAGGATATAGGATTCTTGGAAATATTAAGAGATTTATTCCCACTTTCCTGACAGTAAAAAAGAGTTAGTCAGTCTAGACTTTATATCATTTTAAATGCTACAAATGCTGAAAAATGCTGGGTGAAATCCACATGCGTGCAAACCAAGGTCAAAGGAGGTAGCTGGCTGGATGACGTCACGCTCACCAGAGCGCGCGGGGAAAGGAGGAAGCTCAAGCGGTACTATGACGTCACACACCTCAGTGCATTCTTGGTACATTTCGTCCCGTCGCTGTAACGTAACGCCAAACCTCAGCGTAACGACGAAGTCGACAAGATCATTTAAAATGATGATAACCAAACAATAAGATATAAGCTGAAAAGTGTTGAAAGCATTTGCATTTTCTGGCAGGTAAGATTTCTCTCAATCGACTAGAGCTAGGAATAAACACTGTATTCAGATTTACTTTTAATAATTATGGACTAAAAATACAAATATATTACAATAAGAGGAACAAAACTGCAATTAGGTATTTTTAGGTTCTCGCATATCATTTAGGTTATTTTACGTACTACAGAATATATTTTGAGTGTGATTCAGAAAAGTGTTAAAGATTTTTTATCATTTTAAATGATCTAGTCGACTTCGTCGTTACGTTACGACGACGTCACGAAATGTACCGAGAATGCACTGAGGTGTGTGACGTCATAGTACCGCTTGGTGCATGTGTACTGAGTTCACTGGTGAGCTCTGAAGTTACGAGTCGGCAACGACACGGCGAGCCTGATGTCATCCAGCCAGCTCCCTCCTTTCACCGCGCACTCCACCTCCCTCATGACTTGTAACTTTCTAGCGTTCTGATTGTTTCTCGATCATCTAACATGTCAAGAGTCTTTGGCTTCGAGTGAAGCGAGAAGCCTCCAGCCTTTCTAGCATTTTTCAGCATTTGTAGCATTTAAAATGATATAAAGTCCAGTCTTTCAGATTGACTGTCTCTTTTTATTAAGAAGTAAGGGAAAAAATAGGTAGAAACCTAAGAATCCGGTCCCTAATCATAATAATACAAGTTATCTCACAAATTCGACAGACACCTAAACACACGGGGTTATATGACCACGATATTGTATGCCTTTTGATCAAAAGCTACGATATCCGTCTGTCAATGTTTTATGACTTCTCCAGGGGCTTGCAACTAGTGGGACATGGGTTGGCGACTACGGGACCCCTAGCATTGCTTCCACTTACTTGTGCCGGGCTCCTGACATTCATCTTTCATGTCGATCTTCCTTGGTCAACTCTTATTCTCTTCTGACCCCGACGGTATTAGTATATCAGAGGCCTAGGGAGTCTTTCATTTTCCCGCCTTAATTGGCACTTGTCCCATCTTTCCTGATACCTTTAATCTAATAGGAGAAATAGACTTTTATTACCAACGTCTTCTGATGGCGAAACTTTAATTACATGTTCCCCACCCATCTTCTCAAGGCCCTAGAGGAAGCAGGGTGCGTGCAACCCCACCACTTAAGGTGCACCATACCTAGTGCTAGACCCTCAAGGGCTCACGCTGCTGAGCTCGGGAGTTGGCGAGCCCGAGGGATTCCTGAGCTGGGCCCGGGTTTTCCCCTGTTTCCAGTGTCTCTGGGCCGGGCCCACTCCTCTTTCCCTTTCCTATCTGCCTTTCATGACTCTTCCTCTTTCCAAGTCCCTCGATTCTCATTCTTCGACGGTCAATGGCATTTCTTTTCATCCTGTCTTTCATGCACCTTATTCTTTCTTTGTTTTCCATTTGTTCTTCTTGTTTGTGAGTCTTGTCCGTCTCGTTTCGTACCAGTTCGCATTCTTCGCTGTCACCACGCAGGCCCGAGTTCGATTCGCGGCTCTGCCAACAAATTTAATATTGCTCTGAGGGCTGGAACGGGGTACACTCAGCCTCTTTAGGCAAAACTGAGAAGATGCGGGTTTTATTCCTACCTCAGTCATCCTGGAAGTGTTTTTACGGGGTTTTCCCATTTCTACTCCAGGCAACTGCTGGGATAGTTCTTAACATAAGGCCACGGCCGCCTCTTTCTTAATCCAATCTCCGATTTGCAACTATGATGTAAGTTGTTGTTGTTGTTGTTGTTGAACCATTGAGGGGCCTTGCGACATCGTGGTCATGTAGCGGTCTACTAGGATTTAAGTAGGAAGTGGCCATGGCGTTAATTTAGGTACCAACCCGGCATTTGCCTGGAGTTGAAGTGGGAAACCACGGAACGGAAAACTACTTCCAAGATGGCTGAGGTAGGAATCAAATCCACCTCTTTTCAATTTTGCCTCACAAGGCTGAGTGTACCCTGCTCCAGCCGTCAGATCAGAATTAGGTTTCTTGGAATGGGGTAAGTCATGGCAAAACTAGCGTCCTCTCTTCCATCTGCTGGCTGCGTGGCTCAGCGGTAACGTTCTCGCTTGCTGTGCTCAAGGTTGCAGGATCGAATCCTGACGCAGCCAGTTGGCATTTGAGGGTGCGCAAATGCAAGGGGGCCGTGTTAGTAGATTTACTTGCACGTTAGAGATCCCCCTGGGATCAGAATTCCGGCACCCTAAAAGCCGCATTTGTTAAAATGGTCGTAAAACCAAAAGGCTAACATTATTATTATGTAATCTCATCCTCATCACTTAAATCACACAAATTTTACAAAATCACATTCACAAAACTTGCTGTATCAATGAGCAGCAGGGAGTTTAACCTAACATCAAAATAATAAACATTAAATGTCATAAAACACAAATTATAAAACTGTCTTGATCAGGGGTACCAAGAGCTCCAATTGAGCACGAGGCTTTTTTGTATATGCCAGAGATTAGAAGACAACCTCGATTCGTAGTGGCTAGCTCTCTTGGCTGTCAACGCGGATGTCCGGGTTCGATTCCCAGCTCTGCCATGAATTTTAATATCTGTATGAGGGCTGGAAGAGCGTGCACTCAGCCTCGTGAGGCAAGGAAGAGATTAGATTCTCATCTCAGCCATCCTGGAATTGGTTTTCCATTTCTACTCCAGGCGAATGCTGGTATGGTTCCTAAATTAAGGCCACGGCCGCCTCCTTTCCATCCCACATCTGAATTACAACTACACTCACGAATACAGCCATAGCTATAATACAGGTTATCAGACAAAATTCTAGACTCACCTAAGTACACAGGGAAACATGACCACGATGTCGCAAAGCCCTTCAATGAATCAACAACAACAGAGGTTGGACGGTAGGGCAGGGAAACGAACTCAGATCTGCGGGGAGACAGCAAGGCATACTACTTACATACTCCTAGGTGCTACAGCCCTTGTAGGGCCTGGGCCTCCTGGACAATCTCCACCCATTCTTCCCTGTTGACTGCCTTGGTTCTTCATCTTCTGACTCCCATCTTTCTCAGATCCTCCTCCACGTTACCCTCCCATCTTGCCCTAGGTCTTCCCCTCTCACGACGTCCTCCTGGCTTCCCATCGAAGACCTTTCTTATCATCCTGTTCACTGTCATTCTTTCCACATGTCCCAACCAACGCAGTCTACTACTCTTTCATTTTCACTACTATATTTGGCTTACCATACAACTCTCTTATCTCAATATTGTTTCTGATTCGCCAGAATTCACCCTCTTTTAATGGTCCATACATCTTTCTGAGTATCTTCCTTTCCCACCTCCTTAACAATTCCTCATCACCTTGTGCCACGGTCCAAGATTCTGAACCATACATCACCACAGGTCTCACTACAGTACGATATACAATCAACTTGATATTTCTACTAAGGCTTCTTGCTTTTAAAACTTTGCTTAAAGCAAAGTAACTCCTATTTCCAGCTGCTATCCTTGCATGTATTTCTTCTCTCATATCATTGTTTTCAGCTATCTCTTCTTCTTCCTGGCATTGTTCCCAATTATTTTTTGGTGTCCGCCACTCTGCACCTCGCTCTCCATTTATTGCGATTTGCTGCATCTATAGGACGAAGACCTACGGTGCGCATATCGTCGTGTAGGGTATCCATCCAACGCCTTTTTGGTCGTATTGGAGGTCTTTGTCAATCAGGCTCGAGAGCAAGTGACTTCGTTACAATGGACTCTGTATTTGCTCGGGCTACATGCCAGTACCAACGCAACCGAGTCTCCCTCATTTTGGTTGGAATAGGGGCTACCTTTTTCAGCTATCATTGGCCCTAAATAGCAAGGCATGCTATACGCTAAACACATTGAAAACACACCACATTCATAGCGTTGATGACCCAGATGTCCAAAGCACCTTAAACGAATCAAAAACAGCAACACGCTGAAGCGGAAGATGCGGTGTCAAAGTGTTCTCAAGTGCCTTGGAGGTAGCAATGTGCCCTGTGTCCAATATCCGGCTTGTGCTATTGAGATGTGAGCGCTCGTTACAAGCGATGAGCTGGGCAAATCCAACTCATTCTCATGGAGATGATCATTATCATTACTATCATTATAATACGCAACCCTAATGACGGGCAAGGTGCGAGTGTTGAGAATTAATCAATCACGAGACTCGTTTCTGGCTATTTACCCTGGAGCTGACACCAGTACTCCATTGTTCACGGGGAGAGATCGTATCATAACACCACCACCAGATATCAGGGGATCACAACTAACTAGTTACTGACAACAGTATTCCATTGTCCACACGGGAAGAGATCATACCGTAACACCACCAAATATCAGGGGATCACAACAGTATTGCCAACCTTTGAACCTGATTCGCCACAAAATCGAATGACTCGGGTACTCTTTTGCCGCTCAAACAAGGTTTATACAGAACGAAATATAATATAATATCAAATTCGTACTGAATTACTCTGACTATCGTTTCAAATACCACTAAAAACTATATTCACGCACATAATTAAGGACATCACGTACTCTTGCATTATGAAAAAAATCAATTTGTTGATTTTGGCGCCATAAAATTCTTCATTGTTTTCTGAATCCAAATATAAATAGTCTGTTAGGGTTTTGATGTCTACAAGTACCTTAAATTCGTTTTTTTTTTTAACTTTAGCGTCCCATGCTCTGAATAATACACTTTCAACTTTGCCAGCTGTTTTCCGTTAATACTCATTTTTCATGTTTAGGTACCAATAACTAGGAAACCATTTAAGATAGAGGGATATTTTTTTACATTAACTTGCCTAATGGAGTTGAATGTTAACCTATTTTCACTTCCAAAACATAGTAGGCATGGATTGGGAAGAAAAAAATTGATACATATTTTTGAATAAATTTAAAAAGAAATAGTTCGGGTTTTGCTTCTTGCATTCTGTCCCAATAATAATAAAACAAAGTAGTTACTCATCTTCCATGATCCATTCCAAGTATGTGAACAAAATTTGAGAGTATTTGATTGAAAAACAACTGAGAAATATGTACCTGAAGCAACTACTACAATATTTTTTTGAAAATGTATCTGTCCAAATTTGTATTCATTTAACAAATCCTATAAAAGAAAAGTATCGCTACATAGTCAAAAACTGCTCAGAATATACCGCTTCTTATATGTGACAAGAATCATAGCTGTACCTTCAGCATAAATCCAGAAAATACTTAGTAAAGTGATGCCACAAGACTAGACTTTTTCATCGTGTAAGAGTACGTGGTGACCTTAATCACATAAAAATAAAAGTTGGTGCAGCTCCCAATTAACGAGAAAATAATTAATTTATTCATAGATTTATACTGAGGAATTTCTTAAAAGTAATCTAGCCAGTTTAGCGAAACATGCGCTGAAAAATCTTGTACTGCAAAAACAAGCAGAAAAAGTGAGACCTATTTCCTGCGCGTTAGCCTTTTCACAGACCAGAACATCAAAGGGACCGCTTAGGTCTTGACCTGTCGTTTGGTATAACTAGTTACTGACAAGAGTACCCCATTATAGAAAGCTTTTCAGTCGGTCAACACAAATTGTGCCCAATTACATTAGGAGGGGAAACTAGTATTTATGTACCCTAACTTGAAAGAAATAAGATATGTATTACAGAATAACATCGCTACAATAATTATCCAATAGAACACAAGTTAACATACTTGAACTACTCATCATCATCATCATCATCATTTCCCCTTTCCCAGCTGACACTGGGTGGGGGCAAATATGGTTCCTCTCCACTTTGTTCTGTCGTTCCACCATTCCTCTTCCGACACGGTGTTCCAATCCAGGTTCCGTTTTCTAATGCTATACTTCATCGAGTCCATCCAACGCATTCTTGGTCTTCCTCGTCCTCTCTTCCCTGGCATCTGTCGTTCCAGTGCTCGTCTTGGTAGCCTTACTACAATCATCCGTTTGACAAATCCAAACCATCTCAATCTGTTTTGCTCCAGTTCGACATTTAGTTTCTGTACTCCCAGTTCTTTCCGTATATCTACATTTCTCACTCTGTCTTTCCTCGTTTTCTGGACCATGCTTCTCAGGAATCTCATCTCTGCTGCCTGTACTCTGCTCTAATCCCTCTTAGTCATTGTCCAAGTTTCTCCTTCATATGTCATTATAGGAACATAATATGCTTTCTACATAACTTCTTTAGCCTTAATTGGTGTATCCTTGTTCCATACTAGTCCCCGCACCTGTTGGTAGAAAGCACTCCCGAGTTGTATTCTTCTGCTAATTTCCAACTTGAACAACTGTACATTAATAATAACGCAACAACCATAGAAGTGAGCAATAACATCTATAAATAAATTTGACGCATTACACATATAACCTAATATCTCTAACTACTCCAGGGTCGTGGGACGACGTATAACGGAACAAGTTAGATCTGAACCTTCCGATGCGCATGTGCGTCCAGTTGCATTACGTCATCCCCCCGCCTGGATTCTTTGTCAACCAGTGAGCACATACTTCATCACGCGCTAGTTAGATGTTGCCAAGTAGTCATTATTCCCAACACCTTGGAAATAAAATGTTTAATTTAGTGTCTTATTGATGCGATCGAAGTCAACATGTGAAAAATGAACCTACGCAATATTCGTCATCTAATAGTTTATAACCCTATGGCCTACAGTACATACATAAAATACAACATGCGCGACCATCCAAAATATTTAGACCGTTCTCCATATTTACGAATCTATTACAGCAATCAAACTGAAATTTGTATGTTGATAGAGGCAATTAACATAAATAGTATATATGAAAATAGGCTGTATAGTTCTTCACGGAACTACTTGTTCTAGTACCTTGTCCCCTCATCATCATTACCACCGGCTTTAACTCGAATCCGAGTATAAATCTTCTTCCTTCAGTCCAGTTTGTGGATGTGCTTACGGTGACTAAAGAGTCAATCGTGGCATGGAACAAGCGTCCACACAAGTCACATAGTATTGCTGGAGGAGGACGTGGTTGGGCTGCTCGAAGTTTCCTAGCTTGACGCTTGGCCTCTTTATGTGTGCGTCGATCCCTTTCAAACGTCTTTACAGTATCCGAGAGGGTACGGCGCCAAGTTGAGCGGTCTTCAGCCAGCATGTCCCAGGTTTGTGAATCGAGACCTGTCAATTTCAGGGTCTGCTCAAATTAGACTTTGTAGCGCCTCTTAGGACCACCATGAGGTCTGGTGCCATAGCATAACTCACCATATGGCATTTGACGAGGTAATCTCACATCATCCATCCGATGGACATGACCAATCCATCTAAATTGGTGGCCTATTATGGATGATACTATGCTGTTGATTTGAGCCTTTTCAAGAACAGCAATATTGGTAATGCGGTGTTCTCATTTAATCCTCAGGATTGATCGAAGTTTCTGTAGGTGGAAACGCTCAAGCTTCCTAAGATCACGTCGGTAAAGGGTCCACGTTTCACAGCCATACAACAATGTAGAAATGACTACTGCTTTGTACACCATAAGCTTTGTACTCATGGACAGATCTTTATTCGTGAAGACCCGGTGCGCTAATCGTCCATATGCTGCATGGGCTGTGCCAATTCTCTTATCCACATCCTGCTCACAGAAATGGCACTGCCCAGGTACGAGAAGTGGTCTACCTGTTCTAATGGCAAATTTGAGATGGAGATATTGAACTGAGGAAGAGGTGTGCCTGGTGAAGGTTGTGCCAAGACTTTAGTCTTATTGACATTTATGGTAAGACCAAAGCGATCACATGCACTTTTGTAACAATTAACTGACTCTTGCAGCTCTTCTGGTGGGAGAGTTGGCGACACGGCATCATCTGCATACAACATATTAGTAACGTGAGTTTTCCTCAAGGAGCACACCACCACTATGTCATATAGATAAAATGATGATATGGAGGAAAAATTATAGAATACAATATTAATAATATAGTGACACTGCGTCTACTGCAGACGTTGCCTACACGGTGACAAATTGGTATGAAATATATATGAAGAGAAATAAACAATGTCAGTAGCCTAAATTACACTGTCATGGTGGACTCATAAAGTAGATAGGTTACACACAAGTGATGGTTGGTTGGTTCCTCAGTTTAGGGGCTGCTTCAACGCGGTCATGTAGCCCCGTGTACTTTGGGCGTGTGTAGAATCTGTCTGATAACCGGTGTTAATTGTGATGACTGTATTAGTGTGTGTATCTGTTTTTTAATTCAAGTAAGGACTGGAACTTTGAATTTTTCAAATAGTTCCTACTTTTGCCGTTAAACGCCACCGTCAATGACTACTAGGCCTAGTTCAGAACTTAACTACTAGACGCCACCGCAGTCAGCTATTGACAACGAACGTAGGAACCTAAGAGCGTTGTTTACATTCTTAACCTATACAATTTAGCTTCACACAGGTGTAGTGAAGGCTCTTTAACATGCCATAAATCTATGACATGGGACCGCCGGCTTTATTTCCCCTCCGAAGGAAGGCATACTGAGGGATTTTTAACGCTCTTATAAAATCCGACGGCTTCGGCCGGGTTTGATGATGATGATGATGATAAGTGTTGTTTTAAGGGGCCTAACATCTAGGTTATCGGCCCCTGATGGTTTGGGTGATCGTGAAGATGAAAATGAAAAGCGAACTTAAAACTAAAACTAACTACTAACCTACATACTAGAAGAAGAAATGGAAAACTAAAGGAGAATAAGGCAAATAAAAGGACAGAAGGAAAAGAAATGCCCTCAACCCTCGGAGAAGGTGGATTGAGGGACTTGGAAGGAAGGAGAGCCATGAAAGGCATATAGGAAAGTGAAAGAGGAGAGGGTCCGCCCCAAAGGTAAGGGACAAAAGGGGAAAACGGACCCAGCTCAGGAATCCCTCGGGGTCGCCAACTCCCGAACTCACCAGCCGTGAGCCCCTGAGGGTGTAGCATTATCTAGGGTGCACCAGAAGTGGTGGGGCTACATACACCCTGCCTCCTTAAGGGCCTAGAGCACAAGGCAGGAGGTAAAAGGAAGAGAAAAAGATGGCTGACCCCTCGCAGAAGGAGGGTATCAGAAAAGATGAGACAAGGGCCAATTAAGGCGGGAAAGGAAGAGACTCCCTAGGCCTCGGATACCCTAATACCGTCGGGGTCAGAAGAGAACAAGAGTTGACCAAGTGAGGTCGACAGGAAAGAAGACAGAGAGGAGCCCGGCACAAGTAAGTGGAAGCAATGCCGGACTCAGCTGGGGCCCCGTGGTCGCCAACCCACGCCCACAAGATGTGAGCCCCTGGGGGGGGGGGGGCGGGTTTGAACCCGCGATCTTGGGCATAGAAGCTCAGCATGCTACCAACTACGCCACCGAAGCCGTCACACACAAGTGATTACGAACTTTTATATATATTTGTGCACAAGTGTAATTCATAAACATCGTACTTTAACTGAACCTAAGTGAGAAGGATCTGATGATGATCGCTTGACGATCGAAACATGTCATCCAATTAAGTACATTTTGTACATAAAAGCGTGTTAGTGTGTAATAAATATCTTATTTCTCTCAGGATTATTGAAGATTATTGTATTGGGCACAATTTGTATTGACCGACTGGAAAGCTTTCTTTAGTAGATTGGTTGGTTGGTAGGTTCCTCAGTTCAGGGGCTGCGACAACGCGGTCATGTAGCCAGCCCCATGTACTTTGGGTGTGTGTAGAATTTGTCTGATAACCTGTGTTAATTGTGATGGCTGTATTAGTGTGTGTTATCTGTGATTCTGTAAGGACGGAAGACGATCAATTTCAACTAGTTCCTACCAAATGCTACCGTCAACAACACCCAGCTGTGAACTTGACTACTAGCTGCCACCGAAACTGGCACCTGGTGACGAACGTTGGAATTAATAGAGCGTTAATCAAATCTAACCTACAAATTTAACTTCACACAATTGTTGTTAGTGGAAAGTTCTTTTACATGACATAATTCTATGACAAGGGGCCGCCGGCTTTACTTTCTCTCCGAAGGAAGGCATACTGAAGAATTTCTAACGCTCTTAAAAAATTCGACGACTTGTGCTGTGTTTGAACCGGCAATCTTGGGCATCGAAGCTCAGCACGCTACCAACTACGTCACCGCAGCCGCCTTCCTTTAGTAGAACTAGGCAACACTGATAAATGACTTCTATCACTTCAAAATTACTCCATTGTTTACTGGGTGATATCATTACAACATTTATGTTCGACGATGTCGAAATGTAAATATTATATGTCAGAAAACTGTTTCATAATGAGGGTCATTATAACACAATTTTTTTATTATGAAACAGTTTCTTCCACCAATCAGAGCTCAAGAAACAGTTGTGTAACCAATTTGGTAAGGATAGCATCGCACCTGCGCTGAATTCCACGGCTTCCTATTTTAAATTTCATGCGCGGCGAGTGACATAATGGGGTATTCGAGGAGGCCATGGTCAAATACAAGGTATTCTCTGTGTCCCATGCGCTCTGTTCAGTACATAAAACTGGCGAAATCTCGACAGATATTTATGAATATTTATGTTCGAACATAAAATAGTTATAATTATCGTCGAACATAAACAGTCGTATGCAACTCGCCTATAATGGTAATTAAAACACTCGTTTGGAAATTATAAACACACTCGTGCCTTAATTAGTATTGCCATTATAGGCTCGTTGCACAATGAACTATTTCGGATCCATCCACTCTTGAAGGTTGGAAAAAACGATAGTAACTTAAGGGAAATAAGAAACACATGAACATAACTTTTAGTTTTTTGGCATGAGGATTGATATATGCCTACATATGTGTATGAAGTGTTCACCGTTTCAGAGAAAAAAGTTGTTTCTGGTGTGTCGCTCCTGCCAATAGATACTACAGACGCTCACTAGCTTACATCTTCCAAGGCAGCCTGATTCCATTGTGGTCGGCATTCCCAGTCGTCAAGGTCAAGCACATACTTCCGATATAAACAATAGCGCTTCGAGCTTCCGACAATTTCTTCGTCTTATTGCATACCCAGCGTGCACTTCCCCGGCACATGCTTCCTCATAACTTTGCCAGATATTGCACAGTCAGGTTTCATATTATCACTTTGATATTTACGGCACGTGTTTTGAGACATTAATGTGGTCCCCCCCCCCCCCCCCCCAGGGACTCAGATCTAGTGGGACGTGTGTTGGCGACCTCGGCACCCCAGCTGAGTCTGGCATTGCTTCCACTTACTTATGCCGGGCTTCTCTCTGTTCTCTTTCCTGTCAGCCTCCCTTGGTCTCTTCCTACCCCGACGGTTTTAGGGTATCCGAGACCCAGGGATTCTCTTCCTTTCCCGCCTTAATTGGCCCTTCTCTCATCTGATGCCTCATTCTTCTAGGGATCAGCCTTCTTTTTCTTTTCATTATAGTTCCTTTTCTCTTTACGATTCCCGCCCTTTTTATGAATTACATAAATTACATTATGTGAGTATTTTAAATCTCAACCACATTTTGTAAGTATTTTCAATTTACATCGCATTTTGCAAGTATTTTCGAACTAAAGTCCATTTTTTAGCCTATTTTCAATTTTGAAAAAATAGGCTTATGAGATCACCTTTTGTCCGTGTGTGTGTGTGTGTGTGTGTGTGTGTGTCCTAATAAAATCTAAACGGCTGGAGCGATTTCAATGAAACTTGGTAAGTTCATAGCACTATTCTGGACGACCCCGACCGTGCCCTTCAAATTTTGTTACGTCTCACCATTCCAACGTGGCGGCTGTGCGAAACATTTCACCAGCTTTCAATATCTCCGAAACTATTACAGATATCACTCTGGATTATTTTTTTTCGGTGATAAAGGGAACTACTAGAAGTTCACCTATGTGACTTTTGAAAAACTGGTAACTACAAAACCAACATGGCGGCCACACGAATTTGCGACTTTTAAATAGACGTTTCTCGCGATTTAACCAACCAAACGCAATAAAACTTGGTACAGTATATGTTTATACGCATTGTAATGCACCGACATCTAACTTCGTTCAATTGTTTACATAACCACAAGATGGCGGATGTGCGAAATATTTCACCGGCATCCTATATCACTGAAACTATTAGCGGTATCACCCTGAAGTTTGGACGGAGATAAAGGGCACTACTGGATGTTCACCTATAATATTTTCAAAAACCGGTTAACTACAAAACGAACATGGCGGCCAAGCGAATTTGAAAATTTTAAATAGACCTTTCTCGCGATTTAATGTTCCAACCGCAATGAAATCTGGTACAGGAAATGTTTATACACATTGTAATGCACTGGTATCTAATTTAGTTCAATTGTTTATATAACCTCAAGATGGCGGCTGTGCGAATTTTAAAATTAAGTTTTTATTTCTTGTGTCGTAATCATGCGATCGATGTGAAAGTTTGAATAATGAACCTACGCAATAATTTTCCTTTAATGGTACATGACTCTATGGCCTATACATTTAACAATCCAACATGGCGACCATCCGAAATATTTAGATGGCTCTGAATATCTACGAATCTATTATAGCAATCAAACTGATTTTTTTATGATCATAGGGGCTATGAACTTAAGTACACCTATAGGACTTTAAAAAACCTGGTGATCACAAATCCAAAATGGCGTCGATGCGAAGTATAAATATTCACACTGACGTTTCTCGCAATTTAACCATCCGAGTGCAGTGAAACTTGATACAGTAAATCCTTATACGACTGTTAATCTACTGGCTCTAATTTATCTCAATTGTTTCCATAACCACAAGATGGCACCTGTGCGAAATTTTAAAATCTCCTTGTTACTTCTTGTGTCCTAATCATGCGATTGAAGTTTGAATGCTACAAGTACACAATAATCTTCATGTAACAGTACATAACTCTAGGACCTACATATATAAAATCCAACATGGCGACCATCCGAAATATTTAGTCGGTTCTCAATATCTACGAATATATTACAGCAATCAAACTGAAATTTTGTAAGTAGATAGGGGCAATTAACATAACTAGGATATATGAAAATAGGCTGTATAGTTCTTCACGGAACTACTTGTTAAGTATTGTCAATCTACAGTAAATTACCTTTTGTCAGTACAGTATTTTGAATCGCCGGTTTCATATTGTGAGTATTTTGAACCTCAATTCCATGTTGTACGTATTTTAAATCTCAATTGCATTTTGTGAGTATTTCGAATCTCCATGGCATTTTGTAAGTATGTTTAACATAAAAATCATTTTGTTCGTATTTTTCAATCTCTTCCTTTTGTGAGTATTTTCCTTCTAAATTACCTTTTGTAAGTATTTCCACTCTACATTTTGTGAGTCCCTTCAATCTGAGTTCCCTTTGATCAGTATTTTCTGTCTTTTAACTTTGGTTAGGCTATGGTTTCCATTTCATTGTCATTCTCGCAATCACACAGACAATTGGGGGCCGATAACCTAGAGGTTAGGACCCTTAAAATAACAAATATTATCATCGTCATCATTAACGTGGTAAACATGTGGTGTTTCACCCCGCTGCATATGCGGCGCTGCTTAGGCAACTGCGGCGGGGCTCGAAATGTATCCCAACTGAATACACGTGAAGCGGTAGGAAGCTTCCGCCGCCATGGCGGTATGGCTTCAAATCGTACTTAAGCTAAGTCAAGGAGTAATAAGGATGAGCCCTGTTAGCTACCTTCACTGCAGCAAATTGTATGCCTCCTGCATTGGGCCGTACAGTGACATCTGAACTCAGGTAAAAGGCGCTTTGACGGACGCCCAACCTACTCGATGACGAGGAGCGTGGTGACGCAGCGGTCAAGCTGTTGACCAAGGTCATTGCATGTGAGATTTTCAAAGTGAAATGCCATGTCCCGTGGTTCGGATTCCACGCACAAAGAGATACCGTGACTCATGATCGCATGATTAACGGTCACGTAAAACTACAAGCTTCCTTCCTACTCGAAGACGAGTGTTTGATATGAATAATAATAATAATAATAATAATAATAATAATAATATCGTATGGCCTCGGGTGCCGGGTGCGAGCTTTGTAATTTGACACCCAGAGGATAGCTTGCATGTCGAATTTCGTTCTTCCTTGAATCACTATGAAAGTCAAGGAGGTTAGATATCTAAGCTCCTTGAACACTATAGCGCTTCTAGTAGAGAAATGAGGAACTTTGTGTTGGCGGAAACTCCCGAGAATAATTTTGCCATTATAAACACGGCTTACTGAATTCAAACGGGTTCTTTGACATGCCAACATCGTATTTTTGCCGCCTTTCAAAAAAAAATCACTTACCACCGCCAGGAGCGAACCTGCAATCTTGGGGTTAGTAGACCGACACGCTATCCACTCACCCACCGTGGCAAGCTAATAATAATAATAACAATAATAATAATAGCTAGCTCGTGCCTCGTTGGCATTGAAAGAGCATAGGTTCAAATCCCACCTTAGTCGTCCTGAAAATGGCTTTTCTGGTTGCCTAATTTCACTAACAGGCAAAGGCCGGGACTGTTTCTTTCAACAGGTCCACGGCCGATTTCCTTACTAAGTCCTTTCCCAGACCCTTCCTTAATTAGACCCAAGTTAGCGGTCGGCCTGTCACTATCCCCAGTTGTATCTGCTGGCAAAGTGTGTTCAGCTCCAAGACACTGTCCTTGCGACGATAGAGGAATGATCCCTCGCAGAGCTGGGAGGATAAGTGATTAAAATATGGTTAATCCTCCCTATATTATTCTGCTAAGGTCCCATTCCAGTTTTGTACCGAAAATAAGGTCCCAATAACACCAACCTACACGTATGTGGTACCTACAGGTTCAGCATAACCCAATGCGTAAGCGAAACGCACTCACTTACTCTTTAAATGCCTCACAATTAAATACGTACCTTAAAACATGTATATTTACAATGAAATAATGAAATAATGCAACACGGTAACCATGGTAACAGAATCTCACAGGTCCTGTAAGACGCAATGCAATTCCAATTATTACATTACTGTGAACGTTTCCAGACGGTTATAAGGTTATCACAGAACCAAATTAAGCTGTAAAATTCATCAATACATATAGTATAATGCGCTTAAGGGGGTCAAGGGGCTCTCTAGATTTTTTCACGCAATTTTCACGTGTGAGTGTGGTACGAAAGGTCTTTTTCACCCGACTATAAAGGGTCTCCGAAAACCACAATTAAAGGCCCTTAAATTAACAGTGTCTGTGATATTCCCAGAAAACCAACTTCGCTCTGATATACCTATAAAGGAATGACAAACCTCTAACCACTGCACCTGTAGCTGAATTGATAAAGTCTGATTATTCATACCAAGGATAAATCAGTCATATCATACATGATTGAGATTTTGCTAAGTGTACTCTTTACAACTAGAATATTCGCGGGCGAAGCCGCGACGGGTAATGCTAGTTATTATTATTATTACTATCGGACCCGTGTGAGACCTCTCACATGTGTATAAACCACCCACCTGGCTTTACTGTTATGCGGGCTTCTATAAATGTGTATATTTGTTTAAACGCACATTTTAAACAAATTGTCGATATTGATGAAATCAGAGAGCATTTCATCACAGTGGGTTGTGTGCGCCCCATGTGTACAGACTACCCGCCTGGCTCTAGTGCTATGTGGCTGTACGCGGCTCAGTTCTGCCAGGGGCTATCGTCTTGTTTATTGGTTTAAAAGCATTTTATAAACAAATATATTTCCGTTGCATTTCAAGATTTTTCCTGTAGGCCTACTATTGAGTCGAGTTGGAAGATTTTGGTACAAACCACACCCAACTCTCTCTGGTTTAGGAGCTTGAGTTTTGTGAAACATACACCTTAGCGTATTATATACATAGATAGATTATTATAATTATTCGTCACGGTAATGAACGTAAATCAACAAAATCGTTATAAACAACTAAATTACTTTACTTTTCTGTTTACCATCTCTTAATTAATGCAGTGCACTTGTATTTGTCTGTTGGCACAGGCTAGAGTAAAGTGTGTCTTTTCACCTATGTCAGTGCCATTCATGGCTGTGATTATATTGAAGGTACCGAGGCATGGGTGGTGTTGAGTAATGACCTTCAGGACACAGCTATTGCCTTAACACTGTGGAAGGTTCTACTCATAGGGTCAGTGCTAGTGTTCTGACTCAGCGAGGAAAGCAATAGCAAACTACCTCACTCCTCATCTTACCTAGTACGCCTCGTTATAGTGCTGCCTATGGTGGTACTTTTTAGCCTATTTTCATTTTTGAAAAAAAAATAGGCTTATGAGATCACCTTTGTCCGAGTGTCTGTCTGTGTGTGCGTGTGTGTGTGAGGATTGTTGTGTGTCGTCCCCCCCCTAATCACTTCAAAACGGCTGGAGCGATTTCAATGAAACTCGGTAAGTTCATAGTACTATTCCGCGCGACCCCGACCGTGCCCTTCAAATTTTGTTATGTCTCATCAATCCAACATGGCGCATGTGCGAAATATTTCACCAGCATTCAATATCTCCGAAACTATTACCAATATCACCCTGGAATTCTGTACGGTGATAAAGGAAACTACTAGAGGTTCACCTATGTGACTTTTGAAAACCTGGTACCTACGAAACCAACATGGCGGCCAAGCGTAGTTGCGACTTTTAAATAGACGTTTCTCGCCACTCAACCAACCAAACGCAATAAAACTTGGTACAGTATATGTTCTTACACATTGTAATGCACCGACATCTAACTTCGTTCAATTGTTTACATAACCTCAAGATGGCGGCTGTGCGAAATATTTCACCGGCATTCTATATCTCTTAAACTATTACCGGTATCACCATGAAATTTTGTACGGAGATAAAGGGCACTACTGGAAGTTCATCTATGAGTCTTTCAAAAACCGGTTAGCTACAAAATGAACATGGCGGCCAAGCAAAGTTGAACGTTTTAAATAGGCCTTTCTCGCGATTTAATGATTGAAACGCGATGAAACTTCGTACAGCAAATGTTTATACACATTGTAATGCACTGGTATCTAACTTAGTTCAATTGTTTATATAACCTCAATTTGGCGGCTGTGCGAATTTATTTATTTATTTATTTATTTATTTACATAGGTCCCAATGAGCCTGAGCTCGTGTTAGGGACAATCAAGTAACATAGTTACAGCATGGCATATATATAATTTTTGTAACATTATTGTTTAATTTAATAGTAACTTATGTTAGATTGCTAGTGACTAACTTTACAGAGATAATTCGGTATGATACATTGCATTGCTTAAGGCTATTGTACATGGGCTATTCATTCCTTAATAGGAAGTCTTTTGTTTTCCTCTTAAATGTTTTTATAGAGAAACTTTCCCTTATGCCTAATGGTAGCGAGTTGTATTCTTTTATTATAGAGGACATAATTCCTTTAGTTCCAAATTTAATGGATTGGGAATGGCTGGTGAATATTTGATTTACTCCTCTTGTTGCATAATGATGAATGTCATTTGCATGGGTAAAATGGATGTGTGTGTGTATCAATTTGTTTTCTAATTTGTATACAAATACTGTTGCTGACATAGCTATTTGTTTTTGCAGTGGCATAATTTTAGTTCTTGAGTATAATTCATTTGAGGGTGTGAGCCAAGGAAGTCCAAAGATAGATTTTATAGCACGTTTCTGGAGTATCTCAAGTTCTTTTATCAGCTCCTTCTTACAATAACCCCATATGAAATTCATGTACATTAGATGTGAATGTATCAGAGCAAAGTATATATTTTTCAATTGTTGGCTAGTAAGACAGCTATATCTTAATCTGAAAATAATACCAATTAAAGGGCTGATTTTATGTTTTACATTTTCTACATGATTTTCCCAGGTTAGTGTACTATCTAGTGTGATACCTAAGTATGTTGCCGATTTAACCCTTTCTATTTCTTTGTTGGCTATGTTGACTATGTTTGTGGTCTCAATCTTGTATGATGGTTTATGGAAGAATAAATATTTTGTTTTAGTGATATTGATAACCATTTTGTGTGCTCTCAACCAATCCACCAGCTTATTGAGATCATAATTAATATTTAGCATAATTTCCTGTTCAGATGTTCCCAGATAGAGTATAAAAATATCATCTGCAAATAGTTTAAGCTTGCCTTTCAATTCTAATAATACTATATCATTAATATAGGCCAAGAAAAGAATTGGTCCTAAGACAGAACCTTGAGGTACTCCTGTGTCAATTCTAATTTGAGATCCTTTTACATTATCGATTGCAACATATTGTTTTCTGTTAGTGAGGTAGTTCTTGAACCAATCATGTGCCACTCCTCTGATGCCTGCAAATTCTAGTTTATTAAGGAGAATCTTATGGTTAACCAGATCGAATGCTTTTTGAAGGTCAATTAGTACACCAGCAGCTAGTTTGTTTTCATCTAATGCCTTTTCTACATCAGTTACTACTTCAAATATAGCACTATCAGCTCCTCTATTTGGAATAAACCCATATTGGCAGTTTGCAAAGTAATCATTTTTCATGAAGAAATTCATAAGTCTTCGTTTAACAACGCTTTCTAGAACCTTGCTGATGGCAGATATAATATTAATGGGTCTGTAATTTGATGGGTGGGTTTTGTCTCCTTTTTTGTAGATCGGGACCACCCTAGAGACTTTACAGGCATCGGGGAATATACCAGTCATCAGTGAAAGATTTATTATTTTGACAAGATATGGTGTAAGGCCCTCAAGACACAATTGTAGCATGACATTAGTAGTGTTGTCCTCACTTATATTGTTTTTGTGTTTTAGGGAGTTTATAATTGATTGTATTTCATTAGCATCAGTAGGTAACATAAAGATTGTCTTAGTGCTAGTAGTATTTTTATAGCTTGCAATGTCCGAGGTAGAACCATTTCCTTGATTTTCCCATATACTGTTAGCAATATTGACATAATATTTATTAATTTCATCACATATATTTTCCTTTTTTTCGACATTTGTGCCATCGACTATAAGTTTGACAATTTCATTTTCCCCTTCTTTGGCCTATTTAACATCTCATTAACAACACTCCACACTTCCCTCTGATTATTTGCATTTTGAATTTTTTGGTCAAAGTAGTTTCTTTGTAGGTTTCTCTTAAGTTTTGTAACTTGGTTGCTAATAATTTTATATTCTTCTATAATTTCTGCAGATGGATTTTTAACTTTGGTTTTTGTATATATCTTATCTTTCCTGTGTATTAGTGCTAAAAGATCTTGTGTGATCCAGGGTTTTATTGGTGGGGCACTTGGCTCCTTATTCGTATATTTCATAGTACAGGCTTCTATTCCTTTATTAATAAAATCACAGAATTTATTGTAGTAGTCATTGATGTTAGTTTCATTGCATACAAATTCTTGAGTTATTAAATATTTATTAAGTTTTTTGTAGTTTATTTTATCCTTTTTTATTGGCCTATCATCACATATTGAGTTCCTGTTTATCTTTTTGTTTCTCATTTCACAGATGAGTAAATGGTGATCACTCAAATCATTATCAATATTATAGACATTACATATTTTGTCACAGTCGTTCACCAATACATGATCAATTAGAGTAGAGCTAGTTTGTGTTACACGAGTTGGATATTTTGTATTACATAAGACTAGACCGTATGATTTGACTAGGTTAATATAACTACTAGTATATCTGTCCCGAAATAATAGATCGATATTCATATCACCTAGTATTATAACAGGATTCGTTGAGTAAGAACTAATAATTACTTCGAGATCAGTTAGAAAGTGTGGAATGTTGCTTTTATGAGGGTTATAAGCAGTGATTATATTGTATTCTTGATGGCCTTTTCTCACAGTAATGTGCAGTATGCTGTGGGTGGAATTTATTTCCTTTACAAGGGTACTGCTACATTTGTTTGAAATATACAAAGATACTCCCCCTCCAGTTTGCTTTCTAACTATGTGATATGCAACATATTTCTTAATATTGAAAAACATTTTTGTTTGTTCTGTTAACCAATTTTCTGAGATTGCTAGGACATCTACACCTTTGATTCTGTCTAACATTATTTGGATATCATCGAACTTGTTTTTTATGCTATGTGCATTTATGTGTACGCATTTTAGTGTACTGGTATCGGTTATTATCTGTTTACTGTCCTTAATTTTATAATAATCGCTAAGTGTATTACAGTTGCACTCGGTTAATTCTAGTGTATTATTATTTGCATTACCTAAAAAATTTAATTTCTGTAATTCTAGTTCCATATGGGATAATACTTAGTAGATATCTTACTATTACATAGATTTTAGTTTGAGAGGGCGAGTTCATCCAGTATTTCAGCACTTGATATAAGCTTTGAGGGTCCATTTTGATTTTTCCGAATGTATATTTTGCAGTCTCTGACCCAAGTTGCAAAGATTTTTCCATGTTGTCTCAATTCACGGCACTTTTTGGCGATGGTTTCGTTTCTTGGGGTCAGGTGTTCATTGATATATATATTACCACCATCACTGTAACCAATTTCACTCGTCTTCAGGGTCTTCTTTTGTCTTCTGCTACTGAGAATCTCTTCCTTCTTCCACCTATTATTAAATTTCACAATTATCGGTTGAGGCCCAGGCTTTGTTGACGGGAGGCGGTGAGCTGCGTCTATGTTTGCCCTGGTGATTTCAACTCCTAACGTCTTGCCAATGTCCGAGATTTTGTGAAATACATCCTCCTCTCTTTCAGTGGGTATTCCATACACTATCAAGTTGTTCTTGCGCTGGTACTGTTTTAGTTCCTCCAATTCATTGATAGCTCTAGATGCTGCCATTTCTGCGTCCTTGACGGTTTTTCTCTCTTTCTTCAGAGTTTCAATTTCCCGGTGGAGTTCATCATACTTTTCTGATAAGAAAGTTGCTAGTTTTCTTACCTCGTGGTTTTCTTCTCTCATCGCCGAAAGGGATTCCTCAAGTTTCTGGGAGAAAGATGCCATAACCTCTTTGAGGTTAGGTTGCGGGAGGCAGTCTTCACGATTGCATGACCATTTGAAAGTATCATCTTTCCGGAATTGTTGGTACGTGTCTTTACTCATTTTCATGCATGTTACATGAAACCAGCGTCCACACTCACCATCACATCCTACAGCCTGCTGATTGTTCTTGATATTTTTGCCGCATGGAGCACAGTTGACCGTCATGATATTAAATGTTATATGTCTTCTCTTTTAACAAGTTATGTATTGTATTTCTCCTACGTATTTTATCTACACTGTTCACACAATATTTAACACTTTAGTCACTCGCGTAATCCTCGGTAAACCTGCGTAATTTCTTAATTTTGCTTACGTTTAGAATATAAACCTTTTACATATCCGCCATTTTGTACAGTTCGAAAATTAAGTTTTTATTTCTTGTGTTCTAATCATGCGATCGAAATCAACATTTGCACAATGAACGTACAAAATAATCATCATCTAATAGTACATAACCCTATGTCCTACATATAGTAAAATCCAACATGGCGACCATCCGAAATATTTAGACGGTTCTCAATATCTATTAATCTACTACAGCAATCAAACTGAAATTTTGTAAGTGTATAGATGCTATAAGCATAAGTTCACCTATGGGACGTTCAATAACCTGGCGAGCACAAATCCAATATGGCGGCGACGCGAATTATGAATATTCAAATGGACGTTTCTTGCGTTTTAGCCATCCAAGCGCAGTGAAACTTGATACGGTATATCCTTATACAAATTTTAATCGACCGGCTTCGAATTCATTAAATTATATTCATAACCACAAGATGGCGGCTGGGCGAAATTTTAAAATCCCGCTTTTATTTCTTGTCTCCTAATCATGCGATTGAAGTTTGAATAAAACATGTAATAGTACATAAATCTAAGGCCTATAATATAAAAATCCAACATGGTGACCATCCAGAATATTTAGACGGTTCTCAATATCTACGAATCTATTACAGCAATCAAACTGTCAATTTGTATGTTGATAGAGGCAATTAATATAAGTAGGATATATGAAAACAGGCTCTTTAGTTCTTCACGGAACTACTTGTTGAGGATTCAATCAGCCTCGGGCTGACCACCTAACAGACAAATAACTTAATCAGTATTTAAGTTCATCAATATTACCAACATACAGTAATTAGGATTATTATCTGAATTAATCGATTTACCAACACAACTATATCAGATTATGTTATGTTTGAATCTCGTTATCATAGCTACCGGTGTTATTAGGCCATCAATATCCAATGCGCTGGAGGTAGGTATTGTCCATGAAATACCTACTATGGGCACTCCTAAGCAGCTTGTATACATCCTACTGGAGCAAAAACTGGTAACGTAAGCCCAGGGCAACTCTGGCATCTGCTGGCCTCTGTAGACACTTCCTATTGAAATACCACAGCACAGATTTACTGGTCGTGATCGGGTTTTTGTGATTCAAGACCAGTTCCCCAATTACCAAAATTAATAAGTGTGATCTTAAATACATTATTGGGTAGCAATTTAAAAATGCCTTACAAATAGAACTCGTTCCTAGAGTACAAATTACTTCAAGGAACAAGAAATGAATGATTACGTTTGCCTCTCGTGTAACCATTTAAAATACACTTGTTAGACCCTCTGGGTACTGACCAGTTCTTCTCGGGAGTACTTTCGAGATTTGTCGACAGGTGTCAGGTAGCGGTGGTGGACCATCGAGGTTATCCACCCCACTTGAGCGATCAGTTATTAATTACATTTTGGAGCTTGCCACATCGTGGTAATCAGCCCTGTGTACTACAATGTTGAAATTGTCTGACAACCTGTATATCTGTGCTGACTATTAGAGTCGGGGTTGGCGGCTTGGTGGAGTAGTTGGTAACATGCTGAGCTTCTATGCCCAAGGTCGCGGTTTTAAACCCGGCCGAAGTCGTCGGATTTTTTAAGAGCGTCAAAAATTCCTCATCATGCCTTCCTTTGGAGGGGAAACAAAGCTGGTGGGACCATGCCATAGATTTATGGCACTTAAAAGAACCTTCCACTAACTAAACTTGTGTGAAACAAAATTTGTAGGCTAGGTTTGATTAATGCTCTTAAGGTCCAACGTTCGTCACCGGGCGCTGGTTGCGCTGGTATCTAGTAGTAGCAAAGTTCACACCTAGGTATTGTGGACGGTAGCAGTTGGTATCGAAAGTAGGAACTACCTGAAATTATCGTCTGAATTACGGTGTTTAAAGCCATGTTTCAGTGTTGCCTTAGTAAACAAAAGTTTGGTGCTTTTCAGTCGGTCAACACGATTGTACCCAAATGAGAAGGGTTATATCCTAATCCTGAAGAAATAATTACATGAGATTAAAAATAATTAAATAATTATAAATAATAATAAATAATTATTATTAATATTTAATTATTAATCTCACGTATTTTTTTAGGATTAGGGAATAACCCATCTCATTTGGGTACAATCGTGTTGACCGACTGACCTATGTTATCGTCTGCAGTCCTTACTTGAATTAAAAACAGATAACACACACTAATACAGCCATCACAATTAACACTGGTTATCAGACAGATTCTACACACACCCAAAGTACACGGGGCTAAATGACCGCGTTGTCGCAGCCCCTAAACTAAGGAACCAACCAACTAGAGTTGGGGTTGGAGTAGATGCCTTGGGACTTGAAATAAGTTACCATCCCGGCATTTTCCTGAAAGAAGTACGGAAGACCTCAGGGAAAAACACTCTGAGTCAGGATTCGAACCTCTGATCTTCAAAATTAGTGCAGCTTCTCATCACAGAGAGATTTAACGCACACAACTACGTCGTAAAGTTACGCCTTGTTCCCCCAAGGCAGGGACAAACAGGTGACTATTCAGTTGTAAATAAGAGGAAACGTTTGTTGTTGTTAGTTCATTTCAAGGGCTTAAACATAGTGCTCATACAGTCCCGTGTAGTTGAGTGTGTAAATTACCGTATAGAATTTGTCTGATATCCCGTGTGTTGTTGAGGGTCTGTAGTATATAATAATATCGTGTGACCTCGGTGCCGGGTGCAAGCTTTGTTATTTGACACCCCGAGGGTAGCTTGCATGTCGAATTCCGTTGTTCCTTGAAGCACTATGAAAGTCAAGGAGGTTAGATATCTAAGCTCCTTGAACACTATAGCGCTTTCTAGTAGAGAAATGAGGAACTTTGTGTTGGCGGAAACTCCTGAAATTAATTTTGCCATTAAGAACACGGCCTACTGAATTCAAATGGATTCTTAGACATGCCAACATAGTATGACATGGTGTCGTATTTTTGCCGCCTTTCAAAAATCACTTACCATGGCCAGGAGCGAACCTGCAAGGTTGGGGTTAGTAGACCGACACGTTGACCACTCACCCACCGTGGAAAGCTGGGTCTGTAGTAGCGTGTGTATTTGTAATTTAGGCGACGATGGGCAAAGAGGCGGCGGTGCCTTTAAGTTAAGAAGTTAGGAACCATCCCGGCATTCGGCTAGATTAAAAGTAGTTGGTTGGTTGGTTCCTTAGTTTAGGGGCTGTGACAACGCGGTCATGTAGCCCCGTGTACTTTGGGTCTGTGTAGAATTTGTCTGATAACCGGTGTTTATTGTCATGGTTGTATTAGTGTGTGTTATCTATTATTTCAGTAGTATAGATCCCTCCTGCGGCGCTCACAAGCGACCGATCGTGACAAATGAGCATTCAAATGGAAGAGAATAGACATTAGCAGTGACGAATTACACTCTAATTTCATAAATATCTATAATTTCTTTAAAAAAAGATTTTTAAAAAATGTGCGAGTTGCAGATACTGTTGCTGTAGGAAAGTACGCTCCATAATTGCTGTCCACTTCACATTTTGACCGCTGTGACGCCTGTTTCCTGTCATTTTAACAATCTGAGGTCTTTCCTTTATCATTTTGCATGGATTACAGAAACAGTAAATCAAAGGAATGAGTACTCAAATCGTATAATTCCATAAATATCGAATAACCGGTGAGTGTTATGTTGATCCAATTTTCAGTGATTGCCTTCTTAAGTTAGGGAACGTAGAACTTGGACTTGTAACTGAAATGTAAATAGTGTTCTATAATCATTTGGTTGAAATAGAAACATAATATTCTTTCTCCTTAAGTCTCTTATTATGAACCTATTGGGGAAAGTGTTGTTTATGAACACGCGAGATTTCTCGCACGGGTGCGCTAGTCTGTTTTTAGTTCAAGTAAGTAATGCAGACATTCAATTTTCAAGCAGTTCCTACTTTTGCTACCAAACGCCACCGTCAACGACAAATAGTTCTGAACTTGGTTACTAGATGCCACTGCAGTCGGCTCCTGGCGACGAACGTTGGAACCTAAGAGCGTTAGTCAAATCTAACCTATAATTTAGCTTCGCACAAGTGTAATTAGTGAAAGGTTCTTTTACATGCCATAAATGTATGACATGGGACCGCCGGCTTTACTTCCCCTCCGAAAGAAGGCATAGGCTAATGAGGGATTTTTAACGCTCTTAAAAAAATCCGACGACTTCGACCGGTGTGAACCCGTGACTCTGGGCATAGAAGCTCAGCGTTCAGTACAAGTAGTAAACCACGGAAGACCACTTCCAGAATGGCTCAGGTGGGAATCAAACCCACCTCTTCTCAGTTTTGCCTCACGAGGCTGAGTGTACCAGCCCTCAGACCAGAATTAAATTTGTTGGCAGAGCCGGGATTCAAACCCGGTCCTTCGAGGCGACAGCCAAGAATTCCAGTCGCTACACCAGGAGGTGGATACAAGAGGAAAAGTAATGGCTGAGTTAGTTGTATAATCAAAAGAGAATCTGTCCACGGTCGGTTGCGTGTTGTTCTTCAGGTGAAGAGGAGAGAGTGGATAATTAACATTAACCAAATGACTGGTGCGCCATGCCGCCTGCCAGGAAGGAGGAAGGAAGAGCAGAGAATGAGGAAGAAGGGAACGCGAGCAGGGCACGTGGTCCAGCATGAGTGACCAAGCGGAAAATGCAGAAGCTCCACAAGCGGCCACGCGCCTGACACACTGCACCCTCGACTCGCCCAACTGGCAGCCACAGCCATCTCGGTACTCGAGCATGACCGAACATACTGCTAAACAGCACTCAACCAGTACGTTATGTACTCACTGCTCCTTTATAGTATATCTCTAGAGGCATGATTTATTCGCACGAGTTTTTGAACGATTTCACGAGAAAGATGCTAATTTTCGCGTTATTTCGCGAAATAGATATCGCTGTATCGCTTTAATGAAATTCTAAAATTAATCATTAAAGGTTTCATTATTGTGGTTCTGAATTATTTATATGAACTAGCGGACCAGTGCGAGAACTCTCGCATAGTGGGTTGTGTGCGCCCCATGTGTACAGACTACCTGCCCGGCTCTAGTGCTATGCGGCTGTACGCGACACAGTTCTTGTTATTTACGTTTTATTTTTATTCTTTTGTTTATTTATTTATTTATTTGTTTTATTTATTTATGTATTTATTTATTACAGAATGCCCAATTGCTGGTAGTAATTTTATTAGAAAGTCAACATATAATATGAATATTAAAAAGTACGGTAACAATACATTTTCAGTGTTAATGTGTTCATCTACTTTATAAAGCTCAAATACCACTCACTGATTCATTCATCACGAAATCTCAGAAACCACCGAACGGATTGGAATGAAATTTGGTATGCCGCTTCCTCAAGGGCCGCAAACGCCCACTAAGAAAGGATTTTTGGATATTCAGGTTCTAAAGGGGTGTTAAGGGAGTAGACCTGCATTTCATTGAATAACAATATCTCCCGATTGGTTTCATTGGGGGATGTGATACTCGGCATATAAAGTCACCATTAAAAATAAGAAGACATGCGTCTGAGGGTTTTTCGATGTGGTGTATATTACGAGGTGAAAGGGGTGAAAAGTGGGGGATGAAGGATTCCTAACGGAGCGTGTATCTCTTAAACGACATAAGCGAGGAGTTTGAAACTCAGCGGAAAAAAATCAGCATAAAAATAAGTAAATAGGTGTTTCACCATTTTTTCATAAATCCAATTTAAGGGGCCCATGGGGAGGGGTGAAATTATGGGAAAAAACAGGTAATATGTAAAATGATACATGGCCTATGTTGTAGACAATAACACATTACATCTTTTTTGTCTCTTGCTATTTCATCATACGACGAATACTTAGGGAGTTATTAATGATTTTGTACTTTTTGGCCGGAAGTCCCAGGAATGACATAAAAATTGATTCGAATGAAATTTCAAAAAATTGTTTTTTTTAATACTTTTATTATATTTTTCACGTCTTTTAGCGTCCGAAACCAACATGATATTTTGATGTTTTTTTTTTTCGTCCCATGCATTTTTGGTTTCAGGTGATAGAATTATTTTCCACTAGGACCCATGCTTATCTATCTATTTAACTAATGTTATAACGGGATTCCAAATGTTATTGCGGGCGAAGCCGCGGGTAACAGCTAGTTTTCTATATTCTTCAACCTAAACGTATTGTTTCAGGAGTAGCTGCGTGATTCCTTTTTTGAATTTGTTTATTTCATTTGTCTGAGTTTAGGAGGTAGATTGTAAAAAGATGTACTGGCTGAATATGAAATACTATTAACACCATGTGGAGTCTATGTAAAACTGGTTTGCTAATCTTGTGTTATGGGTATGAATTTCTTTCCTGAATTTTAGTTCAATATAAATAATCATTTATAGGGCATATGTTTAAAGTTTAGATCATAGCCAAAGTGCATTTTTGTCATATTTAGCAGATTTTTATGTCATTAAATACTGCTGCTGCAATCAAACAGAAGCCAGTTCTATCAACAAAACACGAGACGAGTGTCGCCATTTGCACAGCAGGCAGACCACCTGTTCCTCCAGACTTAAGATATAACGGGCCAACGCTCTTTTCTCCCCTTCAACCTTTGCCGACTTTTGCAACCTGATGGCACGGGTGGTGCCGTTAATGCTTTGTTTCATAGCTGTTGTGTTTTCAATCATTCCCCCTCCCTCCCCCGAGTGGAGTGTCATCTCAGGCAAATGAATGGGGCCACTGAACCTTGAAGGGCTTTCCCCCTCCACATACGCCCCACCGCAACACCCAAAATGGCTGCAATATAATAACGATTGAAGGCAACAGATGAGCTCGTAGATTTTATTTCCCAGCGATTCACAGGGGAGAATTAGTGCAACTCTTTTTGTGCCAACTGCTTTTTAGCCCCCAAGAGAGATTCCCATCGAGCTTCCGCCATTGTGAAATAAACGCCAAGTCATGGCGTAAATGTAGTCCATCATTATTCATGAATAGTAAAGTCAAAACAGTGCACAAGAAGGGGCATCTTCTAAGGTATAATAGCAGAAGTTGAAAGAACGCTGAGTGTTCACTTTGTGAAAATACTGTAATAAGGATGATGATGATGATGATGATGATGATGATGTTAATAATTGATGTTTTAAGAAGCCTAACATTTAGGTTACCGGCCCCTATTGGTTTAGGTGATTAGTGAAATTGTAAACTACTATTACTATAGTTCTCTTACTTTCCTCGTTACCACGCATCGTCAATAACCATTGTTCACTGGTGACCAATAGAATGCTTCCTCTATCACTCCACGTGGAATCCACAGTTCGGTCTTGGCTGTCGGCTCGCGTGACAGGTGTCCAGTGTTGCGTACAGTTGCACACAGTTCTGTCCAGTCCCGCTGCTTGCTCTTAATGGCTACGGTGGATAGTCGAGCTGGGAAAGCCTTGGTCTTTCCGCAGACATGTAATATAAACATGGCCGCCCATCTAGGTTTCAAAGGCGAGTCGCTCGTTAACGATGAAAATTAGAGAGCTATAGCCTATAACAATAAATTATTACGAACTACACTCTTATCACTAACTTACATAGGCTACTAGAGGAGGAAATTTTAAAAATAAATAAGGAATAAGGGAAATAAAAGACAGGAAGGAAAGGAAATGTTCTCACCCTCGAAGAATGAGTGACTTGGAAGGAAGAAAAGCCATGAAAGGCAGATAGAAGAGGGAAATCGGAGAGGGTCCGCCTCAAAGACAATAGAAAAAGGATAACTTGTCTGTAGTAGTGTGTGTGTGTAGGCTATTTGTAATTCAGGAGAGTATTGGGGAGAAGGTGGCCGTGGCCTTTAAATTAGGAACCATCCCGGCATTTGTCTGGTGTGGAAGTGGGAAAACAAGGAAGATGGCTGAGGTGGGGAACGAAGTCACCTCTTTTCAGTTTTGCCTCAGGAGGCTAATTGTACCCCTTCCAGCCCTCAGACCAGAATTTAATTTCTTGGTAGAGCCGGGGATAGAATCCGGATATCTGGAGTGACAATGAAGAACGAGCTGCTAGCTGCTACACCACGACACCGAAAGGGCAGTTAAGGAAGCACAGTCCCTGACTGCGAGCACTGACATCTACTGTCGACCAAAATATTATGTGCACTCGAGTTTGAATGTTGTGAAGTAACCAATTGACCTACATAAAATCCAATAACATCATCATTTTTGTCGTTCTATTTTACGTTAGTTCATGTAGGTTTGGAATTTTTAATTTATATTTTAATATTTTTACCGCAGTTTGAACACAAAAAGTGCCCGTCTTTAAGCGTGTTTCAACCATAGGTCACATTTAAGAATTATTATCTCAAAAACCCGTCATCATATCGAATCCAAATTTTAACACAATATACATTGGAATGTTGTATAACTGGTTTATTAATTTCAAAATTTTGTGTGTTCAAGAAACAATGTTGTCATAATATTTGTAAGGTAATTTTTTCTCGGCTCGGAGTGGTTGTAAATGTAGGTTTTGGTCGCGTTGTAATCCTGTTATGCTGTATGAGTGTGAAATGCGTAAATTAATTCACCTATTTTATATCGGTTTGTATTTGTACGGGAAGATAAGACATGGTTCAGCAGCTAGCCGATACGGGGAACGCTGTACAGCGTTGCCGAGATGGAACCCATCATGCGTCATGGCGCACCTTGCTCGGAAGTGATGGGCTTGGCAACTGAGATGTCCGGGAACATCTCAGACCGTTCCATTATTCCAATGGTGGGCTCCTGGATGAAGTTTTGTACCACCGCCGCTCGATGTAGTAAGTAGGCTATATGCAAAACTTTTTTAGATGTGCACATATTGAGTGTGTTACAGTGCAGGCCTATGCGTGGGTAATAACAATATTAGGCCTACATTAAGATATTGTGTTACTGAGATGTTGTATCACTAATGGATCGGGGGTAAGTAATGTGTGTATCTTTTTGCATACTTTTGTTCAATCCGGAAACTTGTCTAATCTGAAAAAAGAAATCGGACCCTTGCGATTCCGTTTTGAGCAAGTTTTACTGTATATTTTTATTCATTCTTTGTTAGGATATCCATTTTTTAATAATTATCTCTGAGATTTAGTCATAGCAAATTATTGTTGATTGTGCTTGCCACAGTGGGTGAGTGGTTATCGTGTCAGACTACCAACCCTACTCCTGGCCGTGGTAAGTGATTTTTGAAAGGCGACAAAAATCACGATACGCAATGGCATACGTTGTTTGCATGTTAAAGAACCCATTTGAATCCAGTAGGCCATGTTCATAATGGCAAAATTAATCTTGGGATTTTTCACCAACACAAAGTTCCTCCTTTCTCTACTAGAAAGCGCTATAGCGTGAAGGAGCTTAGACATCTAACCTACTTGACTTTCATAGCACTCCATGGAACGACAAAATTTGACATGCAAGCTCCCCTCTGGGCGTCAAAAACAAAGGTTGCACTTGGCACCCGAGGGTGTACGATATTATTATTATTATTATTATTATTATTATTATTATTATTATTATTATTATTATTGTTATTATTAGACTATTATTATTAAATTGTTGTTTGTAATCAGTAGTCTAATTTATAGATTTTACACATTGACATCTTAATTAATATTCTTAATTGAACTTTTGGCTGATGAAGGCTTCATTGTTAAGCCGAAACATGTACAAGAAGGGTAATTCCAAGAACCAGACAAGTCCAAATATTAAATTGTTCAGAAAATAAATAACAGTATATCTTCATTTGTGCTGAATGAAATAAAAAATATTGCTTTTAGACCTACGATTGTATTGTCTCACTAACACTTTTACAATTCACATAAAGTAAATATAGGCAGCTTCGGTGGCGTATTTGGTAGCACGATGAGCTTCTATGCCCAAGATCGCGGGTTCAAACCCGGCCGAAGTCATCGGATATTTATGAGCGCTAAAATTCCCTTCGGAGGGGAAGTAAAGCCGGCGGTCCCATGTCATAGATTTATGGCATGTTAAAGAACCTTCCACTAATTACGCCTGTGTGAAACTAAATTATAGTTAAACATTTGACAAACGCTCTTAGGTTCCTACGTTCGTCACCAGGAGCCGACTGCGATGGTGTCTGGTAATCAAGTTCTGAACTAGTAGTCGTTGACGGTGGCGTTTGGCGGCAAAAGTATGAACTACTTGAAAAAATGCAATGGCTGCAGTCCTTACTTGAATTGAAAACAGAAACACAATACAGTCGCCACAATTAACACACACCCAAAGTACACGGGGCTATATGACCGCGTTGTCGCAGCCCCTAAACTAAGGAACCAACCAACTAAAGTAAATATATATTTAAGAGGATAGTTGAGAAAACCTAATAAAAAACCTTTGGTCTAGTCTGGTTTTACTGAAATCTTAGTTGAATACAAAATATATATATATACAGTATATATAAATCCTCAAATACGATTATTTATTATGTAAATCCTAACAAAGTACAAATCATTATTGAATGCCAAATATTCCAGGTAATTAATTATCTTGAAAAAGCTTTGAAAAACATTCGATTTGTCTTTTCTTTGTAGAATCCCCAATATTTCACACTTGTATTTAACCCGACTCGTCTGCATTTTGGAGACAGCAATCTATAAAGCTCAATGTTTGTCTCTCTGTTTGTCTGTCTGTCTGTCTGTCTGTCTGTTATTTATACAAATCTACACCGTTTCACCGATCTGAACCAAAATTTGTACACTTAACCTTTGGAACCCTGTGGGTAACCCTGTCTACATTAAATTTCGGACAGACCACTCCATTCCCTGCATTTAGTCCCTTTGTCAAAAATCTACACCGTTTCGCCGGTCTGAACCAAAATTTGTATACTTACACTTTAGAACCCGACGAGTAACACTGTCTACATTAAATTTCGGACAGACCACTCCATTCCCTGCCTTTAGTCCCTTTGTCAAAAATCTACACCGTTTCGCCGATCTGAACCAAAATTTGTATACTTACACTTTAGAACCCTGCGGGTAAACCTGTCAACGTTAAATTTCGGACAGACCACTCCATTCCCTGCATTTAGGCCCTTTGTCAAAAAACTACACCGTTTCGCCGGTCTGAACCAAAATTTGTATACTTACACTTTAGAACCCGACGAGTAACACTGTCTACTTTAAATTTCGAACAGACACCACCATTCCCTGCATTTAGGCCCTTTGGAAAAAATCTACACCGTTTCGCCGATCTGAACCAAAATTTGTATACTTACACTTTAGAACCCGACGAGTAACACTGTCTACTTTAAATTTCGAATAGACCACTCCGTTCCCTGCATTTAGGCCCTTTGGCAAAATTCTACACCGTTTTACCGATCTGAACCATAATTTGTATACTTACCCTTTGGAACCCTGCGGGTTACACTGTCCACTTTAAATTTCGGACAGACCACTCCATTCCCTGCATTTAGGCCCTTGGCACAAATCTACACCGTTTCACCGATCTCCACCAAATTTTGTATACTTGCCCCATGGAACCCAACGAGTACTTCGGTGAAACTGCGTGGGACCAGAAAATCACGTTTTAAAGCCCTTGAACCAATCGTGTCAGAAGTTAAGCAACACCACATTCTTCCCCGCCTGTGAATTTTAAAATATGTCTTTCTATTAGTTTCTAAGTTTGATGAACCAGTTCTGTAGTAGCAGTCATCTCACCACATAAAGTCTTGCTCAATAGTGATAGTGTATGTATGTCCCCTATGCGTTCATATACCATTAATCCGATTGCGAAGAAGCTTGGGTGAGTTGTTGTGTGGATTGCAGGGAAGGTTTCTGCCTACAAATTATTTATGTAACACAAAAGGGTGATAGACATAACAGGAAGTTTTAAATACCATAGTAACCCAATTGCACAATGCCGTGGATTCCAGGAAAGGTTTCTAGCAACAAATAATTTATGTAACACAGAAGGGTGAGAGGCTTAACAGGAAGTTTTAAATACCACCATAACCCAATTGCACAATGCCAGTTGTGATGATGATGATGATAATTGTTGTTTTAAGGGGCCTAACATCGAGGTTAGCGACCCCTAATGGTTTGGCGGATCGTGAAATTGAAACTACAACTAAAACTAACTACAAAACATACGGGCTAGAAGAAGATAAGGACAAAAGAAAGTTATAAGGGAAATAAAAGACAGGAGGAAAGAAAATGCCCTCAACCCTGGATAAATGAGAATTGAGGGACTTGGAAGGAAGGAGAGCCACGAAAGGCAGATAGGAAGAGGAAAGAGGAGAGGGTCCGCCCCAAACGCAAAGGAAAAAAGGGGTAAAACCGGACCCAGCTCAGGAATCCCTCGGGGTTGCCAGCTCCCGAACTCACCAGCCATGATCCCTTGAGGGTGTAGCACTATCTAGAGTGCACCAGAAGTGGTGGGCTACACACACCCTGCCTCCTTGGGAGCCTTGAACAGAAGACAGGAGATATTATGAAAAGAAAAAGAAAGCTGACCCCTCGAAGAATGAGCTTATCAGGAAAGATGAGACAAGGGCCAATTAAGGCGGGAAAGTGAAAGACTCCCTAGGCCTCGGATACCCTAATACCGTCGGGGTCGGAAGTGAACAAGAGTTGACCAAGGGAGGCCGACAGGAAAGAGAACTGAAAGGAGCCCGGCACCTGTAAGTAGAAGCAATGTCGGACTGAGCTGGATCCCGTGGTCACTAACCCACGTCCCACAAGTTGTGAGACCCTGGGTGGGGAGGAGGTTGGGGGGAGGGGCAGTTGCTGATTCATCGCGAGGTGACATGAGAAGACTGTCCAGGGCCCGTCGCATCTGGTATTGCTGACTATGCTGATGTTCATACAGGACCGTTGCTCAAACCACTGTGGTGTTACGAAAGAGTGAGTGTTTCACCAGTACGATCCTCTCAGGTCCGTGCAGTTGGGACCCGAGCAGTACGTCATAAGCTCTTTCACTATAGTGCGTCTCTGCCTTAAAAGACAGTATGGAATTAAATGTAGTATTTGCCTCTCACTCGTAATCCTATGTCCTGCAATTAGCTTCGTCCTTTTCTACCCCCAGGGATGTTGCCGTTTCCCAATGATTGAAGGTGACCAATCTAAGAAAATGTTTCCGTAGTCTTATATAGAATTTTTCTAAGACACTATGCGACAAAAGACGACACGATTGATCTCTACTTTTCTAACAGCCAATGAGATATAGTCCCTAGACAGTGTTTGCTGTTTCACATACTTCTCATTCTAATCATATTTTTCAATTCGTTTGTAAATTACATGTGTCAGTACTGTAGTTAATAAATAGCCGTTTCCCTATGCATTATTATCATTATCATTACGGGAAAATGACCTGAATGTTATGTCCATTATACTGTACTACTTATCACCCCCACTACCACCACCACAAAAAGTTATATTTTTAAAATATTTTTTTTTCTTTTAGTTTAAGTATCATGTGCCAGTTCTGTAGTAGTATTCATTATCATCCATAAAACAAGTTAATCTACCGGGAGAAGCCGGGCACTACTGCTAGTAATATCTATAAGCAGAGCTGGTCTTGCAGAGGAAGAAGATGTATTTATCCCAAAAAGTCATTTTTTGGACTTGTTTGTTTTTTGGAAAGAACGCTTCAATTGAACATTTGAATAAATGTTCAACAATTGAGTCGTTGTTTCTTAATTTGTATTGATTGATGTAGTATCATGTATATTATTTCAGCAGTATAGATACCTCCTGCGGCGCACATAAGCTACCAATCGTGACAAATGAGGATTCAAATGAAAGAGAATAGGCATTAACAGTGACGAATTGCATTCTAATTTCATAAATATAAATTTTTGTAAGAAGTGTGTGATTTACAAATACTGTTGCTTTAGGAAAATACACGACATCATTGCTGCTCATTTCGCATTTCGGCCGTAGGGACGCCTGTTTCAGGTCCAAACTATTAAACGTTGATTTATTTACAGGTTCAATCAATGGACTCAGCACACAAATGACATTAGCGGTGACGAATTGCATTCTAATTTCATAAATATCGATTTTTGTAAGAAGTGTGCGATTTGCAAATACTGATGCTCTAACATGCTGCAATTAAGTCTCTCATTATAAACCTATTGCGAGATTTCTCGAAAGGGTCCGCTAGTTATCTATTAATCAATACAGTAAATATCATACATTCTCCTAACATGGTAAATGTTATTGGTTTTTGAAAATCTCAATTAAAGTCCTATAAAATTGCTATTAAATTTAATGAAGGGGTGAAGGAGAAGATCCTTATATTGTAGACGGATTTTCCCAATCGCTTGGGTCCGTGTGTGGCACGGAAGGTCAGTAGACCGGATCAGACTGCCCCAGGCTGCATCGTGCGTCTCGCCACCCCCAACAGCATATGGCAGACTGCTCATCCTCATCCTCTCCCCCGCCCAGGTTAGCTCGTGCCCAGTGTTCTGTTTCCCATACATTAAGTACAATGGGCAAGGCACAAAGTCAGACGCGTGCCGTTAGGTGCGAAAATAAACCCCGCAAGGGTCGTGAGGGATGATTAATAATAATTGCTCCGTCTTTTGTGAGAGTATCCAGTTGTGTTGTCGAGAAAATAATAAATGCCACCCAAGAGATTGTATTGCAGTTTATAAGATATCAGTGCGTTATTTTGACAAATATTTTTTTCTTGAAATGAGCAGCTCGGTTGGTTGGTTCTTAAGTTTAGGGGCTGCGACAACGCGGTCATGTAGCCCCGTGTACTTTGGGTGTGTGTAGAATCTGTCTGATAACCGGTGTTAATTGTGATGACTGTATAGTGTGTGTTATCTGTTGTTTTTTTTTAATTCAAGAAAGGACTGCGGACTTTTGAATTTTTCAAATAGTTCCTACTTTTGCTGCCAAACGCCACCGTTAACGACTACTAGTTCAGAACTTAGCTACCAGACGCCACCGCAGTCGGCTCTTGGCAACGAACGTAGAAACCTAAGAGCGTTGTTTACATTCTTAACCTATACAATTTAGCTTCACACAGATGTAATTTAGTGGAAGGTTCTTTAACATGCCATAAATCTATGACATGGGACCGCTGGCTTTACTTCCCCTCCGAAGGAAGGCATACTGAGGGATTATTAACACTCTTAAAAAATCCGACGACTTCGGCCGGGTTTGAACCCGCGATCTTGGGCATAGAAGCTCAGCATGCTACCAACTAAGCCACCGAAGCCGCCGAAATGAGCAGCTTGAACTATTTATTGATCTCAGGACGAAATCCTCTGATCCTAATCTCAACGAAAAGGCTCGTGACAATATTGTGGTTTGCGGACACCTCGAGGTCTGCAGTCACATCTTTGACGTCCATAACAGTTCTTTGCGGTCGCGTGCTGGTTCTGTTGTTTTAAAAACTGTTCTGTAATTAAAGAGAATCAGTCTCTTTGCATTATAAGTGTAGTTTGTGGTTCTTACTCTTATTTACTCTGCTGGCACCACAAACCGCAGTCGGTCCTTGGCCTCGTCCAGTAGCCTCCTCCAATTCGTTCTGTACTTGGCATCTTCCTCTCGCGCTCCTAGTAGCTGGATGTCCTTGGCTACCTGGTCTCTCCATCTCATTATTGGTCTGCCTGTAGGTCTTCGTCCGTCTGGCTTTTTCTCATACACTTCTCGCAGTCTAGATCCTCTTCTAGTATTTTAATTACAAAATGATTGAATTCTGTATTTAGCGTTTTGTAGCATGTAGGCCTACTGTATGATTTTCATAATTTGCTTTGTGTAGGACATTTTTTACAGATGACCATTTTGTTCAATATTATATCAATTATGACTGAAAGAGTAGACTATAAACTAACAGGAATTAACTTTATTCGGCTTTTCCCAATTAATTAGTGTCACCGGAGCCAACCGGGCTCATTTTGGTTTTGGCCGGGGATTTAAGGCCGGATGCCCTTCATGACGTCACGTGATTTTTCAGGTGAAAATTCCACCCCGCTGTCACCGGAATTCGAACTCTGGCTACCCAGGTGAAAGACGAGCAACAAAGACACTGCGCCATCACACTCCCCTTATAAACTAACAGGAATAATTTTATTAACTTACATCTAATGTCAATAAAATTGAAATAATAATATTAATTAATTAAACTAGATTTTGGCGTATTATGACCCTAGTCGGTAATTGGTTTTTAAAAGAAACCATCACAATTGCGAGCCAAGTTGATAATTATACGGATTTTTACCTTTGAAAAATTAATAAAACAATATATCAAAATAGTTTAAAAACCAGATCTTTAACAATAATTAAGTAGGGGGGTAAGGCGGTTTCTAACTCCCCCCACCACCTCTCCCTCTGACGTCACATACTAACCCGCAATACATTCAGGGGCAAAGCCAATATCTCGTCAACCCATGGTCCGATTTTGACAAATGAGGTGTCGTTGGACTCGGGTTGACGCCCTCTTTCCAATGGACCACTCATTTCAACCCCTAAATAAAACCTACCCCTACTAGGGGGTGAAATTGTAATTTTTTAGTGAAAGCCTCTTTTCAAATGGGACATGTATAAGGTGCGCTGCTAAAATGAACTTAAATGTTGTTGCTCATATCGCGCATGCGTTTTTCTGGCTGCCGCTATGGATGAACATTTTTGTTTTTGTTTTGTACGCATGCGCACTTGGGATTTTTGTAAGAGGGCGAGCTCTTTGAAAAAAAAATGATTGATAAGAAGAGGTTTTGGTGGTGAGGAGAGAACCAGATAGTCGCCTACTTTCCTACGACGTTTGCCGATATCTCTCGAACGCAAGGTCGGATTTGGACGTGTGACGTGTCAAATCGCTTGTCTCAAAGCCCTATATATGTTATTAATAGGTTAAAGTTTTGAGAATGAGGGAAACAGGCGTTTTGGGGTAAAATTATGATTTTAGACTTTTTCTGATATTTCACGAATGCCTGGTCGGATTTGGTCCTATGACGTGTCAAATGGCTTGTCTCGAAACCCTCTTTATTTTGGTAATAGGTTAAAGTTTTTGAGAATGAGGGAAACAGAATTTTTTGTTGTAAAACCGTGATTTTAGACTTTTTGTTATATCTCACAAACCAATAACGCCAGAGACGTATACGAGGGGTCGTAGGACTCGGGGTGACGCCCCTCCCCTATCTCCCTTTCGAATATAGTATTTATGTTTAAAAAAATGCGAAAGAGCCTAACGACACTTATGTTGAAAACATTTCAGTTTTTAAAACTTTTCTTAAATTTGTCTAAAATGTTCATGACGAGTGGTTGTAGATAGAAAGAGACGATACTACTGGACACGTGTTTCAACGAAGCTATTACTGGCCACGGTGGTGATATACCAATACAGTATTCGCTATTTCGATGAGACGGCGGGTCGAGGGTTCGTTTTCTGATTTTTCCTATGATGGAATTCCTAATTCCTAAACCCCCTGAAGGGGGTCTTTAACGTGTAAACGATTATGAGTGACATGACAAATGATAATTCCTTGATTCGATGAAGTTGGCTTTAGATAGAACAAACAGAACTTGGTTATATGTTGCTTGAAGTGAGTATAGAAAACAAACTTGCTGGGGCAGACTGACAGGATGTGAATGTTATTTGATCTTATTGGAATGCATTGACTTGACAGGGCAACGAAAAAAGCACAGAGATGCTGAGGACACTTGAAGGTCAAACGATATGGCAACTATGGTGGGAGGGGGAAGCGAGGATGATGTCGCCGATCATGTTCAATGGATGAATTTATATTTTGCGAAGCATTGTTCGGAGAGGGTCATGGGACGACTTGTTTTAAGGGTATTTATTTTTTCGATGTTTCCTATGGTGGACTCATTGATTGAAATAATCCAAAACTGCTAGGGCATGGCCTTGAGATTTTATAAACCGATAATGGGATTTTGACATACAAGATCCACTCAGAACTTGACATGATGTCATTCTTTTTATGGCTTATGAATTTCCCCAAAAAAGACCCAAAACAACAAGATCATGGACTTTTGCTTTTCTTAATATATTGCAAACCCATAATGTAAGATGTTTACTGTGAGTGACGAAATCTAGCTAGGTAACGAAAGAATTATTGTAGGATATATGTATGGTGACTGACACGTCTTTGACCATTGGAACTTGTTTTCAGATCTGACTGTAGTACATAGGGAGTATAGGTTGTAGGCATGGATTGACAAACGGTGCACACAAAATTCAATTTATCGATTCAAGAATTAAGAGTAGACTATCATTAATTAATTGGTTAAAGAGTGTAGCTAAAAATAAAAAAATAGTGACTACATTAAACTAAACTGAACCAAGTCGAATCAAACCCAACCGAACCAAACCAAGCCTAAAGCAAACCAAACCTAATCAAGAACAAGCCAAGGGCTTAAGTGTAAAACTTGTGGGGGAATGCAGTCATTGGCAATGTCCAAAGGAAGGGATAACGCTCTACCTCTAGAGGGTAAGGTAAAGCTAGCGCATGGTGCTAATGCATATTCCCAAGTACATGAACCACACACACACACAACTATCCTATGCTGTTTTTATGAGTTAACTGTTAAAACTTACTCAGTGGTTAGTGAGCAAGATGGTCGCTACACACAACAAGCTTTAAATACTTGAGGCTAATAATCTATACACACACACACACACACGCTTGTTCTAAACTAAACTGTCTTGCTGGCAGTGCTCACACAGTAGGCAAATGACAGAAATGCTTGGCTAACAGAAATACAATCATTTTCGTTTGTCTAATGTTACCAGCTAACCATTACATGCTATAGTGGTGAGCACATGTGCCTCTTGCACTGGAGATCGTAACTCGATTTCTAGCTCTAAGGCCTAGAATGAATCAAACTAAGAAAGAAGGGTATGGTGACGCAGTGGTTAAACTGTTAGCCTTTCACTAAGGTAGACTAGGGTTTGATTTTAGGTTAATATACATGTCATAAACAAACAAACAAACAAACAAACAAACAAAAAAAGCAGAGATAATGTTTAAAACTGATTACACTTGTCTCTTTTTAAATTATTACTTAGATTGCAAATACAAAGGTGGACTGGGTTTGATATTCAGTTAATGCTGCCTATCGCATACTAGCCTGTAAGAAAGCCAAACAAGCAAAAGGCGTAGGTAGAGCAGTGGTAAAATCGCTATGTGTAGAGAACTACCTAACGGTTTTATGAACTGGCAATGGTATGTCGCATAAACAGTGCAGGATACAATCCAGCAACCATAATTTGTATCTTGTGGAGCAGAGAAAACATATATATAGAGAAAGATATAGAAAGCTAGTGTATGTATGGGTAGCATTGATAATTTGACCAGAGAAAATACGATGAGGTAGGGTGGGGAGAGGGAGAATTAACACTTATATATGAATGAATGGTAAATAGTATTTTAGTTTTTTTTCCCCAATAGTTTTGTTTTTTAAATGCAGTGGTAGATAGTCGTTATTTTGTAAAACATTCTTACTTGCAGTAGTAATAAGACTCTATGGTTTCGCTAACACATAGATAGACTGTATTATTGCCATGGTCAAGCACTCACATTAAGATCATTTACAAAATCATAAAATGAAAAATAAAAAATCTTGTTTTGGAAATATCGTTTTTCAACATACACAAAATAAATATATAAAAAATTTGTAAACAGCAAAATGGAAAATCCATGGTCAAGCACTCACATTAAGATCATTTACAAAATCATAAAATGAAAAATAAAAATCTTGTTTTGGAAATATCGATTTTTTTCAACATACACAAAATAAATATATAAAAAATTTGTAAACAGCAAAATGGAAAATCCATGTTTCCATATAGACAAAATTTAAAAACCTTAAACGGACATTTAAGAAAATATATATAAATGGGAAATTGACAAATGTGTAAATATGAAAATGGAAAAATCCATGTTTCCATATCATGAAATTGAAAAACATCAAACTGTCATTTTAAAAAATGCAAATGGAAAATTGACAAATTGCAATGTGTGAAATGTGAAATTGAACAAATGGCTATCATTATTTAAAAAAAAAAAGAACATGGTGCTCTATGGTTGAGGTGTGAATCAAACCCTTTCTACTTATTTGGACCACCCGAGACTGAGTAGACTAGTTTAAGTTGTCATACCACTTTTAAAAGTTTGTGTTAAATCTAGGAATTGAACCCAAGAGCTTGTAGGGGAGATCAAAGGTTATAATATGTTAAACAGATAGCCTTGAATGAAGGGTGTGGTAGCTATATAGAGATGAGACGTTTCGCTCGGGGCAGGGAGGCATGGAGATCTGCATCAAACCAGTCAAAGGACTAAAGACTCAAACAACAACATGTACGTTCACCAAAATAATGTTGTGTAACGGTAAATGTTAGTCAACGAACAGTAATGCATTACTAAAACCCATGACACGATACCTAAGAGCTTTTCTAAAATGATTTTAAAATGCCTTTAACCCTATATTGAACACCCAGTTCACAAAACTCATAACTGCAATGTTATGGTAAAACAAAACAAAATCTATATTTCAAAACAAACAAGTGGTTTAGTCAATGTATACTGGAAAAAGTTTTGTAAACACTCAAGTCCTCAAGACCAATTAAATTAGTAACTGTCAGGTTGGCCGAGTGGTTAAGGTGTTTGACTTAAGATCAAATTTCTGTATAAGGAAGCAAGGGTTCGAATCCCTTACCTGACATAACTATTGCCTTAACATGGCTTGGCCACACTGTATTATTATGATACTCAGTACACAAACCATAGATATAGTGTATTGTTTAAGGCCACTCTCTTTCTGAACATAGTCAGAGACTGTTGATGGTTAACAATTGTATTAATAGTGGGACATGGGGATAGCAATTAAGAAAAAACAGCCAATACCCATACAATATTTTTATTCATTTTAGTTTTTTTTTACAATAGTTACACACTGAATACAACTTTTTATCTCTTTACCATTGTTTGATATAGATTTTAAACACAACGCTTGTTGTAGATCCTTTTACAACTTTTTTTAGGTACTCTTGTTCTTAAAAACTGGGGAAGCCGCAATGGTTTTATAGACATTAAACCCTCATTCTCTTCTTTTTCATTATTATTATTATCATTATTATAAATATTATCTTTATAATTATTATAGTCATTGTCACCATCATTATCATCATCATCATCATCCTCAACATCACTAGAACTATCCAATTCCATTTTTTCCTTTTCAAAAGGGATTTCTTGAAGAGTCTGTGTTGCTTTTGATAGTGTTACGGGTTTATTGAACGTTGACAACTGTCCTAACATGACTTTTTGAGGAGATAAATGTTTTTTCATAAGGAAGTCACTATGTTGAGTAACACTATGTTTTTGTCGGACTTGCTTTTTCTTGTTCTTTTGATCATGTTTTGTTAACACTAACGGTGTTTCATTTGGTATACCACATTGATGAGTACCCACACTTAAGACCTCACCATGTTTACTTTTTAGATGACCTAGACATTTTGTTGTTCTTTGTTTTGAGCACTGCCAAAATATGATGCCATTCGCATTTTCTCGCTTATAGTTATAAGAGTACCCATGATACAGGGCACGTGGTTTACCTTTATTGGTTATAGTATATTCCATAGTAGTCACTGACTTGTATAGTCGATCCGCCTACTACAAAGGTCTGAACACTTGTGGTGAAAGAATGATGTTGTGTTGACGTTTTATGCAGGATAATGTTGGTGGCATATGTGGGTGGCTTATGTTGATGACATGTGTTGTTGGCTGATTTTGGTGGCTTATGTTGATGGTTTATGGTGGTGGCTTATGTTGATGGCTTATGTTGGTGGCTTATGTTGATGACATATGTTGGTGACTTATGTTGATAGCTTATGTTGGTGGCTAATGTTGATGACATATGTTGTTGGCTTATGGTGGTGGCTTATGTTGATGGTATATGTTGCTGGCCTATGTTGATGGTTTATGTTAATGGCTTAGGTTAATATCTTAGGTTGATGGCATAAGTTGATGGCTTATGTTGGTGGCTTATGGTGGTGGCTTATGCTGGTGGCTTATGCTAGTGGCTTATGGTGGTGGTTTATGGTGGTGGCTTATGTTGATGACATATGTTGGTGGCTTAAGTTGGTGGCTTATGGTGGTGGCTTATGGTGGTGGGTTATGGTGGTGGATTATGGTGGCTTATAGTGGTGACTTATGGTGGTGGTTTATGGTGGTGGCTTATGTTGATGACATATGTTGGTGGCTTATGGTGGCTTATGGTGGTGATTTATAGTGGTGGCCTATGTTGGTGGCTTATTTTTGGTGGTTTACGTTAATACCTTATTTGTAATGGCTTATTTAACAAGTTATTGTTGTCAATGTATTTAGAGGATTTTTCTCTTGGTTTTGAAAAGTATCTCAACTCTTTTTTATGGTAGCATAATGCTTACCGCCATGTTTGTAAGCAACAACAACACACTAAAATTCCAAGAATCCAAAGTACTCTAAGGTTAATGATTGTCTCTCAACTCCATTCAACGTCTAGTCAAAAAACATTATATATTTTTCACATTTTACAAAAAAGTAAATTGGGAAAGTAAGCTATATGTTTAAACTAAAAATCATATCAAATCATATGCTAACTCCAACACCTACGTCTACCCCAATCTCAGTCAAAAAAATATAATATTCTTCAAATTTTTCCAAAACAGTATTTGGAAAGTAGGCCATATTTTGAAAACTAATCATCCTATAAAGTCATATATATATATATATACTGAAACCAATGGCTTTTATATCCTTAATCTTAAGAACAAAATATGGAATTTTTGACATTTTTTCCAAAAATGTTCATTTTAAAACGGGGCTATATTTTGGAAACTAGGAATTTTACAAGAAAGTTTGTTTAACGTAAATGGCAGGTATTTACCCCCACTACCCGCAAACCAAGTCCCAGGTCTCTGGGGAAAAATCCAAAAAAAGTTCAATTTGGAAAGTAGGCAATATTTTGAAAACTAATCATCCTAAAAAGTCATATATAGACTCAAACCAATGGCTTTTATGTCCTTAATTGGTAGAACAAAACTTAACATTTTTTCAGTTTTTCCAAAAAAGTCCAATTTTCAAAAATTGTCTATATTTTGGGAACTAAGAATTTTACAAAAAAGTTTGTTTAACGAAAATGAAAGGTCTTTACCCCCCTCTACCCAAAACATAAATTTCAGGTCCCTAGGACAAAAACTGTGCAGTATATATATATATATATATTTTTTGGGTAGAGGGGGGTAAAAACCTTTCATTTTCGTTAAACAAACTTTTTTGTAAAATTCTTAGTTCCCAAAATATAGACAATTTTTGAAAATTGGACTTTTTTGGAAAAACTGAAAAAATGTTAAGTTTTGTTCTACCAATTAAGGACATAAAAGCCATTGGTTTGAGTCTATATATGACTTTTTAGGATGATTAGTTTTCAAAATATTGCCTACTTTCCAAATTGAACTTTTTTTGGATTTTTCCCCAGAGACCTGGGACTTGGTTTGCGGGTAGTGGGGGTAAATACCTGCCATTTACGTTAAACAAACTTTCTTGTAAAATTCCTAGTTTCCAAAATATAGCCCCGTTTTAAAATGAACATTTTTGGAAAAAATGTCAAAAATTCCATATTTTGTTCTTAAGATTAAGGATATAAAAGCCATTGGTTTCAGTATATATATATATATATGACTTTATAGGATGATTAGTTTTCAAAATATGGCCTACTTTCCAAATACTGTTTTGGAAAAATTTGAAGAATATTATATTTTTTTGACTGAGATTGGGGTAGACGTAGGTGTTGGAGTTAGCATATGATTTGATATGATTTTTAGTTTAAACATATAGCTTACTTTCCCAATTTACTTTTTTGTAAAATGTGAAAAATATATAATGTTTTTTGACTAGACGTTGAATGGAGTTGAGAGACAATCATTAACCTTAGAGTACTTTGGATTCTTGGAATTTTAGTGTGTTGTTGTTGCTTACAAACATGGCGGTAAGCATTATGCTACCATAAAAAAGAGTTGAGATACTTTTCAAAACCAAGAGAAAAATCCTCTAAATACATTGACAACAATAACTTGTTAAATAAGCCATTACAAATAAGGTATTAACGTAAACCACCAAAAATAAGCCACCAACATAGGCCACCACTATAAATCACCACCATAAGCCACCATAAGCCACCAACATATGTCATCAACATAAGCCACCACCATAAACCACCACCATAAGTCACCACTATAAGCCACCATAATCCACCACCATAACCCACCACCATAAGCCACCACCATAAGCCACCAACTTAAGCCACCAACATATGTCATCAACATAAGCCACCACCATAAACCACCACCATAAGCCACTAGCATAAGCCACCAGCATAAGCCACCACCATAAGCCACCAACATAAGCCATCAACTTATGCCATCAACCTAAGATATTAACCTAAGCCATTAACATAAACCATCAACATAGGCCAGCAACATATACCATCAACATAAGCCACCACCATAAGCCAACAACATATGTCATCAACATTAGCCACCAACATAAGCTATCAACATAAGTCACCAACATATGTCATCAACATAAGCCACCAACATAAGCCATCAACATAAGCCACCACCATAAACCATCAACATAAGCCACCAAAATCAGCCAACAACACATGTCATCAACATAAGCCACCCACATATGCCACCAACATTATCCTGCATAAAACGTCAACACAACATCATTCTTTCACCACAAGTGTTCAGACCTTTGTAGTAGGCGGATCGACTATACAAGTCAGTGACTACTATGGAATATACTATAACCAATAAAGGTAAACCACGTGCCCTGTATCATGGGTACTCTTATAACTATAAGCGAGAAAATGCGAATGGCATCATATTTTGGCAGTGCTCAAAACAAAGAACAACAAAATGTCTAGGTCATCTAAAAAGTAAACATGGTGAGGTCTTAAGTGTGGGTACTCATCAATGTGGTATACCAAATGAAACACCGTTAGTGTTAACAAAACATGATCAAAAGAACAAGAAAAAGCAAGTCCGACAAAAACATAGTGTTACTCAACATAGTGACTTCCTTATGAAAAAACATTTATCTCCTCAAAAAGTCATGTTAGGACAGTTGTCAACGTTCAATAAACCCGTAACACTATCAAAAGCAACACAGACTCTTCAAGAAATCCCTTTTGAAAAGGAAAAAATGGAATTGGATAGTTCTAGTGATGTTGAGGATGATGATGATGATGATAATGATGGTGACAATGACTATAATAATTATAAAGATAATATTTATAATAATGATAATAATAATAATGAAAAAGAAGAGAATGAGGGTTTAATGTCTATAAAACCATTGCGGCTTCCCCAGTTTTTAAGAACAAGAGTACCTAAAAAAAGTTGTAAAAGGATCTACAACAAGCGTTGTGTTTAAAATCTATATCAAACAATGGTAAAGAGATAAAAAGTTGTATTCAGTGTGTAACTATTGTAAAAAAAAACTAAAATGAATAAAAATATTGTATGGGTATTGGCTGTTTTTTCTTAATTGCTATCCCCATGTCCCACTATTAATACAATTGTTAACCATCAACAGTCTCTGACTATGTTCAGAAAGAGAGTGGCCTTAAACAATACACTATATCTATGGTTTGTGTACTGAGTATCATAATAATACAGTGTGGCCAAGCCATGTTAAGGCAATAGTTATGTCAGGTAAGGGATTCGAACCCTTGCTTCCTTATACAGAAATTTGATCTTAAGTCAAACACCTTAACCACTCGGCCAACCTGACAGTTACTAATTTAATTGGTCTTGAGGACTTGAGTGTTTACAAAACTTTTTCCAGTATACATTGACTAAACCACTTGTTTGTTTTGAAATATAGATTTTGTTTTGTTTTACCATAACATTGCAGTTATGAGTTTTGTGAACTGGGTGTTCAATATAGGGTTAAAGGCATTTTAAAATCATTTTAGAAAAGCTCTTAGGTATCGTGTCATGGGTTTTAGTAATGCATTACTGTTCGTTGACTAACATTTACCGTTACACAACATTATTTTGGTGAACGTACATGTTGTTGTTTGAGTCTTTAGTCCTTTGACTGGTTTGATGCAGATCTCCATGCCTCCCTGCCCCGAGCGAAACGTCTCATCTCTATATAGCTACCACACCCTTCATTCAAGGCTATCTGTTTAACATATTATAACCTTTGATCTCCCCTACAAGCTCTTGGGTTCAATTCCTAGATTTAACACAAACTTTTAAAAGTGGTATGACAACTTAAACTAGTCTACTCAGTCTCGGGTGGTCCAAATAAGTAGAAAGGGTTTGATTCACACCTCAACCATAGAGCACCATGTTCTTTTTTTTTTTAAATAATGATAGCCATTTGTTCAATTTCACATTTCACACATTGCAATTTGTCAATTTTCCATTTGCATTTTTTAAAATGACAGTTTGATGTTTTTCAATTTCATGATATGGAAACATGGATTTTTCCATTTTCATATTTACACATTTGTCAATTTCCCATTTATATATATTTTCTTAAATGTCCGTTTAAGGTTTTTAAATTTTGTCTATATGGAAACATGGATTTTCCATTTTGCTGTTTACAAATTTTTTATATATTTATTTTGTGTATGTTGAAAAAAATCGATATTTCCAAAACAAGATTTTTATTTTTCATTTTATGATTTTGTAAATGATCTTAATGTGAGTGCTTGACCATGGATTTTCCATTTTGCTGTTTACAAATTTTTTATATATTTATTTTGTGTATGTTGAAAAACGATATTTCCAAAACAAGATTTTTTATTTTTCATTTTATGATTTTGTAAATGATCTTAATGTGAGTGCTTGACCATGGCAATAATACAGTCTATCTATGTGTTAGCGAAACCATAGAGTCTTATTACTACTGCAAGTAAGAATGTTTTACAAAATAACGACTATCTACCACTGCATTTAAAAAACAAAACTATTGGGGAAAAAAAACTAAAATACTATTTACCATTCATTCATATATAAGTGTTAATTCTCCCTCTCCCCACCCTACCTCATCGTATTTTCTCTGGTCAAATTATCAATGCTACCCATACATACACTAGCTTTCTATATCTTTCTCTATATATATGTTTTCTCTGCTCCACAAGATACAAATTATGGTTGCTGGATTGTATCCTGCACTGTTTATGCGACATACCATTGCCAGTTCATAAAACCGTTAGGTAGTTCTCTACACATAGCGATTTTACCACTGCTCTACCTACGCCTTTTGCTTGTTTGGCTTTCTTACAGGCTAGTATGCGATAGGCAGCATTAACTGAATATCAAACCCAGTCCACCTTTGTATTTGCAATCTAAGTAATAATTTAAAAAGAGACAAGTGTAATCAGTTTTAAACATTATCTCTGCTTTTTTTGTTTGTTTGTTTGTTTGTTTGTTTGTTTATGACATGTATATTAACCTAAAATCAAACCCTAGTCTACCTTAGTGAAAGGCTAACAGTTTAACCACTGCGTCACCATACCCTTCTTTCTTAGTTTGATTCATTCTAGGCCTTAGAGCTAGAAATCGAGTTACGATCTCCAGTGCAAGAGGCACATGTGCTCACCACTATAGCATGTAATGGTTAGCTGGTAACATTAGACAAACGAAAATGATTGTATTTCTGTTAGCCAAGCATTTCTGTCATTTGCCTACTGTGTGAGCACTGCCAGCAAGACAGTTTAGTTTAGAACAAGCGTGTGTGTGTGTGTGTGTATAGATTATTAGCCTCAAGTATTTAAAGCTTGTTGTGTGTAGCGACCATCTTGCTCAGTAACCACTGAGTAAGTTTTAACAGTTAACTCATAAAAACAGCATAGGATAGTTGTGTGTGTGTGTGGTTCATGTACTTGGGAATATGCATTAGCACCATGCGCTAGCTTTACCTTACCCTCTAGAGGTAGAGCGTTATCCCTTCCTTTGGACATTGCCAATGACTGCATTCCCCCACAAGTTTTACACTTAAGCCCTTGGCTTGTTCTTGATTAGGTTTGGTTTGCTTTAGGCTTGGTTTGGTTCGGTTGGGTTTGATTCGACTTGGTTCAGTTTAGTTTAATGTAGTCACTATTTTTTTATTTTTAGCTACACTCTTTAACCAATTAATTAATGATAGTCTACTCTTAATTCTTGAATCGATAAATTGAATTTTGTGTGCACCGTTTGTCAATCCATGCCTACAACCTATACTCCCTATGTACTACAGTCAGATCTGAAAACAAGTTCCAATGGTCAAAGACGTGTCAGTCACCATACATATATCCTACAATAATTCTTTCGTTACCTAGCTAGATTTCGTCACTCACAGTAAACATCTTACATTATGGGTTTGCAATATATTAAGAAAAGCAAAAGTCCATGATCTTGTTGTTTTGGGTCTTTTTTGGGGAAATTCATAAGCCATAAAAAGAATGACATCATGTCAAGTTCTGAGTGGATCTTGTATGTCAAAATCCCATTATCGGTTTATAAAATCTCAAGGCCATGCCCTAGCAGTTTTGGATTATTTCAATCAATGAGTCCACCATAGGAAACATCGAAAAAATAAATACCCTTAAAACAAGTCGTCCCATGACCCTCTCCGAACAATGCTTCGCAAAATATAAATTCATCCATTGAACATGATCGGCGACATCATCCTCGCTTCCCCCTCCCACCATAGTTGCCATATCGTTTGACCTTCAAGTGTCCTCAGCATCTCTGTGCTTTTTTCGTTGCCCTGTCAAGTCAATGCATTCCAATAAGATCAAATAACATTCACATCCTGTCAGTCTGCCCCAGCAAGTTTGTTTTCTATACTCACTTCAAGCAACATATAACCAAGTTCTGTTTGTTCTATCTAAAGCCAACTTCATCGAATCAAGGAATTATCATTTGTCATGTCACTCATAATCGTTTACACGTTAAAGACCCCCTTCAGGGGGTTTAGGAATTAGGAATTCCATCATAGGAAAAATCAGAAAACGAACCCTCGACCCGCCGTCTCATCGAAATAGCGAATACTGTATTGGTATATCACCACCGTGGCCAGTAATAGCTTCGTTGAAACACGTGTCCAGTAGTATCGTCTCTTTCTATCTACAACCACTCGTCATGAACATTTTAGACAAATTTAAGAAAAGTTTTAAAAACTGAAATGTTTTCAACATAAGTGTCGTTAGGCTCTTTCGCATTTTTTTAAACATAAATACTATATTCGAAAGGGAGATAGGGGAGGGGCGTCACCCCGAGTCCTACGACCCCTCGTATACGTCTCTGGCGTTATTGGTTTGTGAGATATAACAAAAAGTCTAAAATCACGGTTTTACAACAAAAAATTCTGTTTCCCTCATTCTCAAAAACTTTAACCTATTACCAAAATAAAGAGGGTTTCGAGACAAGCCATTTGACACGTCATAGGACCAAATCCGACCAGGCATTCGTGAAATATCAGAAAAAGTCTAAAATCATAATTTTACCCCAAAACGCCTGTTTCCCTCATTCTCAAAACTTTAACCTATTAATAACATATATAGGGCTTTGAGACAAGCGATTTGACACGTCACACGTCCAAATCCGACCTTGCGTTCGAGAGATATCGGCAAACGTCGTAGGAAAGTAGGCGACTATCTGGTTCTCTCCTCACCACCAAAACCTCTTCTTATCAATCATTTTTTTTTCAAAGAGCTCGCCCTCTTACAAAAATCCCAAGTGCGCATGCGTACAAAACAAAAACAAAAATGTTCATCCATAGCGGCAGCCAGAAAAACGCATGCGCGATATGAGCAACAACATTTAAGTTCATTTTAGCAGCGCACCTTATACATGTCCCATTTGAAAAGAGGCTTTCACTAAAAAATTACAATTTCACCCCCTAGTAGGGGTAGGTTTTATTTAGGGGTTGAAATGAGTGGTCCATTGGAAAGAGGGCGTCAACCCGAGTCCAACGACACCTCATTTGTCAAAATCGGACCATGGGTTGACGAGATATTGGCTTTGCCCCTGAATGTATTGCGGGTTAGTATGTGACGTCAGAGGGAGAGGTGGTGGGGGGAGTTAGAAACCGCCTTACCCCCCTACTTAATTATAGATCTTAAATTGACGATAACATAAAATAATTTGACAAAAGAAGACCAAAATACAAAATAGCACATGTCGAAATACAACCATAAATTCCGAAACAACAGTTCTTTGTCAAAGACAATTCACTTGAAAATTGCCATTGCAGCAGTAGGAAGATACATACAATAACGTACAAATTCCAACCTTTGCTCCACTCTGCAAGGATCCTATATTCGACTTATGGAGGTCACACCCTGTTGACCATTACACGATATGTTTTAAAGCATTTTTTAGTCTGTGTTATAGTAATATACAATCACCAACTGCTTAGATATGTCATTTTCACAAAATTATTTTATGTCATCATCAATTTAAGGCCCATAATTGTTACAGATCTTATTTTTAGCCTACTTTTCATATTTTGCAAAAATGAGGAAAAAGTAGACTTATGAGATCGGGCAAATGTGTGTCTGTCTGTCTGTCTGTCCTTCTGTCTGTCTGTCTGTCTGTCTGTCTGTCTGGCTGTGTGTGTGCCCCCCCCCCCCTATCAACTCCTAAACGGCTGCAGCAATCGAAACAAAATTTGGTAGGAGTAAAGATCTATACCTGAATATCTCACGGCCATATTTCAAAATGATGTCAGTGCTACCAACTGCTGAAAAATCGCAATTGAAATTTGAGCTCTGTGTTGGATATCTCGGAAGTTATGAATGGGAGCTATTTGAAAATTGGCACACGTATAGATAATAATATTGCAGTTTAATTTCCAGGAGGCCATACATGGCAGTGTTGCCAAAATGATTATAAGCCTGCTGATAGGTCCAATTTTTAAATGCTTATAACTTCTACACTATCAATTGGAATTCAACCAAATTTCGTATGTTGTATGTGTACATAACCAGATATGACTGAGCGTATTCTTAAAACCCACCAGAGCTGCCAACTGTTAATACATGCTCTTAATATATTTTATCCAAATACCAATATGTCAGAAAGTAAGCAAGCCGACAGCTTTAAACTATGCACACGTATAGTACCTGGCATTTTATATTAATTTGGAGTAACTTATATACGTCAGTGCTACCAACATGATTCTAAGCCTGCTGAGAGGTCCAACTTTAAATACATGTAACTTCCATACTATCATTTGGATTTCAACCAAATTTCGTATGTGCTATGTGTACCATAACATATATGACTATGCGTATTCTTAAGAGCAATCAGGGCTGCCAACTGTTAATATGTGCTGTCTCTATTTTTGTTACCCTAATATCAATATATCAGAAAGAATGCAAGCCAATAGCTCTAAACTTTGCACACGTATAGTACCTGGTATTCTAGATTACTTTGGAGTAACTAACATACGTCAGTGCTGCCAACATGATTCTAAGCCTGCTGATGGGTCCAATTTTAAAATGCATGTAACTTCTATACTAACTAATGGATTTCATTCAAAATTGGCACAACAATAGATCATATTATTTCAAATTATTTCTGACCAATATATGCATGGCATTGTTGCCAACATGATTTTACGCACGCTGTTAGATCCAATGTTTAACTGCATGTAACGTCCATGTTATTCATTGGACTTCAACCAAATTTTGTATTCTGTACCTTAAGAGATGGAACTAAGAATATATTCAGTCACCAGGGCTGCCAACTGTAGTGCTCTATTAGGCTGCACTATGCCAGGTATACAGTATTTCGAACTAATTAGAAATTTCGATATTAGCAACTTAATTTCGTCATTATTCTAGATAGATCCATATAGATTAATCATTGGCATGAATCTTAAATTTTAAGAAAAGTAGGCTCTTTAGTTCGTCACTGAACTTCTTGTTAAACTATTTTGATATATTTTTAAATTAATTTTTAAAAGGTAAAAATCCTATTACACTAATCTTCTTTGCTCACGATTACAATGGTTTCTTTTAAAAACCAATCACTGAGGAGCACCCTAATGGGGCCGGAACTAGTATAATCAATTATTGTTATTCTTTCTATTTTATTGACATAAGATGAAATAAAATTATTAAACATTCATTGGTATTTATGTTAGTTTAAACGTCAATAAGGAAACTTTTATAATGATTAAGTTAATATCACTACATAAAAATAATATGATTTAATAATAATATTAAATTTAATATCTAACTAAGAAGACCCCATTATGAGCCCTGGAGGTGCAAGAGAGAAAGTTCCTGAGAAGGATAGTAGGACCAAGGATTCTACCAGATGGAAGACGATGGTATAAACCTAATCGTGAGCTCTACCAGCATCAAGAAAATATCATAGATGCTATGCTCATAGATGCTTGTGGATGAAGCAAGTCAAGATGGATCCTGCGGAACTCCATATTAATCAAAATGACATAGACGACCGAAGTAACTATCATATAACTGTCAAAACTACTCCTTTCGTAACGTCCTTCACAGAAGCTACCCACAGACCAAAGGACGAGACCAGGAAATGGTCTGAGGAGCGCAAGATTGAATTTAGCAGGAAAATGAAGGACTACTGGGCCATCAGGAAAGTTCAAGGCACCTACAAGAAATCCACTGCCAAACCCAACACTCAGAACACTAATCGTGGCAAACAACGACGATGACAGCAAGAAACATACAGCTAAAACACGAGCATCGTGTGTAATAAATGCAATGACAGCATTCGAGGCTTACTCATCCGCTCTTGTGTATTTGGCTAATGTTAGTCAACTGGTGGTGACCCGTTACATGGCCGGGCGAAGCTCCGTTCTATATGGAAGTCTCTCACTCTAGTTTACTAGCCTCTTCCATGAGGAAAGGTTAGCTGCAAGTGAAATACATAACTCTTGACGTATGAGGTTTCAATATATTGTGTAAATTTGTAGAGTTAACATTTGGGAATTTGCACTTGTAGCCTATGCTTTATTGATGGTGGTGCTTGTTATTTTAGGGGTGAAAAACGTATGTCATCTCTTCCTAATACCCCCAGGGGCTCATGACTACTGAGACATGAGTTGGCGACTACAGGACCCCAGCTGAGAGTGGTGTTTGTAAATTCAGGTTACACATTTCTAGAACTTGTAGTGGGAAGTGAGTACATAATATTTTGAATAGGAACCCATGTCTGGAAACGAACGGTTTCCGTTTTACATCCGTTTCAATTCAGATGTTTAACTCATCCACTTAAGCCTCCGAGGCTTAGGCGGCAGCACGCCGGCCTCTCACCGCTGGGTCCGTGGTTCAAATCCCGGTCACTCCATGTGAGATCTGTGCTGGACAAAACGGAGGCAGACAGGTTTTTCTCCGGGTACTCCGGTTTTCCCTGTCAAAATTTCATTCCAGCAACACTCTCCACTATCATTTCATTTCATCTGTCATTCATTTAATCATTGCCCCAGAGGAGTGCGTCAGGCCTCGGCAGCCGGCACAGTCCATATCCTCGCCGCTAGATGGGTGCTTCATTCATTCCATTCCTGACCCGGTCGGAGACTGGAAGCAGGCTGTGGATTTTCATTCATTTCAACTCATCCACTTCTGCTGAGGGAACGAGAAATGCCAGCGAAAGTGGTAATTTTCTTATCTACGGTATTCTTCCCACATGTCAAGACACCAATCCAGTCTGAATTGGTGCGAGTTTATCCTCCAATAAAATTTTCAAAGGTGGTACATATTGCGCAACACAGCTAGATGCTACATTCGATCGTACAAATTAGTCTCTTTTTGTGAGGTTTATGATTGCAGATAGGCCTACAGATAAAATCGAGATTTCCGATTTTCTGACACATTTGCCAAACCACATTTTTCGTATGGGGAGGGGGGTGACGATGAATTGAAACGGATGTATAACGGAAACGGTGTCATTTACGGCACAAAGTCAGACGCGATTTTCTACTCACTCCCCGCTACAAGTCCTAAAAGTTTGTAACCGGAATTTCCAAAAACTCTGCACGCCTTGGAGACGTCCAGATCCAGGCAAAAAACTCGTATTACACGGGATAGCGTGATATCGAGGTCTTACTATATATTTATTGATTATCGCTTTGGAAGCCATTTTTCAGTGTTGCCATAGTAAACGAAATGTAAATGCTGTCGACTGAAAAGCATTTAAATTTAAAAAGTGGCAAGATACCGTACCTTAGTTGAGATAATTATGACTTGTGTTGAAGTACCGTAGACTATCTCGTATCCCGTGAACATGGTTAGGTATTGAACAAAACATCGAATTTTCCTTGTTGAAACTTATCTTATCAAGTAGAAGTCTTTCAGTGAATGTGTTCGTAAGTTTCAGCGCCATGCTTTTTTTACTTGTGGGGGAACCTCGAACAAAATGTAGCCTATACAGAAACAATCCGCGTACTATGGACGCTCCCGAGGACGAAATAATTGCACCGATACGAAATATCAGTGAGGATGAATTACTGCGAGTGTACCAAAAGTTCCTGTGTCAGTGAAATGTGTGTTTAGAAAATAAAGGACAGCATTTCCAGCAACTACTCTGAAAGTCTTGCAAGTAATGATGATTATTAAATACGTTAAAAAGTGTAAATGTGTTGAACTAGTTGAGCGCTACGCTGCTGCTAACGCCAGTGCCTTGATCAACTGACGGCTATTCAGAATACCCTGGCCGCCACACGGTGCATTCGAAGTTCCTTTCTGTAGGGAAGCCTCTCACTGTACCGTGTCAGTGTTCTGTTCCCTACACATTAAGTAGGCTACAACACGGTGTCTTTTTCGGCACAAAGTCAGACGCGTGTCGGTAGGTGCGAAAATAAACACTGGAAGGGTCGTGAGGAATGATTAATAATAATAGTTCCTTTTTTGATGATAACATCCAGTTGTGTTGTCAGGAAAATAATAAATGCCACCCAAGAGATTGTGCTTCGCTAGATAATTATCAGGGCGCTATTTGTCAAAGCTGTTTTTTGTCGGAAAATGAGCTGCTCAAAGTATTTATTGATCTCAGGACGAAATCACATGATGATAATCTCAGCGATGAGGTTCAGGAGAATATTAGGATTGTGAACACCCAGGACCTGACATCACTCACTAGGCCACTTGCGGCCGCTAAACCGGCTTTTACTGTTGTAGCTGCAGTTTTATTTAAGGGGCTTGGACATCGTGGCCATTTAACTCTTTGTGCTTGGGTGTTTAAGTAATGTGTAATTTTGTCTGATAAACTGTGTTATTAGCCTACTTTCGATTTTTGCAAAAAATGAAAGTAGACTTATGAGATCAACACAGGGCGAAAAAAGTGTGTCTGTCTGTGTGTGTGTATGTGTGTGTGTGAGTCTGTGTGTGTGTGTGTGTGTGTGTGTCTGTGTGTCTGTGTGTGTGTGAGTGTGTGTACTCTGAATGTCTGTCCCCCCCTATCAATTCGAACACGGTGAATGCGAATTGAACGAAATTTGGTACAAAGGTAGCACTAGCAAAGGACACCTCAATGGCATGTGTTATATCGCCGCCATCTTGACGGAAACGTAATGGCGGCCACACAAATGTTCAAAGCTTAAATCAAATTACGACTAACCTAATCATCCGATCTCTACCAAATTTTGCAACGACATACCTTTATGGGTGGAGCATCCTTTGACCAAACCAATAGCTCATCAGCTCAATAGTTTGCGGATGGCGGCCATCTTTGTGTGAAAATCGATTCCCCCTATTAATTCGAACACGGTGCAACCGAATGGAACGAAATTTGGTACAGAGGTAGTACTAACAAAAGGCACCTCAGTGTCATGTTTTATGTCGCCGCCATCTTGACGGAAACGTAATGGCGGCCACACAAATGTTCAAAGCTTAAATCAAATTACGATTAACCTAATCATCCGATCTCTACCAAATTTTGCAACAACATACCTTTATGGGGGGAGCATCCTTTGACCAAACCAGTAGGTCATCAGCGTAATAGTTTGCGGATGGCGGCCATCTTTGTGTGAAAATCGATTCCCCCTATTAATTCGAACACAGTGCAACCGAATGGAACGAAATTTGGTACAGAGGTAGTACTAACAAAAGGCACCTCAGTGTCATGTTTTATATCGCCGCCATCTTGACGGAAACGTAATGGCGGCCACACAAATGTTCAAAGCTTAAATCAAATTACGATTAACCTAATCATCCGATCTCTACCAAATTTTGCAACTACATACCTTTATGGAGGGAGCATCCTTTGACCAATCTAATAGGTCATTCACCTGATAGTTTGCGGATGGCGGCCATCTTTATGTCAAAATTGATTCCCCCTATTAATTCGAACACGGTGGAACCGAATGGAACGAAATTTGGTACAGAGGTAGTACTAGCAAAGGGCACCTCAGTGTCATGTTTATATCGCCGCCATCTTGACTGAAACGTAATGGCGGCCACACGAATGTTCTAAGCTTAAATCAAATTACGATTAACCTAATCATCCGATCTCTACCAAATTTTGCAACTACATACCTTTATGGAGGGAGCATCCTTTGACCAATCTAATAGGTCATTCGCCTAATAGTTTGCGGATGGCGGCCATCTTTGTGTCAGAATCGATTCCCCCTATTAATTCAAACACGCTGAAACCAAATGGAACGAAATTTGGTATAGAGGTAGCACTAGCAAAGGGCACCTCTGTGTCATGTTTTATATCACCGCTATCTTGATGGAAACGTAATCGCGGCACCCAAATGTTAAAAGCTAAAATGTAATTACGACCATCCTAATAATCTAGTCTCTACCTAATTTTGCAACACCATATCTTTATGTGGGAAACATATTCTGACCAAACTGCAAGAACATCAGCCCAATAGTTTGCAGATGGTGGCCAAGTATGTGTGCAAATCGATTCCCCCTATCAATTCAAACACGGTGAAACCGAATTGAACGAAATTTGGTACAGAGGTAGCACTAGCAAAGGGCACCTCATATTCATGTTTAATATCCCTATAGCACGTTGTATTTCAACAAGCTCCTACAACCAACATTCAATCATACTCCTTGAAAAGGACAAAGAGTTATAACAATACCCATGCATTTAGGAGAAAGTAGGCTATATGTTCTTTACTGAACATCTTGTTTTTAATGATACGTTTATATGCCGAGTATCACGTCCCTCAATGAAACCAAGCCGGAGATATTGCTATTCAATGAAATGCATGTGTACCCCCTTAAGACACCTTTAGAACCTGAATATCTAAAAATCCTTTCTTAGTGCGCATTTTCGACTTACCACGAACATATCCCCAAAATTTCATGTTTCTAACTTTAATAGTTTTGGCTGGGCGATGATGAGTCAGTCAGTCAGTCAGGACACTTGTTAGCCTACTTTCGATTTTTGCAAAAAATGAAAGTAGACTTATGAGATCAACACAGGGCGAAAAAAGTGTGTCTGTCTGTGTGTGTGTATGTGTGTGTGTGAGTCTGTGTGTGTGTATGTATGTGTGTGTGAGTCTGTGTGTGTGTGTGTGTGTGTCTGTGTGTGTGTGAGTGTGTGTACTCTGAATGTCTGTCCCCCCCTATCAATTCGAACACGGTGAATGCGAATTGAACGAAATTTGGTACAAAGGTAGCACTAGCAAGGGACACCTCAGTGCCATGATTTATATCGCCGCCATCTTGACGGAAAAGTAATGGCGGCCACACAAATGTTCAAAGCTTAGATCAAATTACGACTAACCTAATCATCTGATCTCTACAAAATTTTGCAACAACATACCTTTATGGGGGGAGCATCCTTTGACCAAACCAGTAGGCCATCAGCGTAATAGTTTGCGGATGGCGGCCATCTTTGTGTGAAAATTGATTCCCCCTATTAATTCGAACACGGTGCAACCGAATGGAACGAAATTTGGTACAGAGGTAGTAATAACAAAAGGCACCTCAATGTCATGTTTTATATCGCCGCCATCTTGACGGAAACGTAATGGCGGCCACACAAATGTTCAAAGCTTAAATCAAATTACGACTAACCTAATCATCCGATCTCTACCAAATTTTGCAACAACATACCTATATGGGGGAGCATCCTTTGTCCAAACTAATAGGTCATTCGCCTAATAGTTTGCGGATGGCGGCCATCTTTGTGTGAAAATCGATTCCCCATATTAATTAGAACACGGTGCAACCGAATGGAACGAAATTTGGTACAGAGGTAGTACTAACAAAAGGCACCTCAGTGTCATGTTTTATATCGCCGCCATCTTGACGGAAACGTAATGGCGGCCACACAAATGTTCAAAGCTTAAATCAAATTACGATTAACCTAATCATCCGATCTCTACCAAATTTTGCAACAACATACCTTTATAGAGGAAGCATCCTTTGACCAAATGACTCAGTCATTAGCCTAATAGTTAGCGGATGGCGGCCATCTTTATGTCAAAATTGATTCCCCCTATTAATTCGAACACGGTGGTACCGAATGAACGAAATTTGGTACAGAGGTAGCCCTAGCAAAGGGCACCTCAGTGTCATGTTTTATATCGCCGCCATCTTGACAGAAACGTAATGGCGGCCACACAAATGTTCAAAGCTTAAGTTAAATTACGACTAACATAAGCATCCGATCTCTACCAAACTTTGCAAAAACATTCCTTTATGGAGGGAGCATCCTTTGACCAATCTAATAGAGCCTAATAGTTTGCAGGTGGCGGCCATCTTTATGTCAAAATGGATTCCCCCTATTAATTCGAACACGGTGAAACCGAATGGAACGAAATATGGTACAGAGGCAGCACTAGCAAAGGGCACCTCAGTGTCATGTTTTATATCACCGCTATCTAGACGGAAACGTAATCGCGGCCACCCAAATGTTAAAAGCTAAAATGTAATTACGACCAACCTAATAATCTAGTCTCTACCAAATTTTGCAACACCATATCTTTATGTGGGAAACATATTCAGACCAATCTGCAAGAACATCAGCCCAATAGTTTGCAGATGGTGGCCAAGTATGTGTGCAAATCGATTCCCCCTATCAATTCAAACACGGTGAAACCGAATTGAACTAAATTTGGTACAGAGGTAGCACTAGCAAAGGGCACCTCATATTCATGTTTAATATCCCTATAGCCCGTTGTATTTCAACAAGCTACTACAACCAACATTCAATCATACTCCTTGAAAAGGACAAAGAGTTATAACAATACCCATGCATTTAGGAGAAAGTAGGCTATATGTTCTTTACTGAACATCTTGTTTTTATGACTGTATTAGTGGGTGCATTCACCGACAACGGTAGCTACGCTCGCTAACGCGCAGCGCTAGGCCATGGGGCCAAGCTCTCTGCGGACTCGGTAGACGTGGGTTTGAGCTCCACCATAGGCCGCCCTTGAAATGGTCTTCCGTGGTTTCCTCCCACTTCTACTCCAGGCAAATGCTGGGATGGCTCCTAGCTTAAGGCCACGACCGCCTTCTTCCCAATCATATCCCCAGATTACAATTACACACACTAGTATAGCCATCTAAATAACACAAGTAATAGGTCCATAATAATAATGTTACTGGTTTTTCTTTTCTTCTTCTTCTTCTTCTTCTTCTTCTTTTCAAATCACCCTCTTTGGGGTACGTCAGATCAATCACTTCTTAGATGCTTGTGCTCTCCTTTTCTCTCAATACTTCTTCATTCTCTCTGATCTCCTCTTTCTTTCCTCTTCCGATATCTGCATCGGTTTTCTGGAGACGGCTCTGGCTTGGAACTTCTTGGTGTTGTCTTTGGTCACGGTTTTAGCTGTACCATTCATCAACATGATTTCAGTAATCTGAAGCTCTCGCAGGTCCTTTTCTACTTCCGTAAACCAATTAGGTTTGATCTTCTTTTTGGAAAAGAACTCAAAAGATTTTCTTGGTTAATCGGGCAGGATTCATCCGGTAGATGTGTCCATAGAAATCAATCCTCCTTTTCCGTATGGTATCTGAAAGTCTCTCCGACTTCACATACAGGGTGTCGTTCCTATAGAAAACTTGTTTGTTATTTTGGAATTTAGGACCTATGATCTTCCTCAAAATTTTTCTCTCTTCGATTTCTAATTTTTCCATTTGCCCTTGTCTCCTCAAGACTAGTGTTTCTGTTGCGAAGAGTGCCTCTGGCTTAATTACGGTGTTATAATGCCTGATTTTAGTGTTCCAGGAGAGGGTTTTCTTATTGTATGTATTTTTGGTTTTCTGGAAGGCTAGTTCCATTTTGATTCTTCTCGCCTCCATTGTTTTTCCTTCAAGGTTATTCCAGTCGATCCATTCTCCTAAGTATTTGAAACTATTAACCACCTCGATTTTATTAGCTCCTACTGTAACTCTCTTGAGCACTTCCAAACTATTTGACATAATTTTCGTTCTTTCAAAGGAAATATTAAGTCCTATTTTCCCCGCCATCTCTTGTAATTCTGTGATTTGTTCTTTGGTTTCCTCCCATGTTTCTGCGAGCAGCGCCTAGTCGTCAGCAAAGACCAAACAAGTCCGAGGACATGTTCGGCTCGCCAGAGGCTGTAGCTGCTTCTAGCGGACACCCATAGGGTGAGCTATAAGTTCCGATCAATTTCAAGTAGTTCCAACTTCCGCTACCAGATGTCAATGATACCTAGTGCTGAACGTTGGAACTTTGATAGAGCGTACCAACGAAACCTAACCTAGAAATGTAGCTTCACACAAGTTTAATCTGTGGAAGGATCTTTAACATGCCATAAATCTATGATTTGGGACCGCCGGCTTTACTTCCCCTCCGAAGGAAATCATACTGAAGGATTTTTTAACGCTCTTAAAAAAATCCGACGACTTCGGCCGGGTTTGAACCCACTATCTTGGGCACAGCAGTTCAGCATGCTACCATCTACGCCACGTCCCATTTAACTACTGCGGCTTTTAGAGACGCCAGGGTGCCGGAAATTTGCCCCGAAGGGGATCTTTAACGTGCCAGTAAATCTACTGACAGGGATCCCTCGAATTTGTGCACCCACTTATGCCAACTGACTGCATCAGGATTCAATCCTGCAACCTTGGGCACAGTAGGCGAGAACGTTACCTCTTAGCCACACAGCCAGTCACATACACAATTGCACAGGTTATCGCACAAATTACACACATGGGTCTGCATGACCACGATGTCGCAACCCCTATAATAAGCCACAACAACTAATCTTTACGATCTTTTGCGCATAATTCTCGATAGGTATCCAGACAGGATACAAGCAAAACATTGCACCACCATTAATAGTCATGAACAGGTACGTTAGATTCTTCCTTCCGCCCGTATTGGGACACTTGAAGTGCGATCGTCCAGGTGGACGGATAGGCCTGCCCTGACTGCTAAGTGCCAGTATAAGGAACACGTGCAATTGTTAACGAGAGTACAAACATGACTTTGTAATCAAACCCTTTTAATTAAAATACCACCTGACTAACTTTCAAATAGCATGTTCAAAGAGCAATGATCCCGTGGCTTCAGATGTACGTTACAATCCGGTTTCTTTAATGTGCAATTGACAATTAGCCTAATGGATGATTTATTATAATGTGCAATTATTTTGCAATAAAAATACAACATGATGACTGAACAGATGCACTCTTTAAAAGTACAGATTATGACCACCTCGTGGTGTAGTGGCTAGCAATCTTATCTGTCGCCCCGGATTCCTAACTCTGCTAAGAAATTTAATTCTGGTCTGAGGCCTGGAACAGGGTCCATTCAACCACATGAAGCAAATTGGAAATAAGTGTTCAATTCTCACCTTGGCTATACTTGAAGTGAATTTCTGTGGTTTATCACTTCTACTCCAGGCAAATGATGGGATTGATATAATAATAATGAAAAATGAAAATCCACAGCCTGCTTCCAGTCTCTGACCGGGTCAGGAATGGAATGAATGAAGCCCCCATCTAGCGGCGAGGATATGAACTGTGCCGGCTGCCGAGGCCTGACGCACTCCTCTGGGGCAATGATTAAATGAATGACAGATGAAATGAAATGATAGTGGAGAGTGTTGCTGGAATGTAATTTTTACAGGGAAAACCGGAGTACCCAGAGAAAAACCTGTCTGCCTCCGTTTTGTCCAGCACAGATCTCACATGGAGTGACCGGGATTTGAACCACGGACCCAGCGGTGAGAGGCCGGCGTGCTGCCGTCTAAGCCACGGAGGCTTGATATAATAATAATAATAATAATAATAATAACAATAATAATAATGAACTTAAAAGAAATAAACATCACAGAAGACACCATCAGGAATCGCAAGGCCTTTGGAACTCAGGTTGCAAAGCACACTTTCACTGAGAAAGCTAAAAAGACCACTGGAAAACAATAGACAGAAGAACGCAAGAAAGAGCATGGCGAGTTCACGAAGAGATTCTGGGAGGAAAAGAAGAAGGAAAAGCCATCAACCCAAGTTAATAATAATGATCGTGTGGTCTCCTGAGAGGCCGAGTGAGCGACCTGCGCGTCGTAATGAGGATGAAGTGATGATGAAGACTTCACATACACCCAGTTCCCGAGCCACGGGAATTAACCCCAGGAGAATAAAATCCCTGATGGCCTGGTCGGGAATCGAACCCAGGGCACTTCGGTCAAAGCCTAGGATGCTAACCATTTAGCCACGGAGCCGGACATCAACAAGTTCAAGCGCGCTCTTTACGTGGGCATAACGAACAAAGAATAATCATAATAATTTAAATGATAATAATAATGATAATGATATCGGTTTGTCGCCTCCGTAGCGTCACGGTCAGCATGGTTAGCTGCCGCCCCGGAGGTCCTGGGTTCGAATCCCGGCTCTGCCACGAAATTTGAAAAGTGGTATGAGGACTGGAACGAGGTCTACTCAGCCTCGGGTGGCCCAAATGAGAAGAAGAAGGAAAAACCATCAACCCAAATTACTAATAATGATCGTGTGGCCTCCTGAGAGGCCGAGTGAGTGACCTACGCGTCGTAATGCCATCCACGAAGTGGTTTTCCGTGGTTACGCCCATTTTAACTACTGCGGATTTTAGAGAATTTTGCCGGAATTTTACTCCTGAGGGGATCTTTAACGTGTCAGTAAATCTACTGACACGGCTCCCTCGCATTTGCGCACCTTTAAATGCCGACTAACTGCGCCAGGATTCAATCCTGGTTGGAATTGAATAGGAACTTAGTTTATTGTTTGAGTATATGGGATCCATTCCCGTGCAACTGCTACCACCTACATTGGTTACACTGAACTGGATGGAACCTGACCATCCACTAATAATCACAGATAGCACACTAAAAAGCAAAGTGGAAGGTCAATACCCACTAACAATATCTTAAGAAAAAATCACATAGAAAACTTCAAACTTAAAATCAATAGTAAGAAAACAAAATTATTGATAGTTGACAAAAACGAGCCTACAACTAGAACAAACATAAAAGTGAATAACTCTGCAATTGAACAAATCACAGAATTCCCATATTTGGGTATTGTGATAACCTCTAATAACAAGTGCTCGTCAGAAATCAAGAAAAGAATAGTGGTAGCAAATCAAGCCTTCCGAAATAAAAATAACTTATTGCTAAATATTCCCCTGAATTTGAGGACTAGGAAGTCATTTCTCAAGACCTTTGTTTGGAGTGTCTTACTGTATGGATGCGAAACCTGGACATTAGAAAAACTGGAGGAAACAAAACGTAAGGCTGCAGAAATGTGGTTTTGGAGAAGAATGACAAGAACAAATTGGATGGATAGGAAAATGTATCATCTTGTTCTGCATGACGTGATGGAGGATCGATGTTTTTTTAAAACAGTAAAGAAGAGGAAAACAAAAGTTCCTTGGACATGTATTAAGACACAACTCTGTTCTCCAAACTATTATGAAGGGCAAAGTATTGGGAAAGAAACCTAGGGCACGTCCACGGATGTCATACATCAAGAACTCCATTGGAGAACTGGCATGTGGTTCTTATGGCAGCAGGAAGAGACTAGCAGAAAACCGTCAAATGTGGCTGCAGCGACATGATAATAATAATAATAATAATAATAATAATAATAATAATAATAATAATAATAATATCGTATGGCCTCGGATGCTGGGTGCAAGCTTTGTAATTTGACACCCAGAGGGTAGCTTGCATGTCGAATTTCGTTGTTCCTTGAATCACTATGAAAGTCAAGGAGGTTAGATAATAGATATCTAATCTCCTTGAACACTATAGCGCTTTCTAGTTGAGAAATGAGGAACGTTGTGTTGGCGGAAACTCCCGAGATTAATTTTGCCATTATGAACTCGGCCTACTGAATTCAAATGGGTTATTTGACATGTCAACATCGTATGACATGCGTATCGTATTTTTGCCGCCTTTCAAAAATCACTTACCACAGCCAGGGGCGAACCTGCAATCTTGGGGTTAGTAGACCGACACGCTATCTACTCACCCACCGTGGCAAGCTAGCGACATGATGATGATGATGATGATGATGATAAGGCTATAAGTAACACATCTCGACAAGGTGCGCTACAGATCTGCTGTATCTAAATAAATGTACTGCACCCGTTCGTCCTGGGGATGCGATGACCCATCTGCTATTACATCGCATTCCTGGAGTTCCAGGGCAGAGCGGAGTTAAATGAACCTCTAATCAAATAAGGAATGTGTCGGAAATTCAGCTGAGTTATCGAAAAAGCAGTGGGTAACACGAGACAAAGTATCTCTAGGGTCGTTACGGGCTTAAGTTTAATAAAAATAATGCAAATATAAATGGGCGCCATCAAATGAATTCCTAGCAAACCACCTCCTTTCCTGGTTAAGCCTTACTCAAGACAAGGAAAGAAAAAGGAAAATCACATCATCATCAGATCACAACTAAGATAAAAACAAATTTATTTCACTTTGATAGTCAGACAGACATTTTAAATATACCTCCTACCTGAGAGTATGGTCGAATGCCAACGTTAAATTGTCATTGTCCAAAAATCGAACCATCTCTTTTCTAATCAAAAATATTCCATCCACATAAAACAGAAAAATCTCTAAAGTTCTCTTGGGTTCTCAGGATCACTGTAGCACTATGTCTTTCGTCACTGACATTTGTGAAACCTGAGACCTAATTTATCTTTAATTTAACATCATAAATGTGGATTTGAAAAAGTTATTAATCTGTCTAAACATACACATATTATAATCACATATTTTAAACATCACGTATTTTATGGCTTGCATGGCATAATTTAAGTGTTGAACATATTAGTCAAATGCCCCTAAACATCGAATAATTAATTTACACTATTTACATTAGCATTCATAGTTACTTGTTTGTGAATTACAGAAAATTCACGGCTCATTGGTCATCATTATCATCATCATCAAAATTAAATATTTCTCACATTAATTCTCATTTCAAAATTCAACATATTCCTGTCAGAATCATCAACTCATCACCATTAAATCATTTAAATGAAAATTATTATCATCACCCCATTATGCTTTCTAATTATTCACACACTCTTATTTTATCATCTACTTCAGATTAAATCATCTTTAATCATCAATACCAATTGTTTAATTCCTCAACTCAAGTTGCAATTCCACAAATTATATCTCAATTAAATTTATTTTAATTCCATATAAATTCATTAATCATCAGCTTCTTTAATTAATTATCACCTTCTAATTCAGTTATTCATCATCTATCCAATCATCTATTAATTTATTTAAATCAGTTTATTCATCCAATCTTTAATTCATCCATTTATTTAATTCATTGATTTATTTCAAAATTTAATTTATCAATTTATTTAAATTTTACTCTTCTGGTTATTTAGATTTTCATTATTTCTTCTAGTCATTCTGATTTTTATTTCATTAGGTCAGATCATTAATATGCTTAATTTTCAGATTATTATTTCATTAATTATTATTCTCAGAAAATCTTGTATTATCAACTTTATTTATTTGTTTAATTTCCTAACAAATTGTTTAATATGGGTTATAGAACGTTGTCTTACAGTTTTATCACTTCCAAGTTATATCTCGTATGTAATTTTCATGCCCAAAAATATTATTGCCTTCACGACATCACGTTGGATCTGACTATCCACAACTACATTATATATCCTCAATTCTTCAAATATCACATGTGAATACAACAATTATTCCACAAAACTCCATAAATATTCAGCACATACAGCATGAATCTCAACAATTACGCTAGACTGGGTTCGACAACCTCATGTCTGCTTCAAAATGCATTAGCAACATTGCAACTATCACTTGGCAACATCCACAAAATGCCTATCACAAACTTCACTTAACCATGTTGCATGATCTACAAAAAATATATAACTGGCTTCAAATTATCAACGCACACAATCTCCAATAACTGTAATTACTCTGATCACATCTAGACAACTTCTTAAACAATTGGAAAAATATTACCTTAGTAATCCAAGATTTGCTTTCAAATAGCATAAATTCTCCTACAATTCTCATAATTCACATCACAGAAAAACACCAATGTGCTATAATCTCTCATATCAAAATCTGCAATACTGATCTGCCTTAAAATAAATCTGACCATTAATGATTCATCTTACAAGATTCAATTACTTTAAATCCTTCTCAAAGGTATCAAACACAATTATAAAAATCATCAAAAGCATCAGCTATAACAGCTGTTAAACTGAAATTACTCTCAAAAGAGTATAGCAACAAAATATTGGATTGGCAAACAAGAATTACAAATGTAACCCTGCTGACATTTATCGTTACTTTATTTAACAAAATTTCGACTGATATGTGACTAGTAGTTCCTTGTTTGATTCACTTACAATCTCATGTACACTCGGATGATAAAAATGAGTCCCTCAATGGCAAGTAAGATGAGTAACCACCGTACAATCGTATAAATACGAAAGACCTCGCCCCGTCGACTACCATGATAGTGCCCTAAGCGATGGGTAAGATGAGTAACCACCATACAATCGTATAAATACGAAAGACCCCATCTCGAAGACTAAAATGAGTGAATGTACCAGATAGGAATCAACAAGTCTCTAGTTGTCATATAAAAGCGATATTCATTCACTAAAGTGAATAACATCTTAATATCTCCAAACAATCCAATGGAAAAAATCCCTACTGATGAATAATACACACTCGCTAGTATGCAATGAACTGACGAAGTAATATAGATAATCAATTGCAGATCACGAGCTCGAAATACTCGTTACACAAAAAAACTATTCATGAAAAATATCCTTACTGGAAAAATGTCTAAAAGACCAACATCTGCTTAATAAAGCCAACCAATGGTGAGAATTTCGTATAATGATGCCTGCCATATCATATGGTCACGCCATATTCTAGCAAAATTTCGAAGCATATAAAGTCAAAGCCATGTCTAAAAAATCGTATCACTCCTATTAGAAAAAATATACATGTGTGCCCAGTATTCATGAAAATAATCGTATCAGAAAGTTATAACTCTTACAGTACCTTTTCATAATCAGCTGTTATTAAATTTCAAAGATCGTCGATTTTCCCTATGTAATGAAATTCTCGAAAGATCGGCGTGAATATCATTCCATCCATGCAATGACGATTGCCTTCGAATTCCCAAGCGAATCAACTGGTGGACCTCCTTCTTGTCAGGAATCGAATCCATCGCTCCGTGGTGCCATCGCGCCTCTGTCTGCGTTTACTCCGACATGATAAACTTCTGGCTATCCATAGCGGATATTGTCCAAATCCTCACGAAAAAGTTCATAGAAACAGCGGACCCCCTATTCCTCTTCTACGTTACGCCACTGTTCTATATAATGTTCAGTTTAAGTGTTGAAAGTTCAATTTCCACAGCGGTTTAGTTTTACTTGTAGAAAATAAAATTGTTTTATCAGAGTGTCTAAGTTTATGAAACACCCTTTATCTGTGTTCATACTCGGTAATTCATAACACTTCTTAAGAATGACTTGCATTAATGCACGAGCTAATGTTCCTAAGTGCATATGCTTACAACATTCCGTTTGCTTAAAATTGTTAATGTTACTTGGACTGCGTTATGAAATGCATAGTCGTAATGTCATTATGAAAAACTATGTTCATTCGAAGTTCAAAGTTGCAGCATCTCGTAACTATCTGCTTTTAGAATTCAAATGCTGAATAAACGTTCTAACTCAATGTAGTAATGAAGTTCAACTTCTGTTATAATGCTTGCGTATAATAATGGGAATTAACCCGCACGGTTCTACTGCAATGCTGTAATCATCTCCGCATAAAGCTAGCCTCGCCATGTCGCTATACTATGCCGTTCTGCGTTGAAAAGTAGCTTGGAATAAAGTTCTCCAACTACTCGCAATGCTGTTTTAAAAACCCCGGCCTCCTATGCTTGTTTGCTGCGGGTGTTCGACCGGCCCACTGACCTACTTGTCGCTCGCCGCTCGGAGAAGCCGAAACTGTCCCCTGCACTTTCCGTTCGCTGCTCGGTGAAGCTGAAACTGTCGCCTGCACTTTCCGTGACAGTTTCTGTTCGCGACGCGATCTGTACCATGCGCTTGGCGTGTGCTACTCAGCTCGACTCTCTTGCTTGGCTCACAGAGCTAGACTGACAGTCTCTGCACTGTCTCGACCCTTACCTGCTTGGTGCGGTCACGTGACGTCCTCCCCACCACCGTGGTCTTGCGTCACAAATACAATCTCGAACCCCCATCATCTCGGCTATTAAGTTATAAAATAACTTAAGGGTTATCTGACTTCCTTCAAATTATTACCACATATAATACATGTTATATCTCCTCTTCTAAGATGTTTAAATACCATGTTCCATATAGATCTTAATAAAGCTTCATAATTCCATCCATAATTCCATCTGCTTACAGATGTCAGTGCCTTCTAAATCCTAGACCTACTACGTCATCCTGACATTCATCTTGACTCGATCTGAGCGCTATCTTTTCTTAACTCTTCCCAAAACCTCAACTACGGCTTAATGTCTGCTGGCGTAGCCGATAGCCTCAACTAGGTATCGGGTACAGTACATAGTGTAAATACAGGGTCTTCTATTTTGCTTGGCAAGGATATTCTCGCTCACTCGCTCCGCCAGTGACGGCACAGTTGCCCGCTGCCGCGCGCGCATATGTACGGCAGAATACGGTGTTTAAAATCAGTATCGTGCATTTTTACTCATCATGTTTACAGAAGATGCTGAAATTGGAATAGGTCTCGCTGGAAATTTCACTCGAAACATTTGTCTTGTTCTAGCGCCCGATTTCATGCACAATATGTACGCCCCCCAGGGGCTCACATCTAGTGGGACGTGGGTTGGCGACCACGGGGCCCCAGCTGAGTCCAGCATTGCATCCACTTACTTGTGCCGGGCTCCTTTCTGTCTTCTTTCCTGTCGACCTCACTTGGTCAACTCTTGTTCCCTTCCGACCCCGACGATATTAGGGTATCCAAGACCTAGGGAGTCTCTTCCCTCCCGCCTTAATTGGCCCCTGTCTCATCTTTTCTGATACCCTCCTTCTGCGAGGGGTCAGCCTTCTTTTTCTTTTCCTGTTATCTCCTGCCTTCTGCTCAAGGCCCTCAAGGAGACCGGGTGTATGTAGCCCCTCCACTTCTGGTGCACCCTGGATATTGCTACACCCTCAGGGGCTCACGGCTGGTGAGTTCGGGAGTTGGCGACCCCGAGGGATTCCTGAGCTGGGTCCGGTTTCCCCCCTTTTATCCTTTACCTACGGGGCGGACCCTCTCCTCTTTCACTTTCCTACCTGCCTTTTATGGCTCTCCTTCCTTCCAAGTCCCTCAGTCCGCATTCTTCGAGGGTTGAGGGCATTTCTTTTCCTCCTGTCCTTTAATTGCTTTATTCTCCTTTTGTTTTCCATTTCTTCTTCTAGTATATAAGTTAGTAGTTAGTTTTAGCTATAGTTTACATTTCATTATCATCTTCACGGTCACCCAAACCATTAGGGGCCGATAACCTCGATGTTAGGCCCCTTAAAACAATTCACATAAGGTATTACAGCACTAAACACAACCACAATTAAACAACTGGCTAAGAGATTCAAACGTACAGGTTCAGTAAACAATAACAATAGACGTAAAGGTCTTTATTTCCTTACTGAAGCTAAATTAACCGGAGTAACCGGAAACTTCATAAGGAGTTGTCGATTATGTTTGGCAGCGGATGGGGAACATTTTAAGCATCTACCGTAAACATGGTGAGTAACAAGATGTTCAGTAAAGAACATATAGCCTACTTTCTTCTAAATGCATGGGTATTGTTATAACTCTTTGTCCTTTTCAAGGAGTATAATTGAGTGTTGGTTGTAGTAGCTTGTTGAAATACAACGTGCTATAGGGATATTAAACATGAATATGAGGTGCCCTTTGCTAGTGCTACCTCTGTAAAAAAAAAACATTCAATTCGGTTTCACCGTGTATGAATTGATCCGGGGAATGGATTTGCACACATACATGGCCGTTATTTGCAAACTATTGGGCTGATGACCTTGTAGTCAGTCATAAGATGCTTTCCACAAAAAGGCATGTTGTTGCAAAATCCGGTAGAGTTCAAATTATTAGGATGGTCGAAATTTGATTTAAGCTTTTAACATTTGGGTGGCCGTCATTCCGTTTCCGTCAAGATGGCGGCGATATAAAACATGACACTCAGGTGCCTTTTGCTAGTGCTACCTCTGCACCAAATTTCGTTCAATTCGGTTTCACCATGTTTGAATTGATAGGGGGAATCGATTTGCACACATACTTGGCCACCATCTGCAAACTATTGGGCTGATGATCTAGCAGTTTGGTCAGAATATGCATCCCACATAAAGATTTGTTGTTGCAAAATTTGGTAGAGACTAGATTATTAGGTTGGTCGTAATTACATTTTAGCCTTTAACATTTGGGTGGCCGCGATTACGTTTCCGTCAAGATGGCGGTGATATAAAACATGACACTGAAGTGGCCTTTTCTAGTGCTACCTCTGTTCCAAATTTCGTTCCATTCGGTTTCACCGTGTTCGAATTAATAGGGAGAATGGATTTTCACACAAAGATGGCCGCCATCCGCAAAATATTAGGCTAATGACCTATTAGTTTGGTCAAAGGATGCTCCCTCCATAATGGTATGTTGATGCAAAATTTGGTAGAGATCGGATGATTAGGTTAATCGTAATTTGATTTAAGCTTTGAATATTTGTGTGGCCGCCATTACGTTTCCGTCAAGATGGCGGCGATATAAAACATGACACTGAGGTGCCCTTTGCTAGTGCTACCTCTGTACCAAATTTCATTCCATTCGGTTTCACCGTGTTCGAATTAATAGGGGTAATCGATTTTGACACAAAGATGGCCACCATCTGCAAACTATTAGGCTAATGACCTATTAGATTTGTCAAAGGATGCTTCCTTTATAAAGGTATGTTGTTGCAAAATTTGGTAGAGATCGGATGATTAGGTTAGTCGTAATTTGATTTAAGCTTTGAACATTTGTGTGGCCGCCATTACGTTTCCGTCAAGATGGCGGCGATATAAAACATGACACTGGGGTGCCCTTTGCTAGTGCTACCCCTGTACCAAATTTCATTCCATTCGGTTTCACCGTGTTCGAATTACTAGGGGTAATCGATTTTGACACAAAGATGGCCGCCATCCGCAAACTATTAGGCTAATGACCTATTAGATTTGTCAAAGGATGCTCCCTCCATAAAGGTATGTTGTTGCAAAATTTGGTAGAGATCGGATGATTAGGTTAGTCGTAATTTGATTTAAGCTATGAACATTTGTGTGGCCGCCATTACGTTTCCGTCAAGATGGCGGCGATATAAAACATGACACTGGGGTGCCCTTTGCTAGTACTACCTCTGTACCAAATTTCGTTCCATTCGGTTTCACCGTGTTCGAATTAATAGGGGCAATCGATTTTGACACAAAGATGGCCGCCATCCGCAAACTATTAAGCTGATGACCTATTAGTTTGGTCAAAGAATGCTGCCCCCATAAAGGTATGTTGTTGCAAAATTTGGTAGAGATCGGATGATTAGGTTAGTCGTAATTTGATTTGAGCTTTGAATATTTGTGTGGCCGCCATTACGTTTCCGTCAAGATGGCGGCGATATAAAACATGACACTGAGGTGTCCTTTGTTAGTGCTACCTTTGTACCAAATTTCGTTCAATTTGCGCTCACCGTGTTCGAATTGATAGGGGGGGGGGACAGACATTCAGAGTACACACACACACACACAGACTCACTCACACACATACACACACACAGACAGACACACTTTTTTTCGCCCTGTAGTGATCTCATAAGTCTACTTTCATTTTTTGCAAAAATCGAAAGTAGGCTAAAAATGCATGATCCTGATTTTAAGCACCGTACTCTGCCGTACATATGCGCGTGCGGCAGCCGGCAACTGAACCGACGCTGGCGGAGCGAGAATGTCCTCGCCAATCAAAATAGAAGACCCTGTACTATTACCCTCATGCTTGTCAACATACAGTAAATTTAACCCTTTCAGTGTCACTGAAATGTGTTGTACTATTTTTTTGAGTGATCGTATCTTTAAAAAAAAAATCTTTATGGGTTGCTTATTATATTTACTTTTCTATATTGTTCATAAAAAACATTTAGAAAGAGGAAAACCGCACACAATCTGAATTAGTTGAGGGAAACAATGGAATTACATCGCAGAATGCAGGCATACTAAAGTACCGGTATCTATCAAACCATACCTGCTAAATGTAAATTAAATAATTCACGTAGTCGTTTCCAGTTCCAAGTGTTTCTTAAAGGTTGTCTAATACCTTGCTGTCACCTATCGTAATTAAATGTAAACGTATTATATCCTGCGGGATTGTCCGTACACGACCTGGGTGGGCGGGAAATTCGTTGTGGAATATATCGTAAACGACACGCAAGGCAAAGGTATTAGCGCGGAGTATTTCCGAAAAGACACGGTAAGGTTAATAGCCTAAGTGTAAAGGATCTGATGATGATCGCTTGACGATCGAAACTGCTCATTTAATTTCATTATTAAGGCAATACTTAAAAATGGTTTATAACACGATGAAAATAGAGTTCGTAAGTAGCTAATAGCATTATTATTATTAGTAGTAGTAGTATTAGTACTAGTTGTTTCCACCCAGGGGCTCACAACTAGTGAGACGTGGGTAGCGACCACGGGACACCAGCTGAGTCCGTCATTGCTTTCACTTACTTGTGCCGGGTTCATCTCTGTCATCTTTCCTGTCAATCTCGCTTGGGCAACTTTTGTTCTCTTCCGACCCCGGTGGTATTAGGGTATCCGAGACCTAGGGACTCTTTCAAATTCCCAGCTTCATTGACCCTTGTCTCATCTTTCCTGATACCCTTATTCTTCGAGGATTCAGACCTCTTCTATTCGTTTCCTGGTATCTCCTACCTTCTGCTCAAATCCCTAAGAGAGGCGGGATGTGTGTAGCCCCACCAGTTCAGGTGCACCCTGGATAGTGCTACACCCTCAAAGGCTCATGACTGGTGATCTCGGGAGTTGGTGACTCCAAGGGACTCCTGAGCTGGGTTCGTCTTTCCCTTTTTCCTTGTCCTTTGGGGCGGACACTCTTCACTTTTTCCTTCCTATCTGCCTTTCATGACTCTACTTCCTTCCAAGTCGCTCGGTTCCCATTCTTGGAGTTTTAGGGTATTTCTTTTCACTACCGTTTATTTATTTTATTCCTTTCTTTCTGTCCTTTTATTCTTCTAGTGCGTAGGTTACTTATAAGTCAGTAGTTTGTTTTGTAGTTATTCAGATTATTACTTAGGCTTATATGACCACCTAAAACATTAGGGGCCGATAACCTAGATGTTAGGTTCCTTAAACAACAATAACCATCGCCATCAGTAGTAGTATTAATTATTGTCATTATCATCCTTATAATTATGGGTGAATGACCTCGATGTTCCTCCCCTTATAACACTGTTGCCGCCGCCACGACCATCACCCCATAAGACGTTTCATCAAATACAATATGATAGTCATTATTCTTCGTGGCGTTTTCTAGCTGACAAGGACTTCAGTGTTACTATAGCTAAGTCCAGAGGGTTCCTTAACCCTTATTGAGGGACAGATTACCTCACTGTTCCGCCCCTTAAATTATAATAATTTATGTATTTATTTATTCGAGTCAGAAGCAATTAAATACTCTATATACAGTACGCTAATAAGTAAAAAACGTCTCATGTTAGATGATCTTCGCCCAGAAATGGACCACTCCCATTGTGCTATCACAATCTTCCATTAACTGTTGTGTTGTGCAAGAGTGTGGGCACAGCTCACTGGAACACAGGTCTCACCACAATCACAGAGTTCCGATCCCTATAGATATCCCCATTTATGTAGATTAATTCTGCAACTCCCAACATCATTCCGAAGTCTATCGACTGATCGTCAAGTTTCTCAGTTGGTGTCGTGGCCCGCTGGAAGGCTCTCTTTAGCTCTCATCCACTCTGATAGCTTGCCAAGGTGGGTGAGTGGTTATCGTGTCGGGCCACTAACCCCAAGCTTGCAGGTTCGCTCCTGGCCGTGGTAAGTGAATTTTGAAAGGCGACAAAAATCATGTTACGCATGTCATACGTTGTTGGCATGTTAAAGACCCATTTGAATTCAGTAGGCCGTGTTCATAATGACAAAATTAACCTCGGGACTCTCCGCCAACAAAAAAAAGTTCCACCATTCTCTACTAGAAAGGGCTATAGTGTCAAGGAGCTTAGATATCTAACCTCCTTGACTTTCATAGCGCTCCAAGGAGAGATAAAATTCGAAATGGAAGCTGCCCTCTGGGCGTCAATTAACAAAGCTTGCAAACCAGCGCTCGAGACCATACGATATTATTAGTATTATCCACTCTGGTGGTGTAGTGGATTGCCATTGCTGGGTCCTAACTACTTAAAGTTTTAACAGTGAGCATTGTTGTTCGCAGGAAGCTTTTCCTTGATTTGAGCCGTCTTCTTGGAGGTCGGTGACCACTGTCCTCTACTGACTTTTTTCGTTCAGTTTGCGCTATGTCCTCACGGCGTACTTTAGGAGGGGCTATGCCTGCCAGGGAATCTACAGGGTCATTATGTATGTGCGCCCCGATAAACACGGCAAGCTAAGCCGGCTGTGACTGGCGCAGATCGCGGGCGCACGTACCCGGTTCAGCCGGTGGTGGCGCGCACTTTCACACTTTTACCAAACATGTTCAACAATGTTTACTTACTGTGCTCATAGATGATGCTGAAAAAGTCCTCCCTCTCTTGTAACATACACCTGACATCTTCTGATGAAAGAATGTCTGTCAACTCTTTTATTATTTACGGAGCCAGTTTCTTTGAATCGTTTAGCGAGCCTCCTAATTGTACTGGCATCAGGCACAGATCTTCCTAGAAACTTGATTGGAAATTTTCGTCTAAGCTTTGCAGATACACGTCCATATGAATGACAAAACACGTGTGAACTAACGATATGAGAGAGCAGAGCGTGACAACCACCGGCTGAATCGCGTACGCGCGCCCGCGATCTGCGCCAGTCACAGCCGGCTTAGCTTGCCGTGTTTATCGGGGCGCACATAGATAATAACCCTGTAGTTTGTAGACAGGTGTCGGTTTCAAGCATACAGTAACTAACATAACTAAACCTTTTTGAGATATTCCGGCCTTTATATACGAGAGCACTGGAAAAGAAACATGACTGTATTTTAGTCTTTACATTATTCTCGATATTCGAGATTGAGGTGAGTTGTATGGAGGATTGTTCTTATAGTTGGATGCCCTTCCTGGCTCAGATTCTACGTAAAATGGTATTCCCGTGGCTCAAGATCGCGAGATTAACGGTCACGTTAAACTACAAGCTTCCTTTCTTCCTGTTACAGCCACCACTCACCCAAATGCACGGGGCTGATGACAATATTGTCGCATGACCCTAAAATGAATTAAGAGCACCCCATGCGAAAATGTTAGCTAGAAGAAGCATGATGGGCGAGGGGGTGGATAATGTGCCAGGTGAGGGCAGTGATCAAATTAACCTGGCTTGGCTTCACACACACACACACGCAGTCAGGTTTTGAGCGGAACCAGGTGGAACAGCCCATCCAACACATGTGTCTACACCCCCGCCCACCCCTGTCTCATGCACAGCGCATCATGGTTACCACTGAATAACGTCAGCGAATTTTTATTGATCATTAATTAGTTATTGTTACTTTAGGGGGTCAAACAGCGAAGTCATCTGCCCCTCTTAACAAATATAATATTATACAAATTTAGATTAATTTAAAATTTAGAGATGGATGTCTAAATATGATTTTAAAAATGCCAAAAAGTAATAAAACAGAAATATAAATAAAACTATTTGTTTATTTATTTATTTATTTATTTAGCGTATGGCAACTGAAGAGCAACTATTATACATAGTTTACAAATATTAAAAATCTACAAGTTAATGTCTAAGTTTTTAATCCATTGAAGGGCTGAAACCGTCACTTCAAAGAAATCTTCTGGACTTCCAGAATAAGCTGTCTGCTGCATGATGTTACAATGTGTTTGATGGTCTGATGTTCACTGCCACAGTCACATTGGGAAGATGCCGCCAATCCCCATCGGTGGAGGTTCTCTGCACAGATGCCATGGCCTGTACGGAGCCTGTTAAGTGTCTTCAAAACACGTCGCGTTAGTTCCATGCCAACTGGTTGTGTATCTGGTCTAACGAAACCTGGTAGTCCTCATGTGCAGCACAAGTCCACATTCCTGACCATTTCCTGTTCATGTTGAAATTCATTGCTTGCAGCGATTCTGCCAGTATGATGGGTGGCCGTCTGTATTTTAATCGGCTTTTTCTAAGTACATGTACATCAGAGTGGATTGGAAGCTGAGGATTGATAATTAATGTGGCGCTATGTGACTTAGAGGCGGTAGCCAGCGAAGAAGAGTAGGCTTTATGCACCCTGTTATTGTTCTCATTGCCACATTTAGCTGGACATCGATTTTACCCACATGTTTAGCCATACTGGAGCACAGTATTCAGCAGCCGAGTAGACGAGTCCTAAGGAAAAACATCGTAGTGTTGTAGCTGTTGCACCCCATGAGGTTCCGCACAACTTCTATATGATGCTATTTCGCGATCTCAGCTTTGCTGCGGTGATTTCTGTATGACTTCTGTATGATAGAGTTCTACCCAGAGTCACGTCCAATTATTTCGGAAAAACTTGATGATGAAGAGCCTGGCCATTATAGTTGGCATTTAACTTTGCATCAGCCATTCTATTATTAAATTGAAAGCAGCTAATTTCAGTCTTCTTTGGGTTTGGTGTTAATCTCCACTAGTAGTGGTTTTGTAATAGTTCAAAACCCTCCACCTCCACACCCTCCACACGAGATGGCGGCGGCGCGATATCTCTCGAACACATGGTCGGATTTTGACAAATGAGGTGTCATTGAACTCGGTCTGATACCCCCTTTCCAATGGACAACATATTTCCACTCTAAAATAAAACCTACCCCTACCAGGGGGTCAAATTGTAATTTCTTTTTGAAAATCTCGCTTTCCAAGTGCAACATGTGAGAGTTTGAATGCCAATATGGAATTAAACGTTGCTCTGCAAACCAATAATCAAAGAGGGGCATGTTAGGCCTTGAGGCGAGAGCCCCTGTCATTGTTGATGAGCCCCTGTGGTCGGGCAGCTGTTGATGGGTTATTGTTGACAGGTCATTGTTGACAGGTCATTGTTGACAGGTCCTTGTGGACGAGTCATTGTGGACAAGACCTTGTGGACAGGTCCTTGTGGACAAGTCCTTGTGGGCAAGTCCTTCAGGACGAGTCCTTGTGGACAGGTCCTTGTGGACGAGTCCTTGTGGATGAGTCCCTTTGGACTGGTTCCTACGGACCAGCCCATGAATTTATTTAAATTATGTCAAAGGGCCTAACTACATTTTGCATGTAAAGCAGTGTGTTGAACTGACGTTGTTCACTAATCCACCACTACTGTAATGGGATAACGATATGAAAGGAAAGTGACGAAATACATGTGAACACGTGTGAGATGTCATTATTAGCATCCTCCTTGTGAAACAAGTCACATCCTGTTTTGGTTCATGCGTGAGAAAATGCAAGTTCATGTGTAATATGACCTAACACACAGGTGTTCACCTGTACACGTGCACGATAAGAGCTAACAAATCACAACCTGTTTCGACAGTGGTGGGAGGTGAAGGGGGGGGGGGGAGAGGGGTGAGTCAGTGTAAGAGAGAACACAGGTGAAGAGAGAAAGAAATATGTATTGCTCATAATACATGTGGAGCTGAGGACTGTACATAGGACTGTAGGTTAAGTACAAAATGAGTGAATAAATAAATACAAGGCACACAGGTTCACACAACATGTAATTTATTAATCCATGAATTAAAGGCTGAGCTAAATCCCAACCATTTTACATATAGTTTATTTCCTTTTTGTTTCAACACTTTTTCCACAAGGTAATGTTTAGGAAACGCTGTCTTTTGGAGTTCTTGGAGATAAAACCTGCCTTTTATGGGTTGATGGTTGAGGTCCTCGAGTAAATAGGTGACTGGACTGTTCAGGTTGACTTGACGAATTCGAAATAGTTCAGTCCCCCAATTTGGTGTGTAGCCCTTGTTGAAGACGGACTTGAATTTGCTAACAAGAACATGGTCCCCAATGTTAAGGAGATGACGTTTAGGGTCTGCTGTTTTTATAGGGTTAAACAGTTTATCCAGTTGTGGAATATTTTTGGTCACAAGTCGTGGCTTGGTCCCAATGGTTCTGTGTTTGGTGTTATTGTAACGTCCTCTGGTAACAAGTCCAACCAGCGATAAGTGCCCTGATCGGTAAACGCTTTCCACATATGGGTTTTCAATGTTCGGTTGAACCGCTCGACCACGCTGGCTTTGAGATTGCTGTACGTGGTGTAATGGTGAATATCCTTAGATTTGAGAAAACTGGAGAAATCCTTGTTGAAAAATTCTTTTCCCTGATCGGTTTGTAGCAGCTGAGGTTGACGTTTGGATTGTTGAATAATATGTTGAAAGGCCTTGGTGACTAGTGGACCAGACTTGCGTCGCACAGGTTCAACAAACGCCATTTTGGAATAAACATCAATGACCGTCAACATATAGCGTACACCATCGTTAACGCTAGCATAGGGAATCATTTCAACCAAGTCTGCTTGCCAAAGTTCATCCACACCCTGTGAAATCACCTTGAGTCGCTGATTGTGACGTCTAGCTGGACGATGCAACTCGTGAGCAATACCCATTTTAATGGGTGAGGGCTTAAACAATAATTTTGGCATTTCGAAGTTCTTCCTCAATTTCTTGAATTTCCCAATCGTGACCAGTATGGCCGGCTTGACGTGAAGCATGCAACAGCTGTAGTCGCTGGACGAGTTTATTGGGATTGTGCCAGTAGGTAACATCCACTAGGGGTTTTAATGGTTTAAATGTCACTCCTGAAGAGGACACTTTACGACGACCACTTTGACTAGCGGGGAACATTTTTGCAATGATGGTTTTATAGTTTTGAGATATATTAGCATTCACTTGTTGAGTGTGATCATACTGTCTTTTGGGGCATGGGTGTCCAATAAAAAGGATTTATATTTACCAAGGTCCTCTAGCGTATAATCTTGGGATGAGGGAGTCCGAGAGAATAGTAGCTTTAACAGTCCTGGTGTTAATTTATAGTTGATCTTTATAATTACAGCTTTAGTACGACTAAATTTAATCGATGAATCACCAATTTTAAAACTATTATCCTCATAGCGAACACCATACGTGGTATCTGTGTTTCCAATACATAGATTGGTGAAATAGGGTTGCAGTGTTGATCCATAATATTTTATTAAAATGTTTTTCAGTTGAGCTTTATGTTGAGGGGTGGTCAAGAGTTGTGAAAATGGAGACGATCTGGAAGGGTAAGGTGTTTCGACCATGACCAAGGATTTCTATTTTCTTAAAAACTCTGCAAGGGGTGATGCCTTTTTTGAGGCGTAAACACTTGTTCCTCATTATCCTCAACTTCGCTAACACTAGTTAAATCTTCCTGTTCCTCTTCCTCCACCTCTTCCTCAGGGTCCTCATCGTGCGTCTGAGTGGCTTGTGAAACGGTGGGTTGCGTTTCAGATGGCTTGAAAGAGGGTTTCAACATAGCTTTTAGCGGAGGGGCCAAATGTTGTTGAATAAACAAAGCATGATCTGCACGTGATCGTATCAATTGACGGAACTTTTGGCGAATAGTATTTTTTGCTCTAATAATATGCTTTCTCAATTGACTCTCTGCTAACGCCATGGTGTCGTGACAAATGACTTGAGAGGGAATGATACAGTGCCTTAAATAGCAATCAAATGATCAAACCCTAAGCGATACCGCCCTTGGTTGAGTTCACGTTGTTTGTCAAACACTAAGCAGGCATGACGTTGTGTGTTCCAGCGCTTGCCACACAATTCTGTAAACATTTGAAAGGTCATATCCGGATTCACATGTTCATTATAAATGTGACGACTGTTCCTCTCGTCCTGGCGAAATAAAACAATGACATTGGTATTGTCACGAATCAACTGTTTGGACATTTTAGAATACGTTTGTCCAAGATAGAAGCAATCGATATGTTTGTGTCGACCCATGCTGAAATAGCTTCGAATGATGCCTTGTCGTTCAGTGGATACATCATCGAAAATCATGAGTGAATCAGGCTTTATCTCATCCGGTGAAATAACATTTTCTTGCGTGGAAAATGTAAAATACCCCATATTCTCATTTTGTAATCTGGACATGACTTGATCCAGAAACACGTAGAGGGGTTGGTAGAGAGATTTTGCGAAAATATAAATATTTTGAAAACACAGACCATTGGGCGCTGTAATAAGTGTCAGCAAAAGATTGGTCTTTCCACAGCCGGAAGGTCCCACAATGATGCAGCGAATGGAAGATGGAAACAGTGAACCATGACGTTGTTCGCGTGATGTGGGACATAGATGGGAAACCATGTCCCCCACGGGGAATGACTCTTGCTGCTTAATTATCTTCATTTCAACTAAGGCTTAGAGAGGCTAGCAGGCTGTCTATATATATCGCACAGAGCCTTGTCATAGAAACAGTAGACTCGTACTACAGGTTGACGATGGATGTCTTTGAACGTGCGTTGATGGTCAAAGCTAGGTCTCTTTCCATACATGTCCTAAACAAGAAACAGATCCTGCTAATAAACACTATGTGGATAGGTCAGTAGTGCCACGCACAAAACAAGGAGATTATGACTTTAAAGGAAGGCGGTTAACCCATGTAAAACATCCTCAAGTGTCTACAGACGTTACTACAAAAAAGTATGTGGATAACAAGGTGTATGAGTTTTATGATAAAGTGTCTCAGCTTACGGTGGATGGCTATAGCGCTAATCATCACCGCATTATTCACGTGGAAGACCCACAAAAAGATGATGATGTCTGTACCAAGCGATACGTGACCTATGAAATGAACAGGCTTTATAAATTTATCCCATCTGTATGTTTAGTGTATCTGACAAATGTAAAACCTGTGAATGAGAGAAACCATATACCGCTAGTTCATGACCAGCACTTGACCTATGTGCTTGCTTCGGGTTTAAGCCACTATCGATTACACTATAATGGAACCATTCACATCAAATATGCCATACCTGATGAGAACCATTTACAAAGAGAGATAAATGGTCATAGGATGTTGGTCCATAACCATGAAATGGTCAATGCAGGAGACGAATTATCCTTTCATCTCATGTTGACATGGGATGAAAAGCAAGCTGGAAAAACCATAAACGATTTCCCACTTTATGTAGAATTGGAATATACAGTCATGAAATAACAATCTGACGTTAGTTGTGACTTAAACTTTCTTGTGAAAGGTTGTTGCTCATCATCATCATGATGAATCAAAGATATGTGGTGAGAAAGACTAAAAATATGACCCTGTCCTTGGCAAAGCCTGGGCTTAAGACATTCGTGGACAAGCCCTTGCGAAAGAAAAAAAGAAAAAATAATATGTTGACCATAAGGAAAGCTCTACGAGCAGCACAGAGACACGTTATTCCAAAACGTCAGCGACAGGGTTCAAAACAAGGCGAGTGATCCCCGTCCCCAAACGAGCGGGATTTTTACCTGCATTATTCGCTGGTCTGGCTGCTCTAGGTTCACTTTAAGGCGGCGCCAGTGCAGTGGCAAAAACTATTAAAGTCGCGCAACAAGGCAAGCAACAACTCAAAGAAAGTCAGCGACACAATGAAACGATGGAAGCCATTGCTATGGGGGCTAGAAATGTCAATTTGAAGCCAGCCTTTTATCAACAAGGATTTGGAATTTCACCTTTTCGAAATAAAATAAAACATCTTTAACCTATGCCATAGCAAGACATGCCCTGACACATCAACAAGTGGAAAGCTATGCTAAACAACTGGAGCTTTCTCATTTTCGAGGTGTGTTTATGCGAAACCAATTATCCTCACGACCCTGGAAACATGAATGTACTGTTGTCAATTTGGATGATCACCGAGGACCAGGAACACATTATTTAGCTTATGTCAAAGAGGGATCCACTGTATGGTACTTTGACAGTTTTGAGAATTTGCCCCCGCCCATGGAACTAGTGGTCTATTTTGGAAACAGGATCAAGATATATTATAATGTGAAACGTGAGCAAACGTTTAACAGCCAACAGTGTGGACGTTTGTGTTTAATTTTTTTATATAAGACGCAGCATAAGCAAAAACATCAACAGTTTGTCGGTGGAAAGTAAGACGTTTACACTGCATGGACGTGGACCTGAAGTCAGCCTAGACTTTTACCGGCCTATCGAATTGAGTGAAAGACCTTACGGTTTTGGACTTGTTTCACTTGAAACGTACAATCGAATATACAACATACGTGAAAATGTGAACAACAAGTTTTACTATGAGGATTCTGTGCTCACCCTGAACTCTGGTGGATACACGATAGATGACATTTATGAACACATTTATGTGGTGTTGATCAATGAATATGGTTTAAAGTCATTTCTCGATGGAACGCACAAGTTTGAACTTGTAGGAAATACCAACCCTCATCACTGTAGTATTTTCTCTACATTAAAAATTGACTTTAAAACACACCCCGATTCCATTGGTCCATTACTGGGATTTAAACCACGCGTGTTGGAGCCCAACAAAAAACATGAATCAGACCATGAGGTGAAATTCATTGAGGACCATCACGTGTCGGTAACGTGCAATATTATTAGTCAAGTGTACACCAATCAAGAACCGTCGCATTCGCTTTATGACTTTATTGTAACATCGCCCAATGGCTATATTATTCGTGAAAACCCTCCAGTGGTGCTTTTTCATTCTGTGGCTGTCGATGGTATTAGTAATATAACATTAAGACTGATCAATAGAGAGCAACAACTCATTGATCTAGATTCTACCACACCAGTGGCTTACAAGTTGGTGCTAAAGCCACTATGAAGTTTGTATATAAAGCAACAGCACCGTCTAGGAATGGTGTTAGTTGTTTACCACGTGAATACACGTTAACATCTCAGAACAAGCAGATTTTACAGCATTTGGGTTACCACGTCAACCCCCGCGATGAACTCTATCCTAGAGGTAGCGAACCACATCGAGGAGCAACCAGGAGAGGTAAGAATTGATCTCCATTCTTATCAAGCTCAAACACCTGGACTCATTAACAATGATGAAATTCAATTTGTTATCAACAACCAAGATATTTACACTCTACCGCAGGAAAGTGTTATTCAGATTGAAGGTCGGCTCGCCAAAGCCGATGGCTCTACACCCACCACATCCAAGTTAGCCAACCATGCTTTGGCCTTTCTGTTTTCTGAAGTGCGTTACGTGATTAACGATATCGTGGTGGATAGCACTCGAAATGTGGGTATTTCCAGTGTCATGAAACTATATCCCTCTTATAGTGAGGAAGAAGCTAAAACACTTTGCATGGCGGGTTGGTGCCCTGACTCGATCAATGACTGGATGGTACACACCGATGGCACCTTTACTGGATATTTACCTCTTAAACTGATTTTAGGCTTTGATGATGATCACCAGCGCATTGTGGTCAACGCAAGGCAAGTGCTTTATCTGGTGAGAGACAGGAGTGATAATAATGCACTCAAGGGAGCCGACAATGCCCCCATTGATTCAGAAATTCAACTACAACTACAACGCTTGACCCTTAACGATAGCAAAAAACTGGACATACTCAAAATGGTAAAGAGAGATATACCTCTACCCATGGAATTTAGAAGCTGGGCACTCCAAGAGTACCCACTATTGCCCACCACCAACACACACAGTTGGTCTATAAAAACAGCCCGCTATACAGAGAGACCTCTCTACATGATTGTGGGTTTTCAAACGAATTGCAAGTATCAACAAACCAAAGATGCCACGCAATTTGTTCACCTGCAATTGAGAAATGCACGTCTTTTCCTCAACGGTGCTGTGTTACCCTATGAAGGACTGGATTTAGATTTTTCAAAAAATAAGTTTGGCCAGCTGTACGACTTGTTTTCTAAATTTAGATGGCCGTATTATCAAATCGAGATTTATCCTATGTTGTCACCCCAAGATTTTAAGACAAGGGCGCCACTGATTGTCTTTGACTGTTCCTACTTGGAAGAGTCTATAAAACCATCCAATATTGACATTCGACTAGATTTTGAAACACATGACAATGTTCCAGCCAATACGACGGCCTACTGTTTGATTATTCATCACAAACAATTCAACTATTATCCACTGTCCAACCAAGTGACAAGTGTATAAATAGCAGGTCAACCCACATCAAACCGCTCAGTCATGTCTTGCTTTCAAGCCTCAAGAGAAGTTACATCCATGAATTTAAAATCTGAGGAACAACGTTTCAAGACCTTTGCGACGTGGCCGGTGCCTTTTATAAACCCTCAAGCCTTAGCGGCCGCTGGATTCTACTATTTAAAAACAAGAGATGAAGTGAAATGTGTGTTTTGTCCCATCATCTTAGACCAATGGCAAGAAAGTGATGAACCCATGCAGGAACATCAGCGCTGGTCACCTGCCTGCCCCTACCTGTGCAGAATGGAGGTGGGTAATATACACTGTCATTCAGGTTACCCCTCACTCATGCCTCTGAGTGATGAAAAAAGTTATGATACGTGTGGACTTTATGGTGTCAACAGTGCTTCAGTGAGCAGCTCACATTCAAAAACACCCAGTTTAGAGACATTAGAATATCTTCGGTGTTATGGACACTATAAACACAAAAGACTTTTTTGTTGTATGTGATGGTACCGCCTCTATCCTAGAATGAAAAAAGAATGTAAAACTTGTTATCCTAATAAAATAATGTAATAAAAATTGGTTGTTGTTGTTATATTATTATTTCTTATGCCCCCCTGTCATATCCTAAACATTTTTTTAACTAGAATGGAATGTAAGTAAATGTCATGGGTACACTTTACTGAACAATCGTCAGTCTGTGGTCAGTTGGACTTGATCCAGACAAGAGTGAACATGTTGCGTACACTAATTGTCGACTGTCAAGGGTTTAAAATTGGAGATAACAAATTTATATTTAAAGAAGTGGCCATCATCGATTGTTCCACTTTTTGGATATCACAAGCTACCCATTTGGTGTTTAAACCACCTTATGCATTTGATTTATTGTGTGATAAAGACCGTAAACAAACCCAGTGGATTGAAACTCATATGCAACTAGACTGGAAGCAAGGAACCATTTCATATAAGCACCTGGACATGGTCATGAAAGCCCACTTGTCTTCTGCCCATGTAGTATTTGTGAAAGGTAGTGAAAACGTCAATGGCTACAACCATTTTTGACGTCTTACTGTCAATGTATCGATTTAATGGACGTGGGCTGTCCCTCGCTGCAAACACTCATGGACCGCTGCCCCTGTGACAATATTACCCATAAAGCCCTGGCACAGGTGTGGCAATTGTTTCGTTAGCGAAGTTGAGGATAATGAGGAACAAGTGTTTACGACTCAAAATAAGGCATCACCCATTGCAGAGAGTTTTTAAGAAAAAAGAAATTCTTGGTCATGGTCGAAACACCTTGCCCTTCCGGATCGTCTCCATTTTCACAACTCTTGACCACCCCTCAACATAAAGCTCAACTGAAAAACATTTTAATAAAATATTATGGATCAACACTGGAAACCTATTTCACCAATCTATGTATTGGAAACACAGATACCACGTATGGTGTTCGCTATGAGGATGATAGTTTTAAAATTGGTGATTCAGCGATTAAATTTAGTCGTACTAAAGCTGTAATTATAAAAATCAACTATAAATTAACACCAGGACTGTTAAAGCTACTATTCTCTCGGACTCCCTCATCCCAAGATTATACGCTAGAGGACCTTGGTAAATATAAATCCTTTTTATTGGACACCCATGCCCCCAAAAGACAGTATGATCACACTCAACAAGTGAATGCCAATATATCTCAAAAATATAAAACCATCATTGCAAAAATGTTCCCCGCTAGTCAAAGTGGTCGTCGTAAAGTGTCCGCTTCAGGAGTGACATTTAAACCATTAAAACCCCTAGTGGATGTTACCTACTGGCACAATCCCAATAAACTCGTCCAGCGACTACAGCTGTTGCATGCTTCACGTCAATCCGGCCATACTGGTCACGATTGGGAAATTCAAGAAATTGAGGAAGAACTTCGAAATGCCAAAATTATTGTTTAAGCCCTCACCCATTAAAATGGGTATTGCTCACGAGTTGCATCGTCCAGCTAGACGTCACAATCAGCGACTCAAGGTGATTTCACAGGGTGTGGATGAACTTTGGCAAGCAGACTTGGTTGAAATGATTCCCTATGCTAGCGTTAACGATGGTGTACGCTATATGTTGACGGTCATTGATGTTTATTCCAAAATGGCGTTTGTTGAACCTGTGCGACGCAAGTCTGGTCCACTAGTCACCAAGGCCTTTCAACATATTATTCAACAATCCAAACGTCAACCTCAGCTGCTACAAACCGATCAGGGAAAATAATTTTTCAACAAGGATTTCTCCAGTTTTCTCAAATCTAAGGATATTCACCATTACACCACGTACAGCAATCTCAAGCGGCTCAACCCAACATTGAAAACCCATATGTGGAAAGCGTTTACCGCTCAAGGCACTTATCGCTGGTTGGACTTGTTACCTGAGCTAGTGTCACGTTACAATAACACCAAACACAGAACCATTGGGACCAAGCCACGACTTGTGACCAAAAATATTCCACAACTGGATAAACTGTTTAACCCCATAAAAACAGCAGACCCTAAACGTCATCTCCTTAACATTGGAGACCATGTTCGTGTGAGCATATTCAAGTCCGTCTTCAACAAGGGCTACACACCAAATTGGGGGACTGAACTATTTCGAATTCGTCAAGTCAACCTGAACAGTCCAGTCACCTATTTACTCGAGGACCTCAACCATCAACCCATAAAAGGCAGGTTTTATCTCCAAGAACTCCAAAAGACAGCGTTTCCTAAACATTACCTTGTGGAAAAAGTGTTGAAACAAAAAGGAAATAAACTATATGTAAAATGGTTGGGATTTAGCTCAGCCTTTAATTCTTGGATTAATAAATTACACGTTGTGTGAACCTGTGTGCCTTGTATTTATTTATTCACTCATTTTGTACTTAACCTACAGTCCTATGTACAGTCCTCAGCTCCACATGTATTATGAGCAATACATATTTCTTTCTCTCTTCACCTGTATTCTCTCTTACACTGACTCACCCCTCTCCCCCCCCCCCTTCACCTCCCACCACTGTCGAAACAGGTTGTGACTTGTTAGCTCTTATCGTGCACGTGTACAGGTGAACACCTGTGTGTTAGGTCGTATTACACATGAACTTGCATTTTCTCACGCATGAACCAAAACAGGATTTGACTTGTTTCACAAGGAGGATGCTAATAATGACATCTCACACGTGTTCACATGTATTTCGTCATTTTCCTTTCATATCGTTATCCCATTACAGTAGTGGGGGATTAGTGAACAACGTCAGTTCAACACACTGCTTTACATGCAAAATGTAGTTAGGCCCTTTGACATAATTTAAATAAATTCATGGGCTGGTCCGTAGGAACCAGTCCAAAGGGACTCATCCACAAGGACTCGTCCACAAGGACCTGTCCACAAGGACTCGTCCACAAGGACTTGTCCACAAGGACCTGTCCACAAGGATTGTCCACAAGGACTTGCCCACAAGGACTTGTCCACAAGGACCTGTCCACAAGTACTTGTCCACAAGGACTCGTCCACAAGGACCTGTCATCAATGACCTGTCAACAATGACCTGTCAACAATAACCCATCAACAGTGGCCCGACCACAGGGGCTCATCAACAATGACAGGGGCTCTCGCCTCAAGGCCTAACATGCCCCTCTTTGATTATTGGTTAGCAGAGCAACGTTTAATTCCATATTGGCATTCAAACTCTCACATGTTGCACTTGGAAAGCGAGATTTTCGAAAAGAAATTACAATTTCACCCCCTGGTAGGGGTAGGTTTTATTTTAGAGTGGAAATATGTTGTCCATTGGAAAGGGGGTATCAGCCCGAGATCAATGACACCTCATTTGTCAAAATCCGACCATGTGTTCGAGAGATATCGCGCCGCCGCCATCTCGTGTGGAGGGTGTGGAGGTGGAGGGTTTTGAACTGTCACAAAACCACTACTTCCACTCCTTAAAGTATTCATGCATTGTCGTTAAATTAGCAGAAATTACCGCTTCTCCAGCTTCAAGACTTTTATGTTGAGTGACCAAAGCCAGATCATCTGCATAAATGAACTTCCTTGCTACTGTTACAGGGAGGTCAGAAGTATATAAATTAAACAGCGCTGGAGCCCAATCAGAACCTTGAGGAAGACCATTATTAAGTCTCTTCTGCCTGGTTAAATGATTACCAAGGACCAGTTGAAAGTACTGTATCTCTCAGACAGCATGCTATTTATAAGTCTAATCATGGTTTAGCGGGTATAATGTGTACTAATTTTTAGAGGACTCCCTCTTTCCACACCGTATCATATGCAGCTGTGAGATCAACAAAGGCCGCGGAAGTTTTAAGGCGTTGTTGGAACCCAGCTTCTATATGCGTAGTTAGACTAAGAACTTGATCTGTGCAGCTTCTATTAGGCCTAAATCCTGCTTGTTTATTGGGTGTGAATTCATGGAACCTTGGACCAATTTTGTTAAGGATAAGTCTTTCTATAAGCTTGTAACAGCAGCTCAGGAGTGCAATTGGACGGTAACTAGTAGCTCTGTTCACTGGTTTTCCTGGTTTCAATATAGCTATTATTTTTGTTCTTTTGAAGGCTTTTGGTAGATTGCTCGATATCATGATATTTGTAAAGAAGTTTGTAAGCCATTTACGAGTCTTAATTCCGCAGTTGATCAAAAATTCTGAATGTATTCCATCAAATCCTGTCTTAATATCTTTGATGGCTGCATTAACCTCATCTAGGGTGAATTCTCTGGAGTACTCTGATCTCCTTGGTGCCTTCTTTTTAAGAATGTTAAGTTCTTTCTTGACCATTCTAGTATGTGATTTAAATGAGGGTGCTCTAGAGAGGGAAGTTAATCTGTTTGCAATTCGATCTGGTGTTACTTCAGGACTTTCGCGGATAGGTGGTCGAATCCCTCCTAATTTTCTTAAGGGACTCCATGCCTCTCTGCTTGACCTCTTAAAATCTAAACCCTAAACTATTAATTATAATAATTAAAAAAAATACTGAATACAAAACTTTGCAATTAATAAAATAGCAAGTTCTTTCAGCATTCACTTAAAAATTTAGATTGTTTATTGTTAATTATAATATTGTGCCTTATCAATTATAGTTTTCAGTCGACCAACACGTTTTTGCCCAATTAGATTAGGTGGAGTAACCATATAGCCTACTATATACGTTCCTGAAAACAATGTTATTCACTGATAAAGGAGGATTAGACTACGCGTTTCGGCCGTCACGTGGTCATCACCAGATCCTGATCGCCAGGGTTAAAGTTTATAATTATACAAATATCTATAAAAATGTTTTTGCTTTACTTTGTATAGCTCGTCTTGTAAATGTTAGTATTTATGAGTTGCTGTGAATCTCATTATTTGAAAAGATTGTTCTATTCTACGGTATAATATTGTATTATATGTTTGCTATCTACGTATGAATATTATGCACATGTAAATAGTTAACCTACCCAACATATAATAACATTAGCAGAGCATGCACACCGATTTATGAGTACTTAGACGTTAGGTTATCCTATTCAAGCACAGTCGTCATACAGGTGTTCACACTTAAGTGATGACCGCATGACGGTCGGGACGTGTAATCCTAAAATTCCCATCTTATTAATGAATAATTTGAATAGCCTACATGTTTTTTTTTTTCAGGAAATAATTACCCTGCCTAATCTAATTGAGCAAAAGCGTGTTCACCGACTGAAAAGTAGCTATTATTGATACAGTAGTTTGTACAGGCAAGACTGAAAAAATGGCTTCAAAACTTCACACATTGCGCCTTGTAGTTCGTCATTAAGTAGTGAGAGTGGAGGTAATAGACTAGTACATTATGCAACGAGCCTATAATGGCTATAATTAAGACACGAGTATGCTTATAAAACGAGTGTATGTGAGTTTTATAATTTCCATTCGAATGACTTAATTACCATTATAGGCGAGTTGCATACGACTGTTTATGTTCGACGATAATTATAACTTTATTAAATGTTTTAACATAAATATTCATAAATATCTGTTGAGATTGTCACTAGAATTTTGTGGTCGGATGCTGCGCTGGGTAGTATATCTCTGACTTCCAAGCTCTCTGACCGACCGACGCAAGCGCTCTGTGTGCTTCAATGCCATATGTTCAGATTGTGCACCAGTATTCAGTAAAACTGTCACCGAAGTCGTTTGAAAAAACAACGCGCTGTGTAGAAATTGGATTTAAGGATATTAAGGTACAGTGCTATTTCTTGTCTCATATTCACCAGTTTATTTACGCGAACATATGGACGGTGCACTTTCGGTAATTTATATAGACATGTTGGATTTTGAGCACATGCGCGAAGGTATCCTTATCTAATTGGTCACACAACTGTTTCATGAGCTGTGATTGGTGGGATAAACTGTTTCATAATGAAAAATAGTGTTATAATGAGCCTCATTATGATACAGTTTTCTGACACATAATAGTCAGGGTCAAACATAAAGTAAATTTAACACCCCAAGGGTATAAAGTTGTTACTAGAGTTTTTGCGAATTCGGTATAGAAGCTTATGACACGTTGATCGAGCATCAGCCCCGTGCAATTGGGTGTGAGTTCAATTTATCTGATAATCTGTGTTTCTATGCAGACTGTAGTAAAGTGTATTGAAATATTAGAAGCCTGAGTAATCTGTTATTAGAAGCTTTTCAGTCGGTCAACACGAGTGTTCCCAAATTAGATCGAGCGGGAAGTTACAATTATTAATTTCCTAGTGCCTGAAATAAGTTACATGATGTAATTATACTCTTGATCGAGGAACTTCTCACACAAATGGGAGGTTTAATTTTACCGTTAGGAACCATCCCAGCATTCGCCTGAAGTAGAAATGGGGAAACCACGGAAAACCACTTTCAGGATGGCTGAGATGGGAATCGAACCCATCTCTTCCCAGCAGTCCCACAAGAGACTAAGTGGACCCCGTTCCAACCCTCAGACAAGAATTAAATTTCTTGGAAGTGAATCGAACCTGGTCCAAAAACGCTAGCCACTACACCAGGAGGTGGACCGTAAATTAGGAACAATCCCGGCATTTGCCTGGAGTAGAGTTAGGAAACCACGGAAAACTTCCAGGATGGCCGAGGTGGGAATCGAACCTGGATCTCAGGGGTGACAGCAAAGAATGCTTACCACTGCGTCATGAGACGGACTTAATAATATAAATTGTCCTTATGACAGGTTATAGGTATCCAAACTACCATCATATAAATGGTTCAAGGATGGTGATCTTCGGTTAGGGGGTGGGGTGGAGTGGGGAAGAACTCACTTGCCTCCCCTTCCCCTCCACCGTGATCCGCGCCTGCATGAGTAGCGAGACTAATTCAAGCTCCGTACAATGCCAGTATCTGTGCATTGTCGCTACCTCATTAGCAGTGAGTACTGCTTTACAACATTATGTTACTTACAGAATCTTCAACTGTTCTTACAGCTTGATTCGCTCCGCCGGTTGCGCTACAAGATGATGGCATTTGCACCTGCCTCTTGTACTTCTCTTCTAAGAATGTCAAGAAATCAACGGAGTAATTATACCAGCCCGATAAGTGATCGAGTAACTTAACATACATAGAAATTACTCTATTGTGCAGCTTTTCATAAAGTGGTCATACTTAGCAACGTAAGCCATCAAATGAGGAGGATATACGCAGCAGATCAGTTTGTGGTCTGTTTCATTAAAAAATCCCCTTAATATCCTACAATTCCTTATCATTTTAATAAATTCAAAGTCAGTAATGATAATAGTCTACTGTATTATTAACCTGGTTCCTCTACCTTCCCATATGCATCTGTGAATCTCTTTACGCTTCGAGAATGAATTCGCAACAGATAATCCCATGCTAGCACAGAAGTCCAATAAACATTTCCCATTGATAATCGCTTCCCTATCCTCGCCCCACTTACCTATTACCTTCGCATACCCCTCAGTTTTATTACCTACCCTGGCATTGAAATCCCCCATCAGCAATACGCTATCCTTATTATTAACATTTAGTGCCTCATAAAATTTGTCTACTTCCTCCGGATACGCCCCTTCACATGGAGCGTACTCTGAAACAATTCTGACCCGATTTCCTGACATTTCCAAATATATCAACATTAATCGTTCATTTACGTACCTCACAGAAACTATGGTACACTACAAGGCCCTCTTGACATACAGCCCTACTCCCCACTTTGCCCTGTCTCGTTTTACACCTGACAGGTATATCATCTAGGCTTACAGGATGGAGCCGCGTCGTGTATCGGGGATTGTTTCCCGACGATTCGGCTGGCATTGCAGCAGCCTTAATCATGGGTAGGTACGAGTTAGTGTCCGTACTGGCCGAGAAAGCCTACGATCTAAACCTGACAGGTAGCCTACACCTTGTAATCTCCTACTTCCTCCTCTCTTCCATTTATTCGAACTTCACTAATCCCTAGAGTATTTAATCCCATTCTACTTGCTGACTCAGCTAGCTCTATGTTCTTCCTTCCATGACCACCCTCGATATTAATTGCACCATTTCTATTGCCTGTTCGTTTCCATGTAGTCCCTGATCTGTCAGATGGGAGTGGGACTCCTTCACTCCCATAAGTCCGAGTCTTGTTCATACCTTCCTTTTATCATGTTTAGAGAGTGCAAGTGAAGCAGATTGCTAGTCTTGCTTACACAGGGCCCCTGAGTTTCACCTCAGGGAACAAAGTAGTGAGTTGGGTAGTCCTAGACACCTGAGCACAAGGAGGGCCACGACTATGGATATGTCCAAGATGCTCACTCCCATTCCATAGTAACTGGTATCCCGACTGTCAAAACCACTTACTAGGCTACTGTTAATTCTGTTAAAGTTGTCAAAAGTTTATTAAATATTCTCAAAAAAGATTTAAATAAGTTTTCAGTTTTGATACTGACTGTGTTACCACAGAGTTTGGTTTGGAGTTTCTATGGGACAATAATATTACGGCCAGATGCCTTCATGATGCCAACGTCTTGAAAACAGTGGACTCAAAATTCCATAATATTCCTGTGAATTACTTATTGGTCGTACCTCTCTTAGTGTATAGCCTATACAGTACTGTACATTAAATAACCCCTAGAGGGGAAATCTTGGCAGCCTGGTGTCTTTAAAACCACTTTAGTTCAAAGAAATAATGATGATAATAATAATATGCCCTTTTAACTGTTGTGGTCTTAGAGAAGTTGTTATTGATTAATTTTCGGGCTTGCGACATCGTGGTCAATAAGGTCCGTGCATTCGGATGAGTGTACTTTCTGATCACCTGTGTTATTGTGATGTCTGTAGTAGTAGTAGTGTATGTATTTGTAATTCAGACTAGGATTGGGAGGGGGTGACTGTGGCCTGAAGTTAGGAACCATCCCAACATTTGCCTGGAATTGAAAAGGGAATACAAGGAAAATCAGTTCAGTTGGGAATCAAACCTACCTCTTACAGTTCTACGTCACGAAACTGGATGTACGCTGTTCCGGTCCTCAGATCAGAATTCAATTTCTTGGTAGATCCGGAATCGAACCTGGGCCTCAAGGGTGACAGCCAAGAATAATAGCCACTACACCACGTGATGCTACGGAAATAGTGTTTGTGATCGTTGTCTTATAGGGTGGAACGTCAAAGTCATCCTCCCTTGGAAGACAAGAAATGACGTTAAAGATGGCTGAATAGGGATTCAAACCCATTTCTTCTTAATTAGATTCACGACGTTGAGCATACATCATTCCAGATATAGCCAGGGTATCAATACTTACTAGAAGACCATCCACAATAGTTCGTTTTTACAGACATCAGTCACCAAAACTAGGAACAACTCATCATGTTACGCAAATAAGAATGTTTGAAGGACCCTGTATTTAAAATTCCAGTAGTTACAGGTATTCTCTGAGTGGGTCATTATAACATCGTTGTTTGAGTCTTCAGTCTGTTGACTGGTTTGATGCAGCTCTCCATGCCTCCCTGTCCCGAGCTAATCGTTTCATCTCTACATAGCTACCACACCCTACGTCCGAGGCAATCTGTTTAACATATTCTAACCTTGGTCTACCCCTACAGTCTTGTCCTCAACCCTTCCTTCCATAACTAAGCTTGCTATTCCTGGGTGTCTTAGTATGTGTCCTAATAACCTATCTCTTCTCTTCATGAGCAGTCGCCAGAAACATCTCTCCTCTCCCACTCGTCTTAATAGCTCTTCGTTTGTAACCCTATCTACCCATCTGAGCTTCATCATTCTCCTGTAACACCACATCTCAAATGCTTCAATTCTCCTCTTTTCTGCTGCACCAATAGTCCAAGTTTCACTCCCATAGAGTGCTACGTTCCAGACAAAGGATTTCAAAAATGACTTCCTAATACCTAAATCTATATTCGATGTCAACAGATTCCTTTTATGTAGAAACGCTTTCCTTGCCTGAGCCAACCTACTATTTATATCCTCTTTGCTTCGGCCATCACTGGTTATCAGCGCAATTATTAAGAGGTGTTAAGTGCCAATAACGGTGACACGTGATCGCTTTAAGGATGGAAAGACACTTGAAACAGAACTTCAACTCTTTGGCTCATAGCATTCAATTTATCTACCATGCCTCGTATCCGTACACGTTACATTCACATATGAAGACTGTGTGGGGAAGCTGGTAGTCCGGAGATCGATTGTTCGCAGACAATAGGCTATTCTGAGGGTGGTTTTCTTTGTATTTTTCCTACACTTCACCCAGGCAAATACCAAGAGAGTGCGTTATATAAAGTTGTTGTTGATTCATATTAGAGGCTTTGCGACATCGCGGTCATGTAGCCCCGTGTATTTGGCTCAGTGTGGAATTTGTCTGTGTTGTTGTGATGGCTGCATTAGTGTGTATAGTTGTATTTCTGATGAGGATTCGGAAACTATCCCAGCATTCGCCTGGAGTAGAAGTGGGCAAATCACGGAAACCCACTTCCAAGATGGCCTCGTGAGGCAAAACTGAGAAGAAGAGGGTTTGATTCTTGCCTCAGCCATCCTGAAAGAAGTTTTCCGTGATTTGTCACATGTAGCCTACTCCAGGCAAATGTCGGGATGTTTCCTAACGTAAGGCTACGGTCATCCTCATCCCCACCCTCACCAAAATTACAAATACACACACTAGTATAGCCATCACAATAGCACAGGTAATCAAACAAATTATACACACACCCAAGTACACGAGGATGAATGACCATGATATCCATGCTCCTTAAGTTACAATTGTGTGTTACTTTTGTGTAAAAGTCTTTTTATTTTAAAATCTGGAACACAAAACCTACGTCACTAGTTAATTTAAACAATAAGTTTTTATCAAGTAGTTGATTCATTATTCAAACGTTCACTCCGATCGCATGATTATGACACAAGAAATAGAAACTTAATTTTAAAATTTCGCACAGTCGCCATTTTGAAGTTAAGAAAACAATTGTTTTGAATTAAATGCCAGTAGATGAGATCTTGCATAAACATTTTCCGTTTAACAATTAAATGTGTTAAATTCTTTTGGACGCCATGTTGGTTTTGTACCCAACAGGCTCTTGAAAGTCACGTAGATGAACTTCTAATATTACTCTCTATAACCGTGTAAAATTTCAGGGTGATAATTGGCCTATGTTACTGTTGTGGAGATATACAAGTCCAGTGAAATATTTCGTGCAGCCGCCATGTTTGATTGGTGATACGTATTAAGATTTGAAAGGCACGGTCAAGGTCGAGGTAGCAATATTTGCTGACCGAGTTTCATTGAAATCGATTCAGCCGTTTAGATGCTATTAGTGGGGGGAGGGGGGGGGGGGACACACACCTGCAAAAGGTGATCTCTTAAGTCTATTTTTTTTTCATAAATGAAAATAGGATAAAAAAGGCAAGTAGTTCCGTGAAGAACTAAATAGCCTATTTTCATATATCCCACTGGTCCTTTCCATTAAAATTCATCAGCCTTTTACAGCGATTTTGCATGTGATATACTAAATAGCTTTAGTCTTTAGCCTTTAGTCTTCACCAACACCATTACAATGAGAAGTTATGTGCTAGAATATAATAGCTTTCAATATCGGTGATTAAGACTCCTCCCGCAAGATTGCATCTTTCCGTAATGAATCACGGGAATTAATTTTTAGAAAAATCAAATGCACGACTTCTATGATTTACCAAAACTAAGTTACAGAATTTAGTACCATTAGTAACGGTTACAAGTAATGACATTACCCCTTGTCACCGCCAAAAGTAATGGTTGCAAGTAACGTCGTTACCGCCTGTCACCGCCAAAAGTAACGGTTACAAGTAACGTTGTCACCGCTTGTCACCACCAAACGTAACGGTTACAAGTATCGTTGTCACCGCTTGTCACCACCAAAAGTAACGGTTACAAGTATCGTCACCACCTGTCACCGACAAAAGTAACGGTTACAAGTAACGTTGTCACCGCTTGTCACCGCCAAAAGTAACGGTTACAAGTAACGTCACAGCCTGTCACCGGTTACAAGTAACGTTGTCACCGCTTGTCACCGCCAAAAGTAACGGTTACAAGTAACGTCACCGCCTGTCACCGTTTACAAGTAACGTTGTCACCGCTTGTCACCGCCAAAAGTAACGGTTACAAGTAACGTCACCGCTTGTCACCGCCTAAAGTAACGGTTACAAGTAACGTTGTCACCGCTTGTCACCGCCAAAAGTAACGGTTTCAAGTAACGTCACCGCCTGTCACCGCCAAAAGTAACGGTTACAAGTAACGTCATTACTGCCTGTCGCCGCCAAACGTGATGGTTCCAAGTAACGCTTTCCTCCTCAATCCTGATCAGAACTGTGATATTGGTTAAAAGTCGCAGGCCTACAACTCCTCCTTGGCGCCCCAGGCACGTGACCTACAAATGTAGGTGCTGTACGAAATCTACAACAGACGAACATGCCTGGTCTTGTAATAAATTAGGAGTGAACATTGTATCTGGGGAACTATTAATTATTTAATAGGTTTGGTCAAGTAGGCGAGAGCAGTAACGGAATATCGGAGCCAGGTGGGATGAGGTGAAAGTAGACTACAGATAGAGTAGTAATCATCAGATTATCTCGACAAGCATTAGGTAGTCTCAGCTGCCGGCTGCTCCTACTTCCTGGTCTCGTCTCCACCTCCGCAATTGTCTGAACTGACCATGCGACAATAATTAATGGAAATATATGAAGACATTAACACGTCTATGGAATCTACTGATGCTGATGATGATAACTGTTGTATTTTGAGGCCTAACATAGGTGATAATCAACTTGTTGCTTCATTTGAGGGCCTTGGAGATGGTGGACATATTCAGACCCATGTACCTGTGTGTATGTGTAAATTTGTCGTATAACCTGTGTTATTGTGTGCCTGTACTAGTGTGTGTATTTGTAATTCAGGTAAGGTTTGGGAAGGAGACAGTCGTGGCCTTAAGTTAAGGAACCATACCGGCATTTGCTTGGAGTAGTAGTCGGAAACCACAAAAAACTACTTTCGGGATGACTGAGGGAATCGAATACGCCTCTTCTCCAGTTTGCCTTACTAGGCTGAGTGTACCCCGTTCCAGCCCTCAGGACTAAATTAATTATCTTGGCAGAGCCGGGAATCGAACACGAGAAAAAAGGGAATCCGGGAAAATAATTGACAGTAAAAATACATTTCCTCAAACCTCAAAGAATGAAAACAGAGGAGCTCAAAAAGAATCACGGACATGAAAGGCAGAGGGGAAAGAGAAGAAAGTCCGTTCCGAAGTCAATGGAAAAGGAAGAAAACGGACCCATCTCAGGAATCCCTCGGGGTCGCCAACTTCCGAACTCACCAGTTGTGAGCCCTTGAGGGTGTAGCACTAACCAGGGTGCACCTTAAGAGGTGGGGCTACGCACACCCTGCCTCCTTTGGGGTCTTGAGCAGAAGGCAGGAGATATCACGAAATGAAAAAGAAGAGGTCTGACCCCTCAAACAAAGGAATGATGAGACAAGGGCCAATGGAGGCGGGAAATTGAGAGACACCCTACTCCTTGTAGGCTATACCCCTAATACCGTCGGGGTCGGATGAAAACAAGAATTGACCAAGGGAGGCCGACAGGAAGGAAAACAGAGAGGAGCCCGGTACAAGTCAGTGGAAGCAATGCCAGACTCAGCTGGGATCTCGTGGTCGCCAACCCACGCCCCACTTGTCGTGAGCCCCTGCACGGTCTGGAAGTTAATGAGCGTTTTAGGCTATTTTCAATTATGAAAAAAAATATGGGCTTATGAGATCACCTTTTGCCCGTGTGTGTGTGCGCGCGCGTCCGTGTGTGTGTTTCCCCCTAATTACTTCTAAACGGCTGGAGCGATTTCATTAAAACTTGGTAAGGTTGTAGTACCATCTTGGCCGACCCCGACCGTGCCCTTAAAATTTCATTACATATCACCAATCCAACATGGCGGCTGTGCCAAATATTTCACCGGCATTCTATATCTCCGAACCTCCTACCCATATCACCCTGAAATTTTAACGGTGATAAAAGGCACTACTAGAAGTTCAGCTATGTGACTTTCAAAAATCTGTTAATTACGAAACGAACGTGGCGGCAAGCGAAGTTGATACATTTAAAGAGACATTTCTCGCGATTCAACCATCCGAACGCAGTGAAACTTGGTTCACCAAATGTCTATACAAATTGAAATACACTGACAGTTAATTTAGTTCAATTGTTAACATAACCTCAAGATGGCGGCTGTGCGAAATCTTAAAATTAAGTTTTCATTTCTTGTGTCCTAAATTAAAGTGAAAGTTTGAATACTGAACCTACGCAATAATCGTCATCTGGGTAATAGTACATAGCTGTATGGCCTAGATATATTAATATCCAACATGGCAACCATCCGAAATATTTAGTCGGTTCTCAATATCTGTTAATCTATGGCAGCAATTAAACTGAAAATTTGTTTGTTGATAGTGGCTATAAAAATAAGTTCACCTATGGGACTTTCAGTAACCTGGTGTGCACAAATCCAACATGGCGGCGACGCAAAATTTAAATATTCAAATGGACGTTCCTCGCGATTTAACCATCCGAACGCAGCGAAACTTGGTACGATATATGCTTATATAAATTTTAATCCACTGGCAACTAATTAATTTCAATTGTTTTCATAACCACAAGATGGTGGCTGTGAGAAATTTTAATATCTCGTTTTTACTTCTTGTGTCCTAATCATGCGATTGAAATTTGAATAATACACCTACACAATAATCTTCATGTAATAGTACATAACTGTAAGGCCTACATATATAAATCCAACATGGTGACTATCCGAAATATTTAGACGGTTATCAATATCTACGAATCTATTCCAGCAATCAAACTAAAAATTTGCATGTTGATAGAGACAATTAATATAAGTAGGATATATGAAAATAGGCTATATAGTTCTTCACGGATCAACTTGTTGACAGTTTTAATCGCGTTTATTATGCAGTCGTTCTTTGAGGTATACTACTTGACAATTACTATTTAACTGCTTATTACCATACAGCCGGTGAAACAGCTTACCGGTTTTGGGACATGTTCTTCACATATCATCCAAACTAGTCAGATCTAGTGCGCTCATCAAGTAATTCCTGTAATTATATGAGATAATATATAAATTAATTTGGAATATTAATTTCCTTTGTGTAGGTGCGGCACGTGTGGTCCAGTACAGACAGGTGCTCATTGCTCTCATTGCGCACACATGTGAAATGTGGACAGTAGCCCTACTAGAGTGAAAGTGTGAGGCGCGGCTCCCCAGGGCACGCATTTTCACAAACCCTCAACTATACTTACAGTATAATTTATTTCATAGCGGCTTCGGTGGTGTAGTTGGTAGCATGCTGAGCTTCTATGCTCAAGATCGCGGGTTCAAACCCGGACGAAGTAGTCGGATTTTTTAAGAGCGTTAAAAATCCCTCATTATGCCTTTCTTCGGAGGAGAAGTCATAAATGCATGGCTTGTAAATGAACCTTCCTCTAACTACACTTGTGTGAAGCTAAATTTGAAGGTAAGATTTGATTAACGCTCTATTAAGTTCCAACGTTCGTCGCCAGGTGCTGGTTGCGGTGGCATCTAGTAGCCATGTTCAAAACTAGGTGTTGTTGAAGGCAGCATTTGGTAGCAAAAGTAGGAACTACTTGAAATTGATCGTCTGCAGTCCTTACCTGAATCACAGATAACACACACTAATACAGCCATCACAATTAATACTGGTTATCAGATAGATTCTACACACATCCAAAGTACACGGGGCTACATGATTGCGTTGTCGGAGCTCAAAAACTAAGGAACCAACCAGTTATTTCATGTCTTCTTGTTCTCTTGCTTTCACGGCCAGTGAATTAAAAACACAAAACACGGCATCAACCTAGAAAAATTGCTGAGGTTTAATTCACTGGCCTTGAAAGCCAATACACCAATACTAGGGTACATGCGCGAGAAATCTCGCATGTTCATTAACCAACCACCCGCCCGTCTTTACTGTTATGCGGGCTTATATAAATATGGTTATTTCTTTAAACACACATTTTCAAGAAATCTAATATATAAAAGTGAAAGTCTGTATGTATGTATGTATGTATATATGTTGGTTCCGTATACAAATCTACACCGTTCCACCAATCTCAACCATATTTTTCATACACATAGTTTAGGACCCAGAAGGAACCGCTGGCTACATGAATTTTCGATAGTCTTTCTCATTCTTCTGATTTTGGCCCTTTTCCACTCAAAAAACAGGCTAATCAAATCATAAAATATACTCATGAAGGAATGGCAAGGCAGATAGTTTCCATGGCAACATAGCTCAAGTCGAGACACGGCCGACTTGATGCCAATTGCGCTCAGCACTACCGGTATAGAAAATGAGGATCTTTACTTGAAATCCCGTTAGTTACTCAACTGCTCACACAGCACTGTCAACCGAGTTTAGCATAACAAAGACTTGACACTATCTTCTTTCTACTATATATTTTTCAAATACCACTCACTCACTCACTCATTCATTTATTCATCACGACATCTCAGAAACCACCGAACGGATTGGAATGAAATCTGGTATGCAGCTTCCTCAAGGGCCGCAAATGCCCACTAAGAGAGAAATTTTGGCTATTCAGGTTCTAAAGGGGTGTTAAGGGGGTAGACCTGCATTTAATTGAATAGCAATATCTCCCGATTGGTTTCATGGGGGGATGTGATACTCGGCATATAAACTCATCATTAAAAATAAGAAGACATGTGTCTGAGGGTTTTTCGATGTGGTGTATATTATGAGGTGAAAGGGGTGAAAAGTGGGGATTAAAAGATTCTTAACGGAGCGTGTGTCTCTTAAACGACATAGGCGAGGAGTTTGAAACACAGCGATAAAAAATCAACATAAAAAAGAAGTAAATATGTGTTTGACAGTTTTTTCATAAATCCAATTTAAGGGGCCCATGGGGAGAGATGAAATTCTGGGGGGGGGGGGGGTGAACAGGAAAGAAAGTGTCCTAACTGATTGACTGACTGGCTCACTCATCAAACTCAGGGGGAAAAACTGCTTTAAAGTAAGTAAGTAAGTAAGTAAGTAGCTGTTCGACAGTTTTTTTTTCATAAATCAAATTTAAGGCGTTCATGGGGAGGGGTGAAATTCTGAAAAAAGAAAATTGAAAGAAAATGTCCAGACTCACTCACTTACTCACTCACTCATCATCGCCTAGCCAAAATTATTGAAGTTAGAAACATGATAGTTTGGGGATATGTTCATTGTATGTCAAAACCGTCTACTAAGGGAGGATTTTCGGATATTCAGGTTCTAAAGGGGTCTTAAGGGGGTTAAACCTGCATTTCATTGAATAACTATATCTCCCGATTGGTTTCATTGGGGGGATGTGATACACGGCATATAAACTTATCATTAAAAAGTAACAAGACACGTGTCTGAGGGTTTTTCGATGTGTTTATGAGGTTAAAGGGATGAAAAGTGGGGATTGAAAGATTCCTAACGGAGCGTGTATCTCCTAAACGACATAGGCGAGGAGTTTGTAACTCAGCGGAAAAAAAATCAGCATAAAAATAAGTAAATATGTGTTTGACCGCTTTTTCATAAATCCAATTTAAGGGACCCATGGGGAGGGGTGAAATTCGGGGGGATGGACAGGAAAGAAAGTGTCCTAACTGATTGACTGACTGACTCACTCATCAAACTCACGGGAAAAAACTGCTTTAAAGTAAGTAAATAGCTTTTCGACAGTTTGTTTTTCAATCAAATTGAAGGGGTTCATCGGGAGGGGTGAAATTCTGAAGAAGAAAAATTGAAAGGAAATGTCCTGACTCATTCACTCACTCATCATCGCCCAGCCAAAAATATTGAAGTTGGAAACATGGCATTTTGGGGATATGTTCGTTGTATGTCAAAACCGTACACTAAGGGGGGATTTTTGGATATTCAGGTTCTAACGGGGTCTTAAGGGGGTTAAACCTGCATTTCATTGAATATCAATATCTCACGAGTGGTTTCATTTGTGGATGTGATACTCGGCATATAAACTAATCATTAAAAATACGCAGACATGTGTCTAAGCGTTTTTCGATGTGGTGTATTATTATGAGGTGAAAGGGCTGAAAATTGGGGGTTGAAGGATTCCTAATGGAGCGTGTAGGCCTATCTCTTAAACGACATAGGCGAGAAATTTGAAACTCAGCGAAAAAAAATCAGCTTAAAAAGTAAGTAAATCGGTTTTCGACTGTTTTTTCATAAATTAATTTAAGGGGCCAATGGGGTGGGGTGAAATTCTGGGGAAAAAAAGGAGAGAAAGTGTCCTAACCGACTGACTCAGGGGAAAAAGACAGCTTAAGAAATAAGTTAATAGGTGTTCAAGCGTTTTTTAATCAATCCAATTTAAGGGGCCCATGGGGAGGGGTGAAATTCTGGTAAAATAAATGAAAGAAAATGTCCTGTCTGACTCACTCACTCATCACGCCCAGCGAAAACTATTAAAGTTGGAAACATGAAATTTTGGGAAGATGTTCGCTGTATATCGAAAACGTTAACTAAGGAACGATTTTTGTTTATTCGGGTTTTAGAGACGTGTCAAGGGGGTAAACGTGCATTTCATTGAATAACGATATCTCATGAGTTGTTTGTTTGGGGATGTGATATTCGGTATATAAACTAATCATTAAAAATAATCAGACATATGTCTCAGGGTTTATCGATGTGGAGTATATTATGAGGTGAAAGGGGTGAAAATTGGGGGTTGAGGGATTCTTGACGGAGCGTGTATCTCTGAAACGACATAGGCGTGAAGTTTGAAATTCGGTGGGAAAAAACAGCTTAAAATACAGGTAAATAGGTGTTCGAACGTTTTTTCATAAATCCAATTTAAGGGGCCCTTGGAGAGGGGTGAAATTCTGGGGGAAAAAACAGGAAAGAAAGTGTCCTAACTGATTGACTCTCTTACTCCTCATCAAACTCAGGGGGAAAACAGCTTTAAATAAGTAAATAGGTGTTTGACCGTTTGTTTCATAAATCCAATTTAAGGGGTTCATGGGGAGGGGTGAAATTATCAAAAATAAATGAAAGAAAATGTCTTGACTGACTCACTCACTCATCATCGCCCAGCCAAAATTATTGAAGTTAGAAACATGACATTTTGGGGATATGTTCGTTGTATGTCGAAAACGTCCACTATGGAAAGAGTTTTGGATATTCAGGTTCTAAAGAGGTGTTAAGGGGGTAAACGTGCTTTCCATTGAATAACAATATCTCACGAGTGGTTTCAATTGGGGATGTGATACTTGGCACATATACTAATCATTAAAAATAAGCTGACACATGTCTAATGGTTTTTCGATGTAGTGTATATTATGAGGTGAAAGGGATGAAAAGTGGGGGTTGAAAGATTCCTAACTGAGCGTGTATCTCTTAAACGACATAGGGAGGAGTCTGAAACTCGGAGGAAATCTATCAGCTTAAAAATAAATAAACAAATGAATAAATAAATAAAATAAATAGGTGTTCGACCGTGTTTTCATAAATGCAATTTAAGGGGCATATGGGGAGGGGTGAACTTCTGGAAGAAAAACGTCCACTAAGGAAGGATTTTTGGATGTTTGCTCTCATCGACCAACCAAAACTATTAAAGTTAGAAGAATGATATTTTGGGGATATGTTTGTTTGTTGTGTGTCGAAAACGTCTACTAAGGAGGGATTTTTGGGTATTCAGGTTCTAAAGTGGTGTTAACGGGGTTAAACCTGCATTTCATTGAAAAACAATATGATACGACTATGACGCGAGCGATGCGAGGCTAAAATTGAGATGGTGTGTGTCTATTACTCAATCTCGCAAGTACCACTGGTCCGATTTACGTGAATTTTACATGGAAGTAGCTGATTTACCTGGTTAACATATAGGTTACTTTTGATTTCAATACTTTGCACTATTTAAAATGGTGACCATTTTAGTGACGTCACTACACCCTTTGGTTTCAAACTTTCATATTTCCATTTCAAATAAAAAGAGAACGCTAAGAAATAGCAAACTTTTGATGGCATATGCGAGGTTTAAAATTACATTTTCTATCTGAAAGGTATCTGCAACTGTTAGCGAGTAAAACCTAAATTTGTGCTATAAAACACGGTCAACGCCGAGCGGTGTAGTTGGACAAAATGTTCCATCCTTAATCTCCCACTGCGCAGCACCTCGCCTATCCCCTGTTTTAACTGTCACCTTCACATTTTAATTTATTTATGACGCGTAGCGAAGCACGGGTACTTCAGCTAGTTGTCTATATTTATGAAATCGTCACTTCTGCGGATAATTTCTGTTTGAATATTCTTTTCAATGCACAATGACTTCTGTGCGCCCCATGTGTATAGACTACCCGCTCAGCTGTAGTCCTATGCAGGCAGGACGCGACACAGTTCTGCCAGGGGCTATCGTCCTTTTAGCCTACTTTCGATTTTTGCAAAAAAATAAAAGTAGACTTATGAGATCTATACAGGGCCAAAAATTGTGTGTCTGTCTGTGTGTGTGTGTGAGTGTACTCTGTCTGCCCCCCCCCCCTCCTATTAATTCGAACACGGTGAAACCGAATTGAACGACGTTTGGTACAGAGGTAGAACTAGCAAAGGGCACCTCAGTGTCATGTTTTATATCACCGCCATCTTGAGGGAAACGTAATGGCGGCCACCCAAATGTTCAAAGCTACAATCAAATTATGACTAACCTAATCATCCGATCTCTACCAAATTTCGCAACAACGTATATTTATATGCCAAGCGTCTTTTGACTAAACTACAAGGTCATCAGCCCAATAGTTTGCAGATGGAGGCCATATATGTGTGAAAATCAACTCCCCCTATCAATTCAAACACGGTGAAACCGAATTGAACGTAATTTGGTATAGGGGTAGCACTAGCAAAGGACACTTCAATGTCATGTTTTATATCGTCGCCGTCTTGACAAAAACGTAATGGCGGCCACCCAAATGTTAAATACTTATATCAAATTACGTCCAACTTAATCATATGATCTCTACCAAATTCTGCAACGTTATACCTTTATGCATGAAGAATCTTTTGACCAAACTACAAGGACATCAGCCTAATACTTTGCGGATGGCGGCCATGTATGTGTGCAAATCGATTCCCCCTATCAATTCAAACACGGTGAAACCGAATTGAACGAAATTGGGTACAGAGGTAGAACTAGCAAAGGGCACCTCATTGTCATGTTATATATCGCCACCATCTTGACGGAAGCGTAATGGTGGCCACCGAAATGTTCAAAGCTGCAATAATATTACGACTAAGCTAATCATCCAATCTCTACCAAATTTTGCATCAACATATATTTATATGGCAAGCTTCTTTTGACTAAACTACAAGGTCATCAGCTCAATAGTTTGCAGATGGCGGCCATGTATGTGTGCAAATCGATTCCCCTTATGTGTTCAAACACGGTGAAAACGAATTGAATGAAATTTGGTACAGAGATAGCACTAGCAAAGGGCACCTCAGTGTCATGTTTTATATCGCCTCCATCTTGATGGAAACGTAATGGTGGCCACCCAAATGGAAAAGGCTTAAATCAAATTACGACCATCCTAATCATCTGATCTCTACCAAATTTTGCAACAACATACCTTTATATGAGAAGCATCTTTTGACTGAACTACAAGGTCGTCAGCCCAATAGTTTGCAGATAGCGGCCATGTATGTGTGCAAATCGATTCCCCATATCAATTCAAACACGGTGAAACCAAATTGAATGATTTTTTTTACAGAGGTAGCACTGAGAAAGGGCACCTCATATTCATGTTTAATATCCGTATAGCACGTTGTATTTCAACAAGCTACTACAACCAACATTCAATTATACTCCTTGAAAAGGACAAAGAGTTATAACAATACCCATGCATTTAGAGGAAAGTAGGCTATATGTTCTTTACTGAACATCTTGTTTATAACACACTTCTCAAACAAATAAATATATTTCCGTTGATTTTTCATGAAATGCATGATTTTTCCTGTACTATTGGTACGATTTGGAAGATTTTGGTACAAACCCCACCTTCTAACTCCTTCTGGTTCAGGAGCTTGAGTTATTTGCCGGATGAACTTAGCGTAGGCCAATTGTGTATAGAGATTGTAAAGGCTAGAACTAGGCAACACTGAAAAATGGATTCTAATACTTCAACATTGTAGAGGTTCTCGTTTAAAATCCCCGCTGCGCCTTGGCCAAAACAGTTAGACCGCATTTAATACCTAATTGCGCAAATCTGCGCAAACCCGTGAGCTAAGAGGGGAAGGAGGAGAAGGGATTTAGTGGAGGGGGTCACTGCTGCTATGCTCGTGGGAGATATTAACGTCAAATAATGCTGCAGTTAGCGCCCGAGACACCAGTCTCTGCCGCGACGCAGTAACGCATTTTAATTCCTTCACGCGTTCTCTGAAACATGTGACACGTCCTGTCTCCCCGAGTACCGATGTAAGAACATCGTTCATTCTCTGTTTGGACTTGAACGTGGGAGCATAATGCTAACGCAATGGAGGGAGAACTTCGGTCACCCACCTTGTCATTGTGCAACGACTTGGCAACATTGCATTGGCTCGTGCACTGTGCAGCAGCTAGAAACGAGTGTTTAATGATCGATTAATAATGTCCTCTTTCAAATAATTTTCAAATAACATAAAAAGTAAACTACTGGGCGTAGAAATGTGATTCATAGTTCTATATACATTCAGAAAAATGCTGTCTTTCCTCCTATTCATAAGTAGAAACCGTATCCTGGCAGCGCCACACGTGATATTTCGTTTCGGTTTTTAAAAGTGGCACGAGCGATCAGCCGAGCTAGGACAGTCCCACTCCTTTCGCTTTTCGATAGACTCGCCTCCTCGGTCATATCGCGGCAGAGACTGGTGTGTCGGACTCTACAGTAGGAGCCGATGTGAACATATCCGTAGCAATTACATAAGTGAACGTTCCTCCCCTCTTAACAATGCTGCAGCACATGGACTCTCCCGCATACGGAACTCATTGCTTACGCATGTGCCATCAGGTAATAATTGCGGTATATAATAAGTGCGCTCAATTTTTGTTGAACATTGTAGGTTGGTTGGTTGGTTCCTCAGTTTAGGAGCTGCGACAACGTGGTCATGTAGCCCCGTGTACTTTGGGTGTGTGTAGAATCTGTTTGATAACCGGTGTTAATTGTGATGGCAGTATTAGTGTGTGTATCTGTTTTTTAGGTAGATTTCATTACAAAGCTAACTATTGCAATGGGTCCCATGTTTCGACTTCCGGAAAATTTCGACATATCTTCGCGTTTCACATCCCCCAGACCCCAAAACCACCGTCAGTTCAAAAGTTTATATATAATTTATGTATATATATATATGTATATATATATGTATATCAGTTTCTTGTGGACACGATAACTGCCGTAATTTTGCACCAATTACTTCGAATTTTTTACCGAAGATGTATACCTATAAAATCTCGGTCGAGTTCGTTACTGGGCTAAATCGGTCGAAGGGGGTGAAAATGGGGGGCTTTTTTTCGAAAAAGTGAAATTTCGCTATAACTCTCTTAATACGTGCAATATCGAATCCATTCAAAGTTCATAATATGTGTCGGATAAGTGCCAAAAATTTATGTCAAATAAGATTTTTGATAGCAGCAACCATTGACCAAAGGGGTGGAAAAAGTGGGTTTTTCGGGAAACATTATTCATATCTCTCTTAATAGGCACAATATCAAAACCGTACAAAATGGACAATATTCCCCTAATAATTACCTAAAACGTTTGTCTGAAAGAATTTTTGATATGACCCACCATTACGCCAAGGGACGAGAAAAATGATTTCGGAATTATAAGAAAATGCCAAGAGCTATCAGTGGTTGCCATGGCAACACTACTAAATTGATGAGGCATGGACCATCAGACGTTGCCATGACAACGCACTTGCACGAGATTAGATTCAGTATTTCCATCTGATTAAGTGGTTGGTTGGTTGGTTGGTTCTTAAGTTTAGGGGCTGCGACAACGCGGTCATTTAGCCCCGTGTACTTTGGGTGTGTGTAGAATCTGTCTGATAACCGGTGTTAATTGTGATGACTGTATTAGTGTGTGTTATCTGTTTGTTAATTTAAGTACTGCAACTAACAATTTTTCAGATAGTTCCTACTTTTGCCGCCAAGCGCCACTGTCAACGACTACGAGGCCAAGTTCAGAACTGAGCTACTAGACGCCACCGCAGTCGGCTCTTGGCAACGAACATAGAAACCTAAGAGCGTTGTATACATTCTTAACCTATCCAATTTAGCTTCACACAGGTGCAATTAGTGGAAGGATCTTTAACATGCCATAAATCTATGACATGGGACCGCCGGCTTTACTTCCCCTCCGAAGGAAGGCATACTGAGGGATATTTAACGCTCTTAAAAAATCCGACGGCTTCGGCCGGGTTTGAACCCGGTATCTTGGGCATAGAAGCTCAGCATGTTACCGACTACGCCACCAAAGCCGCCTGATAAAGTGGGAAGCGGCTTCGGTGACGTAACTGGTAGCATGCTGAATGTCTATGCCCAATGTCGCGGTTTCAAAGCCGGCCGAAGTCGTCGGATTTTCTAAGAGCACTAGAATCCCTCAGTATGCTTTCCTTTGGAGGGGAAGTTCCAACGTTCGTTGCGAGTTGATGGTTGGGGTGGCATCTAGTAGCCATGTTCACAGCTAGGTGTCGTTGACGGTTGTACCTGGTAGCAACATTAGGAACTACTGCTTGAAATTGACCGTCTGCAGTACTTACATGAATTAAGACTAATACAGCCATTACAATTCACACCGTGTATCAGACAGATTCTACACTCACCCAAAGTACACGGGGTTAGATGACCGCGTTGTCGCAGCCCCTAAACTGAGGAACCAACCAGAGGTAGATTTCGTTATAAAGCTAACTATTGCAATGGGTACCATGTTTCGACTTCCGGAAAATTTCGACATATCTTCGCGTTTCACATCCCCAGGCCCCAAAACCACCGTCAGTTCAAAAGTTATATATAATTTATGTATGTATATGTATATCAGTTTATTGTGGACACGATAACTGCCGTAATTTTGTACCAATCACTTTGAATTTTTTACCGAATACGTATACCTATAAAATCTCGGTCGAGTTCGTTACTGGGCTAAATCGGTCGTTGGGGGGTGAAAATGGGGGGCTTTTTTTTTCGAAAAAGTGAAATATTGCTATAACTCTTTTAATATGTGAAATATCGAATCCGTTCAACATTCATACTATGTGTCGGATAAAGCCCAAAAATGTATGTTTGAAGAGGTTTTTTTATAGCACCAACCATTGACCAAAGGGGTGGGAAAAAGTGGGTTTTACGGGAAACATTAATCATATCTCTCTTAATAGGCACAATATCAAAACTGTAGAAAATGGACAATATTCCCATAATAATTACCTAAAACTTTTGTCTGAAAGAATTTTTGATATAACCCACCATTATGCCAAGGGATGAGAAAAATAATTTCGGTAATTTAAGAAAATGCCAAGACCTATCAGTGGTTGCCATGGCAACACTACTAAATTGATGAGGGATGAGCCATCAGACGTTGCCAAGATAACGCACTTGCACGAGATCAGATTCAGATTTCCATCTAAGTGTGAAGCGGCTTCGGTGACGTAACTGGTAGCATGCTGAATGTTTATGCCCAAGGTCGCGAGTTCAAAGCCGGCCGAAGTCGTCGGATTTTCTAAGAGCGCCAAAAATCCCTCAGTATGCTTTCCTTTGGAGGGAAGTTCCAACGTTCGTTGCGAGTTGCTGGTTGCGGTGGCATCTAGTAGCCAAGTTCACAGCTAGGTGTCGTTGACGGTAGTACCTGGTAGCAACATTAGTAACTACTGCTTGAAATTGACCGTCTGCAGTCCTTACCTGAATTACAGACTAATACAGCCATCCCAAAGTACACGGGGTTACATGACCGCGTTGTCGCAGCCCCTAAACTGAGGAACCAACCAAAATCTCTGCGGTAGATATAATTTTGCGTGAAGAAGTAACAGACCGTTACATAGTTGCACATCAGTGTCGAAACCTAGCATAAGGACAGTGTGACCACAAGTATAAAAATGGACCCCAAATGACAAGAAGGTTACCGTTCCCATAAGACAATAAAATGTTTAAAATAAGCATAAAATGACGAAAAACAAAGTTAATTAAGCTTCAATTATAAAATACCTTCTCGCATTAAATGAGGTCTGATCCTTCTACGAAAATCTGCATATTCTGCCTATTTTCGCCTATCCCCAAGTTTGTCCGGTGAAATCTACCTCCGCCTTCCGGCGTGCCTAGAGGACTTTTTAAATTCAAGTAAGGGCTGCAGACATTTAATTTTCAAGTAGTTCCTACTTTCGCTACCAAATGCCACCGTCAACGGCCAACTAGTTCTGAAATTGGTTACTAGATGACACTGGAGTCGGCTCCTGGCGACGAACGTTGGAACCTAAGAGCGTTAGTCAAAATCTAACCTATAATTTAGCTTCAAACAAGTGTAATTAATGCCATAAATATATGACATGGAACCGCCGGCTTTACTTCCCCTCCGAAGGAAGGCATACTAAGGGACTTTTAACGCTCTTAAAAAATCCGACGACTTCGGCAGGGTTTGAACCCTCAAACTTGGGCATAGGAGCTCAGCATGCTACCAACTACGCCATCGAAGCCACGTTGAACATTGTACATGCAGGGGAGACAAGAATGTTTGTCCCCTCCACCTGAGAATTCCCAGAACGAGTGCTAATTTTACATACTGTTCCCACGCATGAGGCAAGTCCTTCGCCAGCATCCTTGCAAAACGTTCTCAATCTCTCTGTCACTTGCGGGTTGATCGACTGCTGTTCTATGGAACTGAAAGGCTTTTCACTGTAACATACAGAGCAATACACGCATACGCGAGTATACGGGGTCTGACCCTGATAGCGAACACGAGAAGAACGATATGCATGAGGCAGACCAACACCAACAGTACTATACTGTTTTAATTTCACACCTAGTTATTTTAATTAGTTTTATTTAGTTACTGTTTAGTTTAAGTTAGTATAAGTTATAAGATAACATTCTGTGTAATTGGGATGAAAATCCTGTTGTGCGCAGATAAATAAATAAATAACTGAGTCTCATTGCTGATTATACCTAATAACTACATGTAGGAAAACCACCTAAAATATAATGTACTTATGGATATAATTTACTGGCCTACCAATTAAATATATACACATAGCAGAACGTTTATTCGTTTCTTATACAGATTGAAGACCCCCATGGAAAGAACGGCGTAAGTCCATTCTTTTCGGAAAAGAGTTTATGGCGCATTCTGGTGGCCAGCCACAGTAACTACAGATCAGTTGAAAATAATTTCAAATAAAGCGGTAAGTCACAGAGACACAGAGGCTTTTATTTTTAGTTGAAACGGAAAGAACGTCCCACATCCTCTCACTTTTTCATAATTTAACTTTAGTTGTTATTTGTATTAAGGGAGAGTGGGGGAATTGTGCGCACTTAAGCAAGAATCGGTCTTGTGATTTTGTAATAGAAGGTAACACACAGGCAGTTATGCATAAGGGAGCCTTAGTAACTCTACATCCGATGTGCAAAAACAAATTTAATGGAAATATAAATTTGGTGGGTTATAATTCAAAATCTAGCAAATATGCATTTGCGCACGATCACCCACCTTGCAGGGTAAATGTACGCATGTGTTGGGAAATTGTGCGCATGAGATGAATGTTGGCAAACCATAATAAAAGGATGAGAATTGGCTGAAACTTTCATTGTGTATTAATATTAGAATATTCGAATGTATTTTTTACAATAACATAAACACTAATGGACACTGACATTCTACAGTTAAGTTCAAATTTTAAATAGTTCATTTCTTGGTCAAACAAACATCACACATATAATCTTTAGGCTTATTATCGTGTTGCAAGCCATTATTCAGTGTTGTCTTAGTAATCGAAATTAATGCTTTTCAGTCGGTCAACATGATTGTACCCAATTGTAATGGGTGTTTCCCTAAGCATGAAAAAATTACATGAGATTAATAAATACACTTGGATAACCAGTTTCGTTCGTCAAGCGATCATCATCAGATCCTTTGCACTTAGGCTATTAAATCTATGTCTACAAGTATGAGATATATATTTATAACTAGCAGAAGTACCCGTTCTTCAAACGGTCTTCGGTATTAATAACCAGACGTTATCATTTGAGCTACTGTTGCAATGGTTAGGGGCTTGTCATTCCTTCATAAGTTTATCAGAACGAAGTTAGTTTTCTGGCTATATCGGAGACACTGTTAATTTAAGGGCCATAAAATGTGGTTTTCAGAGACCCTTTATAGACTCCCTAGTTTTGTGTCACACATTGAGAAGCGCAACATATGCTTGGTCGTCCTAGGATAATTTTTATTTTTCGCCTGTTTTAGCATCTATTTTGAAAATTTGTTCCTTATACCCACTCTTCCATGAGAAGTACGTTGAAGAGTATTCTAAATGATTGGTGTATTGACTCATGGTTACAATACCTAATGTTACGATGCTCCAAGCACCCGAACATGAATTATAGGCGTACATAAACATAAAGATATATCAACCACACAGTATCAAACAAAATCATCTTTACGATGAACCCGTTTCTCGACAAAAATATGGTTACTTAAAATGTGCTCTCAAACTAAATTCACCTAACGTGTACTTCCTGACGTGAAAATAATATTGAAAACCTCGTAGACGAAACGCAATATATGTCAAATAAAAACTGACCCTCACCGTTATGGAAAGTCCCCATCCCCAGGAAGACCCCCTTAATAAAGTCTTGTGGTGCATGAAAATTCGGGATTTTTAGCATCCAATGGCCCAAATTCCCAAAAGCTGCAAAAAACACTATTCCAATCATTGATTTTTTGAAAATAATGTTGCTGTTTGGAGATATAATAGACCTTCTGTACAACATATCGCATATCGCATGTGTAAGTCACGTGTAAAAATTCTAGGGTACCCCTTGACCCCCTTAATGGCATTGTTGAATTTTACAGTCTATGGTTGATTCCACGATTACCTTATAGCCATTTGCAAACTTTCACAGAAATGTAATAAATTGAGTGGCATTGCTTCTTACAGAAATAGATAGAAAGTTGGATGTCACCTCTTGTGATACTGTTGTCATGGTTACCGGCTTGCATTACTCCATTAGTTTCTTCTTGTTTCGGATGGGCAATAAGGACCACGACGTTCAACTTTTCAGCTTGGCGAGGGACTTGATGTTTGCCCAATATTCGCGCATTCTCTGGCTATGTTTCTCCTTTCTCTCTTTTGTCCAGATGATGCCGGTTTTCTTACAGGGTGGTCTGTCCTGAAAACTCTTCTGTTTAAGTATTTTTCTGAAATGTGATCGTCTTCTAATATCACTTTTCATTATCTTCAGTTCTTGGATATCCTTGTTAACGACTGTTAGCGACGGTGTCAAACTCTTTCTATTCCCCCAGTAGTTGAGAAGCCGGTTGGTTAGTCATGTTGGGTTCATCCATGAGACATGTCCGTGGAAAGCCAGACGTCTCCTCCTGGCCACATCTGTGATTTTCTCACTATATATTTATAGCTCCTGATGTGGTGTTCTTCTGTACTCGTCATCTATTTATTGGCCTATTTTCAATTTTGAAAAAAATAGGCTTATGAGATCACATTTTGTCCGTGTGTGTGAGAGGAGTGTGTGTGTCCCCTAATAACTTCTAAACGGCTGGAGAGATTTCAATGAAACTCGGTAAGTTCATTGCAATATTCCGGACGACCCCGACCGTGCCCTTCAAATTTTGTTACGTCTCACCAATCCAACATGGCGGCCGTGCGAATTATTACACCAGCATTCAATATCTCCGAAACTATTCCCGATATCACCCTGGATTTTTTTACGGTGATAAAGGGAATTACTAGAAGTTCACCTATGTGACTTTTGGAAAAATGGTAACTACAAAACCAACATGGCGGCCACGCGAATTTGCAACTTTTAAATAGACGTTTCTCGCGATTTAACCAACCAAACGCAATAAAACTTGGTACAGTATATGTTTATACACATTGTAATGCACCGACATCGAACTTGGTTCAATTGTTTACATAACCACAAGATGGCGGATGTGCGAAATATTTCACCGGCATTCTATATCTCTGAAACTATTAGCAGTATCACCCTGAAATTTTGTACGGAGATAAAGGGCACTACTGAAAGTTCATCTATAAGACTTTCAAAAACCGGTTAACTACAAACGAACATGGCGGCCAAGCGAATTTAAAAATTTTAAATAGACCTTTCTCGCGATTTAATGTTCCAACCGCAATGAAATCTGGTACAGGAAATGTTTATAAACATTGTAATACACTAGTATCTACTGTAATTTAGTTCAATTGTTTACATAACCTCATGATGGCGGTTTTGGGAATTTTAAAATTAAGTTTTTATTTCTTGTGTCGTAATCATGCGATCGATGTGAAAGTTTGAATAATGAACCTACGCAATAATTTTCCTTTAATGGTACATGACTCTATGGCCTATACATTTAACAATCCAACATGGCGACCATCAGAAATATTTAGACGGCTCTGAATATCTACGAATCTATTATAGCAATCAAACTGAATTTCTTTATGTTCATAGGGGCTATGAACTTAAGTTCACCTATAGGACTTTAAATAACCTGGTGATCACAAATCCAACATGGCGGCGACGCGAAGTATAAATATTCACATGGACGTTTATCGCAATTTAACCATCCGAGTGCAGTGAAACTTGGTATAGTAAATCCTTATACGAATGTTAATCCACTGACATCTAATTTATTTCAATTGTTTCCATAACCACAAGATGGCAGCTGTGCGAAATTTTAAAATCTCCTTGTTACTTCTCGTGTCCTAATCATGCGATTGAAGTTTGAATGCTACACGTACACAATAATCTTCATGTAAAAGTACATAACTCTAGGACCTACATATATAAAATCCAACATGGCGACCATCCGAAATATTTAGTTGGTTCTCAATATCTACGAATCTATTACTGCAATCAAACTGAAATTTTGTATGTAGATAGAGGCAATTAACATAAGTAGGATATATGAAAATAGGCTGTATAGTTCTTCACGGAACTACTTGTTATAAATGAAATTAGTTTTCTGGGAATATCTCAGAAACGTGGTTTTAGAGCCTTAAAACGTAGTAGCCACCGAGGGGCTGAAAATGAGTTTTGTCTCGTCCTTGTACGTCATAATATAATAATAATCATAATAATAATTTAATAATATAGGGATAGCGATATAATAGACCTTTAGTACCACACCCGCCCGTGTAAATCACGTGAAAAAATACACGAGTACCCCTTGAGCCCCTTAAGCGCTTTATATACGTATTGATGAATTTTACAGCTTACGTTGGTTCCGTGATAACCTTACAGCCGTTTGCGGACGTCACTGTATTGTAATAAATGGAATGGCATTGCGTCTTACAGAAATAGATGGACTTCAGAGATTGTGTTGCCATGGTTACCGGCTTGCATTCTTTCAATAGCTTAATAAATGAAATAAGTTTTCTGGGTATATCTCAAAAACTGTTGGTTTTAGGACCTTAAAATGTGGTTTTCGGGGCCCGTAGGGGTCCCGAGTTTTGTTTCTCACATTGAGACGCTGAAAATGAGCTTTGTCTCGTCTTTCTACGCCCATTTCAGCATGCATTTTAAGGGGTAGGCCCTCTTTTATGAGAGGTATGGAGAAGAGTTACATCAATGATTACTTTCTTGTCTCTAATGGACATCTGTACCAAATTGAGGACCTTTTTTATTTTCAAAACTCGCTCGCTGCAAAATCATAATTTTTCAGGAGAGACAAAAAACTGGTTAGACAATAGAGTAAATAGAATATTTTTATTAAGTCTATCTTAAACAGTGCATTTGTTAGTTACAATCTGATATAAGTATAGCCAAAAGTAGAAATTTGAATAGCTTTTACAAAAAAGTAAGGGGAAAATGTTCGTTTTTTTTTCAAAACTCGCTCATTGCATAATCCTATTGAGTAAAGATTTCCTCCACAGCATACATGAAACAAATTTAAAAAAATGAAATAGCAGAATTTACACACAGACATTATCACAATACTATAAATGAAGAATGGCAGTGGTAATAGTATATACATTACAAGAATTTCAAAACTTAAGAGACATAAAATTAATGAATCTCTGTCTTTATTGACTAGCCCTCTCCATTCTCAGGCAGTTTCCCCAACTTGTGTATCCTACATCACATCACTTACATTCAGCTTGTTCTTGGTATGTTTTCCCTTAACAACTGCTTCATAGAACTCCTTAGCGTCCCCAGGTATTTGTAGAATTTCATTAATTTTGCCCTATCTTGGATCTTTTCCTTACTAACGTGATTTACTATTTCCATTTTTGGAGCCAAGTCCATTTCTTTGAAGGAAATCTTTCCTTTATTGAGTATTTCTACAGTGGTTGATTCACCACTGTATGTGTATCGAACAGCGACTTGTACCTTGAAGTTTTCATGTTTCCTGTATTGAATGATGCGGGTTTTTGTGTTTCCCTTTCAAAATCTTTCTTGATTTTGCCTTCAGGTCATTGATGTTCCAATCTTTTTGCAGTATTCTCACTTGTCCGTGATCACTGAGTAGGCTATGATACTCCATAGGCGATACAATCTCTTCTTTCTCTCTGAATTTTTTCTCTACGTTCCCGAACACTCGATCTGGCGGCAAAAAGCTATGACCTCGAATGGGAAAATAATGTTCAACTGATTTGAAAACTTTAGACTTTTCGAGGAAACGTGCCACCGATGCTAATAAAATACTATTCTTATTTTGGGATACACAAGAGTCTGAAAATAGCCCAAGATTTTTATCTCTAGCCCCCTTCCTTGTGAAGATTATTTTCTAAGTGCTGAAGATAGTCTTTTACACCCGAAGCTATTTCATTCGCTCCACGACCCCCTTCTGTCTCCAACCACGTATAAGAGAAAACTTTACTTTTGTCCAGTGGCTTTTCGTTTGTCATGACACAATGATTATATAACTATGCTTGTCTCAGGTAAAATGCTTCCCCTACAGATACTTTAGGAAGGGGTTGATTTTGTTGCATGTCAAATATAACATCAACATGACTATCATCCTTTTCTTTAAGTATGGAGAAAAATTTATTAGTTCTTGCTTTGTGTAATTTATAATCAATGCGAGCCTTGTTCCTTACAACGTCATTTTTCGTATCTTTAATTATCAATAAAAGTTCTTTACACGTCGAACATGTATCTGAGTGTGGATTCCCAAAACATAAATTGAATTTCGTAGAGAAAATTTACTTGTACTTTGAGATTGAACACTTTGATTTACCTTCTAAATCTCTTTCTTTGCATAACTGAATGTACATTTTGTTGATATTAAGGTCCGGAGGCAAATACGCTCGTGTACACTTATTGCGACTATAGTGGCTTTGCCTACACTTATATTTCAATATGTGATGGATAACTGCGTCCGTAGTTTCCTTGTCTTCTTCCGTAACACGAGAACCCCCACGATTCTCTCCAGGGTTCTCTCCAGTTCTTAGAAAGAAACGCGCAATGCGTGCAAGCCCATCACGTGATGCCCCTGTGATGTTCTGAAATGAATGCGCGCAAACATAAACTAACCTGCCATCTGTCTTTCCAGTTAAGTACTTAATGGATACAGTGTTGAATCTACTGCCATCGACAAGGTCCCTCTTTCTTCTTGCAGGTTTTCTAACCTCCATGAATTTAAGAAGATAAGCATCTTGATCAGCTTTAGATTCATTGATATACAGGTGTTTTCGGAAATCTGAAATGTGTAACGAATGGTGGAATTAATCACCGGTAGTAATGTAATATGTAGTAATTTTAATGCGATAATTTGACTGAGAAAGTAGTTGTACTTATCATCCAGTTCTTCGTAAGTTAAGTCAGAAGCATAACATCCTCTTGGTCCTCTGATTGTGGCATACCGTACTCCCTTGATAAATGTGCACGTGGGACATCCAATGGCCCTGCACTCTCCTCGCGGTATCTCCTGGTTTAAACCTTAATGTTCTTTCTTCTGTTCTCCCCCCCCCCCCCCTCTTTCAACAGCTTTTACTGACTCTGAATATTATTCACACATTATTTTATTTACAGCCACTAGCTAGATCTCGCAACAGATACGTTTTTTGGATCAATCATTGTAGTTACAATGCCAAACACAAAGTTAAAATCAGCGCGAACCTTTACGGTAACAGGAAAATACTATGAAATATGCAAAAAATATAGGAATCTACGTCCAGACGTTTATAACACCATCCTTCTAGCCATTACCGACATGGAAAGTGTGCACCGTCCCTAATGTTGCATAAACAAACTGGGCAATATTGAAAAAGAAATAGCACTATACCATAATATCCGCAACTCCAATTTACATTCGTAAGATTTCGCCAACAATTTTAGTGAATGCTGTTGTTGACATAAACGTCATGGCGGAAGCAGGCATATGACAACAGTTCCACGGAAATTATAATCCAGTTCTCTGTTCAGTGAATGGATTACTTATGCGAAACTTTTCCGCCAGATGTCATAACTTTTCTATTTGGGACTCAATTGATTTGTCTTCCGTTGACATTATATACGCATCGAATTTGAAGAATAACTCGGTGATAATGCGATACATTTTAATTTTAAAGCGTTTGTAACCAAAATAATGATCTAGCATAGTACCTGTGCGCTATCTGTTGATGATGCTTCAGGATAAACAATGTTTCAAAGCTTAGGAATTCCTTATTGGGTTGAGTTCAAATGCTGAACCCTACAATTCCCAAGAAGAAGAAGTCAACCGACAGAATCTCGACAGATATTTATGAATATTTATGTTAGAACATATAATAAAGTTATAATTGTCGTCAATCATAAACATTCGTATGCAACTCGCCTATAATGGTAATTAAGACACTCGTATGGAAAGATTCCCGGCTCTGTCAAGAAATTTAATTCTGGTCTTAGGGTTGGAACGTGGTACACTCAGCTTTGTGGAGAAAAACTCAGAAGAGATGTATTTTATTCCCCCCTCAGCCATCCTGGAAGTGGTTAAACTCCAGGCAAATGCCGGGATGGGTTCTAACATTAGGTCACGGCCGCCTTCTTCCCAATCTTCACGTAAATTACAATTTCACACTCTACTACAGACACCAGAATAACAGAGATTATTATTAGACACATCCTATATACACACGCCCAAGTAGTCTACATGGATATATACTTGAGGGGCAGATGACCTCGTAGTTCCGCCCCTTAAAACAACAATAACTAACTAACTGCATGGATATCAATGACCACAATGTCCAAGCCCCTCAATTGAAACAAAAAACAACAAATTAATTGAAGGATTCATTCCAAAAAAAAAAGTCAAAAATTGACTTTTTAAGATAAATACATCTTCCTCTTCAAGGCCAGCTCTACGTTTAGATAGTATTGCTGTCTCCAAAAAAGGAGACTGGTCGGGTTATATACAAGTGTGAAATATTGGGGATTCTACAAGAAAGAGACAAGTCCAATGCTTTCTCAATGCTTTTTCAAGATAATTAATTACCTGGAAGGTTTGACATTCAATAATGATTTGTACTTTGTTAGGATTTCTTCTTATTCTTCTTCTTCTTCTTCTTCTTAATCTTCTTAGTGTCATCCCGTAGGAACGGGGTCCGCTTTTTGTATCAATGCACGCCATTTCTTGCGATCCAATGCTTCCCGCGATTTCAAGTTTCTTGTTCGTAAATTTGCCTTAATAGTGTCCGGCCACCGCAATTTTGGTCTTCCACGCTGTCTCTGGCCGTCGACCGTTGGATGGTAGGCCTAGCCGATGACTGAACTTTGTGGTGCACGGACAACGTGTCCATACCAACGGAGTCTCCATTCCTGCATTTTCTCATTGATTGGAGCCACGCCAGCTATATGTCGAATCGTTCTGTTGGGGATATGGTCGAGCAGAGAAATGTCTAAGGATCTTCGCAGTATCCGCATTTCCATGACGTGAAGTGAGTGCTCAGCACTTCTTTGTGCTGGCCAACACTCGGTACCATATAATGCAACTGATCTCACCATTGTGCGGTATATCTTTGATTTTAGGCGGATAGGCATCTTCTTATCACAAAGAACACCGGTTTCATCTCTGAATCGCATCCAAGTCGCATTGATTCGTGCTCGCACATCTTCATTCACAGAGCTGTCGCTATGCAATCGTGAACCTAGGTATCGGAATGAATTTACCTTGATAAGAGGATTTACATAATAAATAATCGTGTTTGAGGATTAATATATTTTTCATTTTTGTACTCAACTAAGATTTCGGCAAAAACCAGACTAGTCCAAAGGTTTTTCTAGGTTTTCTCAACTATCCTCATAAAAAGTATATTTCCCTTATGTGCAATGTAAAGCTGTTCGAGAGACAATACAATAGTAGGTCTAAAAGCAATTTTTATTTCATTCAGAACGAATGAAACTATACTGTTTTCTTTTTAAATTTTCTGATCGATTTAATTTTTGGACTTTCTGGTCTTTATAATCATCATCATCTTCATTTCCCGTTTCCAGCTTCCTGGGTCGGGTTGTGAATTAAGGACCTCCAACGTTTCCTGTCTCTCCACCACTCCTCTCCTGTTTTTAGTTCTTCTTCAGGTTTTCCTCCTCTCTTCTCTACACACTCCCACACTGTATCTGCCCATCTCTTTCGGGGCCTTCCTCGTGGTCTCTTCCCTGTCATCTTTTCACAGAAAGTTTTCTTTGGTACTCTCTCCTCTCCCATTCTCATCATATGTCCATACCACTTTAACTTTGTTGTTTCTATCCTGTCCTGCAGCTTCAAGATTCCTGTCCTTTTTCTAATCTCTTCATTTCTAGCTCTATCTCTTCTGGTCTTGCCCTCTATACCTCTTAGGACTTTCATCTCCGCGGCTTGTATTCTACTCTCCTCTCTTTTTGTAGTAGTCCACGCTCCAGCTGCATATGTTAGTATGGGTCTGTAGTAGGTTGAATATAATACATTTTTACATTTCTTTGGGACATCTCGGTTCCACAGAATACCCCTTATGCTCTGGTAAAAACTGTTCGCTTGTTGTATTCTCTTTCCAATTTCCTCAGTTATCCTTCCATCTGTGATCACACTTCCCAAGTACTTGAAACTTTTAACCACTTCTAGAATTTTCCCATTCAATTCTATCTTTCCTCTTCCTTCCTTCCTTCCTTCCTTCCTTCCTTCCTTCCTTCCTTCCTTCCTCTTGACATTACCACTGTCTTGCTCTTCTCTGTGCTTACTTTCATCCCAAATTTCTCTATTTCTTGATTCCATACATCTAGTTGTTTTTGTACTTCCTTTTCATCCTCGCCCCATATCACTATATCATCTGCAAACAGCATGGCCTTTGTTTCCTCTTGCCCCAATCTCTGTTTAACATTCTTGTCAATTTCATCCATGACTATGATGAATAGTAAGGGGGACAATACACTTCCCTGTCGGAGACCTGTTTCCACTTTAAACCATTCTGTTTCTCCTATACTGGTCTTCACGCTACTCACACAATATTTGTACATAGCTTTTAACATTTGGACATCAGCTCCGTTAACTCTCCTTTTCCTTAATACATTCCAAACCACCTGTCGAGGCACACTGTCGTACGCTTTCTCAATATCAATAAATGTCATCACCATGTCTTTTCCAAATTCCCATCTTTTCTCCATCATTTGCCTTAATGCAAAGATTAGGTAAAATGTTTATAATGAACCCTTCAATTAACAAGTGAATCTAGTAAAGCTGAAAGAAAGTGTCTCAAACAGTGAAAACAGATAGGACCAAGTACAAACTTCCAACGTCCTCCCCAACAGATAAGAAATAAGATAAGGTTTGTAACTAGAAATAAGAGAATGTGGAGGAAAATTATAGTATTACAAATAGGCCTATCAGGCCAAGCATGGTGGGTGAAATGATTTATAACGATATGACAAGATATTACCTGGACAATAAAATTCACTTAAGACTTGAATCCCTTGCTTCACACGAGTTTCTGGGAGTGAAATAGAACTCATCCAATCGATACCCTTAACCTTGAATGGCATATTATATGAATTCCAGGAATGGTTCGGAAAGCATTCTGGAAATATATAGAGATTTGAAGCCATTCTTTCAGTGTTGCCTTTACAAAATTGTCTTTTCTAGGTCTTTAGTCGGTGAACACGATTGTGCCCAATGAATTGGCGGGGTACAAGATATAAATATGTAAATACACTCCTGGTAAAGCGGCTTCGGTGGCGTAGCTGATAGCATGCTGATCTTCTATGCCCAAGGCCACGGGTTCAAACCCGGTCAAAATCGTCGGATTTTTTAAGAACGTTAAAAATCCCTCAGTATGCCTTTCTTTGGAGGGGAAGTAAAGCCGGCGGTCCCATGTCATAGATTTATGTCATGTAAAAGAACCTTCCACTAACTACACTTGTATGAAGCTAAATTATAGGTTAGATTTGATTAACGCTCTTGGGTTCCAACGTTCGTCACCAGGAGCTGACTGCGGTGGCATCTAGTAACCAATTTTAGAACTAATTGTCGTTGACGGTGGCGTTTGGTAGGAAAATTAGGAACTACTTGAAAATTGAATGTCTGCAATCCTTACTTGAATTAAAAACAGATAGCACACACTAATACAGCCATCACAATTAACACCGGTTACCAGACAAATTCTACACACACACAAAGTATACGGGGCTACATGACCGCGTTGTTGCAGCCCATAAACTAAGGAACCAACCAACCAACACTCCTGGAAAAATTACATGTATTAGTTACTTATCACAAGAGCCTCCGTGGCTTAGGCGGCAGCACGCCGGCCTCTCACCGCTGGGTCCGTGGTTCAAATCCCGGTCACTCCATGTGAGATCTGTGCTGGACAAAGCGGAGGCAGACAGGTTTTTCTCCGGGTACTCCGGTTTTCCCTGTCAAAATTTCATTCCAGCAACACTCTCCACTATCATTTCATGTCATCTGTCATTCATTTAATCATTGTCCCAGAGGAGTGCATCAGGCCTCGGCAGCCGGCACGGTTCATATCCTCGCCGCTAGATGGGGGCTTCATTCATTCCATTCCTGACCCGGTCGGAGACTGGAAGCAGGCTGTGGATTTTCATTTTTCAGTTAATTATCACAATTAAATGGGCCAATTTAGGATTACGCGTTTCGACACTTAAGTGGTCATCATGAGATCCTGATCACTGTGTTGAGGTTAACATGTTTATATCTTGTACCCCACCCATTCATTTGGCATAATCGTGTTAACTGACTGAAGAGCTACAAATGACAAATATGGAAATTTTTCTTCTGTTGGCAGATGAATACAATGATTGCTATCTTCGGCTTTTCCCAATTAATTGGCGACGCTGGAGCCAACCAGGCTCATTTTGGTTTTGGCCGGGGATTTAAGGCCGGATGCCCTTCTTGACGCCACGTAATTTTTCAGGTGAAAATTCCACCCCGCTCTCATCGGGATTCGAACTCCGACCGTCCGGGTGAAAGACGAGCAGCTAAGCCACTGCGCCTTCACAATCCCCTTCATTCACCATTCTATGATATAGTAAATTAAAAGGAATGTTTTGCCACAAATAATCACAGATTATGTTTCGTATTTCCATTCATATGCGGCTCCCGATGCTAGGCTACTACTAAAGTCTTCATAATAACACTGGTTATGAGATGATTTCTGCTCACACACTCAACCACACAAGGCTGAAACAAAGATAGCAATAAATAAATAAATAAATATTACTAATTATAATAAATATTTGGCCACACAAAAGAAAATGTATTTGGATGAAGAGACAGTCAGTTTCACAAACACTGTACGCAGGAGACGTTAGAACAATTTTGAGCTCATATTTAGTTGTTATTAATTCATTTAAGGGGTTTGGGACATTTTGGTCTTCAGTTGATTGTGTGTTCAACTTGTATGATAATCTGTATTTAAGTGATGACTGTAGTAGTGTGTGTAGCTGTAGTAGGGACAGTGATGGGGCAGTTGCGCCTGTAATTGAAGTAAGGGACTATCCCGGGATTTGTCTGGAGGGAGTGTGGGAAAGCCCACACTCAGGATAGCTACTGTTAGCGCCGGGATTCGAACCTCCAATATCCCAACTTACTGCAGCTGCCATCGTGGCCGTGATGCACGATTTAACGAGCACGGCTACGTCGCGGGGCTTGGGACATATTTTGGATGGATAACAATAGACTAAAATACATTATTCAATATAATTAATACCCAAAATACAATGCTAAATTGGCTGGAGGAGACAAGAGGGCTGTTTAAAACATTTAATGGCAGTTAAATTATTTCTGGGTTTTCTTGACTTATTGTTTAAATGTATGCTGTGATTTTGAATTATTGTTATTATTATTATCATGATTTTTTGACAACGTTATGCCCATCTGTGGAGGGCGATGGAACTTATTTTGCTAATGATGTATTTTTCTTCTTCCTAAATCTCTTCATCTGGGCATTGAAAACACTCCTCCGTTCTTCCGTCCATGATTTCTTGGTCCTGGTAATCATTTTCTCAGAGAAATGATGGTTGTTGACTAAAGTTCTGAACTGGAGTCGATCTTGTAAAATTTCTCCTGTAATACCAATTTCTTGAGGGCCTTTTCCCATTTCACTAAGCCAGTTGTTCTTGACTTTCATTGAGAAAGCAAGGTTGAGAGTCCTTTTGGTGAGCTTGTCATTGTTCATTCTGAGAATGTGGCCGTAGAACTTCAATCGCCTTTTCCTGAAGGTGTCAGTGATCATTTTAGCATGCTGATAAAGCTCGTGAGACTTCCGTTTCCTCCAGACTCGTTCTGAGCAGACAGAGCCAAGGATTTTCCACAATATTTTCCTTTCTTTTTTCTCTACGTCTTTAATAAGATATGTGCCTCCAATGATGCAGGTTTCCGAAGTTTGATTACTGTGGTGTAATGTCTTAATTTGTCGTTCTTCTATATTGATTTTTTGTTATATCTGTTACAGGTGATTACAAAGGCCTTCTGTAATTTTGAAATTCTCTATTTGTTTGCCACACGATTCAATCCTGATGGCGTAATTACTTGTCCTAAGTAGTTGAGTTTATTTACTTGATGAATTATCCGAATTTAGTCTTCAAAGGTTTCCCATCTAAATAACGAGCGGATCCTTCCATGTATTGAGTTTTTTCATATGATATTTGAAACCCGGTCTTTGCTGTAATTTAGTGAAGTCTTTATTACTATTATTATTATTATTATTATTATTATTATTAATAATAATAATAATAGTCTATTAAAACTGACAGAATCAACATTTTTCAAGACTCACATATTAGACTTTTTCTTTAGTCGGTTCACCCTCCAGGTTTGGCTTTTCCCTCGGAATCAGCGAGGGATCCCACCTTTTTTTCTTCTTAAATTATTGGTAAACAATTGACCTACAGTATGTATCATTAGTTTTACATCTCTGAATGAAATAAAGTATTAGTCACTTTTCATAAAACGTTCACTTAAAGAGTTCACCAGAAGTTCTCCACTCATGTTCTGAACCGTTGTAATCATTTCTTGCATATCCATATTCCCCTTTAGTGTTTTATAACCTGAAGTTATAAATAGGAATGCGCTCTCACAAGGACCAGACCCTTCGTTGCTCTTCTTAGCCATATCATTGAGCTCATTTATGAAGCCAGCGCTGATGACGTCACTATAGATCGAAACTAGCTTTCTTCTTCAGCTATTCTATGTTCACATTTCCGTCGTCGTCCATCACGTTAAAAGCTTGCATCATGCACGAAATAAAGCATTTGGTGTTGTTTTGTATATCTTTGCATCTAACATCTTTACAGAACTGGATCAAATCTTTCCGAGTTGTGTTGGTTTTTGAGAGGCAGTTTTCAGTGTTTGTAACGAAACATCCCCTCAGTACTGTTTCAAAATTTGGCCGACACGTCCGACAATCAAAACTGAAACAGATGCGTTGAAAACTTCTGTACACTTTTGCTTTGAACCATTGCCCAGCGTATTTTTCTGATGGAACTTACAAAATCCCTTAAGGTGCCCCCACGTCTTTCGTGCGCTGTTATGTTCCAGTCCACTGCTGCCGCTATAAACCAGGTTACAGCGTTTTGTTTTGGTTTCCCAGTAAGTTCAAAATCGCAAACCATTATGCGCTCCGCTGGTAAGTGGTCTATCCCCGGATGTATTCTCCGCAGAATAGCAGTCGTCCAGGTCCAAACTGTTCGAGCCTCTTGGCAGGATGTCACTCGATGCACTAATGTGTCGACATCTCCACATCGTCTACATTGAGCATCCTCAGCCATATTGTGACGTATGCGCCTTTACCGCCTCCAGGGCAGTGTCCTGGAGCTTGAAACATCGGGTCATGATATACAACTGGGGAGGTTGAACGAGCACCTCGCCCAGGCGGCCTCACCTGCAAAGCGAACAGGGGCCTTTTGAGGGATGGGAAGATTGGGAGGGATAGGCAAGGAAGAGGGAAGGCGGCAGCCGTGACCTTATAGTACCATCCCGGCATTTGCCCGGAGACGAAGTGGGAAAACCACTTCGAGGATGGCTGAGGTGGGAATCGAACCCCCTCTACTCATTTGGACCACCCGAGGCTGAGTAGACCCCGTCCCAAACCTCATACCACTTTTCAAATTTCGTGGCAGAGCCTGGAATTGAACCTAGGACCTCCGAGGTGGCAGCTAAACACGCTGACCACTACACCACGGAGGCGACACATATTAGACTACCAACCAAAATTAATAAAAGAGCTAAAGGAGGGGTGTTCTGTGCTGCAGACAAGACGTTAACATCTGAGAGGATGAAAACCTATTGGCATAATTGAAGAACTAAATTGATTGCAGTGGTCCAATGATGGCAATAAAATATAAAATAAAATTATAATAATAATAATAATAATTATTATTATTATTATAAGCCTCCGTGGCTTAGGCGGCAGCACGCCGGCCTCTCGCCGCTGGTTCCGTGGTTCAAATCCCGGTCACTCCATGTGAGATCTGTGCTGGACAAAACGGAGGCAGACAGGTTTTTCTCCGGGTACTCCGGATTTCCCTGTCAAAATTTCATTCCAGCAACACTCTCCACTATCATTTAATTTCATCTGTCATTCATTTAATCATTGCCCCAGAGGAGTGTGTCAGGCCTCGGCAGCCGGCACAGTTCATATCCTCGCCGCTAGATGGGGGCTTCATTCATTCCATTCCTGACCCGGTCGGAGACTGGAAGCAGGCTGTGGATTTTCATTTCATTATTATTATTATTATTATGGTTATTATTATTTTTGTTTTATCCCCTCCTTTTTGAAATCTTGCTCAGCAGGATTCTTGAATGAGGCTATTAGGCAATTACTGTGATTGTTGCAATAAATAATACACTCGCCCTAATCTCTGACTATCCGAGATTTCGATCATAGGGTATTTTATTATATTCTGGTTGGTTGGTTCTTAAGTTTAGGGGCTGCGACAACGCGGTCATGTAGTCCCGTATACTTTGGGTGTGTGTACAATCTGTCTGATAACCGGTGTTGATTGCGATGGCTGTATTAGTGTGTGTGTTAAAATTCAATTAAGGACTGCAGACGATAATGTCCAGTATTCCTACTTTTGCCACCAAATGCTACCGTCCACGACACCTAGCTGTGAACTTGGCTACTACTAGACGCCATCACAACCCGCGCCTGGTGACGAACGTTGGAACTTAAGAACATTAATGAAACCTAGCCTACAAATTTTGCTTCTCACAAGTTTACTTAGTGGAAGGTTCTTTTACATGCCATAAATCTATGACATGGGTCCGCCGGCTTTACTTCCCCTCCGAAGGAAAGCATACTGAGGGATTTTTAACGCTCTTAAAAAATCCGACTACTTCGGCCGGGTTTGAACCCGCGACCTTGGGCATAGAAGCTCAGCATGCTACCAACTACCCCACCGAAGCCGCCCTATTCTAATCTATTCACTTCGCTATGAGGTGGACACCCAAGTATCAATGATGTCGGCTTAGGACACATTCAGAATGTTCCCCATGAGTATTTTGATCGTGCAGAACGGAGTATGGCGTATGCCAACACGCACACAATCAGCGACCTGACCTGGTCCAATCACGCGAATACTTCCAGCAGACATGGCGTGTGGCAAATAGCACATAGAACAATAGGCGACACATGTGTCTTCGTGGAAGTCACGTAAACACCTCTTTGTGACCCTCTACCTCATCACACTTACATCACTCCATTTTCAAAATAACCGCTGGCGTGCCAAGGAAACAATTAGATGGCGCTTCAATGATTTCTTGAAACTTAACAAGCTCAAGGACGCCATCACACGCGATATGTGGTGATCAGATCAAAATCTTCCCTCAAGCAATAAAAACTGACTAACCTAAGGCTCCAATAATATTATAATTGGTTATTAGGGAACTCGCATGGTGGAGGAACGTGTCTGATGGCTCTCATGATGGAAAATCGAGTCCCGCTTAGTTTCGCCAACTTCCCCTTTGAGGGAATGATTCGAGATACAGTTTAGTATTATCCAAACAGAAAACAACACGTGCATTTCTCTCAGCCCATTACCACACACTGTTATCATATCATCCATTCCTCCCATCACGCTCACCCCAAAACCAATACTCACTTCCAGAACACACAACAAGAAACTCCAAAATTTCAAAATTTCAAAGACAAAATTTTCAAAATTTTCAAAATTTCAGATTGTCAAGATGGCAAAATATCAAAATTTTCAAAATTTCAAAATGTCAAAAACCTTCAAAATTTCAAACAACTTTAATCTTAGCCGAGAGGTCCATCCCACTTTCTCTACTCCCAATTCCAAACTTCAACACCTCCACCTTCAATACAGCTCCCTTCTCCAACTCTTCCTCCTCACCTGGCCCAAGAGATGGTGCGACCATCTATAGAGGTCCGCCCACCCTTCATGGGTAGGATTGAAATGACCTATTATATAATACAGTACAGTTTAGTGTATTTAGTATGTCAAAGCAAGCTGTAGAATTACTCCACTGGCAAATATAGTGATCATCAGCCACGGGACTTACAATTTAATCGTAGGGAGTACCGTTTAACGGAAGTAAGGAGAGCAAAAATCCGCCCATTTTGTCGGGTCAGAAACCCTAGGAAGTTTCAGGGCGAATTGTCAGACTAAAATACAAAATGTTGTTGTTATTTTTTCTTTAGGGGCTTTGAGACATCGTGGTCATGTAGCCCCGTGTACTTGGGTGTGTGTTGAATCTGTCTGGTGACCTACTGTATGTCACTGTGATGTCTGTACTAGTGTGTGTACTTTTAATTGAGGTAGGATTTGCGTAGGAAGCGGCCGTGGCCTTAAGTTAGGTACAATCCGGGTATTTGCCTGAAATAGAAGTTAGAAACCACGGAAAATCACGTTTAGGATTGCTTACGTGGGAATCGAAACCACCTCTTCGTAGTTTTGCCTCACGAGACTGAGTGTACCCCGATCCAGACTTCAGACCGGAAATAAATTTCTTGGCAGGGCTGGAAATCAAACCCGGGTCTACGCAGTGGTAGCCAAGAGTACTAGCCACTACGCAACGAGGCGACGCACAGTGGTCCTTTTAGGGTATCTGGCCGCGCAAAATTCCTTTGCATATAGAAATGGTCTATAAACCTTAAAATAACTGTTGAAAATTATGTAAAACAATTTCCTTATTCTCATTTATAAGAATTTAAGTTTGACTGTCGCCCCGGAGGTCCAGGTTCGATCCCCGGCTCTGCCAAGAAATTTTTATTCGGGTGTGAGGGCTGGTACGGGGTAAACTAAGCTTCCCGAGGCAAAACTGCGAAGAGGAGGGTTCGATTCCCACCTCAACCATCCTGGAAGGGGTCCCGGAGGTCCGGGTTCGATTCCCGGCTCTGCCAAGAAATTTTACTTCCGGCGTGAGGACTGGTACGGGGTACACTAAGCTTCCTGAGGCAAAACTGAGAAGAGGAGGATTCGATTCCCATCCCAACCATCCTGGAAGTGGTTTTCCGTGGTTTCCCCCACTTCTACTCCAGGCAAATGCCGAGATGGTTCCTAACTTAAGGTCACGGCTGCCGTCTTCCCAATCCTATCCCAAATGTACAAATAGTAGTACAGGCATCACAATAACACAGATTATCACATAAATTACTCAGACACACCCAAAATACATAGGACTATACGCGCACGACGTGGCAGGCCCTAAAAAAGCAACAACAACAATAATTGAGCTTAAGCTTGTCTTATTAGCCTAATAATAATAAAAATAATATTTTTCAACTGGATTAGGATTTTCCTTAACGCCGCTAAACAGGGAGAAAATTCTGCATTTTTTTTTTCTTCAGTAAGTTCAGTGGTGTCTCTCCTTCCTTCTAAGCGTATACTCACTTTTGAGTAACGCTAACGCTAGCTCCTCCCTGCTGAGTTTATGTATTAAAGGTCGCAATTTTCTTCGTTTCGAAAATTCACTACACTCCACGAGTGATTGAGAAGGACGACCCACATTACCTGTATTCCCTCTCCATGTTCCCTTCCAGGCTATTCTTATTTTGTGACACACTTTCTTAAGATCCTGCGATTGGCAACCCACGATTTTCTTAACTGCGCGGAAAAATGAATAAGAGTTTTTTCTAATAGTATCCTTAACAGACTGTCCAAGGGATTTCAGATCGCTGTTTTCTATCAGATAGGTTCAAATCCTTTCACCTTTCCACATACATGGCGCCAAGCATCGTAAAGATTGTTCCACGAAAATCCTTACGACAACACTAAAACGAGAGCAAAAGCCAAAGTTGCAAAAAGTTGCAAATAATTTTTACACAGAAAACAAAAGAAAGAAATTCACCAATGGTTGACAATTGTGAATTTCCTGGTCTGAAAACCCATAACAGAATAATTATTTTATAACAAAAATTCACTATTTTCAAACGTTTATCTCATAAACACAGCGATTTTTATAGGATTTTGCAAATTTCATAAAGAAAGATCATATCATAGTCTGTCATATCCACTGACAAACGATGAAGATAGCATTACATGTTACAAGCACAAGATTCAAACATAAATAATGAGCTTTGCTTCCAGCTGTGGATGCGATAAGAAACGTCCTACTTCAGCAGTCTTTCATATTCCAGGGGGTGAACAAATAAGATATACAGTTCCGAGGTCCTCCGACATTGCTGATACTAAAAATATCATACAACATGAAAATACAAGACATTTATTTATTACATTTTGAGCGCCCAGATCGTGCAAAAGGACCACTGACCGACGCGACGTTGGTCTAATATGAACAATTCTACATCTAGCCTATTTGTGTATTGATCATGGTCTGAACTCGAATATTTTGTGTCATGAAAGTATACGGACCCACTGTAGTTACGGGGCCGATAACCTAGATGTTAGGCCCCTTAAAACAACAATTATCATCACTGTAGTTACAGTATCAGAGTAAGATGTATGATCACCTCGTGGTGTAACGGCTAGCATTCTTGGCTTTCGCCTGGAGGATAAGGTTTCAATGCCGGCTCCGCCAAAATTTTAATTCTGGTGTTAGGGCTAGAACGCCCTCGTGAGGCAAAACTGTGAAGATGAGGGTTCGATTCACACCTCAGCCATCCTGTAAGTGATTTTCCATGGTTTTCCCCACTTCTACTCTAAGGAAATGCTGGGATGATTTCCTTACTTAAGGCCACGGCTGCCTCCTTCCTAATCCTATCCTTAATTTACAAATACACACACTACTACAGCCATCATAATAACACAGGTTATCACACAAATCCCACACACACACACACATACGCGATTATTCGGGGCTATATGACCACGATGTCGCAGCCCCTAAAATAAGCAACAACAACAGCAGTATGATGTGGTCCATCCAGAGGACTGGGTAACTTAATCTTTGGCTGGGTGATTTTCTGCAGATTTCTCCGGTAACAACCAACCGGTAAATACTGCGTTAATATCTTGCTTCTTGTCTAAGAGGTATCTATTCCAATTTTCAACTCTATTAGCCTATTACTGTTACGCTACCACAAATAGGTGTTGTTGATTTTGTAATTTAGTGTACTTGGATGTGTGTGTGTATGGAATTTTGTCCGATAACCTGTGTTATTGTGTTGGCTGTATTAGTGTGTACAATTGTAATTCAGTTGATGATTGGGAAAGGGGTGGCCGCGGCCTCAAGTTAGGAACCATCCGACCATTTTCCTGGAGTAGAAGTGGTAAACCACGAAAAAACACTTCTAGGATGGGTGAGGTGGGAATCGAACCCTCCTCTTCTCAGCATTGCATCACGAGGTGGTCCTACCATAAACACCATTATAGCATAGGTTATCAGACAGATTTATCTTACATCCCATTACAGGGAACTAGCTTGATACGGTGGGCGAGTGGTTATCTTGTCGGACTACCAACCCCAAGCGTGCAGGTTCGCTCCTGGCCATGGTAAGTGATTATTGAAAGGCGGCGAAAATCACGACACGCATGTCATACGTTGTTGGCATGTTAAAGAACCTATTTGAATTCAGTAGGCCGTGTTCATACAGTAATGGCAAAATTAATCTCGGGATTTTCCGCCAACACAAAAGTTCCTCCTTTCTCGACTAGAAAGCGCTTTAGTGTCAAGGAGCTTTGATATTTAAACTCCTTGACTTTCATAGCGCTCCAAGGAACAACAAAATTCGATATGCAATCTGCCCTCTGGGCGTCAAATAACAAAACTTGCACCCGGCATCCAAGGCCATACGATATTATTAGCCTATTATATACAGGGAGCTGGTAGCCTCCGCGACTTATTAGGTGGCAGCACGCCGGGCTCTCACCGCTGGGTCCGTGGTTCAAATCCCGGTCACTCCATGTGAGATTTGTGCTGGACAAAGCGGAGGCAGACAGGTTTTTCTCCTGGTACTCCGGTTTTTCCTGTCACAATTTCATTCCAGCAACACACTCCACTCTCATTTCATTTGCAATTCTTTTAGTCATTGCCCCAGGGGAGTGCGACAGGCTTCGGCAGCCGACACAGTTCATATCCTCGCTGCTAGATGGGGGCTTCACTCATTCCATTCCCTCACCCGGTCGGTCGACTGGAAGCAGGCAGTGAATTTTCATTTGATATACAGGGAGCTGATGATCAAGATGTCCCTAACAAGAACAACGCATATTGGTGGTAGCAGTGTCACCTTTATCTTCCATGTAACTGACATAAAGAAGCAGTGGTCCTTTCTATAGTACCGTAGGCTATACTTCTAACTATCCATAACATTGCAGAGTCATCCGCAAAGATACGATACATTTTTTATATCCATCAAAGTACCTAGCCATTCTGTTTTCTTTGTCGACGTTTCTTTAGAATAAAAATAAGTACATTGACTGCACGTTGTACGTTGCCTGCCACACAGCCAGTGTATTGTCCGAGTTGCACCACTTCACCTGTCCGTCCACTGCCTGAGTGATCCAGCATGTTTTGATGTGGACCACACGACTCAATGCGAGTATTGTCGTAATGAGCGTTAGCGGCAGTGACGTCAGCAGTCGGCTTCAGGCGGCTTTGGACTGGACAGGTGACGCCTTGCCTCACCTGGCGGCACAACATACAATAATGCGGGCTCTTTCTTGTATGAGGCCAATGTTTTGGTTGGTATCCGTGCACTCACACATTCTCTGACTTGCGAGCGTAACGGGCACGCGCGCTCAGGGCCGCCAGGTGTTCACGATGAAAATAGTGGCAAAATTGCAATCACATTCAGGGCCGCCCAGAAGAAAATTCCTCAGTGGTAATATCGCGGTTGAATGATCTTATCAGTTTTGCCAACAATTTATTTTAAATTTCTATTCTAATGTGATTGTTTCTCGTCAAGGTTCAATTCCTTCGGAGGGGAAGTAAAACCGGCGGACCCATGTCATAGATTTATGGCATGTAAAAGAACCTCCCACTAACTACAATTGTGTGAAGCTAAATTTGCAATATAAATTTGTTTAACGCTCTATTAAGTTCCAACGTTCGCCGTCAGGTGCCAGTTGCGGTGGCAACTACTAGCCAAGTTCACTGCTAGGTGTCGTTGACGGTAGCATTTGGTAGCAAAAGTAGGAACTACTTGAAATTGATCGTCTGCAGTCCTTACCTGAATTACAGATAACACACACTAATACAGCCATCACAATTAACACCGGTTATCCGACAGATTCTACACACACCCGAAGTACAGTACACGGAGCGTTGTCGCAGCCCCTAAACTGAGGAAACAACCAAGGTTCAATTCCTGGTTAATAGACTAATACATTTTCCTGAGGTTGCATGCGAGACGCCTCACGGTGCCCCCTCCCATCACTAATGCGGCACTGACTTTGTGCCAATAATTATGCTAGATCAGGTATTCTCAACCTCTTTAAGTCTGTTAGTACCACCCGTAGGCCCGTATCATACGACAGTCGCTGGCAAGGAAGCTGTTGTGAACGCTTGTACAAAATCCTGTATGATTCTGTTCATCTTCGTCAGTGCACCTGCTTGTAAGACCGAAGTGTAAGTTATCACACGCTAGCATTTCGTGCGTCAAGTTGAAAGAAATAAAACATGTCGAAGGGTTGTCGTTTGGGGGTATTATTTGCAATATTGATTCGCATTATAACGAAAAGCGATCGTGAAACATGCTTTAAATAAATTTAAAAACATGCCAGATACTGAATGAATGCATTCCAACCAATATTTAAGATCTAACTGAAGTAATTGTATATTTAACCAAACGCATCAATAAAAAGCGCAACATAAAGATAGCGAGTCTGTTAGAAAAGTGTACGGGTGGTATCGCACCCGCTCGCGATTTTGTAGATCCCGGGTTCAAGGCTATCCAACGGTGGAAAATTTACTTCTTTTTGATTATTTTATGATATCCTCCCTACCTCGTACGGCAAGATTTCAACTTAGTTTTGTTCACTTGATCTACGAGGACGATAGGGAAGGTTGTTTTCTTCTCTCATTTTAATTTCTATTTTCTCTAAATACAGTTCAAAACCATGGATGATTACTATTCGTGATAACTCTTAGAATTTTAAAAGTTCAATATTTATCCCAGAAGAAGAATAATAATATGACAATTTCTGTATTTACTGTATAGGCCTATATCAAGCGCTTTTCTCACAGACGCCGTAAGAAAATATAGTTTAATTCTGATGAATTTATTCGTGAGCCTACCTACAAAACAAATCTATTTGTTTATGTTGCCGCTAGGATCTCTACCAGAACGAGAAAGGTAATCCTATTGGTTATTGTACTCAAACTTCCATGCAAACTGCCAGGAAAAATGGCACCTGTTAAATTTTGTGAGTTGTATGGAAGCTATTATGGAAGGCAGAACCTAGCATAGAAGGTACAAATCACACGGTAATAGACATGTCTATACCAGCATGTATAACTTACCCGTACTGGTAGAAGCTTAGGCTACATGCCCACGAGTGTCGTGTGATACGGGCTTTTATTATGCAATACCAAGTACCCGAGCATCATTAAATTGAATATAATAATAATAATAATAATAATAATACATAAGACTTTATGAGCATTACAGTAGTCGCATATGATGAGTAACATCTGACATAGAAGAAACCTCAGATGAAATTGTTGATAGCCTACACCGGTATTGTATGTCTACCCCTCTTTATTCCCGTTTTCCTACGGGGTCCTATGTGATGCAATGGAAGCATTTGTGGCGGATGGTTTTTAAAGTCGCATGCCCTTCCTCACGAGAGGAGTTAATGAGAGATGGAATGAATGATGGTGAATGAAACTAGGTAAGGATGTGAAAGGAAGCACCCGTGGCCTGTCAGAAGGTACCGTCCCAGCATTTGCCTGGAGTTGAAAATGGGAAACCACGGAAAACCATTTCAAGGACGGCAAATTGTTGATACACCGGAATTTTATAGTATTTTTGGCACGAATATTAATCTATTGTAAAAGGGAGTGTTTTACAAATATTGTAGTTTATAATACGGAACTCATTTTATTAGAGGTTTTGTAGCTTCCACCAGTACTAGACTAAATATAGAATACGATATGGATCAACTAGATTAATAGACGCGACACCACTCATAACCTTAAATTTCCTATAAATAGGCCAACTTGCGAGTAAATGCAATGTGCACAGCAGTAGATCATGAAAGGCTTGCCTAGTTCCTGGACCTCTTGATTCATAGACCAACACGTAATTTCATATGGATTCTGTTAAAATGAGTCATATTGATATCATAAATATCGTTTAAAATGATAACCTGTTAGCAAAAATATCTAACCCGTCCGGGATTCGAATCCGAGATCTCTAGATTCACAGTCAATGACGCTAACCCCACGGCTATTTCGACCACACGAATATTAGGTACAAGATGGTGACTTATTTTCACGTACCAATAATACTGCATCACGGAATTAAGTTTCATTTATATTTTGCTTGTTTCGATAATGTTCCTGCGTGAAATTGAGTTTAAAATGCCTTATGAATAGGCCCTATTGTGAGTATAGAGAATGTATTCAGCAATAGTTCATGAAGGCTCGCTCAATTCTCGTATAAACACAACGATTATATTATATTGATGACTGCATTACCGTTATGTGGGTTACTATTTGAATAGCCATTGTGCTGAAACATAATACCGGCAATGACGACTACTTACAATGTTTGATATTAAAGTATTTTATCATTTAAATACTGATACGAAGACTTCGAAAATGTGCCATATGCTTTGTTTCAATCACTTGACACCAGAGTTCGCATGAGCGTTTACAGTCAGAATGCAAGTGTTCAGCAATGCGATCCAGCTGGCAGTGCGTCTTACACAATTCTTTTCGATCCACCACTGCCCGCTGGAACGTCCGATCTACTTCCGTCCCATTTTTCAAAATCACTCCCACAAATATCCAGCAACCGAGTGGAAAGATGTTACACATCAAAAATTACGAGCCTTACAGTAGTCGCATATGATGTGTATCATGCCACATGGCGGACTGTACCTCGAATTCTTGCATTAAATAAGAATACAGCAAAAGTATGAAGATTTAACAATTCGTAATTGTTTTCAGCAAATATGATATAGCCTAATGAATATTTTCACACCAAAGAACGACAACTTGAAGATGATTTATTGTAGGAATATCTGCAATGGGGCCTCCAAACCTTGACGTAAACCGTATGCGATATACATTCCAAATAGCCACAGGGCCGATAGTACGTCGTGGTACCAATCTCCACCACCGCGCGCTCAGTGTTTCCGTCCCATTCATTTCCGTTTCATTGTTTCCGTCCCATCCATTTCCGTTTCATTGTTTCTGTCCCATCCATTTCCGTTTCATTTTTCAAAATCACCCCTACAAAAAATATACAGATAGACCCTACCGAGTGGAAAGATGTTACACATCAAACGTCCGGGACAGCATATCTCTATCTTGAATACATCGCCCTCTATAAGTGTTTTTACGTTTTCCTTTCTTCAAAGAATCTCCATTCAGTGGAAATTTAAATTACTAGCTTCAGAGCGAGTTTACGAGCTAGCAAATGAGCCTATCAACCCTGCTTCGGCCAGCATCAAACTGTCGACTCGTGTCGAGTTGAGACTTCAGAGAATTCACTGTTCACCTCGGCTTTTCTGAATTGCGTCTGGAACCCGCCGTCCGTGCGCCTTTTATGCTTACACTGGGTAATCCACTAAAGATACCGCGCGAAGCCGGGGAGGGTTGCTAGTAATAGGTATAAGAGCATTATACCCTATGAAATTCCCACCTTTAAGTCTATTCTTTATAACTACTGTAAAGAAATAGAACACCCAATATTGTATAACTTAAAGAAATATAACTAGAGTTATCAATGGTAAATATATTTTTAATTTTCTTTGCGGAGGTAAAATTATTAAAAATATATTTTATCATTTTAAAAAGTCCTACTTCGTGGCGCTCGAAGCGACCGCAACACTCGCCCTGCCCACGGAACGGCCCTGTGTGAGATTTTCGAGGTGAAAAGCCACGTTAAAAAAATGTGATCCCATGGCTTATAACCGCGTGGTTAAGAACCACGTAAAACCACAAAGTCAATAAATTCTAATATTTTGCTGCTAAGTTCTATAATAAAATATTGAGTCACAAACGGCCTTTTCCCACTAGAGCAAAATGTTATTTCTTAGATGAACTAAGAATTGCCATATTTTGTGTGAAGCTGGTGGTGGTGACAGTTGTTTTAAGGGGCGAACTATTTAGATCATCTGCTCCTAATGATTTGGATAACAGGGCAAATGAGTGCATGTTATTATTATAGGCATTATAGGCCTACCCCTTATAATTCCCGTTTTCAACGGGGCTGGGGATGAGATGCGATTCTATTTGGCGGGTGGATTTTACGGATGCCCTTCCTGAAGCCAACCTCATGAGGGGAGCCAATGAGAGATGGCATGAATGAAGATGAATGAAACTGGGCAAGGATGTGGAAGGAAACGGCCGTGGCCTTTCAGAAGGTACCGACCCAGCATTTGAAACCACGGAAAACCATTTCAAGGACGGCCGACGGTGGGGCTGGATCTCACGTCTACCGAGTCCACAGGTAGCCTGGCCCCATTGCCTAACGCTGCGCTTTAGTGAGCGTAGCTACTGCAGTCGGTAACAGGGCAAATGAATATGAAATAAAAACTACATCTAAAATTAACTACTGACTTACAGCTAACACTCGTACCAGAAGAAGGCGGGGGTGGAGTAGTTGGTAGCATGCCGAGCTTCAATGTCCAAGGTCGCGGGTTCAAACCCGGCCGAAGTCGTCGGATTTTTTAAGAGCGTTAAAAATTCCTCAATATGCCTTTCTTTGGAGGGGAAGTAAAGCCGGTGGTCCCATGTCATTGATTTATGGCATGAAAAAGAACCTTCCACTAACTACACTTGTGTGAAGCCAAAATTTGTAGGTTAGGTTTGATTATTGCTCTTAAGTTCCAACGTTCGTCACCGGGCGCTGGTTGCGATGGCATCTAGTAGTAGCGAATTTCTCAGCTAGGTGTCGTGGACGGTAGCATTTGGTAGCGAAAGTAGGAACTACTTGAAATTATCGACTGCAGTCCTTACTTGAATCAAAAACAGATAACATACACTAATACATAATCACAATTAACACGGGTTATCAGACAGATTCTACACACACCCAAAGTACACGTGGCTATATGACCGTGTTGTCGCAGCCCCTAAACGAAGGAACCAACTAACCAACCATCGTACCAGAAGAAGAAAAGGAACAACATAAAATAATTGGGAAAATACAGAGATGTGCAAATTATTATACTCGAACTCGATGCCAGTTTTCCAACATGGGTGTACGTTTTGTGACTGTCGGCTCCGTAGCGTAGCGGTCAGCATGATTAGCTGCCGCCCAGGAGGTCCTGGGTTCGATTGCCGGCTCTGCCACGAAATTTGAAAAGTGGTACGAGGACTGGAACGGGGTCTACTCAGCCTCAGGTGGCCCAAATGAGTAGAGGGGGTTCGATTCCCACCTCAGCCATCTTCGAAGTGGCTTTCCGTGGTTTCCCACTTCGTCCTCGGACAAATTCCGGGATGGCACCTACTGTAAGGCCACGGCCGCCTCCTTCCCACTTCCTTGCCGAACCCTCCCACTCTTCCCATCCCTTCATCAGGCCCCCGTTCGCTTCACAGGTGAAGCCGCCTGAGCGTCGTGCTGGTCACACACCCCAGTAGTATCCCCCACCCATAGTCTCAAGCTCCAGGACACTGCCCTCAGTGGCGGTAGAGGTGGGATCCCTCGCTTAGTCCGTGGGAAAAGCCGATCCTGGAGGGTAAAATGATAGCGAAAAAAATCGATCATTTTGTGACTTAATACAATAGAAATGATTTGCAAGGCGATGAAATTATTTCATAATCAATAATCTTAATAACATTTTTTATGAATCTGACAGGACACTACATTTTTACCGTTTCCATTAAAAGAGGAGCCATAGTAATGCCACACGTTTTGTTTTAATTACTTTATTCTAGTTTCGTATGAATTTATACCAGAGAGTTTGGAAGTCTTTATTACCGATTGTCCACTCTTGATCTATTCAAAGATTCGTGGAAAATGGATTGAAATCACCCGATTTAGAGGAAACAATTCCTAAGTCAATGAAACAAAGACAAACCTGACCAAGCTCAGGTGTCCCTCAGAATCTCCAATTTTGAAAATTTCCAGATGAAATCCCTTATAGGATACGTTGTAAGTCCACAGTGGAGAAACCATTACTAAATTGGGTAATGAAAATAAAATAAAATGATTTTGAATAAAAGGTTGTGACTAATTTAAATTCTTTATTTGAGTCATTAATTTGTAATGTCCTGAAGCAAACTTTCCCATGTGCAAAATTTATTGAAGTGACTGATATCTCAGGTGGATGTGGTGCAATGCTATCGTTTCATTTACGGTTGGAATATCAATGTCCAAGTATTTCACACATCCTATAATTAATCACTTATTAATTCTTTTTGTGACCTTTCATTTTTTTAAATAATGATTTTTTGTAAGGGTATCCAATTTCTTTTTGGGTTTTGTTAAGATAGTTTCTAAGATTTTTTCACGCTGATGAAGTTATCATGGATATAACGAAACATGTGCGTGTTAATTTAATTATTAAACTAATTTCTAGTATTTGACAAGGCGGCTTTTATAATTTGAGTCTAATAATTTACACACCTCTGTAAAATAAATGCCCTCAATCCTCGAAAAATGAGGACTGAGGGGTTTGTAAGGAAGTAGATCCATGAAATGCAGAAAGGTAAGGGAAAGAGAAGAGGGTCCGCCCAAAAGTCAGGAATCCCTCGAGATCACCAACTTCCGAGCTCACGAGCCATAAGCCCTTGAGAGTGTTACGCTATCCAAGGTGCACCATGTTTAGTGAGGCTACACACACACACTGCCACATAAAGGGACTACTACTGTAGGAAAGAGATACCATGAAAAATAAGAAGAGGTCTGACCCTCGAAGAATGAGGTAATCAGAAAAGAATAGGCAAGGCCCAATTAAGGCAGGAAAATGACTCACTACGCCTCGGATGCCCTAATACCGTCGGGTCGGAAGAAAACAAGAGTTAACCAAGTAAGGTCGACTGGAAATATCAAGTATAGGAGCCCGGAACATGAAGAGGAAGCAACGCCGGATTCAGCTGGGGTTCTTGAGCTGAGCCACTGAGGGCGGGGGCTGAAGCTGTAGACGTTGGCATACGAGCAATATCCTATTGATGATTGATGTCATACAGCTGGGTTAAGAAGAAATATTTTAGAGCAAATTCTAACTGGTATATTTTAAACAAAATGTTAATGCTTTTCAGTCGGTCAACATGATTGTACCCAAATGAGATGGGTTATTCCCTAATCTTGAAAAAAAAAAAACCATGAGATTGATAAATACACGTGGATGACCAGTTTCGATCGTCAAGCGATCATCATCAGATCCATTACACTGAGGCTATAAAATCTATGCCTGAAAGTATGGGTGAAAATATTTACAATATAGGCCTATACACTTATTTAGTTGCAGTATTAGTTAAGATAAGCAACTCGTCAATATTTGTTAGTTGTAGTCAATGTAATGTCTTGTTGAGACAGAATAAATACAATACAATAAAATAAATAAAAACAGAATAAAATTAATATTATTAATAATAAACTAATAATAATAATAATAATAATGATAAAATGAAAAGGACGTCTTGTCTTCGGAATCTTCAAGACTGGACTGGCACAAGAACTATTGAACAGCTACCGTGTTGCTGAGGATAGACGAACACTCTCCCTGTTGATCGCCAACGTCTGAGAGACTGGGCAAGGCATATAGAAGAAGAACAAGAAATACTGGAGTAGGCTATCCCTTATAATCGAGGGCGTGATGGTGTAGTGCCTATATCCAAGGTGAATCAGGTTCGACTCCCAAAGATTTCTGAGGTTAAATGAGACGGCCAGTGGTTTGGATTCCACGTAAAAATGAAGTCCGTGGTTTATGATTGCGAAGGTGACGTAAAAATACAAGCTTCCTTCCTTCACTTAAATCCTGGAAGCTTGTTTACCCTGAAGCAGCTGGCCAACTACTTTGACTGCCCAGCCAATGCGGGCCCAGCCGTGTTTTAATCACACCACTGTCTGTCAAACGGATAATTATAATCATTATAATTATAATAGACATTACCATTACAGGTGCAAGTGAAACCGCAATCCCGAATTGATTCCAAAGTACGGTACTCTGGCGATTGTTAGAATATTAATTACGGTATGTTACTCATTCTGAACATAGGCCTACAGTATTTTATCCTCAGGCGCCCATAGTGGTAGCGTAGTTGGAAATTATTTCTGGAACACTCCCAAGTCTTCTAAGTTAACTCCACTATTTAATTATAGAATACGAAATTATACTTAAGTATACGTGGACATGCATTTACGAATGGATGTTGCTGTTGTTGTTGCTTCACAATTACGAGCGAGGTTATTAGACTATAGCAGATGTGTTACCATTAGAAATACAGTATAGTTTTTTGTGCTTCTTCGACCCAAGAGTCCTCAAGAAGATCACAGTAATGTATCTGAAAGGATCTATCTCCATCTTCCGTAATCACTGACTTTGAAGGGAATGAAGAGGACCTATGACTGAAATTTCCAACATCTAATTTTTTTTCGATACCAGTATCAAATTTTGTCATCATATTTGTGCAGTAAATATTAGTTATTATACCAAGATTGAAAGCAATTGATTGGATCAGTCTTCCGCAATTATTTCTTAACGATTATGAGGCAATACACAATTTTCATATGTTTTACTTTGACATTTGGCATTATATTTGGCACAGAACATACCGTACTTCAAGAATGTATTTTGAATTAAATATTTATGACGGCCGTCTCTTCACCTGAATTACAGGTACACACACTAATACAGCCATCACAATAACACAGGTTATCAGACAAATTCAACACACACACACACCCAAGTACATGACCACAATATCGCAAAGGTCCTATATCAATCAACAACAACAATAATATGAATGAACTGGTAGTCCTTTATCATCGTTGACAGTGGTTGCCATAAACACTAGATAATGGGAATGTGTGTTTCAAACAAAATTAATTGCCCTAATTAATTGGTCGGTTGGTTCCTCAGTTTAGGGGCTGCAACAATGCGGTCAAGCAGCCCCGTGTACTTTGGGTGTGTGTAGAATCTGTCTGATAACCGGTGTTAATTGCGATGGCGGTATTAGTGTGTACTATCTGTAATTCAGGTAAGGACTGCAGACGATCAATTTTAAGTAGTTCCTACTTTTGCTACCGTCAACGACACCTAGCTGCGAACTTAGCCACTAGATGCCACCGCAACCGGCACCTGGTGACGAACGTTGGAACTTAAAACATAAGTTTGGTGATTTTCAGTCGGTCAACACGATTGTACCCAAATACAAATATTGTAGTAAGTGGAAGATTCTTTAACATGTCATAAATCTATGACATGAGCCCACCGGCTTTACTTCCCCTCCGAAGGAAGGCATACTGAGGGATTTTTAACGCTCTTAAAAATTCTGACAACTTTGGCCGGATTTGAACCCGCGATCTTGGGCATAGAAGCTCAGCATACTACCAACTACGCCACTGAAGCCGCCGCCCTAATTAATTAATTAATTGATCATCGTCCACGGTAGCTACGTGTATTAAGGTCATGGGACCTGGCTTTCTGCAGACTCGGCAGTTGAGGGGGATTAACCCCCATCGGCTGGTCTCTTTTCCCATGGTTGCCCATTTACATCTTCAGGAAAATGCTTGGCAGCACTTTCTAGTAGGCAACAACCTCTTCCTTCGGACTCCTTTCTCAGTTTCATTCGTCCTCATTCCTTTCATCTCTCTTTAACTCTTCTCAATATGTTGTTGCCAGTAAGGGCATCCGGCTGTAAAAAACATCCGACAAACTGAAATCCCTCTCATCTCATGCATACAGTGAATTATTTAATCACTGAGGACCTTGAATTTGTAATGTGGTGATGAACTGCACGCTTTCAAATTCATGGATAGGTGGATTTTAAAATATACGGAAATAATAATGTTACTGGTTTTACGTTACGAATAATACTGGTGAAATATATATATATATATTTAGAAATCTACCTTACGAAACTGTCTAAGATTTGGTTTATTTGGTTTAATTTGGCTTATTAATAAATAATATTAATATTATTAATATCATTTATACATTTCACCTGTATTATATATAACTTCATTTTCATAACAACTTCTTTCTAGTGTGTACAATTTAATTTGTATGTGAATTTTTCATTTTATTTTAAAATAACATTTTGCAAGGATATCCATTTCACTTTATCATGTTAAACTACTGTTAGTTAGTTAATTAGTTATTGTTGTTTTAAGGGGCAGAACTACGAGGCATTAAACTATCAACGCTGATGAAGATATTGTCATATCGAAACATGTATGTTTAAAATATTTTACGTTCGACCTTGACTATTACATGTCAGAAAACTGTACTATAATGAGGCTCATTATAACACTATTTTTCATTATGAAACAGTTTCTCCCACCAATCAGAGCTCAAGAAACAGTTGTTTGACCAATTAGATTAGGATAGCATCGCACCTGCACTGAGTTCCACGGCCTTCTAATTTAAATTTCACTGCGTGGCCTAGTATCATAGTAGGGTAATCGAGGAGGCCAATGTACTATTATTAAACATCATTTCTTAGTAGACTATTGACAATGCAGGTTACAAAATACATATTACTACCATTAGTCAATACGGATAAAACTGTTACCAATTTAGCTTGGTTAATGTATAGACATTTTACAGTATAATAATAATATCGTATGGCCTCGGGTGCCAGGTGCAAGTTATGTTATTTGACACCCAGAGGGTAGCTTGCATGTCGAATTTCGTTGTTCCTTGAAACACTATGAAAGTCAAGGAGGTTAGATATCTAAGCTCCTTGACACTATAGCGCTTTCTAGTAGAGAAATGAGGAACTTTGTGTTGGCGGAAAATCCCGCGATTAATTTTGCCATTATGAGCACGGCCTGCTGAAATCAAACGGATTCTTTAACATGCCAACATCGTATGACATGCGTGTCGTCATTTTTGCCGCATTTCAAAATTCACTTACTACGGCCAGGAGCGAACCTGCAAGCTTGGGGGTTGGAAGTCCGACACATTAACCACTCACCCACCGTAGCAAGCTGACATTTTACAGTGACATAACTCATTATGTGTGTGGGAAACGTCATTTAATGATTTAAAGGCATTTACTAAACTGTGGATTAATTAAATAATGTCAAGGTTTTAAAGACATATTGACTTGGGAAATTATCACCTAGCTTCAGATGAGTGTAACAGACACCAATGCAATTAGGAAGTATCAGTGTTCTTGATGTAATTGCAATATTTTCGGAAAATAGCTCAACGAATTATGTAGTCTCATGTTTCCAAGAATAACGATAGATTAGGGTTGATTTAATCGATAAAGAATATTTTTCAGCACTAAATTGAGGTACAAACTGAAAAAGTATAGATTTCTACTGTAGTTATTCCACTATTTCATCAAATGAGCAAGAATATAGCAACAGAAAAAGTTTTAAAAAAAAAGACTGATAGTCAGTCTGAAAGACTGGACTTTATATCATTTTAAATGCTAGCAGCCGAGTACCAAGAAGGCAGTGCGAGAACAGAGTTTCAAGATTCTATTTTGTTTCTTCACTGCCTACTTGATTTTTCTCGCACTGCCTTCTAGAAACTCTGTTCTCGCACTGCTTTCTTGGTACTCGGCTGCTACATCGTACTATGACGTCACACACTTCAGTGCATTCTCGGTACATTTCGTCCCGTCACCGTAACGTAACGCCAGACCTCGGCGTAACGACGAAGTCCACAAGATCATTTAAAATGATAATAAAAAATAAAAATAGATGCAGAAGAACTGCAAAGGACATTGAGTGAAATAGCTAACTTTGTTCAGTTAAGGTGACACATACAGCTTATGGAGCCAAAACAATTATGATTTTAGTATTAAGACTGTGACTGTCATAGATCTTGTACAACATTTATATACATTTCCAAGGAAACACACATATTGTGCTATTATAAGCAAAGTTTAAATTTTTCAAAAGCTTCTATGCCCAAGATAGCGGGTTCAAACCCGGCCGAAGCCGTCGGAATTTTTTAAGAGCGTTAAAAATCCCTCAGTATGCCTTTCTTCGGAGGGGAAGTAAAGCCGGCGGTCCCATGTCATAGATTTATGGCATGTTAAAGAACCTTACACTAATTACACCTGTGTCAAGCTAAATTGTATAGGTTAGGAAAGTAAACAACGCTCTTAGGTTTCTTTCTATGTTCGTTGCCAAGAGTTGACTGCGGTGGCGTCCAGTAGCTAAGTTCTGAACTAGGCCTAGTAGTCGTTGACGGTAGCGTTTGGCGGCAAAAGTAGGAACTATTTGAAAAATTCAAAGTTGCAGTCCTTACTTGAATATAAAAAATTCCTCTCGGCACGCCGGAAGGCGGAGCTAGATTTCACCGGGCAAACTAGGGGATAGGCTATAATAGGCAAAATATGCAGGTTTTCGTAGGAGGATCAGACCTCATTTATTGCGAGAAAGTATTTTACAATTGGAGGTTAGTTAACATTTTTTCGTCTTTCTATGCATACTTTTAACATTTTACTGTCTTATGGGGATGGTAACCTTCTTGTCATTTGGGGTTAATTTTTATACTTGTGATCACACTGTCCTTATGCAAGGTTTGGAACTAATGTGTAACTATCTAACAGTCTGTTACTTCTTCACGCAAAATTTCATCTCCCGCAGAGATGTTGGTTGGTTCCTCAGTTTAGGGGCTGCGACAAGGTGGTCATGTAACCCCGTGTACATTGGGTGTGTGTAGAATCTGTCTGATAAACGGTGTTATTTGTGATGACTGTATTAGTCTGTAATTCAGGTAAGGTCTGCAGACGGTCAATTTTAAGTAGTAGTACCTAATTTTGTACCAAATACTAACGTCAACGACACCTAGCTGTGAACTTGGCTGCTAGATGCCACCGCAACCAGCGACTTGCAACGAATGTTGTAACTTCCCCTCCGAAGGAAAGCATGCTGACGGATTTTTAGCGCTCTTAGAAAATCCGGCGACTTTGGCCGGCTTTGAACCAGCACCTTGGGCATAGAAGTTCAGCATGCTAACAGTTAGCCGCTTCCCTCATAGTCAGATGGAACAAGAAGTTCCGTGACGAACTAAAGAGCCTACTTTTCTTAAAATTAAGATTCATGCCAATGATTAATCTACAGTATATGAACCTATCTAGAATAATGACGAAATTAAGTGGGTAATATCGAAATGTCTTAATTAGTTCGAAATAAGGTATACTAGGCATAATGTAGCCTAATAGAGCAATACAGTTGGCAGCTCTGGTGACTGAATATATTCTTACTTCCATCTCCTAAGGTACAGAATACAAAATGTGGTTGAAGTCCAAAGGACGTTACATGGATTTAGACATTGTATCTATTAGTACACGTAAAAGCATGTTGGCAACAATGTCATGCGAGTGCTGGTCAGAAATAATCTGAAATATTATATATTTTTGTGCCAATTTCGGATGAAATCCATTTGTTGGTATAGAAGTTACATGTATTTAAAAATTGGTCCTATCAGCAGGCTTAGAATCATGTTGGTAGAACTGACGTATATAAGTTACTCCAAATTAATGTAAAATGTCGGGTAATTTACGTGTGCATAGATTAAAGCTGTCGGCTTGCATACTTTCTGATATATTTGGATACAAAATAGAGAGCAATTATTAACAGTTGGAAGCCCTGATGGCTCTTAAGAATACACTCAGTCATATATGTTTATGTACACATATTACATACAAAATTTGGTTGAAATCCAATTGATAGTGTAGAAGTTATATGCATTTAAACATTGGACTTATCAGAAGGCTTAAAATTATTTTGGCAACGCTCTCATGTATGGCCACCTGGAAATTAAACTGAAATAGTATTATCTACATGTGTGCCTATTTTAGAATAGCTCCCATGTATACCTTCCAAGATATCCGACATGGAGCTCAATTTTCTAGTGCGTTTTTTTAGCAGTTGGTAGCACTGGCATCTTTTTCAAATATGGGCCTGAGATATTCCGGTATCTCTCTACCTCTGATGTCACTTGGCATTTTTTTAAATTCCGAAATCATACTAAATTTGGTTTCGATTGCTGCAGCCGTTTAGGAGTTGATAGGGGGACACACACACACACACACACAGCCAGACAGACAGATAGACAGACAGAAGGACAGACACATTTTCCCGGATATATCTTATAAGTCTACTTTTTCCTCATTTTTGAAAAGTGTGAAAAGTAGGCTAAAAATGAATGTGATCTCGTCAATGGCGTTGTCTTGGCAACCTCTGATACTGTAGATCATCCCTTATCAATTTAAAAGCGTTGTTATGGTAACCTCTGATGTCACTTGGCATTTTTTTAAATTCCGAAATCATTTTTCTCATCCCTTGGCGTAATGGTGGGTCATATCAAACATTCTTTCAGACAAAAGTTTTAGGTAATTATTAGGGGAATATTTTCCATTTTGTACGGTTTTGATATTGTGCCTATTAAGAGAGATATGATTAATGTTTCCCGAAAAACCCACTTTTTTCCACCCCTTTGGTCAATGTTTGGTGCTATCAAAAAACTTATTTGACATAAATTTTTGGCACTTATCCGACACATATTATGAACTTTGAATGGATTCGATATTTCACGTATTAAGAGAGTTATAGCGAAATTTCACTTTTTCGAAAAAAGCCCGCCATTTTCACCCCCTTCGACCGATTTTACCCATTAACGAACTCGACCGAGATTTTATAGGGATACATATTATGTAAAAAATTCAAAGTGATTGGTGCAAAATTACGGCAGTTATCGTGTCCACAAGAAACTGATATATATAGATAGATACATATATACATAAATTATATATAAACTTTTGAACTGACGGTGCTTTTGGGGCCTGGGGGATGTGAAACGCGAAGATATGTCGAAATTTTCCGGAAGTCGAAACATGGGACCCATTGCAATAGTTAGCTTTCTAATGAAATCTACCTAAAAAACAGATACACACACTAATACAGCCATCACAATTAACATTGGTTATCAGACAGATTCTACACACACCCAAAGTACACGGGGCTACATGACCACGTTGTCGCAGCCCCTAAACGGAGGAACCAACCAAATTTTTAAAATTCGAAACGTAACCATTTTTATCCATATTTCAAAATGTGTTCCTTGCTTTGTGCTATCTTCATCATTTCCCTCATATCTCCCATGTTTGTAAGAATTTATGGACATTTCATTTTTATAGTAGGTGTGTTCCTTCAGCTACAAAATGAATCTCACACATTTCCACATTATAATTAAGCATTTGTATTCCATGTTTATACCATTTTTATTCTGAGCAAACTCAAAAATATATTTTTAATAATTTTTGAAAGACTAATTAAAGCCACAAAGGTTTGAGTGAGTTTAATTTTGTAGCTGAAGTTTTAACGCGCATTAAAAGAAAAGGGAAATCCAAACAGTCCTATAAACATGGGATATATGAGGGAAACAGTGAAGGTCAGCACAAAGGAAGAACCACAATTTTAAAAGTGAATAAACTAGTAATGATTTCAATTTTGAAAATGTAGAACTTTGCGTTAATAGCAATATGTGTGTTTAGAGCAATATTCTCCATTTTAGGTCCGTATTGAATATGTTCACTAATAAAACTATTAATAATGTCCGTCTTTTCAATACAATGTTAATAATCTATTTATGTTCGACCCTGACTATTATGGGTCTGAAAACTGTATCATAATGAGGCTCATTATAACACTGTTTTTCATTATGAAACAGTTTCTCCCACCAATCACAGCTCAAGAAACAGTTGTTTGACCAATTAGATAAGAATAACTTCACGCATGCGCTCAAAATCCAACATGTCTATATAAATTACCGAAAGTGCACCGTCCATTTGTTTGCGTAAATAAACTGGTGAATATGAGACAAGAAATCGCACTGTACCTTAAAATACTCAAATCCAATTTCTACACAGCGCGTTGATTTCAAACGACTACGGTGACAGTTTTACTGAATGGTTCACGATATGCACATATGGCATTGAAGCACATGCGCATGCGTCGGTCGGCCAGAGAGCTTGGAGCACGGAGATATGCTACCTAGCGCACCACCCGATCACAAAATTCTAGTTACTGAACAGATATTTATGAATATTTCTGTTAAAACATATAATAAAGTTATAATTATCGTCGAACATAAACAGTCGTATGCAACTCGCCTATAATGGTAATTAAGACACTCGTATGGAAATTATAAAACTCGCTAAAGCTCGTTTTATAAACATACTCGTGTCTTAATTATAGCCATTATAGGCTCGTTGCATAATGTACTATTATACAACTGGGTACATGTTTCGTACAGTCGTCTGTACTTCCTCAGCCCAAATATAGATTAAGACATAAACAAATATGATGCACACTATCAAATACATACAATGAAAATATTCCATAGATAAAACAGTGCAATAGTTTGTGACATCCAAAGAAGAAATAAAATTATGTTGTAAATATTCCATAGATAAAGCAGTACGATAGTTTTGCGACATCCAAAGAAGAAATAATATTATGTTGTAAAATTACACCAAAGCCCATATGAGTGTAAAAATGCTTGTAGGTCTATGCCTGATTGTATTAACTTTGAAAATGTTGTGTGTTATCTCCTAATATGATGTTAACCCAATTAAACAGCGAGCAAATCTGAGAAAATCTGAGAAACTACAAAGAAATTTGAAGTGACTGTCCTAAATGTTTAAGTGGAAAACATGAAAACTGCTGTAAGCTGCTAACTCACACTCACCTCCTGACTCGAGTCATGCGAGGTCATAGCTACATATGAACTGGCGCAACCTCGTGCTAAAACGACTGCATGAAGAACACACTCAGAAATAAGTTATAAATATTGTTAACACCTACTGTTAAACTCAAACATATATAATTATGAGTCCCAGGATAGATGCTCAGGCGATTTGGCTTAATTTTTTTGTTTCTAATGGTCTCAATCAAAGTGTCGTATAAGACGTTTGCTTCGAAATTAATCTCGTCTGTTTTATCTATGGAATATTTACAACATAATTTTATTTCTTCTTTGGATGTCACAAACTATTGCACTGTTTTATCTATGGAATATTTTCATTGTATGTATTTGATAGTGTGCATCATATTTGTTTATGTCTTAATCTATATTTGGGCTGAGGAAGTATAGATGACTGTACGAAACATGTACCCAGTTGTATAAATAGATTATTAACATTGTATTGAAAAGACGGACATTATTAATAGTTTTATTAGTAAGATGTGTGTTTCCTTGGAAATGTAAATAATTGTTGTACAAGGCACTGTTATAATAATATCGTTATTGTTTTCGCTCCTTAAGCTATATGTTCAACCTTGAAAGGTGAAAACGTTTTGTACGTATGTGTAAATACATTTTTTCTTGGCAGTTCTGTCAAGCTGCGAGGATCAAGTCTGAGCTAAAGAGAGCGCATGCTACAAAGGGAAGGTGCTCCTTGTAAGCAGGTAGAGGAGATTATGTGGGAAGTGAGAATGTGTGAGCTGCATATACACAAGATTGAACGTTTTGTTTGTTGTTGGATTATGAAACATGGGAGGAGTAACACACCATACAGAGGATCTCAATTATTCAATATTCGTCTCAGTGTGCTTCGTTCAGTAGACTATGATGGACTTGGTGCCTATTTTAATCCGTTGTGAACTAAATCTTGCTGAAGAGATGTGTCACTTGGGTACATTTTTATATAAATGTGATATTTTCTTCAGGTATTTACTCTTATAGTGCAGTACATATAAAATTTGACCCAGACAAAATTGCAACCCAAGTGGTTTTGCTACAGCATTGTAGGTGAATACAAGTGGATCAATATTGCATAATCCAAAATCCACAAATATCTGCCCAGGGAGAACCTTCATATGGGTTATAATTTATTTGTTAGTCATGAATGTACATAATATAATTTATGTGTTATATTGGTACACATTGCCTTTTCCTCCATACTGTTCTTTACATGTATGAGAAACATATGCAAAATAAATAAGTGCAATTGAAATATGTGGTATGGTATGTGAATATATGCAGTTTAAAAGCGGTTTCTTAGAACCCCACCAACCTGGACCCATTATTGGGGAGCCAGGCTCTGCCTGTCACAAGTCAGGGCAAAGGGTGAGTGAGAGGAGTAACACCTCTCAAAAGAACCTTGGGCCAGCTGACCCGGCTGGTAGTACCTTGTAAGGGTCCCTTGCCAGGGTTACTGTGAATACCTCAACGGCAGCTATAGTGGAGAAGATATTCTTCGGTACAGTGTAGATGGCGGAAGAGGCATCCTAGTGCTCAGGATAATTGAGTAAAAGGTATATCACAAATTGGGGCATATATCAGATGCAGCGTCTGTTCTCCATGTTAGAAGCGGCTGCAAAGGGCATTTGTTCTCCATGTTAGGGGCAGCCTCATGAATACCTGGCAGTAGGTATAAAATGCCCTTGACGACAGGCGTAGCGACACGTCGGTTGAGGTATTTTTGTCGTATCCAACATGCAGTTGACTCCTCTTCATTCAGATATAAATGCTAGGGTGTCCCCTCTAAGCGACGCGCACCGTTTTCGCCCGAACGATGTGGAAAATGGATGAGGGCTACCGACGCATCGTCGACGTCGGCTAAAGAAACTAGACCAACATAAATCAAATCGTATTAGGCTAGCCACTGTCAACATTGGGACAATGACAGGCCGAAGCCGAGAACTGGCCGCCTCTTTGAAGCACCGGAATGTGGACATAGCTTGCGTTCAAGAAACCCGATGGGCAGGTGCAAAATCAAGAGATGTCGGGGAAGGCTACAAGTTAATCTATAATGGTAAGAAAAGTGCAAATGGAGTCGGTGTCATTGTAAACCAGTGGATTCACGACACCGTCTCTGAAGTAGCACGCATCAGCGACCGCCTGATGTAAATACAGATAACCTTGGGGACCAGTTTAATCCGAGTTGTGTCATGATATGCTCCACAGACTGGTGGCCTTGAAGAAGAGAAAGACAAGTTTTGGAACGATCTAGAGGGACACATTCAAGCTGTTAATGATAGCGAAATTCTTTTCATTGGTGGAGACTTAAATGGACATGTTGGTCATGAAAGAGACGGGTTTGAACGAAATCATGGAGACCATGGTTATGGTTGCCGTAATAATAATGGTATTCGAATCCTAGAATTTGCAGATGCATGGGATTTGTCTGTAACTTAACACCTTTTTTAGAAAGCGGGATTCACACCTTTATCACCTACTATAGTGGAAGTCACACATCCCAAATTGACTACTGGATGACACGACGAAGAGACCTCACAATGATCAAGGATACAAAAGTGATCCCATATGACAGCGTTGCTCCTCAACACCGAATACTTGTACTAGATGCCGCAGTCCATATAGATTATGTATCTGTGAGGCCAAGCACGAAGATTAAACGTATTAAATGTTGGAGACTGTTAGAACATCAAGCTACCATCAAAGAAGCATTGATCCCATCGATTTCAAATTCTACAACGTCATCCGTAGAAGATGGCTGGAACACACTGTCCGAATCCATCAAGACTTATGCCACATCCACACTAGGTGTCACCAAACCAAATTGACACCTTATTGACAAGCAGACCTGGTGGTGGAATGATGATGTGCAGCTGGTAAAAAGGGAGAAGAAAGCTGCTTACAAGACGTGGCACCTGACACGCTGCTTGGAGGATTTTGATAGGTACCGGGCTCTCAAGTCCAGTGCAAAACGAGCTGTAGCAACTGCAAAAGCTGCACATTACAAAACCATCTACGACGAGCTGGATAAGCCTGGTAGCACAAATAGAATCTACAAACTAGCCCGTGCTCGTGAGCGTGCCTCAGGCGATCTCGGTCATGTTATCAACATCAAAGACAGAAATGGACTCCTCCTACAACAGAGACATGACATACTACGTCGCTGGAAGGAGTATTTTGAGGATATATGCAACACGGAGTTCCCTCATCCACCTCTACCGACAGCTGACCCTATCCACGGCCCTGTGCCCATTATCACTACAGACGAAGTGTCCACTGCCATCAACAAAATGAAGTCGGGGAAAGCGCCTGGTGCAGATGGTATACCAGCCGAAGTATGGAATCTCCTGGAGGAACAAGGTGTAGTATGGCTTACTGACTTCTTCAACAAAATTATTATGGAAGACACAGTACCAGAGGCCTGGATAACCAGTATCACAATTCCTATTTGGAAAGGAAAAGGAGATATACTGGAATGCTCAAATTATAGGCCAATCCGCCTCCTATGCCATACTATGAACATTTTTGAACGTGTTCTTGATGCAAGGTTACGAAACATCATCACTGTTTCATCTAACCAGTGTGGCTTTGTTAAAAACAGCCGAACAACAGACGCTCTCCATGCACTTCGTCTATTGATGGAACGACACCATGAGAAAAGGAAGACAGTTCACTTAGCCTTCCTTGATTTGAAAAAGGCGTTCAATAGAGTATAACAGAACAAGTTAGATCTGAACCTTCCGATGCGCATGTGCGTCCAGTTGCATTACATCATCCACCCCGCCTGGATTCTTTGTCAACCAGTGAGCACATACTTCATCACGCACTGGTTAGATGTTGCCAAGTAGTCATTATTCCCAGAACCTTGGCAGGGTACAAATGCTGTCGAGGCATGCAAAACAAGACTGAGCGGCTCTGTTCTTTGACAAGCACGGCAACATGCTTGCTGTCAGGAGTGTGTGAAGTGGGCGTGCTCTCAGTTCATTACCACCAATACCAATGCTATCTCACTGAGAATGCTCCTATTCGATACTTTATGCTTGCATAATATAACCACGACGAGCAGCGAGCAGCCCCAAACAGCTGTTGCACCAAAGAGGGGAAATCGCATTTGCGCCTAGTGATCGCACCACTTCCCCTCCTAGACGAGACTCCGCCATGAGAGGCCAGGTCTAACTTGCCACGCTATACCACATGATCTCATCTGGCTGGCACTGAGGCTACACAGTGTACCTGAAGCCTATGTAAACTGGGTGAAACTTCTGTACCAAAAGACAACAAGCTCAGTGCGGTGCACAGCAGGAATGTCCAATACCTTCCAAATCACTGTTGGTGTCCATCAAGGATCAGCCTCGTCCCCCTTGCTCTTCATACTCTGCATGAACGCCTTCACAAAAGACATCCAAACCAGGCATCCATGGACATTATTATATGCGGATAATGTCATGTTAGCTAACAAGACCCGTGGGCGCCTCGAACAGCAAGTACAAGAGTGGAAGATGCGTCTTGAAGAATTTGGGATGAAATTGAATCTGAAGAAGACGGAATACCTGGAATGCGGTGACCAAACTGATGGCACGATCACTGTTGGTGAGGTTCAACTTATTAAAGTGACCCAATTCAAATACCTTGGGTCATGCATCACCTCAGACTGCAGCACGATCCCTGATGTCAAAACAAGAGTCACTACCGCATGGATGAAATGGTGCCAAGTTACTCGAGTCCTATGCGATAAGAAAATTCCATTGCATTTAAAATCTAAAGTATATCGCACAGTGATTAGACCGGTGGCCGTTTATGGATCTGAATGCTGGCCTACAACATTGAAGCACGAACAGGCGCTTCATGTAATGGAAATGAAGATGTAGCGGTGGTCCAATGGTTTGACACGACTGGACCATATTAGGAATGATGCCGTGCGGAAGGATTTCAAGGTTGCCCCAATCACAGAGAAAATGCGTGAATCACATCTGCGGTGGTATGGACATGTGCTCCGTAGCAGTGAAACCTCAGTTGCTAAGACTGCCCTTCAACTAAATGTGGAGGGTCGTCGACCTCGAGGGCGACCTCAAACACGCTGGTTAGATAGGGTGAGAGTTGACATGCGGCTCGCTAAACTCCGCCCCCAGAACGCTATGGATCGATTGAAGTGGAGAAAACATTGCAGGAAGGCAGACCCCACATAAGTGGGAAAATGCAAAGAAGATGGTGATGAAAAGAGATTTGTTAGGTTGAATTTCTGAGGAAGGAATGAAGGGCAACTGTTTTAAATGAAAGTTTTGTTATGATTTTTGTGAACTTTTTAATTTAACATGTTTTTCCTTTTAAGACTACCGGAAGTCAATTATCCTTTAGTCCAAGTCTTCCAAACCATCCATGGACTCACAGTTGGAACTATTCACCATACATCCACCACAAGTTAATATAATGTACATGGAAATCCATGCCTTTGACATGTACAGTGTGAAATTTTACATCCTGTAATATACGGAGGTCGAGTCATAAGTCATGGCAACTACTTTTTTTCTCGCGAACAGGAGACAACATGGAAAATCTATGATATGCATTTGGAAACGTATGGTATGAACTTGCGTAAGATGCCACTAGATGATGTATGTAAACAACAGTGTGGGTCTGAGCATGCCCCCAAGTTCAGTGTGTGAGTGAGAGTGTCACACAATGGAAGTCAACAAGTAGGAGCAACGATCGTATATTAAAATCGCAGTTCTCCGCGACAGAAATGCACGCCAATGCTATGCAGAGCTACGGGAAGCATTATGTGTGCATGCCATGCCCTATAGAACAGTGGCGAGGTGGGTGGAGACGTTCAAACGGGGTAGAGTATCAACTGTCGATTTGCCTCGCCCAGGCCGTCCAGTGTCCATGGACAAAGATGTACGGATAATGGTGATCGATCAGTGTTTATAGGAGGACAGGCGCTGGGCTATAGTGGAATTGCATACTGCAATGCCAGCGGCAACAATACGGCACATTTTACACATGGACCTACAGATGCATATAATTTGTGCAAAGTGGGTGCCACATCACTTAACGGAGGTACAGAAGTGGACTCGTTACGAAACATGTCGCATCAATCTGGAGAGGTTTCGGCAGGAAGGACAAGCCATGCCCATGTTGAATCGCATTATTGCAGTCGATGAAACATGGACATGTGCTTATGAACCTGAACTGAAGAGTTCAGTCAAGTGAATGGCGTCGTCCGGGATCACCATGGAGACACAAGTTTCAACAAAATCCGTCGCCCAATGAGGCTATGGTCATCCTGGCATACGATGTTCGAAGTGTTCTTGTGTGTCATCCAGTGTGTGAGGGGCACATTGTCAATGCAGTGTTATTCCTTCTTGTTGTACCAATTGCGCCGTGCAGTGCGAACCAAAAGTCCTGGACGCCATAATCCGACACGATAACGCGTATTTGCTGTCTATACCATAATAAAACAATGTTTACCAATGGCCTGTGTTCTGTCACTTACCTACGAGCATCTCCTGACGTCAGAATTTATCTTCGGGCACTATGCATACGTACATGCCCTATATACTATATTTCCAAATGCATATTGTAGATGTTCCGTGTTGTCTCCTGTTCGCGAGTAAAAAATTGTTGCCATGACTTATGACTCGACTCTCGTAGTTATATCATATTAGACTAAAATGTCTTGAAAGAGCTCACCAACATGGATGAAAGCAGAAGCTCTTCATAGTATGCTCAAGGAAAGATCAACAGGATTTGCTGAAATCAGTGCAGATATGATCAAAGCAGCTGGCACAGTAGGAATACAATGACTTCATAGAGTATTAGATGCAGTATGGAAGGATGGGAAAGCTCTGGATGATTGGAAAGAGGGAATAATAGTATCTCTCTTTAAAAAGGGGAGCTGAAAGAAATGTAGCAATTATCAAGGGATAACATTATTGTCTCATGGTCTGAAAATATTTGAAAAAATACTCCGAAAACGGCTAACAAATACCCTTGAACCACAGCTACAGGAAGAACAGTACAATTTCCGTGAAAGAGCAAGTACATATCTCATATTTGCATTTAGAATGCTGTTAGAAAAGCACTGGAAGAAGGGTAGAGACTTAACACCTGTGATTTTGGATCTTGAAAAAGCATTTGACAGTGTCCCATTTGTGGAGCCAAAAGTTACATCTTTCGTGACTCGTCCACACTCTGCTCAGTGACGTCCATATCCTTCTTGGAAGATTGAAACCAGGTTTTCTGCAGGGATCGGTGATCAATCTTAGCTGATCAGGGTTTGGTATAGTCCATTCTTCTCACCAAGATTCATCCTTATTGAACTTTGATTCAACAAGTACCGAATCTTGCCTAGTTGCCATGACGGATGTCGAGAATTTAACCTCCCTTGCTTCTGTGGATTGTTCTCGTTGTATCATTTAACTGGACATCAACTTTTCCTACCTGTGCACTATTGATCCATATGGGGCTACAATATTCAGCAACTGAGTTGCTGTTGTGTGAAGAACAGTCGCAATTTCTCTCCAACTTGTACCACAGAGTTTGTGAAGGATGTTGTTTCGTGTTATGATTTTAGCTGCTGTTCTGCAGAGATGTTCTTTGTATGTCAAAGAGCGATCCAGCACAACACCCAAATATCTTGGTTGGGTGCAATATTTTAGCTGTTGACCTCTGAATTGTACTTGGGGAATGTAATGGGCCCTCCTACTATCCAGATGAAAGCCACTGGCCTCTGTTTTGCTGATGTTGGGTTTCAGTCGCCAAGTAGCTGTGCAATTTTAGGAGATGTGTGAGAATTGTTTCAGCGGTCTCAAAGTCTGTGGAAAGAATAAGGAAAGAAGCAGTTGTGTACCCATCCTTGAATAAAAGAGTGACACAGGCTCTTTTGAAAAGATTTGGCCATGTCAAATGAATTGACGATGGTAGGACAGCAAAACATTGGCTTCAGACAGTGGTGGGTGGAAAAAGACCTGTAGAAAGACCTAGGAAGAGATGGCTCGACCAAGTGAAAGAGAATATAGGAACAAGAGGAGTCAACTGGATAGAGTCCGGAGAGAAGAGTGGTTCATGGACAGACAGAAACATGTAAAAAAGCTTGTTGTCTGGTTACAAAATTCCACACTCCCTTGCTAAAACTGCTTATCTAAAAGACCAAGTAAAAAGACAACCTTGCTCCCCAACTGAAAAAAAATATTGGTGTTGAGTAACAACCAAGGAATATGTGAATGAATGAAATGCTGTTCCACATGCTCCCAAGTATCTGCTTTACATAGCAGATATGCCAGACCTTTGTCCCTTTCTTAAGGTGCAGGAGTTGACTGTCGACTTGGCAATGGTGTAGTAGCAAAATTAGGAAACATTGTGGTGTTTGAAGCCATATTTTCAGTGTTGCCTTAGTAAACAAGAGTTTAGTGCTTTTCAGTCGGTCAACACGAATGTACCCAAAAGAGATGGGTTATGCCCTAATCCTGAAATAAATTACATGAGATTAATAGGAAATCTGTGTCATTTCCAACAAGGTCTGTCTGTTAGGTAGGCAGCCCGGAGGCTGGTTGGATCCTCAAAAAGTGCCACCATAGGTATGTGGGCTGAAACCCGCAAAAGCCAAAGGGAGCACTATAATGAGGCATAATAGGCAAGGCGAGGAGTGAGATAGTTTGCCATTGTTTTCCTCACTGAGTCGGTACAGCAGTACCAACTATACAAGTAGATCCAACAAGGTAGGTGTCAATAACACTGAGATTTGGATATAGCAATAGTAGCAATCAGAACATCTGCATCACCCAATGCATATTATACTGAACATCCCACTAAAGTGAGGTTTTGTTCAATAGAACAGAATTCAAGAAGAAGATTGATAGTTCCAGAAATGGGCATTGATGGCCACTTGTTTTCTGTAGGTGAGTGATATCTTTTATGGAAAGTTCACTGCTGTAGGACCGATAACTTGGATGTTGGGCTCCTTCAAACAAGTAATTATTATTATCACTGCTGTAACATCAGTGACAATGAAAGCTTTCCCAAAATGCTTAATGATGTGCTCAAAGTAGTTTTCACAAATGATATCATACGTTGTTCCAAGTTGGTGAAGCCTTCCCAAATTACATTTCTTAATGATTGCTTATTTGCTTTTCAGTAAATTTAATTGCAGCCGAATGGCCAAAATACAATTCATGTTGTTTCTTTAGTCTATAGATCTTTACTATACTCCAAAACTGATTTTGTCCTATTTTTGCATTGGTTGATGTGATAGCATTCACATCCTTCACCACACAAAGTACAGACACACTCCTTTGTTACTTCATAGAAATGTGTTGTCCCAAATAGTTTGTGGTGATATCCATGAACCGCTGACCTTGTGATGACATGCCTTAATTCTTGATTCGCCTCCGTCCAGTGTCGATCCTACGTGGCATCTGTACAATAAAATTCAAGCCAAATATCCTCCCTTTTTTTGTCTTCTCTCTTCAAGTACCTTGGCACAATTTTGGGTGGATGGTAGTAAGAACCTTGCCTTTAGGTCATAAATATAGAAAGTCTCTTCGGTCATTTCATATAACAGTCTCGACTTTGTGTTAATTCCAACACAGAGAGCACTTTTAAGAAACCTTTCCTTCACTTTTTCTATGGATCGGAGGTCTGCGAGTGTTAGGTGATCCCATATAATCTGTATCCCATAAGTTGCTACTGGGCTCACTACTGCATGAGACTTGAAATGCTTTGAACTAGGATGGTGGATGCATACACTACTTGTAAGACATCATGTATGGACATATTCTGTTAGTAACAATAATTATTGTCAGGCTCTGGGAGAGGAGATTCTATTCTATACAGGTTGGGTGAGGTATTGCTAGGCAGCTGAGAACATTTGACTCACTATGGTAGAGACCAAAATTCCAGTGGAGATGTTACATATTTCACACGCAAGTGGTGCTAGAACAGAGATGAAGGTCTGTGTGTCCAAAGTATATAACTTTTAAGCATGATTGAGATACTTCAAATTGCTGTTCACTTGTGAAGTAGGAATGGTCAGTAAGGTTCTAAATAGACTAATTAATCTGAGTGCAAGTACACATTGATAACAGCCAGAAAGATCGAAGAACCTCATTCTAGTGTCAAACCTCCATTAGTTTCCTAAGCTCTGCATCAGTGCCTGTGTAATCATCAAGTCAGGTGCAAGTCCTGCCCATTGTTGGCCACATTTTCTTATTATAAAGAGTCTATTTCCAAATGTTGAGTAGAGATCTAGGTTTAGTGTTTGAAGTTCCAGCAACTGATATGGTGTAATGAGCATGGTCTGCTGCTGTAAAGTACGCTGACTTTAGAATAGCAACAATTTTCATATACCAACACCATGACGCTGCAGTTTTACTGTCTCCAAAATGCAACCATTTTCCATTTGTCTTTCAAGTATTCTAATGAATCCTATTTTTAGCATATTGTAAGTCAAAATGGATCCAAAATAAAAACATTGTTATATTCATGTCATAATACACTCACCGGCATGAAATGTGAAACACTTTGAATATCAGACAAAACTCAACATTTGACCGTTTCATACCTGGTATAAATTGAAAGCTGTGACTTCGTAGCAATATGGAAATGTGCCGTGATTTAATTAGCTCATTTGAGAAGTTTCAGCGCAACAATTGATAAACTTTGCAGTAATATGGAAATGTGCCGTGATTTAATTAGCTCATTTGAGAAGTTTCAGTGTAACAATTGATAAACATTGTTGATCGTGACAATCACAACACCAATGTTACTGTTTCTCGCCTTTGGACAACAATAACCACAAACGGCTGTCTTGAGGTTTATTGCTGTGAATGCTCGTAATGACACAGTGCAACAGGTCGGAGGACAGAATGATGGATTTCAGGTTTTGACTTTTCCAAATTCGTGTTTGTGCACTGTTGTTGTGATTGTCATGGTCAATAATGTTTATCAATTATTGTGCAAATTAGGGTAATTAACTTATGATACATTGCCATATTGTTGTAATGCCATAGTATTTGATTAATACAAGGTTTAAAATGGTCCAGCATTGAGTTAAGTCCGAAATTCATAGTGTTTCTTTGCCGGTGAGTGTATTTCAAATAGTTGATGCAAAGCCTCATAAGTATTAACATAACTGAAACAAGCAGAGTAACACTTTTTAACTACAGTACTGTATAAATAATCACATATTGACCTTAAAATCATTGGTTTTTCCTGGGATGAATTTGGTGGATTTTGGATAAGCTTTTATTTCCAGAAATTTCTATGCCAAAATCATTTATGTTGCTATTTTATGTAGGTTCTGTACAATTATTTCCTATGCTGACTGCAGCAAGCTGGGTGCAGTTATATATGAGCCGTCTCCAATTTGTCCATCCATAACTGTTGTTCCTGTATATGATGCCAGTTGTTATCTCTAGCTTTAAGGTCCTTAGTATTTGCTTCTCCCACACATCGCAAGGTCTTCCTCTTGGTCTCTTCCCAGGGACACTCTGGGCAAAGTACACTCAAGGTATCCTGTGGGGAGCCATCCTCTTCATGTGACCATACCAATCTCTTGAGTTTGAATGTCTCCAGCAGGCTCCTTTCCAATCCCTGTTGTTGTCGGATATCCCAGTTCCTTATTTTATCCATTTTCGTCTTTTGAAGGCAAGAACAGAGGAACTTCATTTCTATTGCCTGGAGACGACTGTTTGTTGGTCCAGTGAGGGTTGCTGCTTCCAGTATAGGTACTGTATTAGGTACATTTTGAACAAACTTATCTTGGAAGCTTGTGCAAATGTTTTGTCCCAAAGAAATTGAGAGCTTTCTGCATTCTCTTGATGTATGGTATTGTCAGAGAAAAGAATACTACCTAAATACAGGAATTTGTCTACAACATTTATCTTCTCATCTCCAAATAGGCTAATATGCTACTAAACTAAAATGAGTGCACCATGGAGTGTTGTAGAGAATCCATTTCTCATCACAGTTCAGGAATCTACTCAAAAAATTATTCCTGTTGAGAGACATTTGACATTCTTGGTAATTCGAGGAGGACTAGACTGAGACTTTCTTGGACTATAGCAAAACTCGGACCAATGAAATTACACTATTGTCCACATTCATATTGAATAAAATAAAAACATTAATTGCCACGTACACAAGCAACACGGTCTAAGACCGGACTGGTTTATTCTTATAACGTGACGGCGATACCATATATAGTTCTCTAAATTTACTCATTATCGATCAACTCCCCTTTAAAGCCTAGATGGGGGCCTATAAATACCTTACAGTAGATTTCTGTTCAAGGGATAGTGTTTTCAACTCTCCACCATAGCCACTGAGAGTAAACAGCAAGATTGTGCAGAACTACGAGCAACTGTACAACACTAGAGATCTGTCAAGCCAGGACCGGACTCTGGACTCCACAGTGGACTGTCAGAGTGAGCATGCTATTGATCAAGATTTATCAAATTGGTCAACAGCTAACACTCATAAATATGGTTAAGGTTGGTATGTGGTACTGCCTAACGTTTACTACATCAGTCATTAACGAGGAATTTGAGAGAACTATATTGTAGGAAGGAGTGGCAGAGAGGGGTAGGATTGGAGAGCTGCTGGACAGCATTCAAAGTCAGTATCAACAAGCACATCACCAGTGTTCAGAATTCGTGCACTGAAGCTGACGATTTGTTATTTTTATTAATTCAAATTTATAGGAATTTTGAATTGTCAAGATTCGAAGTATTGAAACTCTACCATATTGTTCTTATTTTTAGTCTACTCATGTAGGCCCATTTTGATATTTTATTCCACAGATGGTCACATTGTGCAAAGAATCACGTGGATGGAGTGTGTTGCTTGCATGCGAGGTAGATGTGACTAGTTAGGCAAGCGTGATCCAGCTCTCCAGCGCTTGTCATGTGGTCTCAGCCGAGCTGCTCGTTCCTGACTGATTCCTTACTCCACTGAGTTGAGGAGGAGATGCCTCACTCTGAATCTTCTTCTTCTTCTTCTTCCTAGCATTTTCCTGCTGGTACAGGGTCCGTTATTTTTATCTTGCCTTGCCATTTTGTACGATCTTGGGCATCTTGTGGTCTTAAGTTCAGGGTCTTCATGTCAGCATTTACTGTGTCATGCCAGCGCTGCTTTGGACATCCACGTGGATGTTGCCCATTAATATCAAACGAGTGGGTGAAATTGGCAACTGTTCCAGGTGCAGCACGCAGAACATGACCATACCATTGGAGATGCTTTTCCCATGCCTTTTCAGTGCCTCACTCGAAATGTAGGGAGCAAAATGTGCGGTTAGCTGGCAGACCTTTAGACGTGAGCAAAATTTATGGCCAACCATGCTATGTTGGCAACTCTGACACTGTATATACTCTGCTAGCAATTGATCCCCCTGCTGAAAGGGTTGTTGACCCATTAACCCTCTGACACTCGCGCTAGTAATAGATACAGCGTTAATCGCGCGGGCTACATATGTAGCCCAAACAATTAATCGATCTGATGGACTCGCACACGTTATTTTTGGTGTTCAGTTTCAATAATATGTTAAATAGTAGTATACAGAATTATTCTAAGCTCAATTTGAGGATTTTATGTTGGCTTTTATTTTCATATGGAGAGAAAATACAAACCTAAGAAGAAAATTCAATTTTATCGTACATCTTTGGTAAAACTGCAACAGAAATAAAACTAATGGAACTAGAACTGTTAAATTATTTTTATGTAAACTTAAATACTTACATTAGTGTATACATAAAGAAATGAAGTTACTGTTATTTGCAGATGATATTGTGGTCTGGGGAAGGAACACCGAAGAAGTGCAAAAACAACTAGATGCACTGAACGAAAATATTCAGGACTACGGCCTGAAAATCAGTATAGAGAAAAGCAAGACCATGGTGATGACAAGAGGGGAAAGACAAGGAAAGGGCACTGTGAAAATTGGAAGTCAGAGTTTGGAAATTGTGGACACGTTCAAATACCTAGGAAGTGAATTGATGCAAACTGGTAGGTTGGACACGGAGATTGGCAGGAGGGTACAGCAGAGCATTGCATTCTATCAAAGTGTAAGAAAAGCAAGGAGGTAATGTATAAAGTGTACTATGTTCCCATATTAACTTATGCAGCTGAGACTTGGACCCTGGCAAGCAGGCAAGAGAGTAGAATCCAAGCCAGTGAAATGAAATTCCTAAGAAGTATGATAGGAAAGACACGGAAAGACAGAGTGAGGAATGAAGATGTTAGGAAGGAAGTTGGGATGGGAAAACTAAATGAGAGAATTGAGAAGAATAAACTAAGGTGGTTTGGACATGTAAAGAGGATGGAGGAAAATAGAATACCAAGACAGATGCTGGAGGCGAAGTGCAAGGGTAGGAGAGCAAGAGGAAGACCTAGAACAAGGTGGATTGATTCAGTGAAGAACAGCGTAAGAAAAAGAAATCTGGACTGGGACAAGATCGTGGAAGAAGAATGGTGGAAGGAAAGAGGAAAGTGGAGAAGTGCCATAAATACCCCGACCCGGCAGGAGCTGGATAAGGGGAAATGATGATGATGATGATGATGATGATGAGTGTATATTTGGATTGGAATTAAACAAAAATAGGGTACTGGGTTAGATAATTTCCTTAGAAAATCAGCACTTATTTTGAACAATTTCAGTATTTTCATTTATTTTTTTCTCGAATTCTTGAATTTTATTTTCGCCCTTTCAACTACAATCTATAGCCCGTGAAATACATAAGCATCTTCACACAAATTTGTCACCCAAGCATTCAATGCAAATGGACACAATGATCCGAGAAGGTTTTTATTGCACATTGCGCATCTAGGCCTATTCCTTGTTGATTTATCCCTCCCTCGTCCACACAAGAAGCAACAGCCTACTTTATTTCCACTACACTCAACCTATCACTACTTTCATCTAAACACTGACTGATTTGAAAGTCATCTCCATGGTCACCTCCTCAGGGCCGGATTTACCGTAAGGCAAAATAGGCTCGTGCCTAGGGGCGCCGCAGTCCAAGGGGCGCCGCAAGGCGCCCCTTTGGTTAGGCAACCGGGAATGATCTTTACTGGAGGCGCCCTGAAGGGCACCGCCGTCAGGCGCCCTCTTTGCTACGGCTTTAAATGCGCTAAAATAAATATTGAGAAATGAGCAGAGACATTTAGAAATAATATCGTGTCTTTGTCGCATGCCCTTCCACTTCGCTCTTCGTTATGCCGCTTTACGCCCTTTCGTCCCGACAAGTGTGAGAGGGGCGGGGAGGCGGACGAGCGGAGCTGTGCTGCGCGCACTGTTGTTGCGGTAGCTGGATTTGCTTGCATTGTAGTAGCATCGAAGTGCTCCGTGCCCCACCCCCCTTGCCTGTCCTGTGTGCGAGTTCGAGCTTGCGCTGTGTTGTGATGTGATCTGCAAGTAAATGTTTTAAACTATGGGCAGCAAAAAGTTGTCTGGTTACCAAAACCGTGTCCGCAAAGCTGAAGAGGATAAGAAAGCCAAGGTGACACTATCAAAATGTCGGAAAATAAATGAGATGTTTAGTGGGCGTGTGAATCCTACGCCTCCAACGACAAATTCGGATAACAATAACAATTCTTGTTCTGCGGTTCACGACATTGACTGCGATGGAGTTCAGCAACTTGAGGTAAGCTACCGTACACGAATTACATTACGCAAAGTAGGCCTTTCCCAATAGGCGATTCCTTGATACACTGTTGCACAAAGTGACATACGTAAAAACTCAGATTGGCCTCGAAACCGTACCGTGCCTGCAGAGTATATTAAAAGTTGTTCTTTTTAAATTTACTATGTTTGAAATGCTCTAATTAATACGGGATTTTCCTTTTCAGCTCCAACAAGCCAAAATTTATGAAAAAGAGAATGACAATTCTAGGCCTACATTTAATTCCTATGACACCTTAGGGAGAGAAAGCAACAAAAATTTAAATTTGCCTCAGCGGACAAATAAAATGTTATGGCCAATGGTGAACCAAAAGAAAGGTTTCTAGGTTTTATGGAGAGCGTCGGGCACAAGTCTGAGCAGCTTTTTGATGCAGTAAAGGCTAAGTTGGAAGATCTGGATTTGAAAGTGGAGGATATTCGAGGCCAATCTTACGATAACGCGAGTAATATGTCCGGCGAATATTCCGGGTTGCAAGCTCGAATAGAGGCCTTGAATCCCTTAGCTCTCTATGCACCATGCTCACCCCATTCACTAAATTTGGTTGGACCTCATGCCGCTGAATCTTGTTCAGAATCTGTAATGTATTTTTTAACAGCTCAAGAACTGTACAACTTTTTTACTGCTTCGACCTACCGATGGAAAATTTTAAAGAACTTTATTGCGTGCGTACTAGAAAAGCCCGTCAGTGACTCGGTGGTCGGCACGATATGACGCTTGTCAAGTTCTGAGGGAAAGCTGGTGTGGCGTCGTGGCAGCTCTTGAGAGTATTCACGAAGACGGAAATCAAAAGGCAAACACTCGAAGTGAAGCCAAAGGCATGTTAAGCAATATCCTACAATATAAACTGCTTTCCTAGTTGTTTTTTGGAGTACCATTCTAAAAAGATTTAATACTGTCGGCCAGAAGCTCCAAAAAGTTAGCACTAATTTGAGAACGGTGGTAGAATGTTACGTTTCGTTAGCGGAATTTGTGCAAAGTTTAAGAGATAATTTCGATGTCTATGAGAAAGAAGCCAAAGAATTAAGCGGTATTGCTCAATATTCCTACGACCTAAAGAGAAGACCGGAACGAAAGACTAGGAATGATGAGACAAAGCCAAGAGAATATGTACCGTCAGAGGGCTCAGAAAACGTTCACGTCAATGTATTTTATGTAATTCTGGGTGTACTAATTGCTGAGCTTAAGAGGCGAGTGAGGCTTACAAAGTACTCCATAAGAGATTTTATTTTCTAGAAAACCTGTTAGACCAATGATAAAATAATTCGCTGACGATCTCTCAGAAAAGTATGTGGATGACTTAGAAAGTGCACTGGCTGACGAGTGCTTGCATTTAAGGGAACATTTAAAAATTGCAGATTTTAAAGGTAAGTCAGCCTCTGAGTTCAGCACTTTCCTTCATGGAAAAGATTTACACGAAATGTACCCGAACGTAAACATTGCTTTACGGATACTTCTCACCATTCCAGTGACCAATTGTTCTGGAGAAAGATCATTTTCGGTACTGTATCGCGTCAAGAACTAATTGCGGTCAGTCACTAAAAAAGAAAGGTTAAACTATATTGCACTCCTAGCGATTGAAAAAGATATGACGATAAACTTGAACTGCGGTGCCATAATTAATGAATTTGCAGAAAAGAAGGCAAGAAGGAAACTTTTGAAGAAGTTCTCGATGTTCTTGAGGCAGGCCCCGTTATGTTTTCATTCATTTTTTTAATCTGCACTTTAATTTCTCTAAAAGATATTGCAGGAAGATATGCAGTTGGCCTTATTTGTATTTTAGAGGTACTTTGTTCAATTTAAAATGTCGTTTGTACCACTGCTCTTCATGCGTTTTAAAATTAGTGTGTGTTATACTATATTTAAATTATATTTCGTGCTACCGCAGTTCATTCAGTTACAGCAATAAATTATGTTTTTATTTTTGAAGCTACTCTTCATTTTTGTTGTATGAATTAAGGCTAGACATTATTTTTGGAAAGGGTATTCATAAAGTGTTTTGGTTGCATAAAAGTTAAACTGTTTCATGTAGTTTTACTCCAAGCTGTTTTTTTTTATTGAATTGACTATGTATCCCCGCGTAAAAATTCAAGCATAAACTTATGCTGCCAGCCATATATCTGTTTATTCCTTTTTTCCGAACCTTACCTCATGCGAGTGGCTATGCCTTATCATAAAAATCGGGGGGGGGGGGGGGCTCAAGTGAGGAGGGGCGCTCAATGGAGAGGTGCCTATAGCGTAACTTTGGGTAAATCCGGCCCTGCACCTCCTGTGAGACAACGTTTCCTTTGCACGCTCAATCCTGAAACAGCGATGCTCGTACGGGCTACTATTGTAGCCCACACGACTTCTAATGAATCTGGTGTCAGTTTGGTGCAATTAGTTTAGTCGGAAACACACCCGTCTGTTAAATACAGCGTCAACAGGCAGCTACAGAGATTCTCAATATTCCTAGCAAAGAATATACTCTGCGCTACAACTAAATTAATCACTGGACTACACCCATAGCCCGCGCGAGTATCCAAGGGTTAAGAATGGGTCGTGTTCTTACCCGAGTCAAGCAGCACCCACTAGCTTGCTGGTAGTAGTGGCTACCGGACATGGTGTCAGCGCATGTACTGTAACAACTACTGTACTTAAACAGTGTTAAATCAGGTATATATAATGTCAAATATATTTCGTTATATAGTCCACCACATCTTATTCTATGTATTCGACGCCTGCTTTATTCCATTTCTGAAGGCAATGGAGGTGTTGTCAATTGGTTTGTGCACTTATAAAGAAATCTTCCCACAACGCTTCATTACCGTATTTATTATTGGATCAATAGCTACCTCAAGAGCCATGTTGTCTATGCCTTGTGGATATCCTTGCAGGATTCATCACCATTCTTAAATACCAGTATTTGAAACCTCCATTGAACTGATAGTTTTTACTCATTCATAGTCATTGACCACTGCACCACCACACCCTATACGTAAAGAAGACTAGCGTTCACTACTAGTCGTTGATGGATTCATGTCGGAAAGGAAGGCAGTTGATGACTACAACTACTAGGGCCAGTGTTCTATGACAGTAACATGGAGGCCAGTCTTACCCTCTAAATCACTAATAGTGGAATACATTGCATTAACAATATGTTACTTGAACAGTTAAGTTTGCACAAACTATGTTAAGAAAAACCCAGTGGAGTCAAAGAAAAGCTGTGAAGAAAACCAATCATCCCTACTCCTGGCAGATGACAGAGTATAGGTTACATGCGATTAGATACAACCCATGTATGCTTGATCCGAACCAGTGGCGGATCCAGGGGGGGGGGGGGCACCAGAGGCAAGTGCCCCCCCCCGAAAAACCAGTTGTCTGCTACATTGATATTGCCGATTAAAATGATTGTTTCTGCAAACTGCACTGCAAGTAAAAGACACGGATAGTCAGTCTGAAAGACTGGACTTTATATCATTTTAAATGCTAGCAGCCGAGTACCAAGAAGGCAGTGCGAGAACAAATTTTCAAGATTCTATTTTGTTTCTTCACTGCCTACTTGATTGTTCTCGCACTGCCTTTTTGGTACTCGGCTGCTACATCGTACTATGACGTCACACATTTCAGTGCATTCTAAGTACATTTCGTCCCGTCACCGCAACATAACGCCAGACGTCAGCGTAATGACGAAGTCGACAAGATCATTTAAAATGATAAAATCTTTGCTCTATTGCCTGCATTCATGAATGTGGACAATGTTTGTTATCATATAGTATGGAATGGCAACACTGTTAATATAATCGCTACATCAACATACCATTTTTTATGTTTAGGACAGGTAGAAGCAGTATCGTAGCCAGAATCGACCAATGAGGGTGGGGGTGGTTATAGTTACTCGAATCCAAATTCTACAAGCATTTTGTCCCGCGGCATAGCCGGGCTCGTCAAACGTGCACCATGGCCGCGAGGGTACCTGCAGTAAGTACGAATACCGTAGGTTTGAATCCCGATGCTGAGAGCAGTTATCCTGAGTGTGGTTTTCCCCCGAGTTTTTCCATACTCCCTGCAGGAAATTGCCGGAATAATGCCTTACTACAAGTCCCGGAGCGTCTACCCCATCCCTGTCCCTGATATATTTACACACATTACTACAGTCATCACAGCAATATAGGTTGCCAGACAACTGCAACACACACCCAACTATACGGGGCTGATGACCAAGGTGTCTCAAACCCCTTAAATGAATTATTAGCAACAACTCTACAAGTATTTCCATTTCTCAATTATTACACAAGGAAAGTTTCGTGTTTTTGGTCCAGACGTTTTCAAATAGTACAATATGCACGAAAGACAACCAAAAAAAAAAATACAATTCTGAAAAAAAATGAAGTTAATTTTTTACTGAAATGGTAAATCTATAACATTCCTGTTCCCCTGACAGGAACAAAATAAACTCGAATCCATATGTGCTACCAACATGAAGATTGCGTATCTCTCAACAAGAGAAGACATTTACAGAAGCAAAAGTGGGCATGTCCTTTCACGATGTATCATGTTGATTTATGAGTTATACAATAGGCTACTCAAGTTTTATATTTATACAATTTTTTCCACAAGATCCTGTGCTTTATATTGCCTAAAATATCATTTTCAAAGATTTTTGTCACCTACTAAGTCCTTTTTGCCTTACAAATGCTACATGCAGCCTGAAAAAGGTTTATTTGCTTACACTACACATGCGACAAATTTCACTCATTCGTAATTGGGAGATAATCGTAATTCGGGACATTGTTGGACATACTGTAGCAACTCGGCTGACGGTGATCTAAAGCTCAAGAAGTTAATAGCGATCCCACGAATAGTGTTAATGTACCCATGGAATTTTCGAAGTCCTTGTTAAAACGCGTTATTTTGAATTAAAAGTAGATTAATTTACATATAATTTCTCTCCCGCTAAGAAAGGAAAAAAAAACCTAATATTGTCCAGCTAGGTGGGATTCAAAATTATTTGGTGCTAGCCTCAGTTTGAAGTAAGCTATATTTCGCGGGGGAAGAGTTAGATTGGCAAACCTGGGAGGACGGAGTTGTATTACCAGTTGTATACACAGTCACGAAACTCGCTGCGTTACGAAATTGCATCCTTGGTAGATGAAGCGACACTAGCGCTCGCGGCAGCCAGCAAGCTGGCAACTGCCTTAAGCGCGTTATTCGCGGGACTGACGATTTCACTTTTGTAGGAGTTTTATGAATTTTAACTCACCTGAGCGATTATTTCCTTTGTAAACATAAGTCATGTTAAATCACAATGTTGATTATACTGTACACTTTTAATTCATAGGAACATTAAAAGAATGCTCTGTTTTTATTAGTTCAGTCCTCTACAAGTATCCCTAGGAACAGTTGTATGACGTATTTAATTAGTCTTACGTAGATTTAATAGCCCATACTAGTTATAAATTCATGTATTTGTTTCAATGATAGTCGCGGGCATCTCGACATACTGTAGTATAAAGCAGAGTCCCCGAAACTTGGATGCAACGGGTGATCTCGAGAACCACTGGATGGATTTTGATGCGGTTTTCACCATTCTTTTAAGGATTTCTCAAGGAAGGTTTCTGTAGAAAAGCATTCATTTGTGACCACAAGAAGCCGAGCAGTAACGATTTCAGTACATCGAGTCGAAGAAAAACCTGCCGTCCGTGCGCCATTTAAGCTTATGCTGGATAAACCATTAAAAATATTTATAGACTATAGGCCTACTATGAGTGTAAGAATTGCCCAACATGAAAAGTTCTACAAAATGGCCCGCGACAGCATACCTCTATCTTTAATACATCGCCCACTATAAATGATTTTACGTTTCCATTTCTTCCAACAATCTCCATTAAGTTGAAATATAAATTACTAGCTTTGGAACGAGTTTACGAGGAAGTGAGGGAGTCTTATCACCCCAGCTTCGGCCAGGATCATCTTTCGAGTTGTGTCGAGTTAAGACTTCAGAGAAGAGTATATATATTTGGAGTTTTGCTGTTCACCTCGGTTTTTCTGAATTCTGTCTGGGACCTGCCGTCCGTGCGCCTTTCAAGCTTACGCTGGGTAAACCGCTAAAGATACCGGGCGAAGTAATTTTATTACATATTTTCTCTAGCTACTCTGAAATCCTAGAGTGCCCCCTCCGAAGTGAACCTCTGGGTCCGCCACTGATTCGGACACATGCATGTCATGATAATATGCTTCTTGCCTTATCGCCAATGTGTTGAGTATATCCAAGCCATCTCTATACAATCATAAATTCATAACTGAACTTGTGGCGTTACCGTATGTCAAGTGATGGATATGAATGGCCCAGTTGCCTTAATGGTGGGATTTGAGGCTTGCACTTAATCTTCTCACTCCTTTGTGTTGCATAAATAACTTGTGGTCAAGTTTTATTTTGTAGGTGCCTTCTACTTACACTCGGGCAACAGTGACTCATTCCAATTACAGAGTAAACAGGATTCCATGCATTTATTCCTTGAAGAAAATTTGTCAGTTGAAATAATGCTGCTAACATTTACATTTATAGTATTTGTAAAATCATGCTGCAATAATACAGTGTGTCCGCAAAGTCTCTCCACAGTGGCTACTACTGAAGAGCGTGAGTTTTTAGTGGAAGAGGTTTTCCTTGCTGGTTGAAACTTTATGAAGCGCAGTGTGATAGTGGTGAGTACTTAATTCACTTAATTTAATCTAATTGTTTTCCTTGTAACAACATAGCATGAATGTATTGCCAACCAAACACGTCCCGCAAGAAGAGACACACGCTGCGGAGAGACTTTGTGGACACACTGTATAACAGTACACAGGAGCCTAGGTCAATTTTAGATGGCTTAATTGTGTGCTAAGCATATACAATAATACTTAGTAGATATGATTTGCAGTCTACTCGAAGTGAAAATGTATCAATGTTCTTCAATAAATTTTGCATTATAGGTTAGGTTAGGTTATGTTAGCTTCCTTGGTGGGTCAGGGGTAGTGTGTATCTCATGATCCCAAGATCACTGGTTTGATTCCCAGTCAAATAGTTGTCTTTTTGAAGGGTGGCAAAAATCCATGGCATGTTGAGTTGTATGATGCTAGTTCGTAAAAGATCTCTTGGAAACATTTTGTTGTTTACAAGACAAAATTAAATCACAGCCACATGCCACCCAGTCTAGTTCTGGTTTACATTGCCAGTGATCACCACGTTGTTGTGGCTACCATCAGAATGAAGATTCAGGCACTGAAAAGGAGGATGGACCAAAAAAGGCACCGGTATGATGTGGGAAAGCTAAAAGATGACATAAAGGTGAAGGAAGCCTTTAGGATAGAGTTAAAGAATCGATTCCAAGCACTTGCTCAGGTAGAGGATGAAACTGTTAAGGAAAATTGGGTGAAGATTAGATCTGTCTTTACCAAAGCAAGCGAAAACATCCTGGGTTTCAAAGATAGGCAGAAAAAAGATTGGATGACTGGACAGACATGGGATATCTTCAGAGAAAGGAAACAGATAAGGGAGGAAAAGAATGCATGTAGGACACGAGAAAAAAGGCAGAAATACGAGGAAAATATGCTGCAAAGGACAAGGAAGTTAAGAGAAGTGCAATAAGAGATCAAAGAAATTGGATAGATGACCTATCAAAACAGGCAGAAGAGGCAGCCAAGAAGGGAAATCTTAAAGAACTATATAAAATCACCCGAGTTCTGGCAAGGAAGCAGATGCAGAGAAACCGGCCAGTCAGGAACAAAGATGGTACCCTCTTAACAAACCCTGAGGATCAACTGAAGCGATGGCAGGAACATTTTTGTGCAGTTTTAAACCGCTTCTTGGAAGATCAACTAGGAGAGGGAGAAGGAGGAGATGAAGAAGACCCAAGCTTGACCCAAGTATTAAAACCTGCATACTCACAGTGGAGGAAACCAAGCGAGCATTGAGAGAGTTGCATATTGGCAAAGCAGCAGGAGTTTACAATATTCCAGCAGAAGTCATGAAGGCCGATATGGACACCACAGCAAATATGTTGCAGCCGCGCTATTTGAGAAGGTATGGACAAATGGTGAAATGCCGGCGGACTGGAGATGTGGGTTGCTGGTGAAGTTGCCAAAGAAGGGAGATACCTCAAACTGTAATAACTGGAGAGGCATTACACTTCTCTCAATCCCTAGCAAAGTCTTTATGAGGGTTCTGCTAAACAGAATTAAAGAATATGTTGACCGAAGGCTCTGATGAGAACAGGCAGGTCGTCAAAATCGTTCGTGTGTCGACCAAATAAACACCTTGTGCTAGAGGATAATTCTGGAGCAGTGTGTGGAATGGTCATCTCGCCTCTATGCAGTGTTTGTTGACTTTGAGAAAGCCTTCGATTCAATCAATAAAGCCATGTGGAAGGAAGTTAAGCGCTATGGTGTGCCGTCACAGATTATTAGTCTCATTCAAGAAACATATCGGGAGTACGCAGGCAGAGTCATTCATAAGAGCCTATATCTGTATGTTCAAGAGTACGCCAAGGTTGTATCCTGTCACCAACCATGTTCTTGATTGTGATTGATGCGGTGATGCGGAATGAGACTAGAAATAAGAAACGTGGTATCCAATGGGGATTCATCAATAGGCTGGAAGATCTGGATTTTGCTGACAATTTGTGTCTCCTGTCTGAGGCACATGGTGAAATGCAAGCAAAGCTTGAAGACCTGGTTCTAGAAGGGAAAAAGGTGGGACTAACGATAAACTCAAAAAATCCAAGGTCGTAAGAACTAACACCATCAAAATTTACCCATTTGTCTTCGAGGATGAACCTATAGAGGATGTGGATAGCTTTACTTACCTGGCAGTGTGGTGACCAAAGATGGAGGAGTGGCAAAGGATGTCTCCCAATGTATCCAAAAAGCAAACGATGCCTTTATACGGCTTTATCCGGTGTGGAAGAACAGCAAAATATCGATGAAGACCAAACTTCGTATCTTCCGGAGTAATGCCAGATCCGTTCTGATATATGGGTCAGAGACTTGGAGGGTAACTAAAGAAATCACCTCCAGGCTGCAGACCTTTGTCAACCTCTACTTAAGAAAGATACTAAACATCTACTGGCCGGAAGCAATCTCCAACCAAGAACTTTGGAGAAGGACGTGTGAAATTGAGATGGCCATACAAATAAGGCGACGGAAATGGAAATGGATCGGACATACCCTGAGGAAAGGCAATGAAGCCATTGAGAGAGAGGCACTGGATTGGAACCCACAGGGTACGAGGAGGAGAGGGTGACCCAAACAAACGTGGCACAGATCTGTACACTTGGAGGCAATAAAAGAGGGTAAGACCTGGAGCGAGGTGAAGAGGTTGTCTGCAAACAGGACCAGATGGAGATGCTTCATTGATGCCCTATGTTTCATGAGGGACAATAGGAACTAAGTCAAGTAAGTCATGACCTGACAGGGTGATTCTGATACAGGTGCTACCTGAGAGTTAGGTTGAGGTATTGTTTCAGTTTCTAGGTTTATCGCTACGGTAGCGGAGTTGCCTGTTTTGCTAACGCGGTTGCCTGATTATGGGGCAGAACTCTTTTGCCTGTGTTTGAAACATCTTGATAAAAGCTTTGTTCCCCAACTTGGGTATTTGGCTTAGAATAGTAGGCCTACATATTCATTAGATTTATCTGACATAAAGATTATTTCCCTTTTAACCCTTGAGAACTGGCGTGAAAAAATATAACACGAAGACTGGCGCCGGGTCATTTTGACCCATAGTGTGTCACTCCCTTTTTGTCGTAGTCGTACGGATTCTAATGAAGTGATTTTACACCTGGTGTCTTCCTATGAACTATTCCCAATATAAAAAGAGGTTTATTTATATTTTTCAAATATAACATGCAGAGAAATGACAATAATGACAATGACAATAATTTTTCATGACAGTATAATTGGATGTCATCTCAATTTTTTTGAACAAAAGAGCTGATGACCAAGGTGTCCCTACACCCTAAACATGGATCATCAAGAACGTGAGCTAAGTGATTGTGATGCACCAAAATAGGTGGATTTTTGCCCTTATGTTTTTCAGATTATCTCGACTAACGTAAGTCGAAAATTGTCACGTGAGGACTGGCGCCATGGATAAATCTGACCCGACTTAAATAATATAGAAATAACATGAGTGTTCAAAAAGCTATGGACATGTTTCTTTTGCAGGGTGAAGTTCAAGGCTAGGAAGGAAGGTACAGTAAGCGACAGGAAATGAGGGCTGACCAAAACGAAGATATAGAGCATTACGAAAAAATTCAGACTTTCACGACCGGCGTTGTAATAGGAATCTCTGTTTCGCGGGCTTATAGGCCGTGTTCTAAAGACATTTTGTCGTCCTGACGTTTCGCTGAAGACTGTATCCTGTGAACATGCTGAACGCAGTCTTCAGCGAAATCTCAGGACGAAAAAATGTCCTTAGAACACGGCCTATAATCCCGCAAAACAGAGATTCCTATTATATAGAGCATGATTTAAGCCTCGGGTCAATCTCCTAAGTATGTAGGCCTACCTCACCCGAGGGCTTTTAACACTGTACCCACTTCAGGAATATCTTACTTTCTCGTACGTACATGAACTTGCTCCCCTACCTGAAATGTAATTACATTAGGCACATAAGGATGAAACGAAATGCTTTCAAAAATGGAACGAGCCTCAGACATGATGGATATAATAGATGACGACACGGCTGTACACACGGACTAAGATTTGGAACTTTAAACATAAGAACACTGACGGGGAAGGTGGAGGAGATAGTGGATATGATGGAAAGAAGGAAGTTGGATTTATTGGGAATGGTAGAAACAAAGTGAAAAGGGGAAGGAAGGAGAGAACTGAGAAAAGGCTATAGACTGTATTGGAGTGGGAATGAAGAGGGAAAGAGGAATGGAGTGGGAGTAGTAGTACGAGATGGTTTAAAAGAAGTAGTGAAGAGAATAAGTGATAGGATGATGAAAGTGAAAGTAGCACTGAGGGGAGAGACCGTAGAAATAGTGCAAGTGTATGCTCCACAAGTAGGCTGCGCCTCTGAAGAGAAGGAGGAGTTTGAAGAGGAATTGCACAAGCAGCTGGTAGGAATAAATATGATTGTTATGGGGGATCTGAATGCCCAAGTAGGAAAAGAAAGACAAGGTTATGAGAGTGTTCTAGGACCAGAGGGTTGGGGCGGAAGAAATGAGGAAGGAAAGAGACTGTTGGAATTCTGCCAAAGGAACAGCCTGCTAGTTGGGAACTCCTGGTTTAAGAAAAGAGAGAGCCACACAATCACATGGTACAGTGATGACTTGACCAGGAAGTCGGTGGTCGACTATATACTGTATGAGAAAGAACTAAATAAGAACATCACGGACATCGGAGAACCTGGATAGCAACCATCGATTGCTGGTAATGAACCTGAGAGGGAGTAAGGAGAAGAAAGGCACTGAGAACCAGGAAAGACGAATAAGGATATCGAAACTGAAAGAAGGGGATAGAAGGGTCAAGTACCTCAAAATGGTAAAGGAAGGAATTCCAACAGATGAAGAAAGAGGGGTGGAAGAAGAATGGGCTGGATTTAAGAATACACTAGTAGGTGCAGCAGAAGCAGTATGTGGGAGGACAAGTAGTAAGAAGAGGTGGAAGGAAACACCATGGTGGAATGAGAAGACAAAAGATATAGTAAGGGAGAAGAGGTGGAAGGAAACACCATGGTGGAATGAGAAGACAAAAGATATAGTAAGGGAAAAGAATAGAGCCTTTAGGAGGTGGTATCAAAATAGGACGGTAGAGACAAGGGAAGAGTACCAGGAAAGAAAAAAGGAGGCGAAGAGAGTAGTGGCTGAGGAGAGAAGAAGAAAGTGGATGGAAGAGTGGACAAAGATGATGAAGGAGGATAGTGAAGGTACAAAAAAGGTCCTGTATGGGATGGTAAAAATTAAGAGGTGGAAGGATCCTACGGATTATGTTAGAATGGTGAACAAAAGGGGACAAGAGATAGAAAATAGGGAAGAACTGAAGAAAATGTGGAAAGAATATTTTGAAGAACTTCTGAATCCAAATGGAAATGATGGTGAGGAGGAAGAAATCGGGGAAGAGGAAGATGAACTGCAAACAGAAAAGGACTTAACATGGAAAGAAGTGGAAGATGCAGTGAAAAAGATGAAAGGAGGGAAGGCACCGGGTGTGGATGAGTTGAGTGTGGAGATGGTGAGAGCAGCAGGAGAGGTGGGGATACAATGGTTGTACCGAGTGGTGAGGACAGCATGGAAGGAAAGGAAGACCCCAGAGGACTGGAAAAAAGGAATAATTGTCCCGATCTTCAAGAAAGGTAGTAGAACAGATTGCAGAAACTATCGCGGAATAACACTGGTGAGTCATTGTGCAAAGATCTTCGAGAAAGTTTTGGAAAAGAGAATTAGGACAAGGATAGAAGGTGGGATGAGGGAAGAACAACATGGCTTCAGAGCAGGAAGGTCCACAGTGGATTTGATTTTTGCTGTAAGGCAGTTACAAGAACAGCACTATGAGTATGGAACAGATCTACTGATGGCCTTCCTGGACATTGAGAAAGCATATGACAGTGTATGCAGTGTATGTAAAAATGTATTATATTCAACCTACTACAGACCCATACTAACATATGCAGCTGGAGCGTGGACTACTACAAAAAGAGAGGAGAGTAGAATACAAGCCGCGGAGATGAAATTCCTAAGAGGTATAGAGGGCAAGACCAGAAGAGATAGAGTTAGAAACGAAGAGATTAGAAAAAGGACAGGAATCTTGAAGCTGCAGGACAGGATAGAAACAACAAAGTTGAAGTGGTATGGACATATGATGAGAATGGGAGAGGAGAGAGTACCAAAGAAAACTTTCTGTGAAAAGATGACAGGGAAGAGACCACGAGGAAGGCCCCGAAAGAGATGGGCAGATACAGTGTGGGAGTGTGTAGAGAAGAGAGGAGGAAAACCTGAAGAAGTACTAAAAACAGGAAAGGAGTGGTGGAGAGACAGGAAACGTTGGAGGTCCTTAATTCACAACCCGACCCAGGAAGCTGGAAACGGGAAATGAAGATGATGATGACAGTGTATGCAGAAACAAAGTATGGAAGTCCCTGGAGGATAGAGGAGTAGAGAAATGAACTATAAAGAGGATAAAGGAGATGTACAAGGGAAGCGTGAGCTGTGTGAAAGTGGGAGGAGAGAGATCGGACTGGTTGGAACAGAGAAACGGCCTGAAACAAGGAAGTGCACTGTCACCGTTACTTTTCATTGTGGTGATGGATGACATAATGTCCCGAGTGGCACAAGTAATTGGGGAAGGAAAGATGAAAGCAATGGTGTTTGCAGATGATTTGATGATTTGGGGAAACAAGGAGGAGGAGGTAAGGAACAGTTGGACGTGTGGGAAGGAATAATACAAGGATATGGGATGAAATTTAGCATAAATAAGAGTGAGATGGTGATCACAACAAGGAAGAAGGAAATAACCACAACGGGAATAACAATTGGTGGGGAACAGCTGAAGAAAGTGGAGAGTTTCAAGTATCTGGGAAGCCTGATACAAGATAATGGAAGAAACGATAGAGAAATAAATGAGCGGGGGAGGCAGGCAGAAGCATTTCGGAGGAGAAGCATGTTATGGAGCAAGGATGTCCCTCAGAACAGCAAAAAGATCATATATCGGACATACTATGTCCCTATCCTGACTTATGCCTCGGAGACCTGGGTTATGAAAGGAAGGGAGAAGAGCAAAATACAGGCCAGTGAGATGAGGTTCTTGAGAAGCAGTATTGGAGCTACAAAGATGGACAGAATAAGGAATGAGAGGACCAGAGAATGAATGAAGGAGGAACCATTACAGGATGGTATAGAGAAATCTAGACTTAGATGGTATGGACATGTAAAACGAATGGAGGAGAAGAGGATACCCAGGAGGGTACACGAGATGAAGTGGGAAGGAAAGAGACCGAGGGGAAGACCGAGAGACAGGTGGCTGAAGGGGGTGGAAGAAAGCGTGAAGAAGAGAGGAGAAGACTGGACAAGGGTGGAAGCTGAGAGATGGTGGGAAGACAGAAGACGTTGGAGAGGCTTGTGTTCCAAACAGACCCGGCCAGTGGCTGGAAACTGTGCAAGATGATGATGATGACATAAGGCTGTGGAACAGCTGGTTTCAGCTTGTTGAGAGGTGTTCATACCAGAAAGGTAAAGATCATTTGGCATATTTCGGTACTGGAAAAGGAAATTATAAACTTTTTGCTTAAATGGCAATTGTGATTCAGACATTAGCATTTTCTTAAGACCAGTCTTTGCTGTTCGCACTCCCCTTTCTGCGAGGCCATTCGCCTGAGATGATATGGTGGGCTTTTAGAAGCTATACAAAGTATAGAAGCAATACAAAAGACAAGAAATTAAATGAATCAAAGGGAGGACCATCGTCGGCCACTATCTGAGCAGGGTATCCGAACGTAGAAAAGCTTGTCTTCGATTTGTCAATTACAGCTGTGGAGGTAGTACATACCTGTAACATTCCATATTACCAGCCATTTACTATGACTGTCAAGCAATATCAGAAACACTTCAGTGTTAAAATAAAATGAATCTAAATGCAGGCAAGTCCAATTACTGTTTGTAGAAGGCCAAACATGTTTTATTGGTGAAATCACATGAAAATTTACTTTAGCACATGGTTCACACTGTTAGTTAGTTAGTTATTGTTTTTTTAAGGGGTGGAACTACAAGACCATCTGCCCCTATGGTTCACACAGTTTAATATACAGTACTCATCGATATATTTGGCAAAATTTGGCCAGTAAACTACATTCCTAGCTCTCATTCATGAAGAAGGGAATTTTAACTCACTTTTATATTCCGTGGGAACCTATGAAAATCTGTATTTATATTAATTTTTAGAGTCTGAAACATGTGCTGACAGAGTTTTGTGTCTCGTTTAGGTCGCGCTTGGTGGCAAACTTGCATGTATTATTCTCACTTTTCGTTGGTAATTTTGGAATCTTGACGTTTACCATGCTGTCAAATAATATAGAGTTCCTTTTAACATGAATAGTAAGCTTGACAAGTGAATTACATTTCCCAAAATTATTTCAAAAATTTCAAATCTGAAATTTGCAATTTTTTTACATTGTTTTTTTTTTTTTTTTTAACATTGCACAGCTTGGTAAATATGGCTGACCGTTTCCACACATCCATCAGATAAGAGCTTGAGAGTAAAAGGGTTGAATACAGATAAAATGGTTATATTGTTAAAAGATTTTCGAATTTTAGCAGACATTGTTATAGTACGGTATTTTGTATAACTTCTCCTAATATTATTATTCAATTCATTTCAAATTACAATAAAATATTGTAAAAATGTAAGAATTAGTTGCAATGCATTCAAGTTTGATGAGGTATCGGTGTATTAAGTCACATGCCTTCTAAATCCATTCAAGTAAACCAAAACAAACACCTATTGAGTTCCAAGCAAACCCCAGAAGCACAAATGTTATCAGAAATTTTCTTACATATTATTGGAATGTGATTTCAATTAAGGCTATTGGTCAACTGCAAAGATCTAAGGTGCATTGATACAAACAAAAGATATGAACTTACTTTGAGAGAATTCTAGAAAACAGTTTTTGCTACCACTGAAGATTTTGATTTGTTGGATGTGTGTTTCAGAATCTTGTACAGCTACACTGCATCATGCATAGAGACGAACATAGAAGTGTCAGACTAGATCTTGGGTGATAGTGTTTCAGGTTAATTGCATCTCTTGTTGCAATTGGTCAAGAGATGTTGCCAGTAATGCCAATTTGGCCAGATGTCATCTCGTCATGTCCGACACATGATCAGTGGGGGGACAGGTCTGGTGATCAATGCTGGCAAGGTGAGTTGACCATTGGTCTTCTGGAAGAGCACATCTCTCTAGCATTGTAAGAGTGGGAACAGAATGGGCTGGATGATGTTCTGAAAGTATCCTGTAGACTACTGTTCAGTGCTCCTTCAATAAACAATAATAATAATGTTATTGGTTTTACGTCCCTTTTAACTACACTGGCTTTTAGAGACGCCGGGGTGCCGGAATTTTGCCCCGAAGGGGATCTTTAACGTGCCAGTAAATCTACTGACACGGCTCCCTCGCATTTGCGCACCCTCAAATGCCAGCTGACTGCGCCAGGTTTCGAACCTGCAACCTTGGGCTCAGCAAGCGAGAACGTTACCCCTGAGCCACGCAGCCAGACCCTTCAATAAACACCAGAGGTTTTTGTAGGCCATAGCATTCCACACCATTATTCCAGAATTTGGTCCTGTATGTTGCTTCTGTATACACTCTGGTAGTTGCCACTCTCCAGGTCGGTGCCACACTCACAAATGATCATCTCTGACAGCAAGGCAGAATCTACTTAAATCACTAAACAAAACTCTGTGCCATTCATTCCTCCAGTTATGTCTTTAGCAGATCCATTGCTAGTGGGCTGCACGGTATTAAGATGTAAGGGGAAGCCTGATCAAATGCCACCCTTAAACCTAGTTCATCTCCCAGCAAACAGTTCCTGATGGTCCTAGCTATAACTGTGGATGCACCATAAGTCCTAATTTATGCTGCAGTCATTGTGTGATCTGGTGAAATAGCAGCTTATGACAAATAACAACTATCGTTGTACTGAAACACTTGAGTGCTTTTATTTGAAGTTGAATACAGTTGCCTACATTATGACATAACACATGTTCTCTAAGCCCAACACAGGCGTTGGAGACAAGGTGGATGATGGTAGAGTTTGTTTCCACAGAGTGCAACCCATGGTGATTAGGCTATGCTAGCGCTCTTGGCAACCAGTTTGGTGTATCCGAACCTTGTGGCAAGTGCTCTCCAACACCTCCTCTCGCTGTCATAGGTTCGTATCATTGTAGACCCAGTTGTTCCAAAATGTTCTGTAACGGTTCTCTAGCCAAAGGCTTCGTGAATACGTCTGCCAGCATCTTGTTGGATGGACAATACAGCACTTCTATGATATCCTTTTCTCGAAGATCCCGAAGCTGGTGATGACATACATCAATGTGTTTGGTGCGGGCCCGAAACCGATTTAACTCAATTAATTGTTCAGCACTGGAGTGACGAAGGTGGACAGGTTAAGAAATGAGAAGATCAGAGAATTAGTCAAGCAGGGAGCATTACGGGATAGGATGGAGGAATGAAGGCTTAAATGGTATGGGCATGTTAAGCGAATGGATGGGAGGGGGATACCCAGGAAGATAAACGAGATGAAAATAGACGGAATAAGACCAAGAGGAAGGCCAAGAGATAAGTGGCAGAAGGGTGTGGAGGACTGCGTGCGAAAGAAAGCAGAAGACTGGACCACGGTGGTGGCGGAGAGATGGTGGGAAGACAGAAGACGATGGAGAGGCTTATGTTCCAAACAGACCCGGCCAGTGGCTGGAAACTGTTCAAGATGATGATGATGAATTGAATACAACCTTGGTAATCTTCATACATGGTTGTTGGACCAAAAATCGGTAAACTCATGTCCATAAGTAATTGTCTAAGCCATAGCAGCTCCCAACTGGCAAATGATGCTACAATGTATTTTGCCTCCATAGACGACATGGCAACTGACATTTGCTTCTGGCTTGACCATGCTGTAACTCCATCATAACCACTTGTAGATTTTCTGTTGGTCTTGTCACCAGCCCAGTCATCATCCACATAACATTTGAGCTCTGTGTCTTTAGTTGAAGATAAACGAAGTGTCTTGTGTATTGTGAATGCGAGATACCGCATCACTCATTTTACAGCATTCCAGTCCTGTTGAGTACGCTTCTCCCTTTGACGGCTAAGTAGACTCACTGAGACTGCGATATCTGGTCTGGATACTGTGGCTATGTATCAGATACCCAATGGCGTTCCTGTACAGCGTGTTATTTGGTAACTCAGAACTTGCAGTCACTTCACCAGACAAGTTGGTTTCCATTGGAGTCGCAGCTGGTTTTAGCTCTGATAAGCCATGATCCTCCAACAATGCTGCAATCTCTGCCTTTTGGTTTAGCAAAAATGTTCCATCTTTCTGTCGTTCCACTTGAATTTCCAAATAGTAACTAATGTCACCCAAGTCTTTGATGTCAAAATAATTTTGCAGTTCTGTACCAACTTCATCAGTTAAGTTTGCAGACTGACCGGCTACCAGCATATCATCGACATACAACAGAATGTAAGTGACACTTCCATTTTCTTCCTTTCTTGAATAAAGACACTGGTCTGCATTTCCTTGTTGAAAGCCTAACTTGGATAATGTCTCTGTAGCCGTCTTGTTCCAAACGTGTGCCGATTGCTTTAAACCATAGAGACTTTTCCGCAATTTCAGAACTTTGCTCTCTTGGCCTGGTTCCTCAAAACCCTGTGGCTGTTCCATATATAGTTCCTCATTTAATTCACTGTTCAAATAAGCACTTCTCACATCAAGATGCCGAACGTGAAGTCTGCTCTGTGCAGCTACATTAAATAAAACTCGAATAGTATCATGCTTCACCACCGGCGCGAAAGTTCCATCGTAATCCTCACCATATTGTTGACAAAATTCTCTGGCTACCAATCGGGCCTTGTAAGTGTGGATCTGACAGTTACCATCCAATTTTGCCTTAAATACCCACTTACAAGAAAGAGTCTTCTTCCCTGGTGGAAGCTTCGTTAATTCCCATACACAGTGTTGATTGAGACAGCTTATTTCTTCTTCTGCAGCAGCAGTCAATAATTTTTGTTCACGAGGTGACATTTTGAGCTATTTGTTCCACGGGACTGGCTCTCTGGTGAGATTCTTCTGCACCTTGTACGTTAGCTTCTTTGCTGCTACACCCTTATTTGGCTGCCAGAAACTCTTCGTGGAAATTGTGGAGTTTCTGGTTCAGTCTCACATTCATCTCCTATGCTGCTTGCAGTCTCTCCTCTGTTGAAAGTCGCAGTTTTGTTACCTCTGGGATTCAGTGTTGAGTTGTCAGCTGATTTTGTCTGTGTCGAAACATGTTCCAATGTCCCTACATGCTGCGGTGTGATTTCATTAGCCCCTTCTTCCTGTGCACTGCCTACCGAAGCTGGATGTTTGGCAACACTCTCAATCACCCGTACCGATCTGCTGATCCAAACCTTGGCTGTCTTTGGATCCAGAATCCGATAGTCTTTGTTGTTTCCATCATAGCCTATCAGAACGCCCTTTATTGCTTTGTTGTTCCATTTCCTTATCTTTTGCTTGGGTACAAGTGAATAGACCTTACATCCAAACAAAAGTAAATGACCCAGATCTGGCTTCACTCCTGTAAACAATTCAACTAGAGTTTTGTTGATACTCCGGTTTGTTGATTGATTCTGCAAATAAGCTGCGGTCAAAACTGCTTCTCCCCAGAAGCGGTTGTTCAGATCAGTATCCAACAACATGCACTTTGCAGATTCTGTCCATGATCGATTCTTCCTCTCTGCTACACCGTTTTGTTTTGGAGTGTAGGGTACTGTGAGCTGATGTTTAATCCCCTCCTTCCCCCAAAAGTTCTCTAGTTTTTGAAAAACGTATTCCTTGCCATTGTCTGTACGAATGGCAATCGGCTTCCTTCCAAATCTAGTATACATTGCAGCAATGTAGTCTTCTACAACGCTTGCCACCTCATCCTTGGATTTTACTAGCCTAACCACAGTGAAACGGGGCTAATTGTCAATGAGTGATAGAGTGACAAAACGTCCCTTCAAGTTCCTTTTCATCCTAAGCAACAGGAAGAAGTCTTAGGTAGCTAAACTGGCAAATTGGGTACATGGTTCAAGGTAGCTGGCAACTGTTTTGAGCTAGCCGGACCATTGTATCAAATTTCTTTGTGAATTTGTTAATCAAGGTAGCCTATCATCCTCGTTGAGGCCAAAAATTGACAAACTTTGAGAGCTGTGTGCACAGGTGCGTTGTCATGATGCAGGAACCATTCTCTGGAAGTCCACAAAGTAGGACATTTTCACGTCAAACTTCTGCGAAGCCATTTCATAAGCTCTAAATTAAAATGTTGATTTACTATGTGGTTTTGAGGGACAAATTCTGAATGTATGATCCCATTGATGTCAAATAAACAAATCACCATCACCTTCAAATTCGATTTCACCTGGCGAGTTTTCTTGGATGAGGCGAGGTGACTTCCATTGACTTAACTGTTGTTTGCTTTCTGGATAGTACGCATAGCACCATGACTCATTGTCTATGATGATTTTGTTGACAAAATTAGGATTGTCTTGGAATGCACCTATCATTTCATGACAGGCTTGAATATGAAGATCCTTTTGTTCCTCAGTGAGAAGTCTGGCCACAAACTTTACTGCCACTCTTTGCTTTTCTAAATCTATGTTAAAAATGAACTTGAATTGAGCTTCAGGACAAAAAGGGTAAGTGTGATAATTCATCAATTGACGCACGTTGATCTTCATTGATGAGATTATGGATTTTGTAGATGTTGTCCTCGGATGGAACAGTAGAAAGATGACCGGAATAGGGTTGATCTTCAATGGCCATTACCCCCTTTTTAAACCAAGAAAAATACTTTTAATGCCGTGGTATTGAAGCATCTGGAAAAGACAATGAATGCTCTGTTGACCATCAAGAAATGTAAATTGAAGTATTTTGGCCATGTTATGCGGAATGATAAGTACAGAGAGTTATGCCGGCATTCAACCTTGTGGCTGAAAAATCTAATAGACTGTCCTTGTTCTGCGGATGCATCATAAAACCAGATCTGTTGTGTAGTGGCTAGCATTCTTGGCTGTCACCGCAGAGGGTTCGGTCTGAGGGCTGGAACGGCGCATATTCAACCTTGTGATGTAAAAATGAGTAGAGGTGGGTTCCATTCCTACCTCAGCCATCCTGGAAGTGGTTTTCCATGGTTTCCTACTTCAACTCCAGGGAAATTCCGGGAAGGTACGTAACTTCAGGTCACGGCCGTTTCCTACCCAAATCATATCTCAATTACAAATACACACACTAGTACAGACATCTCAGTGACACAAGTTATCAGAAAAATACTACACACACCCAAGTACACAGGGCTACATGACCATGATGTCGCAAAGCCCCTCAACAAATCAACAACAACAACAACAACATTAGAACATTAAAACGAGCCAATCTTTGACAGAAGGTGACAAGAAGTAAAAGAAGAAGAATGATTGGATTGTCTACACGCCATGTTGAGTCCAAGAAAACCCGAAGTATATGGTGCAACTCAAAGCTAACACCGAACTATACCGTCAGTTGGAACCAGCCACCACTATAATGCGACGGAGACGACTAAAATTCTATGGGCATCTCTTCCGTGTGGGGAACGATAGAATCACCAAGAAGATCTTCAACTTGATTAATGGCTACACGACTGGCAGCTTGTGGCTTAATGAAGTGAATAACGCTGGGAATTTAGACTGTGATATTCTTGACCGTTCCAAATTTTGTGATAGTGTTAACTCTTGGTCCCCACCACCCAAAGTGATTAAGCCCCGACTACCCCTCACACAGGAGAGGAAGGAAAAGTTATTGGCTGGACTGAGCAGATATTGGAAAACAAAGAAAGCATCACAGAAGCACGTCATAAGCGTTCCTTAGTGGGCTTAAATCACTCATAATAATGGTGCAATATTTTCATGCGGGCGATATTTCTATGCCATTTTGGGGGTGAATATTGTGCAACTCGGCAGGAATACGAGGGGTTGAGAAAAATGTAAACACTCTTTGATAGTTAATATCTTTGAAACAAAAAGACATACCATTACAATTCTTGCGTGGTAGCATAAACCATTGTTTTTTCAACAGATGATGGTCACATGAGCGGCACAACAATCTTGGCGTGTTTTCCAGCAGATGACAATGCAGCAATGAATGAAGTTTGAGCAACGCAAGGCCATATTGAAGTGGTATTGGAAGTATGAAAACATGAATGAAGGTACGATGGCAATGGCGTAATGTGTACAGTACTCAGCCACCAACACGTACAACAATTTATCGTATTCGGGATAAAAATAAAGCCGACGGTACTGTTCAGGATGTGTATAAGGAAAGGTCTGGCCCACCAAAAACATCAAGTTCAGCTTCTAGCGCTGCTGTGTTGCAACATTATACCAGGTCACCTCAAAAATCTGTGAATCAGGGTGCACGTGAAAGTGGGATAAGACGATCAAGTGTAAGACGAATTCTGAAGGCTGCAAAGTGTAAAGTGTACATTCCAAGATCACTGCACGCTATGAAAGAGGACGACCCAGATTGAAGGATGGAGTACTGCAAGTGGTTTCAAGGCATGCTTTGCGAGGATGAACAGTTTGCAGGGATGGTTATCTGGTCTGACGAGGCTCAGTTCAAACTGAACGGTACTGCAAACTGCCACAACTACGTGCACTGGGCTTCTGAAAATCCTCACGTTCACATGGACAAACATGTTAATCTACCGGGTGTTAATGTGTGGTATGGTCTGTTATTGCACGGTTTGATTGGCCCATTCTTCTTTGAAGGTACCGTAACTGGTGAGGTGTATATGCTGCAAACATCGATTTTACCTGCCATCCGAGAGGTGTTTGGAAATGAAAGATTTTACCTACAACAAGATGGCGCTCTGCTTCACTGCCACAGAGATGTCAGAGCCTACTTGGATGAAAAAATCTTCCTGGACGATGGATTGGTCAGAGAGGAGCTGTTGACTACACACCAACCACGGTCTCCAGACCTTACACCTCTTGACTTTTACCTATGGGGGACCTTGAAAAATAAAGTTTATCAACAGAAACTAGCTACACTGGATGAGCTACTAGAAACCATCGAGGCGTCCTCTCCATAGTTTGGTCAGCAGTTCAGCGGCATCGAGGTTGTTTGGCTGCTAATGGGGCTCACTCTGAACACATGAAATAACCTTCCGCCCGTGCAAGAATTATAACGGTATGTCATTTTGTTCCGTAGATATCAACTATCAAAGAGTGTCTACATTTTTCTGGACCCCTCTGTACATATTAGGGCAGTTTCTTTATTAGTGGCGACTATTAATTCCAACCAATATGAAAGAGATACCGCTATGAAACATCTACAATCCTCCAGTGTTATGTAGAGCCCGTTGCCAGCAATTTGGAGCTGTAATATCTCTGCAGCAATCTCTGGATGGTATAAATGGAGCAGTCTATGATGATTATTGCTTTAAGGGGTGGAACAGTGAGGTCATCTGCCCCTCGTAACATAATTAAAATAAACATTTTGAGGAAGATGTTTAAATAAGGAAATAGCCTAACATGAATAAAACTAAAAATAAAACTAATGATAAATATTGAGATAAAGAACAATTTCTTTGAGTTACATAGGTACTTGAACTTATAAATTAGATAGCTGGCCCTAATCCACTTTCTCTTGTAAATTAGATGATGAGATTAGCAGCCACTGCAGCATTGCCTAATATAAGATTGAGCATATCCTACCGATCAAGGTTCCTTTGTAGATCAGCAAGATCTCATTCATTCATGTTCTCAATCCGTAGATTGGTCGGTAGCAATCCTCCTCTTCCATTCTTCCCTGTGGCCAGTCAGTCTCTTCATGTCTCTGCATGAATGGACATTATCATCTGTTATGATCTGTTTGATGCAGCAAGATCTACTCGATAAAAATGTGGGCCATGGTAAATATGGCACCGCAAGTACAAAGTGGTGTTCTTCCTTTCTCAACAGGTAAAAGTGAGTATAAAAATTGCATGAAATGATGGTTTCCCTTCAAGCCCGGACAGAATTCTACCACAAGTGACTAGTTCCCTTTATCATCCTCAGTTTACTGGGTCTTGGATCAGCTAGTCACTGAGTCTGCCAAAATAGCAGTACAGTGAAACCCCTCAAATCCGAACTAATTGGGGCTGAAGGCTGTTCGGATTTCAATTTGTTCGGATTAGCCGAAACATATCTGTAACATAATAAAGAGCCCTCGTTATGCTATAGGACAGACAATGTGACTTATACTCGTATTGTTCTTGACATCCTATTGTGCTTCGTAGAACAACGCCCAGCATCCACGCCAAACGATGTCACGTTGTCGCGCAATTGCCTCTGCGGGAATATTTTCGTCACTTCGACAATTGAAGATAACTGATTTCAAGTGAAAGTTTGTGTGATTCTATTGTTATTTCATTGCTTTTGCAAAGTGATTACAATAACCAACTTTTCCGTTTTTGAACCCTGGATGAGGCACTTTGCTAGGTACGCTAACTGTACTTCTTTGTTAATTTTTCAACTAATTATGTAAAATAAGGTAATAATGTAGAATATATAAATGTCATATGACTAAATAAATACGTTTCAGTTTATTGCGTGTGTTTTTCAAACTTAAAATTGTCGGAAAGAACTCGTTTGGATTACCCGGGATTTCGTATTTATGGGGTTCGGATCTGAGGGGTTTCACTGTACTTGGCAGCATAACTTAGAGCAATTATCTCTAGCTGGTGTACTTCTACTGGTCAAGGTGGCAATGATACTGCCTCTTTTGCAGCTTTATCTGCTAACTTATTTCCCACAATTCCCATGGCTTATTAGTGACAGCATTGCACAACCTGGCTAGAAGGTCATGAATTTACTGCACTAATGGGTGTTGCAGGAAACATGAAGCAATTTACTACAATGAACTCAATGAGTGGTTCACACAAGAAAGTGGAGTCATGTTTCCTACAGCTCAAAATGCAAAGCTTTGTGCATGGCAACGAGCTCTGCACTGAAAACACAACAGGTCTGTGATAAAGAGATCGTATTTACACCTTGGTTGACATGGGCACACCCCACTTTCTCGTCCACCTTAGAACGATCCGTGTAGTGTACAGTATTCCAGGATCCGGAAATTAGTGCTGTGAAACTGTGTCCAATAAATATCCATGTTCACCTGAGGATCTCAGATTTGGGACTTGTCACAGAAATAGGACCAGCCTGTTGCCTGCAGAACTTTAGAACCAGTTCAGAAGCAAATAAAAGCAAAATCACAGGGGCTTAAGACCAGCCTCATCAGGCATATAAATCAGCCATCGGTTGCACAAAATGAGTGTGAGCATTGTCCCACAGAATGATGAGCGGCTTCTGCAGAAAATGTTGTTACTTCTTGTGTTACACTGGTTTCAGGCAATGTTCTGACAATGAGCAGAAACACTGTGTATTCATGGTTTGTCCATTGGTTATGGTATGGGCTCAGTTGATGCCTTCACAGCCATAGATCAGAATCACTGCCACTTTCACATTGCTGGGATTCAGACACACTTTTGAGTTTATTATCATCTTCTTTGCATTTTCCCATTTATGTGGGGTCTGCCTTCCTGCAATGATTCCTCCACCTCAATTGATCTATAGCGTCCCGAGGGCGGAGTTAAGTGAGCCACATGTCATCTCTCATCCTATCCAGCCAGGGTGTTTGAGGACAACGACCCTCCACGTTCAGTCGAAGGGCAGTCTTTGTAACTGAGGTTTCACTGCTACGGAGCACATGTCCATACCACTGCAGACGTGATTCACGCATTTTCTCTGTGATTGGGACAACCTTGAAATCCTTCCGCACGGCATCATTCCTAATATGGTCCAATTGAGTCAAGCCATTGGACTACCGCAACATCTTCATTTCCATTGCATGAAGCGCCTGTTCGTGTGCTTCAAAGTTGTAGGCCAGCATTCAGATCCATAAAGGGCCACCAATCTAATCACTGTACGATAAACTTTAGATTTTAGATGCAATGGAACTTTCTTATCACATAGGTCTCCAGTACCTTGGCGCCATTTCATCCATGCGGCAGTGACTCTTGTTTTGACATCAGGAATCATGCTGCAGTCTGAAGTGGTGCATGAACCCAAAGGTATTTGAATTGGGTCACTTTATTAAGTTGAACCTCACCCACAGTGATCATGCCATCAGTTTGGTTTTTCTTTTTCTGGATTGATTTATGAAGGAGTTACTTTGATTTACAAAACACCTGCTGTCTTTATAACAGGATAAGTCTATAGATATGGCATCAAAACCACACTGTACATTGTAATACCTCCAATAACATATTCTTCTTCTTCATTTCCCGGTTCCAGTGATCTGGGTCAGGGTGTGAATCAAGGATCTCCATACTTTTCTGTTTCTCCACCACTCTCATCCCTCTTCCAATACATCCTCCACTTTCACTCCTCTTTTCTCAACGCTCTTCCTCACTGCATCCATCTACCTCATCCTTGGCCTTCCCCTTTGGCGCCTTCCCGTGACTTTCTCAGTAAATAATCGTTTCGGGACTCAGTCTTCTCCCATTCGCATCATATATCCATACCATTTTAGCTTACTGATGTCGATTTTGTCTTGTAACTTTGGGAATCCTGTTTTCTCCCTAATTTCCTTGTTTCTGATTTTGTCTCTGCGGGTCTTCCCAATTATAACTCTAAGGAACTTCATCTCTGCTGCCTGGATTCTACTTTCCTCCCATTTAGTTGTTGTCCATATGCCTGCCGCATACGTCAATATAGTGAACCCAAGGGGGTCATGCTGACTGGTATCGAACGTGGATCTCGGAGATAAGTTGAGCTCAGAATGAAGGTTCCACCAGGGAACGAACCCGAGATCTGTTGAGGGAGTTTCGTTGTAAAAACCCCTAGAGGAAATTATATATTTAATCACTGGTGTGATATCAGTTGATACTGACATTATTTATTGAAATAATGCAGGGAAAATGAGTGGAATATAGCATTATTCGACTACATGAAGTAGGCTATGCTGGACTTGGAACACAGAAGTGGAGAGTTTGACAGTTTACTAATGGCCCCAGAATTGTAGGAGGAGACTCATGGAGCCATGTCAATCTCGTTGACCTACTTAAGTCGTCTGCAAGAGGTCGGGGGGTTGAATAATGACCCTGTTCTTCCCCGTTTGAGAATAAAAACGAGATGGAAGGGGAAGATCCCAAGGAAAATCATTGATTACTCGTGATTGGAACAACGCAATGACATGAGAGTTGCACACAGGTGAATCTTTAGCCAGGAGGCTAATTTTAGAGCCATTAAACTGTGAAATCAAGGCATATTTAATGGAGTGCGCATGCACACAGGACTATTGGTGTTCGCGGCGTGACCTGACTATGTCGCCGGGGATTTCCACATGACGCCGCGTCCCCACGCCATGGATAAGGCAATTAATATTAATTAATTGGCCGATCGATCCTCGAGCACGCATGCATTTTTGTGACCAGCGAAGAAAAAGGAACAATATGAATAATATTCCAAGACCAGAATCATCCTGGAACAGAAGATGACACTGCGAGGGACTCTGAGACCTACTTTTTCGTGTGAAACGGATATAAGGGAGTAGACCCTTGGCAGAGAACAGTTGTTGGCAGCAGTTATCGGTTGGCAGTTGTGTTTGGAAGCAGACTCTAGCGCGGAGTGCCCAGGCGCACACAAAGACTTAAACATTTTACTGGTAATCAGTATATTAGCCGTGCAGTGTAATGCATCAGTGATAATATAATCATGCATGGTCATGAAGTAAGAATGAGTACGGTAATCAATAAACTTGATTATGCGAAATGCATATTACCGAAGTTAAGATAGGAGGCTCGGACTTCAGTTTGGGAAGCCGTGCAGTAAAACTGTTATATACGTTTTATTAAGGACAGTCTTGCCGTATGTGTAGTCGGCAGTATGAGCAATTGGTATTGTTCACATAGGAAGTACCGTGTGATATACTAGGCAGAACTGTTGAAAGTAATAATTTATGTAAATACAATGTACAATGTTGAGCGCAGTGAAAAATAGTGATTGGTTATACATATCTTAAGTATACCAATAATTAGCGTTCATGACGATATGTAAGCATATTAATGCAATATCCCGAAGGTTATCAAGGGATAATCGATAGACTGTTGGTGAATCCGTAGGCAGATGATCGAGATGTTCAATCAGGAGGTAGTAGGACCGAAGAAGAGGCCGCCCGCACCTGCAATTCTGATATCTTGCCAGAAAATTTCAACCAGTCAGGAATATAAATTGTGACGTGTGTTTGTGCAGTGATCTTATGTAAAATATCTTTTAAATTAATAATATAACAAGTGTTATAAAGTGTCATGTGTTTTGGAAGCATTAGCTTCATCATAGAAATGGAAAAGTGTCGTGTGTTTATGAATCAAATGTCATATAAGATGTGTATTAGCAGTATGGAAATGTCTCGCTAATTATGCCAATGGCAGGCGACACTGGAAATATGGGTGGTTGGAGCCACCTGGATAAGCCTATGTAAGTACCCCACAAATCATGTTGTTATAGAAGTTATAGCCACTGCATGTAATGTGATTTCGGAATTATAAAAGATGCCAGTAAGAATCAATATTAGGAGGTGGATCCTCAAGTGTTTATGGTTGTTTGATTTCAGTAGAGTTAAGATGTTGTTATACATCAGAGAGTGGATTAATCGTTACCACTATTAATAAAATGGCAATTTAGTTATGTAAAACTTAACGTAACGAACACGGATGTTCGATTATTGAAACGGTTACGTTGTGTCGGGTTAAGGTAATTTATGTCAGTAATAATAATAATAATTATTATAATAATGATAAAAGGTATAATTGAATACATCAGGATAAAAGGTTGTAAGCAAGAAATATTTACGCTAATTGGAATATTTATCTAGCCAAGAAGTAGATTCCACATTAAGGGTTGAGAAAAGAGTTAATATTAGAATATATGTTAATGGGAATATAATTATGCAAGGAAATGGAAGAGCTTAACAGTGAATTGAATTTGTGGCTTGTGTATAAGCTTGTAGAGTAACGGATAGAGTTATCTTAATAATTAAAGGACGAGATCATAGTAACAGGTTATGGAGCCAGGTAATCTATTCGACGTGTGAAGTCTCGTACAGCCTTGGGCGTACAGAGATATTTATTTATGCCGGAGTGTATTTAGTGTGGTTCCCTAACTCCGATGATGGATATGGAATGTTCCGGGTTCGAATCCTGTGGTAGGTGAGGGGAGAATATTGGAAACCTCTGCGCCCTACCTGATCGACCGAGAACTGATTATTGAATGATTCGGCTCTTGTGAAGCGAATCTTATTGACGGCAGCGGCTGACTGACCGTAGCATTTATTAAGATACCGGCTACACACTAGACCTGTGTTTGGTGAATCTCGTGCCTTCATATAATGATACGGACCTGTTGAGGCCGTTATTAATATCCTAAGGTTAGGAATCAATATTTAAGCTCATCCAGAATCTATCGCATACTATTCAGTTTAAATCATATGGGATCACGTGGATCATTGTGACCACAATATTGTATTCAGAATCGTGATACTGCTTGGGAAGATGAAAGATAGGAATCAGGAAGGCGAGGGACGGTTTTCAGCTGTAACCACCCCACTCCATTCCATTGTATACAGGCAGCTCCAAGGGGCTGAGTTGTTAAACGAACCGTGAAGGCTAGCGTTTTGAAAGGACAGATGTGAAACCTTGCTTGTAATGACAGGAAGCATTGTTATATTGTGTAATGAATGTGTGTGGTGTAAAAACACATTGGTAATCATAGAATTTTGGTATTTAATTGTTAGTACGGTAGAAGGTTAGTATTTTTGTTTAGTAGAATTGCTCTTTACTTATTCTGAAAGGGAGTAGCAGCCTTTCAGAATAAATCAATTCTTTACTAGTCTTATAGACGGTTAAGATATTGATAATATAAGCCAAATAATGGCTACACTGCGTCCTGCTGCACGGCTGAAAGCAACGGGAAACTACAGCCGTATGCTATTCCCGAGGATATGCACCTCTCTATGCATAATTACATGTGATGATGGCCTCCTCCCTTGTAAAATTTCAATCCGGAGGTAAACTAGTCCCCCGTTCGGATCTCCGGGTGGGGACTACTCGAGAGGGGGTTAACATCACAGAAGTGACAAAGAGGAAATCTGACATTCTACGGATCGGAGCGTGGAATGTTAGAAGTCTGCTAGGAAGTGGAAGGTTAGAAAACTTAGAAAGGGAAATGGATAGGTTGAGGTTGGATTTGGTTGGGATTAGTGAAATGCGCTGGCAGGAAGAACAGGACTTTTGGTCAGGAGACTATAGGGTCATTAGCACTAAATCAAACAATGGCCAAGCAGGGGTTGGCCTCATATTGAGTAGGAAACTTGGACAGCGGGTGGAATATTTTGAACAATATAGTGAACGGATTATTGTAGCAAAAATCAATACTAAACCTACCTGCACCACAGTGGTACAAGTCTATATGCCTACCAGTCAAGCTGATGATGAGGATGTTGAAAAGGTCTACGAAGAAATAGACGAAATTCTGAGGTATATCAAGGGTGATGAAAATGTTATAGTAATGGGAGATTGGAATGCTGTGGTAGGAAAAGGGAGAGAAGGGAAAATAGTAGGAGATTTTGGATTAGGTGAAAGGAATGATCGAGGAAGCAGGCTGGTAGAATTCTGCACCGAGCATGAGTTGGTCATAGCTAACACCTTATTCAATAACCACAATAGAAGAATATACACATGGATGAGACCAGGAGATACAGGGCGTTACCAAATCGACTTCATTATGGTCAAGCAGAGGTTTCGAAACCAGATTTTGGATTGTAAAGCATATCCTGGTGCTGACATAAACTCTGACCACAATCTGGTCGTAATGAAATGCAGATTAAAGTTGAAGAAACTGAAGAAAAGTCAAAAGCCAAAAAGGTGGGCAATAGACAGACTGAAAGAGAAGGATGTAAACGAAAGATTCAAGAAGAGTATAAAGGAAGGACTAATGAAAAACCCTAAACAAACTTCAATTGCAGACGAATGGGCACTTTTGAAGAATGAAATAACAAAATCCGCAGAAGAAAACATTGGTAGGAAAGAAAGAATAGGTAGAAAACCGTGGATCACTCAGGATATACTAGAATTGATAGATGAAAGGCGGAAACACAAGAATGTAAGAGATGAGAAGGGGAAAGCAGAATACAGACGTCTGAGAAATGAGGTTAACAAGAAGTGCAAGGAAGCGAAAGAAGAATGGTTGAAAGAGAAATGTGTAGGTATAGAAAATTGTCTGAAATTAGGTAAAGTAGACACAGCTTATCGAAGGATTAAGAATACTTTTGGGGAAAAGAAGACTAAGTGCTGTAATATTAAGGACACAAATGGAAAGCCTCTAACAGATAGGAAAGAAAAGGTTGAGAGATGGAAAGCTTATATAGAGAGTTTGTATAAGGGAAAGGAGACTGAGAATCATATAATGGAAAGGGAGGAGGAAATTGATGAGGATGCGAAAGGAGATTTAATATTGAGATCAGAATTTGATAGAGCTTTGGAGGACTTAAGCAGGAACAAAGCACCAGGCATAGATGATATACCGATTGAGTTGCTACGCTGCATAGGAGATGAAGGTCTGATCAGGTTATTTCACTTGGTGTGTAGGATTTATGAGACAGGTGAGGTACCCCCTGATTTCAAGAAGAATGTAATCATCCCTATACCAAAGAAAGTGGGAGCTGACAGATGTGAAGATTACCGTACAATCAGCTTGATTACTCATGCTTCAAAGATCCTGTCTAGGATAATTTACAAGAGGATTGAAAGCCAGATAGAAACGGAGTTGGGTGAAGACCAGTTTGGTTTCAGGAGAAATGTAGGAACAAGGGAAGCTGTACTAAGTCTTAGGCTGATTTTGGAAGGTAGAATAAGGAAAGATAAGAGAACGTTCATGGCTTTTGTAGACTTAGAAAAGGCTTTTGATAACGTTGATTGGACTAAATTGTTTGACATTTTGAAATCGATTGGAATAAAGTACAGGGATAGGAGGGTGATATACAATCTATACGGAAACCAGACAGCAGTCATTCGAGTTGAAGGACATGAGAGAGAAGCTGGTATTCAGAAAGGTGTAAGGCAAGGCTGCAACTTATCACCCATACTTTTCAATCTTTACATTGAACAAGCAATGAAGGAAATTAGAGAAAAATTTAAAGTGGGAGTGAAGATTCAAGGAGAAATAATTTCAACTCTGAGATTTGCTGATGACATAGTCATCTTGGCCGACAAGCCTGAGGATTTGAATGAGTTTTTGAATGGTATGGACTCCGTCTTACAGAAAGAATTCATGATGAAAATTAATAATTGTAAAACAAAAATACTGGAATGCAGCCGAAATAAATCAGAAACCTCTATGGAGATCAAATTGGCAGGTGAAAGGCTGAAGGAAGTAGAAGACTTCTGTTACTTAGGAAGTAGAATAACCAGTGATGGACGAAGCAAAGAGGATATAAAAAGTAGGTTGGCTCAGGCAAAGAAAGCTTTTCTACAAAAAAGGAATCTGCTGACATCGAATATAGATTTAGGTATTAGGAAGTCATTTTTGAAAGCCTTTGTCTGGAGCGTGGCGCTCTATGGAAGTGAAACTTGGACTATTGGTGCAGCAGAAAAGAGGAGAATAGAAGCATTTGAAATGTGGTGTTACAGGAGAATGATGAAGATCAGATGGGTAGATAGGGTTACAAACATAGAGGTATTAAGACGAGTGGGAGAGGAGAGATGTTTCTGGCGACTGCTAATGAAGAGAAGAGATAGGTTGGTAGGACACATACTAAGACACCCAGGAATAGCAAGCTTAGTTATGGAAGGAAGGGTCGAGGACAAGAACTGTAGGGGTAGACCAAGGTTAGAATATGTTAAACAGATTGCCTCAGATGTAGGGTGTGGTAGTTATGTAGAGATGAAACGATTAGCTCAGGACAGGGAGGCATGGAGAGCTGCATCAAACCAGTCAAAAGACTGAAGACTCAAACAACAATCATAGATCACCCTGATGATATAAAATTTTAGCAATCTTATGAATGGTCGGAAGTAGCATTTTGTACTGACACTGACACGAGTTTATGAAGTTGGGCACTTGACGCCACAGGCTACGCTCGCAAGGGTAGCTTAATAATACCATCCGACACAGCGATAACATAAGTTGGAATTGAAATCACAATGGCATGCAGTGGAACTATAAAAAGAGGGGAGCGGAGGGGTAGAATTACGTAATTGTGGTGTTGCAAGTAGATTGTAGTGCAACCCATGAGTTGGCTAATGCTTGAAAGCATTTGGTGGGAGAGAGAGATATAACACAAACAGTACACATGATGTAAATTAAGATGTGTTGTAAGAAACAAGTAATTTTGTGAATTTAAGGAAGTCACATTAGGTGACATGAGTGTAAAAGTACAGTTTTTGTGAAACGTTACATGTGCATCAGTGCACTAGAGTGAAGTTTAAAGTCCACCTAATGGTAAAGGATTGAATAAGGATATGGATTTAATTTGTTAAACTATGTGAATAATTAGTGGATTGTGGGAGTAATTTTGTTTGCTTGTGTATTATATTTGTTGGGATTATGTTCTTATTGTTTGAAGCCATGATTTTTATACTGAATTAAAGTCTTTAGAGTAGAGTTGTGCCTTATCATTGTAGAGTTGATACCTGTTAGTCTCAAATCAAAAATATGCGACTGCTCTGTGGGAGAACGGTACACGCCGAGACCTGAAGCTGGCTGGAGGCAGAAGCATGTTTTCCATGGAAATTACTCACATGGGTACAATAGGTGTGTAATATGTTGAATACAAGACTTTTTAACATTTCTCGGGAATTTCCTGGTTCCACACCAGACCCCTCACACACCTGGTAAAACCCATTTGCTTGTTGGATCCTCTTACCAACTTCCTCACTTATCCTTCCATGAACTGTTAGGACACTCCCTAAGTATTTGAAGCTTTACACAACTTGTAATGGTTTCCCATCTACTGCAATATTCCCCCTACCATCTCGCACATTTCTTGTCATCATCATCGTCTGACTCTTCTCCACACTGATTTTCATTCCATGCTCTTCTATTTCCTGGTTCCAAACATTTATTTGTTCTTGGACTTCCAATTCATCATCCCCCTATATCACTATGTCATCAGCGAAGAGTAAGGCCTCTAATAACATGTGATTCTCAAAATACAACTAACGTTTGAACAATTCCATTCATTTCAACTCTGATGCAAATATAACCTGCTTGACACAAGAGAGCATAACATTAGTTCGAGTGAAACTTCTAATACACGGAATCATTCATATAACAACACGGATTGATTAAGTCCTTATGAAGTATATAATTATTGTGTGAACAATCAAAGATTCTGAGTAAGTTACCATATTTATGATATTTATTTAAAGGTAACAAACACTCAATGTATCTGTACAAAATGTCATTTAAGTTGATCTAAGTCATCATTGCAGCTTTCAGAGATAGGCCAAGCTAGAATTTCAGTATAGAACTACTGATTTAATGTCACATTTACTTTGGCAGGTTTTATAGGGACTTTGCTCAGTGGGTAAGCTACTTCATCTGGAAGCTTAACTTTTTATACTCCGGGTTGTTTAAGGCGAAATGTCTTGCAACAATCTGGAATTTAAACTTGGAGTCATAGGTAAAGTGCATGGATGTACTGATCATAAAATTAACTTTTTTGTCTCGAGGAACAGTCTTGGGTTTAGTTTCTTCTGAGATACAGTTACTTTTATAGTAGCGTGACCACCAATTTTTGAACTCAACAATTTCTTCAGATTGAACTTCCTGTACTATGAACTTGTGAGTTTTACTTGACAGGATGATAATATTTGGCAGTTCATGGATGCCATAAATTCTGTTGTGTTTTTTCAGTGCTTTCAGTCACGGACTGAGAACCTTTTAGCAGGTACATTAAGAATTTCCCTAGCAAATATTAGTTAAGCCGCACGTGTGACTCAATCCGTTTCAGCATAGATAGTTGAGGCTATCCTGTAACATGCGATTTTCATGCTTAACTCGGTTTGCCATTTCTTGTCACTGAGGCCCTTTTAGCATTTGCCGTTTCATTTGATGTCAACAGATTCCTTTCCTGTAGAAATGCTTTCCTTGCCTGTGCTATCCTACTTTTTATATACTCTTTCCTTTGTCCATCACTGGTTATTTTGTTTCCTAAATAACAGAACTCTCCTAATTCCTTTAGCATTTCGCCTGCCAATTCGACATCCATAGGGGTTTCTGATTTCCTTCGACTGCATTCCAATATTTTTGTTGTGTTAGTATGTGCATAAAAATAAACTAATTTACTCACAAGGAAAGTAAATTATCCATCAGGGATAAACGTTCAGAATCATGATTGAGATGATATGGACACATGATGTGCAGAAGTTAAGCACATGAGTCACACAATCATGTCAACAGTTGTTGTAGACGATCACATCCATTGGTTGTTTGAGGAGGGGCTTTAGGACCCTTCAGACCACAAGTAAGAAAGAAACTGTTCACAAAGTTGGAACAAAATGTACAAGGGTCTTGAAGAAACTTTTGGGGGACTGGCCAACATTAATATTCACTCTGGTAGTAACAATAGTTCTTATCTATTCTATTTTGGGGCACAGTATCTTGTTAACTAATGATATTGTTACGTGCCACCCCCTAGTGGCACTTTTGTTAACTGGATTACGGTGGAGGGTACAAAGCACAACACCAGTTACTGCTTAAAGAAATAATTAACTTTATTGTGGCCAGAAAATTACACTAGTCAGCAAATACAAGCAATTAAGAGCCTTATTCCAGTTTCCACAAGTCTCTTCCTTGAGTGCTCTTGGCCCTTCCACTTGTCAACAGACCACAGAAGTTAATCCGTCCTAATGAGTACGGTGGCCTTGACAGAAACTACCTGCCCCTCTCTCTTATGTTCACCGACCACAATTACTTACGATCACTTGCTGCAGGCTATTTCGCAGTCCACAAGCTGGAGAAACAATGTCACAGGATTTCGTAACTCGCACAGCACTTCGTCACCACACTTTGTCGCACTCGCTCAAAAACACACACCCACAGAAAACTCGGTCTCCTCACTGTTGAAGCCGCTTATATAGCAGGCTGGTGACTCAATAAATTCTAGAATCGTCCAGGACACACGGCTTCTCGATATTTCCTTCGCTGGTGGTGTCACGAAGATTCTGGACCATCCCTTTCACTTCGCAGTCCGTTGCGTAACGCGCATGCAATACACTGAGGGAGAGCAGTCCAGCCCTGGGGCAGGTTTGACTCATGCGGCGAGCGATGAAACGAACTCACAGCCGTAACACCACCCCCTTCCTAAAAGGCTGATCGTCCCGATCAATCATTGGTCCGTCTGTGTCCCTCCGTAGGCTGCCAGGCGATCTCGATGCACGATCTTCATCTTCGCCCTCGGGCTCCGCTGGATCCTGTAGACGACATCGTTGATCCGTTTCACGACTCGGTACGGGCCCTCCCAGGACTTCTGCAGTTTGGGTGACAGGCCTTTCTTCCGTAATGGGTTGAAGAGCCAGACCAGGTCGTCCTCGTGGAATCCGCCGGCATCCGTCTGCTGGTCGTATCGGGTCTTCATTCTGTCGGTCTCGATCCGCAGTTTCCTCCTCGCGAACGCGTGCACGTCCTCCAGTTGGTCGACCAGTTCTTGACAATACTGGCTTACCGGGATCGGATCATCCCCAGGTCGGCCAAAGGCAAGATCGACAGGTAGACGGAGCTCCCTCCCAAACATGGCCCGGGCTGGTGTGCACCCGGTGGCTTCATGCACGGCGGCGCGGTAGGCCAGGAGAAATAGTGGAAGATGTTTGTCCCAATCCCTCTGGTGCTCGCTGACGTTTATTCGAAGATGGTTCTCGATGGTGCGATTGAATCGCTCTACCATCCCGTCGGACTGAGGGTGTAGTGGCGTTGTCCTTGTCTTCCGGATTCCCAGCAGCTGGCATAGGTTCTGGAACACCTGCGACTCGAAGTTCCTCCCTTGGTCGGAGTGCAGCTCCAGGGGTACTCCGTACCGGCTGACGAATTCCTTCACCAGGGTCTCTGCAATCGTCGCGGCTTCTTGGTTAGGGAGCGCATACGCCTCCGGCCATTTGGTAAAGTAGTCGCTGACGACTAATATGTAGCGGTTCCCTGCCTCGCTTAACGGGAATGGCCCAGCAACATCGATGGCCACTCTCTCCATGGGGCCGCCCACGTTGTAGGTCTTCAGTGGACCCCGTCGTCTTCGTCCTGGGCCCTTGCTGGCTGCGCAATCGTGGCACCTCGCGCAGTGGTTCTCCACGTCTGTTCGGCATCCGATCCAGTAGAACCGCTCTCTCAGCTTCTCCAGGGTCTTCTTTATCCCTAGGTGTCCACCAGATGATCCTTCATGAACTTCCTTCAGGACTTCCTCCGTCATAGCCTTTGGAACGACGACTTGTTCCCAAGATGTCTTCCCGTCGGTGCTCTCCCAGGAACGGCAGATGAGGCCATCCCTTACAATCAGCGAGTCCCACTGCGCCCAGTAGGACTTAAACTTTGGGCTGCAGTCACTCACAATGTTCCACCCGGGTCTGGGGACACAGGCCCTCTTCCATTCGGCTATCAGTCCCAGGTCATCATCTTCTGCTTGCGCCCGCGTGAAAGATTCGCGGCTCCAGCTCCCTTGTAGTTCCACGGTAGTCCTTCGGCACTGTATCCCGGTGTTCTCCTCCCTTCGGGCACAGAAGGTGCAGTCTTCGGGGCACGGTCTTCGTGACAGGGCGTCGGCGTTAGAATGCAGTTGGCCTTTCCTGTGCTGAATCTCAAAGTTGTACTGTTGAAGCCTCTCTAACCACCGCGCGAGTTGACCCTCGGGCTGCTTGAAGTTCAGGAGCCACCGCAGGGATGCATGGTCGGTCCTGATGAGAAATTCTTGCCCGTACAGGTACTTGTGGAAGTGTTCAATGGTCTTCACGATGGCGAGCAGCTCCTTCCTGGTGACGCAGTAGTTCCTTTCTGGCTTTGACAAGGCCTTGCTGAAGTAGGCCACTACTCTCTCCTCGCCGTCCACTACTTGCGACAGGATTCCCCCTATGCCAAAGTCACTGGCATCGGTATCGACGATGAACCTTGTTCCCGGTCTGGGGTAGGCCAGAATAGGCGCGGTGCACAGAGCTTGCTTGAGTTGTTCGAAGGCACTGTGGCATTCTGCTGTCCACGTGAAGAGTTGGTCCTTCTCAGTCAGTCGATGTAAAGGTTTGGCGATGTCTGCGAATCCTCTCACGAAGCGACGGTAATAAGTGCAGAGTCCCAGGAAGCTTCGTAGTTGGGACTTGTCCTTCGGGACTGGCCACTCCCTCACAGCTGCGGTCTTCTCTGGGTCGGTGCGCACCCCTTCCTCGGAGACGATATGACCAAGGTATTGGACCCGCTTCTGGAAGAGCTGACACTTCTTGGGGCTCAACTTCAGCTGGGCAGCCCGTAGCTTCAACAAGATCTCCTTCAGGTTGCTGTAGTGCTCCTCGAAGCTCCTCCCCAGAACGATGACGTCGTCTAGGTAGACCAGGCAGGTCTTCCAGTGTAGTCTCCTCAGAATGGACTCCATTAGCCTTTCGAAGGTCGCGGGGGCGTTGCACAGACCGAATGACATGACGGTGAACTGCCAGAGCCCGCTGCCTACAGAGAACGCCGTTTTCTCGCGGTCCCTAGGGTGGACCTCCACCTGCCAGTAGCCACTCTTCAAATCCAAGGTGGAGAACCATCTTGATCCTGATATGGTGTCCAGCGTGTCGTCGATCCGGGGTAGAGGGTAGCTGTCCTTCTTCGTGACGTCGTTCACCCGCCTGTAGTCCACGCAGAACCTGGTGGAACCGTCCTTCTTCTTCACAAGCACGACCGGAGAACTCCAAGGACTATGTGATGGCTCGATCACCCCTTGCTCCTTCATCTCTTCTACCATCCGGTCGACTTCGGCTTGCTTGGCGAGCGGGACACGTCGGAATGGGGCCCTAATCGGTGCGCTGTCCCCAACGTCGCTTCTGTGCTGGACCAAGCTTGTCCTGCCGAAGTCTTTGCTCCCCACGGAGAAGACATCCTGGAATTCGCGTAGCAGGTCCTGAAGTTGGCGTGATTGTTCCTCGTCTAAATGGTCCTGGGATCCTTGGTACAGCTTCTGTAGTTCTCCTGGCAGTGTGCGTCTTCTTCGGTTGTCCGTCTGCAGGTTTCCGTCCGTCGTGTCGGTGATGCGGGCAATCCAGGTAACGGGCTCGCAGACTCCTAGGTTGGTGTCCCGGTGAACCGTAATGTCGTAGTCGTTCAGGTTGGACAGGCGGACGTACGGCCGAGACGTCGTTTTGATGAGGGTCTTGGCAACTAGCAAGCCTTTTGTCTGGATGTCCTCATATTTTGGCTCGATGACAGCCGCCACTCCCTCAGCAGTTCCGTCGACAATTACGGCGGCGCTGACTTCCGTCCTGGCGGGAACGATGACGTCCTCTCTCAGCCTTACTCGTCGTGCGGCGACGGCCTCGTGTGCTGGTTGCAAAGCAAGTTCCTCACTTCCGAAGTGCAGAGTGTTGGTACTCAGATCCAAGATGATGTTGTTCTGGTCCAGGAAGTCCAGTCCGATGATCACTTCATTTGATACGTCAGCCACAAGTACTGGATGCTTTATCGCCCGTCGACCAATGACGAACTCCAGTGATGCTTCGCCATGTACCGGTGCGGTCTCTCCGGTTGCGGTTATTAGCTGGAGGTTCCTTTGTGTGGGTTGCACTCTCCACTTCGGGATCACGGTGGGATTGACGATGGTCCTCGATGCTCCCGTGTCGATTAGCATGGGCCAGCTCACTCCGTTGATAACTCCGTCGACCATCAGGCTGCTATTGTCCCCCGTAACTTCGTCACACGGACTTGGACTGCCGGGGCTTGACGACTGTCACAAGCCAACCTTTGCCCCCCAAGGTTGGCTGATACTTGCTTTCCTGGGCCGCGCGGTTTCCCTACGACTGACTGTCCCGACGGAAACCCTTGGCGGCGGCGATCACCGCAGTCCTTGCTCAGGTGGCCTCTCTTACGGCAGGTCCAGCAGGTCGGTAGTCCTCTTCCGGGCCGCCTCTCCGGATGTCCTTCGGCTACGTTTTTATTGGTGGTACTGCGATTCTTGAAGAAACGGCTTAGCGCTTCCATCAATTCGTCGGCCAGGGGCTTGGTCTCGTTGGTTTTTACTGGTTCGTCCACGTCCACTTGACGCACCCGCGCGTGCATTCTGGATGCCTGTTTTGCCGTCTCGAACTCAAGTGCGTGGCTCAGCGCATCTGCCAGGGTCTTATTGCGCGCGAGACGCAGCGCCTGTTGAGTGTCCGAGTCCCGCAACCCGTCGGTGAAAGTCTGCGTCGCTATCTGCTCCAGAAAGTCGGCCGGCGCTGTTGGGTAGGCGAGCCTTACGAGACGTGCGATGTCCATCTCGAACTCCTGCAGGGTTTCCGCGTTCTTCTGTACCCGGGTCCGGAGCTGCATCTGATAGGCCTGCTGAAGATGGCTATCTCCATATCGGGACTCCATATGGGCGATCAGGGAAGCGTAGTCCTGGGATCCAGTCGGGATGGCCTGAAGGACGTTAAGGGCGTCACCTCTCAGCGCTACAATTAGAGCTGTAGCCTTTTCTGTGTTGTTCCAGTTATTTATGGAACAGGCCGCCTCGAACTGACGTAAGTAGGTGCTCCACGGGACCTTTCCGTCGAAGGTTGGGGGCGTCACTCTGCTATGTCCCGTTCCTGATATTCCCGGTGTAACGGTGGGCGGGCGTTGGCGCAGCTCGGCAACTTCCTCTCGTAGAGCGTTGAATTCCTCTTTCACCCCCGTCAGTGGGCGTTGGCGCAGCTCGGCAACTTCCTTTTGTAAGGCGTTGAATTTCTCCTCCACCCCCATCAGCGGGCGTTGGCACAGCTCGGCAACTTCCACTTGTAAGGCGTTGAATTTCTCCTCCACCCCCATCAGCGGGCGTTGGCGCAGCTCGGCAACTTCCACTTGTAAGGCGTCGAACTTCTTTTCCACTGCCGTGACTTCCTCACGCAGACCCAGTTCTAATTTCTTCAGGTCCTCCGCTAGCTTATTTTGACCGTCTTCCATCTTCTTCTGGCCGTCTTCTAGTTTGGCAGTTAGGTCCTCGGCTAACTTCTTCTGGCCGTCTTCTAGTTTGGCAGTTAGGTCCTCGGCTAACTTCTTCTGGCCGTCCTCCATCTTCTTCTGGCCGTCCTCTAGCTTCTTCTGGCCGTCTTCTAATTTGGCAGTTAGCTCCTTGGTTAAATTCTTCTGGCCGTCCTCCATCTTGGTTTCCATGCCATTTAACTTTTCTAGCAATGCTGCCAATTTCTCCTCCATTTTAGTTGTTTGTCTTGTAAAGGGCATGCACTCACAGGAAAAATAGAGAAAATGACCTGCTCGGGGTTTGAAACCAGGACCGTCAGGTGTTGTGCTTGAGTTCGTAATCCGGCTTCTGACACCAGTTGTTACGTGCCACCCCCTAGTGGCACTTTTGTTAACTGGATTACGGTGGAGGGTACAAAGCACAACACCAGTTACTGCTTAAAGAAATAATTAACTTTATTGTGGCCAGAAAATTACACTAGTCAGCAAATACAAGCAATTAAGAGCCTTATTCCAGTTTCCACAAGTCTCTTCCTTGAGTGCTCTTGGCCCTTCCACTTGTCAACAGACCACAGAAGTTAATCCGTCCTAATGAGTACGGTGGCCTTGACAGAAACTACCTGCCCCTCTCTCTTATGTTCACCGACCACAATTACTTACGATCACTTGCTGCAGGCTATTTCGCAGTCCACAAGCTGGAGAAACAATGTCACAGGATTTCGTAACTCGCACAGCACTTCGTCACCACACTTTGTCGCACTCGCTCAAAAACACACACCCACAGAAAACTCGGTCTCCTCACTGTTGAAGCCGCTTATATAGCAGGCTGGTGACTCAATAAATTCTAGAATCGTCCAGGACACACGGCTTCTCGATATTTCCTTCGCTGGTGGTGTCACGAAGATTCTGGACCATCCCTTTCACTTCGCAGTCCGTTGCGTAACGCGCATGCAATACACTGAGGGAGAGCAGTCCAGCCCTGGGGCAGGTTTGACTCATGCGGCGAGCGATGAAACGAACTCACAGCCGTAACAATATTCTTAAAGAAAATCTTATGATCGCAAGATTAACGGTCACATAAAACTACAAGCTTCCTTCCTTTTTTAGTTTTAAACAATTTCTGCCCAGACAATCTTTCCAGCACAGAGTACGATTTTCGAGATTTTCACAAGTTTGATCGGCGAGAAATACATCATTGTCTATGGGTGAGGTGTTTGAATGTCAGCTGTTACTGTATCCATGCTCAAAATGAACAGAAGGGGAAAACGTGCAGAACCTTGATGAATTCCAACACTGATGGGGAAAGTAGGTGAAACTCCAGCTGGACAGCATACCATAGTTGTGACGATGTGGTAGAGAGATGAATGCATCGGACATAGCTTCTGGGATCCGATGAATCCGAAAAGATCTCCATATGAGATTATGTGGTACTCTGTCAAATGCCTGTTTGAGATCCAATGCCAGATGTTCAGGTTGTTTTTTTTCTCTGTTTTCTTTTCTGTGAGTAGGCATGCCACCTGGAATGCATATGTTGTACCAACACTTTAAAAAAAGCCACATTGGTTTGGAGAGATTTGGATCATCATCAGGCTGTCAAGAATAGTCCTACACTCAAAGATTTCCATTGTGTGGCAGAGCAGGCAAATTGGACACTAGGCCTAATCGAATCACTCACCAACATCTCCTTTACACTTCCAAATTAGTATGATCGTACTGGTTTGCCTGATTGTAGGTAAGCATCCATCATCAACGATATAGTTGAAAAGTGCTGTAAGAATGTTGGTGCCTCGTGTCTAAGTAACTTCAGGATTTCAGATTGTAGGCTATGTCATGTGGGCCGGTCGGTTTGCTGTTTTTCACTTTACTTGCACTCTTTGAAATCTCTTCTACTGTAATTTGAGGGACATATCCTGCAATTGGAACCCAGGCAAGGAAAGCATTTCTACAGAAAAGGAATCTGTTGACATCAATATAGATTTAGGTATTAGGAAGTCATTTTTAAATGTCTTTGTCTGGAGCATGGCGCTCTATGGAAGTGAAACTTGGACTGTTGGAGCAGCAGAAAAGAGGAGAATTGAAGTGTTTGAAATGTGGTGTTACAGGAGAATGATGAAGATCAGATGGGTAGATAGGGTTACAAATGAAGAGGTATTAAGATGAGTGGGGGAGGAGAGATGCTTCTGGTGACTGTTAATGAAGAGAAGAGATAGGTCTGTAGGACACATACTAAGACACTTAGGAAGAGGAGACTTAGTTATGGAAGGAAGGGTCGAGGATAAGAACTGTAGGGGCAGACCTAAATAAGAATATGTTAAACAGATTGCCTCGGATGTAGGGTGTGCTAGCTATGTAGAGATGAAACGATTAGCTCAGGACAGGGAAGCACGGAGGCTGCATCAAACCAGTCAAAAGACTGAAGACTCAAACACACAGACGAATTAAATCTGATTCGTATGATGGGAAGCAGTTGAATTATTTCTCTTAAGAATTCTGTGCGTGGGAGAGAAATTGAAGAAACGCTCTGTGAAAAACTTAGTAAGTATTCATTGCATAAAAATCATAGTTCTTGTAGGTTTTGATGATGAAGAAGATTCATAATGGCTTCGATTTTCTCGAGATACTCAACAAAGTTATTTTTACTTAAACAAATCCGAGATTCAATACTTATATCTTGGAAATGGACACATTTTTTCGGTTGAGCTGTAAATCTTAATTCTTGTTGACTGCCAAGGGTCATTAACTTAGTACGTTTGTGTGACATTCTTTTAGTGTCGCTCCATAGACCGTCAATAGTAATATTTTTGTAATGCGTTTGGATTCTGCAAGAACTCTGTTGAGAGCCCGGTGGAATTCGGTTGGAGCTTTTTTTTTTCTATTTCGAAGCTACACCCTTTTACCTGGTAAGTATCCCTGTGTGCCTGAAGTGTTTAAAATTTACGTGAAGAGAAGCTTGTAGTTTTACGTGACCGTTAATCTCGCATTCATGATCCACTTCATTTTACGTGTAGTCAGAACCACAGAACGTGACACTATAGTGGGCTACACCTTGAGAAATCCACAGGCACTAACCGAATATTGAACCTAAACTGGGTGAGGCAAGCAGCTTGATCACTGTGCCATCACGTCCTATATTTTACGTATCTGTTATTCTGTTCATCAATTTGAACATGTAAATAAGTCTTGTAGAGGTCCAAATTGCATGTCTCTCTCAATTCATTTAAAGCCTTGTCTATACTGGGAATAGACCTATGCTAATGCATCTGAAGATTCATGGTCGTCGTAAGTTAGATATAAACGTTACGTTGCCATCGGGTTTAGGAATAACTACTATAGGCATTCCCCAGTCGATATGATGTAACCTGATGACGATTTTATCACAATCAAGATAGCCAAGTCCTTTGTTCTCATGTTCTCGAAGAATAAACGGAACTTCTGTTGCCTTAATAAATACCGGCACCATAGGCTACAAGTCACGCGTTCGCTTTCAAATCTGTATTCAAACTCCTAATCAGTGTCATTCATAAAAGTTAAGTGAATTCATTGGCCACTACAAATTCGTAATTTTAACAAATGTCAAGTTTGTTTGCACGAGCAACTGTTCACAATTGGTGTAATCTCTCAGGCCTCGAAATAATTTTTTGTGAATTGAGAAATATCTGTCACAGCCTTTTTGCATTAACAAAGGAATCACAATTTGATACATAATTATTTAATGTAGCTACATAGAGATAAATAATTTGAGATTCATTGAGTGCACATAAGAAAACTGTGACGTTCAACCGTATGTGCATTTTAGGATTTAAATGGTCGGTAGGTAGAGTCGTCAGTTTGTCGATGTAAAGTTTTGTAAGTCATTTTGGACTAGCCAGTGACGTCAACAAAGATCAAGTTTGATTACTGTTGTGGTATAATGTCTTAACTTGCGTTCTTCGATATTGATTTTTAGCCTACTTTCGATTTTTGCAAAAAATGAAAGTAGACTTATGGGATGTACACAGGGCCAAAAATTGTGTGTCTGTCTGTGTGTGTGTGAGTGTGTGTGTGTACTTTGAATGACTGCCTCCCCCCCCCCCTATCAATTCGAACACGGTGAAACCGAATTGAAGAAAATTTGGTACAGAGGTAGAACTGGCAAAGGGCACCTCAGTATCGCCGCCATCTTGACGGAAACGTAATGGCGGCTACACAATTGTCCAAAGCTTAAATCAAACTACGACTAACCTAATCATCCGATTTCTACCAAATTTTGCAACAACATTTATTCATATGGCGAGCGTCTTTTCACTAAACTACAAGGTCATTGGCCCAATAGTTTGCAGATGGCGGCCATGTATGTTTGCACATCGATTCCCCCTATCAATTCAAACACGGTGAAACCTTCAACGAAATTTGCTACAGAGGTAGCACTAGCAAAGGGCAATCCAATGTCATGTTTTATATCGCCGCCATCTTGACGAAAACGTAATGGCGGCCACCCAAATATTAAAAGCTTGAAGCAAATTACGACCAACCTACTCATCTGATCTCTACCAAATTTTTCAACATTATACCTTTACGTATGAAGAATATTTTGAACAAACTACAAGGTCATCAGCCCAATACTTCGCTGATGGCGGCCATGTATGTGTGCAAATCGATTCCCCCTACCTATTCAAACACGGTGAAATCGAATTGAACAAAATTTGGTACAGAGGTAGCACTAGCAAAGGGCACTCCAGTGTCATGTTTTATATCGCCGCTATCTTGACGAAAACGTAATAGCGGCCACCCAAATGTTAAAAGCTGGAATCAAATTACGACATAAACTAATCATCTGATCTGTAACCAAATTTTGCAACATTATACCCTTATGTATAAAGAACCTTTTGACCAAACTACGAGGTCATCCGCACAATAATTTGCAGATGGCGGTCATGTGTTTGCAAATAGATTCCCCCTATCTTTTCAAACACGGTGAAACCGAATTGAACGAAATTTGGTACAGAGGTAGCAATAGTAAAGGGCACCTCAGTGTCATGTTTCATATCGCCGCCATATTGACGAAAACTTAATGGTGGCCACCCAAATGTAAAAAGCATAAATCAAATTACGACCAACCTAATCATCTGATCTCTACCAAATTTTGCAACTACTTACCTTTATGTGAGAAGCGTTCTTTGACCAAGCTACAAGGTCATCTACCCAATAGTTTACAGATAGCGGCCTTGTATGTGTGCAAATCGATTCCCCATATCAATTCAAACACTGTGAAACCGAATTGACTGAACTATTTTTACAGAGGTAGCACTAGCAAAGGGCACCTCATATTCATGTTTAATATCCGTATAGCACGTTGTATTTCAACAAGCTACTACAACCAACATTCAATTATACTCCTTGAAAAGGACAAAGAGTTATAACAATACCCATGCATTTAGGAGAAAGTAGGCTATATGTTCTTTACTGAATATCTTGTTTGTTACGTTATATCTGTTCCAGGTGAAAGATACTATAGGGCTTCTGTAATTTTGAAATTCTCTCTTTGCTTGCTACACGATTCAATGGCTGAATTACTTCTCCTAAGTTCTGCCGAATTTAGTCTTTCGAGGTTTCCCATCTAAATAACGAGCGGATCCTTACAAGTATTGAGTTTTATCAAACTGTATTTGGAGGCTGGTCTTAGCTTCAATTTCGTGAAGTCTTTCAAGGGCCTGAACTACTTCTTGTCTACTGTTATAAAGAATAGCTAGATCATCTGCAAAGGCCAAAAACTGCAGATGGATTTTGTGTTTGAGTAGTCGACAAATTGTTATTCCATTTGTTTCATTTTCCCATCTCCCGTTAATTTTTTCAAGGACAAAATTGTCGAAGACCTTTGTCAATAGGAAAAGAGTCAGAAAGTCCATTTTGAAATTTTCCTTTTGAAGTTGCGGCTGTCAGTGTATGTCGAATTAAGTCTCTTGTTTTCCTGTCAACTTTGAATTCTTCTAGAATATTGAACAATGTGTGTCGGTCTACTGAGTCATTAGCTTTATTATTATTATTATTATTATTACTGTTATTATTATTATTATTACTGTTATTATTATTATTATTATTATTATTATTATTCGTTATGCCCATTCAAAGAGTGCGTTTGAACTTGTTGGTTAGCTAGATGGTTTTCTTTCGCCTTCTTATCCTCCCAAAATCTCTTCATGAATGCAACGTGTTGTATCTTGCATTCAGTAGACCATTTCCTACCAGTATTCTTATTAGGTTTCTTCTTGAATTTGTGCTTGCTCCACAGTTTTTTTATGATGTCGTTTGTGATATTCATTTCTTGCAGGTCCACCTTAGTTTCTTCTAGCCATTTTATTTTGACCTTCTTTGAGTTGAATACTTTATTATTATTATCATCATTTTATTATTATTATTATTATTATTCTATCGATTTTGGCCTACTGTGGACAGCGGTTAACGACCGGTCGACTTGTCAACCTCTATTTCTCCACCCAGAATTTCTTCCTACGGTCGCTAAGTCTTCTCCTTCTGTCTTCAGTCCAGATGACCTTGGATTTTGAGCCATGTTTTTCCTGAAACACTTTGAATAGGTATCAACCTTCCCTCGAAACCCTGATCTGTTTAGTATATCCTCTGGATTAATTCCAACTTCTTGCAGATCCTCTCCTGTTTCTTCTACTCATTTTTGTGGTGGCCTTCAACTTGGCACCCTAAATGAATATCATACAGGCTAATTATTATTATTATTATTATTATTATTATTATTATTATTATTATTATTGTAATCACCGTCATCATCGAGCAATAAGATTTTAATTTTTTCAGCATTTCAAATAATTTACTAGGTCCGCCTATGAGAAGACCACGGGCTTGATTTCGAAAACTCCCCCAGGGGCTCACATCTTGTGGGAAGTGGGTTGGCGACCACGGGGCCCCAGCTGAGTCCGGCATTGCTTCCACTTACTTGTGCCGGGCTCCTCTCTGTCTTCTTTCCTGTCGACCTCACTTGGTCAACTCTTGTTCTCTTCCGACCCCGACGGTATTAGGGTATCCGAGGCCTAGGGAGTCTCTTCCTTTCCCGCCTTAATTGGCCCTTGTCTCATCTTTTATGATTCCCTCCTTCTGCGAGGGGTCAGCCTTTTTTTTATTTTATTTTTATTTTTTAAATTTTTATTAGGGGGCGTGGTGGCTCAGCGGTCTAGCTGTATGCCTCTCACCAAGGTGGTCCGGGTTCGATTCCCGGTCAATGCATGTGAGATTTTCGAAGTGAAATGCCATGTCCTGTGGTTCGGATTCCACGTAACAAGGAGGTCCCGTGGCTCATAATCACAAGATTCACGGTCACGTAAAACTACAATCTTCCTTCCTTCTTCCTTCCCTTCTTTTTCTTTTCATGTTCTCTCCTGCCTTCTGCTCAAGGCCCTCAAGGAGGTAGGGTGTATGTAGCCCCACCACTTTTGGTGCACCCTAGATAATGCTACACCCTCAGGGGCTCACGGCTGGTGAGTTCGGGAGTTGGCGACCCCGAGGGATTCCTGAGCTGGGACCGTTTTCCCCTTTTGTCCCTTACCTTCGGGCCGGACCCTCTCCTCTTTAACTTTCCTATCTGCCTTTCATGGCTCTCCTTCCTTCCAAGTCCCTCAATCCGCGTTCTTCGAGGGTTGAGGGCATTTCTTTTCCTCCTGTCCTTTATTTGCCTTATTCTCCTTTATTTTTCCATTTCTTCTTCTAGTATGTAGGTTGGTAGTTAGTTTTAGTTTTAAGTTTGCATTTCGTATTCACGATCACCCAAACCATCAGGGGCCGATAGCCTAGATGTTAGGCCCCTTAAAACAACAATTATCATCATCATCATCATTGATTTCGAAAAGAATTGGACATTTCCAGCTTAATATATTATTTGGTAGTGAGCTGTAATATATCAAAACATCTGATTTCATGTCTGAGTAATTATTTTAGAATGTTGTTAGACTATCGACTGCTACAATCGATGTATTTACACCCACCCTCTCCATCTAGCCGATACAATACTTGTTTGTAATGTTCTGTAAGCTGAAGCGTCAAAATCCCTGACTGCACATAAATAAAGCAATATTCATTTATATTATGGGTATCCACCCCCTCCCCTACCTTCCACGTGCGTGTGTACATCATATGACAGTGACGTCATAAAATTCGACACAAACCACAAAATGATGACATGCAAACTATCGCGAAACTAATGTCCGCCAGGTGATTCCAAATCAACTCGAGAGGGCCGTTAAATAATGTGGTTAAACCAGTTATTCCCTGTTGGAAAGTGATATGTTCGAGCGAGCTCCATGTTGTAGCGAGGGGTAGGGGGGTGGCAAAACATGTCACAACACTGCAGCTACGCTCGACTTCATTATGTCTAGTATTTATTTCACACGTTTTCAATTTGTCTGTTCGCCCGCAACAGGAGCCTAGCAATTGGATGGACCTCGCTTCATGTACACAGGTACATGATTGGGAACATCAACACTAATTATTAGCGGGGAAATCATTCAAGATTACCCTGTTCTCTTTCTATTTCATTATTATTATTATTATTATTATTATTATTATTATTACTATCATCATTTATAGAGATAATTTAAATTTCAATTTATTTATTAAATACCGGTACTATTGATAGTACATTTTGTGATATGTCTCACGAATCTGACGGCAGATCCAGTACAGATTATCTGTGAGACATATTAATTATTATTTACAACGTATTATCTAGATTGTATTTCAATACAATTTAAATTTTTTTAAATTAATTTGTTTATTATTAATAATATATATACTGTACATTTAATTAAATATAATTTATTTAACATATTGGAGGTGATAAGGTGAAAAATATTAATGTAAATAATTAAAAAACTCAAATAGTTACACTATGTCAATAAGTGATGGTACAAATGCTGTTATATCACCGTAGTAATTATGATAAAATGTTTTTGCTATAAATTAATTTTTATTACGGTAATAATTTTTTTTAATTTTTTAAATTTATTTTATTTTTAGGGGAAGAAATGCTTTTACGCACATAGTGTCGGGCTCCTGAGTGGCAGACTACCGACTAAAACTCCCCTGTTACTTCTGGAACCTAGCCTGGAACCGTTTAACACAATTAAGGCTAGGTCCATATGCTAGGACACTTGTCCTCAACTATCTTTTTCTTTATACTGTTCACTGATTAACAATAGATCACTTTGTTTCTCTGTAACTAGATGATACAGCAGATCATTGGCTGTTTTACTTGTATGTACATAGATTGGCCTGAATTCTCCAATAATTTGAACCTCAAAGCCTTTTCTTTGTCTAAAGCTTTTCTGAAGACCTTACACTGGTCAGATCCCACAGCATGTGCTAAATACCCTTTGCCAAAACCTCGTTCTTCACAAAGAACACATTTGTTTGAGGTCGTACATCCTTTAGCTTTGTGATCAGTCCCTCCGCAATTGTAGAGAAGTTTACTTCCATCAGTGCCTTTGCACTTGCTAGCGACATGTCCATACTCCAGACATCGGTAACACCGAGATAATATGATCCTCCGTCTAATCCTGCAATTGACCCATCTTATGGTGGTATGGCCTTGATTCAAGAGTAACTTACATCTGCATCACTAGTTGTTAATGTGACAACATCCATCTTCACTTCCCTCGTATTCGTCCTGGTCACCAGCACCTTAGTATCTGGAGAGAGCTCTGGAATAGTTCTCTGGATAGCTTCCATGACCTCTTCCGAAGTAGTTGGAGCATCAAGGTCTCTGATTTCAACAGTTGCCTTCGCTTCAAGCCTACGGACTGTAGCATTAGACCCCAGAACAGGGCCGGATTTAAGAGTATGCCGCCTATAGGCTAAAGTCCATTTGCCGCCCCCTCTGTAGTTCATGTTTGCTTAATACATTTGTTTTATACAACAAAAGGATAGATTTCATTGACGTTTTCATATTTTTTTAAACATAAAGTTCATTTAGTTTAGATAATACTGCGATTATAATGGCTTACATAATAAATGTTATAGGCCTACTGAAATTAGTTATCTACTTGTCTTTTTTTACTTACTTTTTTAATATTCATTAAAAAAATGAAATGGGTTTCGAACTTAATTAATTAATTTGTTCTAATACTAATGACTTTCTTTTGCGTAATTGAAGAACTGTGTTCAATTTGAATCAAGTTGTCCTACACGGTGAAATGAAATTACACAAAATGTAGTTAATTGCTGGTTTATTTGTTGAAAAATATACAAACCTCTCTAAAACAACTCACCCCACGTAATCTTGATGTTCAAATTTACATACCTTTTGTTGTGTGTAAACATTCTCTCTGGTAGCTCATAAGGGAATTCCACATTTACTTAATTACGACGTTTATTATCTTAAAACTAACTGGAACATAACAGGACAATATACAATAATATAAGACAAGGAGCTCATGAAGTCAAAGATATGGCATTACACGGAATGCGGAAGATACCCGACCGTGCTACGGGCGCTGCCGTACGTGGGCACTGGATGAACTACCGTTAATATAGGGAGCAGCACCGTACATGCCGCCCACCTAATTTGTCAAACAAATTACAAAATTGGTAGCAATTCATAGACACACTTCTCCATCGCAAGTCTCTAGCAACTAACAACAGAAACTGTACACATACGAATATAAGAAACAAAAAGGAACACAGTACAGAGGTAGTCCTTTAAATGAGCTCGTCAGGGAAAAGACTGATCCTTGTCACTGGCCTTTTATATGACCCTTTGCTTGTCCGCACAGTTATTACACGCACCAAACCATCAATCCCAGGATGAAGCTCTTCAATTATTCCGGTTGGCCATGTGAGGGGGGAAGTATTGTCTTCTTTCAGAAGTACCAGCCTTCCTGCTTTGAGGTTGGGTTGATTCTGAAGCCCCTTGGAACGCTGCTGGAGCTGGCCCAAGTAATCAGTTGACCAGCGTTTCCAGATGAGTCGTCGGCACCGCTGGACCAATTGCCATCTTGACAGCCGTGCTGATGGCGCTAAGTGACAATCAGGTTCAGGGAAAGAGACTAAAGGCTCGCCAGTCAAGAAATGACCAGGGGTGAGGAAAGCGTATTCATCAGGACTGTTGGGTATTGCGACGATTGGTCACGAATTTAAACATGCTTCAATTTGTGTGAGCAGTGTAGTTATTTCTTCAAAGGTTAGCACAGTTTTACCGGCAACCTTCTTCAGTTGGGTCTTCACTGATTTTATACCTGCTTCCCATAGTCCGCCAAAGTGAGGGGAGTGAGGAAGTATGTGATGCCAACGAATTCCTTCTTCAACTGTGAAGTTCAATACGTTCGTTTGATGATCTTCTGTCCGGATGAAGCGTGACAATTCATCTAATTTCCTTCTTGCTCCGGTAAAGCACGTGCCATTGTCACTGTACATGTGACTGCAACGGCCACGTCTTGAAATGAATCTTCTTAAGGCGGCAATAAACGCCTCCGTGGATAGATCACTGACGGCCTCAATGTGTACTGCCTTGATCGCCATGCACACAAAAAATGTTATGTAGCATTTCTTCTGAGTTTTACTTCGAGGATTTCCATATTTCACATGCAGCGGACCTCCATAGTCCACACCACAATGAGAGAATGGCTTACTAGGGGTCACTCTAGGCTTAGGCAATTGTCCCATGAGTTGACTGGTGTCATTGGTCTTCGCTCGGAAGCATGTTACACAACTGCGGATCACCTGCCTGATAGCAGATCGGCCATTGGTTATCCACCACCGTTGTCGCAACGAAGCTACGATAAGTTGGCTTCCTGCGTGCAGAAGTCGTATGTGTTCATTCCAAATCAGCAATTTCGTGACATGATGCTTAGGTGGCAGTATCAAAGGATGGTTTTGTTCAAATGATGCTTCAGCATTCTCTAGCCTGCCGCCCACCCTCAATAGATTGTCATTATCTAGGAAAGGGTGCAGAGTGAGAAGTTTGCTCTGAAGTGACACTGCGTACTTTTTATGTAAATTATGAATCTCCTGACTGTACGAACACTGCTGAACGATGCGAATGATTGCTGTCAGACTATCGCGATGTTCGGCAGTAGTCAAAGGTCCATGCCGTCTTGCTGCTGCATCCGGCTTTAGATTGTGAAAAAGCTGATAATGTAAGCAACTACTCTGTGTAGTTTAGTCCAGCTGGAAAAACGGATGAAAATGTTATCTGCATTGTGATTACTCGCCACGAAACACATTCTTACTCCTCGTTGTTCAGGAATTTCGGTTGGTCGAACAGTGGTAAGTTCAGGCCAGGTTGAAGGATCCGTAATCAGCCAAACGGGCCCCGCCCACCATGCTCGATTGCTTCGAAGTCGATGTGGCTCAGTTCCCCTGGAGATAATATCTGCTGGATTGACCTGTGATGAGACATGGTTCCAATCTTGCTGAGACGTCAGTTTGTGAATTTACGACACCCTGTTGGCCACATATGTTTTCCAAGCTGAAGAATTGCCTGCAATCCAGGCTAGAACAACAGTGGAGTCTGTCCAATAATATCGTCGACATGAATGTAACTTAAGGGCCTCAATCACCATTTCCATTAGTCTGCTCAGAAGTAGTGCGCCATTCAACTCCAGTCTTGGAAGCGACACTTTCTTCAAAGGGGCTACTCTAGATGTTGAAGAAAGTAAATGAACGGAGATTGTTCCATTGGAGTTGATGCAACTTAGATAAACGCATGCACCGTAGGCTCTTTCTGACGCATCCGAAAACCCGTGAAGTTCAACATTGGCATTCATGCCGTCTGCTGTTACCCTCCGTGGTACATGAATTTCAGTTAGCTTAGGGAGCTGCTGATGTATCTGTTTCCATTGTGTCTCAAGTTCAGAGGGCAATTTGCCATCCCAATCCAGGTGTTGTTGCCAAGGAACTTGTATAAACAACTTGCATTGAACAATTACAGGCCCTATGAGTCCCAATGGATCATAAATGGACGCTACATTGGCAAACACTGATCTCTTTGTCCAAGTCACATTATTGCAGTTGAGGGCCCCCACTGAGAGTTGAAGTGAGTCACGACTCGAATGCCACAATAAACCAAGAGGTTTATCGGCGCTACATTCAAAGGGAAGACTGCATGACACCTGGCTCTCGCGAAGTGTTGATGGGATGGCTTCCAAAATATCAGGATTGTTGGATCGCCATTTACGGATGGGAAATCCTCCGGTTTTCAGGAGCGATGTGAGGTCTTTGTATAATTGGATGGCTTCTTCAATGGTATCTGACCCTGTCAAAAGATCAACGTAGAAGTCTCTTTTGGTAACTTTGGCTGCTGTATATGTCTTGACCATCGAGTGCCACCTGCAGTAAACAACGGGTAGCTAGATAAGGAGTCGCTGAAGTACCATAGGTTACTGTAGTCAATCGGTACATATCCAGTTGTTGATTATGAGAACTGAGCCATAAGATTCTCTGGAAGTCTCGATCTGCTTCATGAATCTGGATCTGTTTTTACATCTTCTCGATATCTGCTGTTAGCGCATACTTGTGTGTACGGAAGCGAAGAACGATCGAGAACAGATCCTGCTGAACAGTTGGCCCATTCAACATCACGTCATTCAGGGAGAACGACGAAGTAGTTTTAGCCGACGCATTGTAGACAACTCTGACCTTGGTAGTGCTGCTCGTAGCCTTGATTACCGCGTGATGAGGCATGTAATAAGCAGGTTTCTGCTGGTCACTAGGATCGACAAGTTCCATGTGTCCTAGTTGTAAATAATCGTTCATGAATTTGATATACTCGTTCTTCAGATCAGGTTGTCGATGCAATTTCCTCTCTAGAAAGTCAAAGCTCTTCCTGGCATTGTCAAAAGTGTCACCAAGTTCTCCTACTCCTTGCCGAAGTGGTAGTCTCACTATGAACCTGCCCGACTCATCGCGCGTGAAGGATTTCTGAAAATGTTCCTCGCATTGACTTTCTTCCTTGGTATGGCTACGAGTCGTAAGCTCTTCCTGTTCCCAAAAGCATTCCACCTGTGTGTGCAAGGTTTCAGCCGTGGAAAACAATGATGATGTTCCATTCTTACGTTGTTGAACTGAGTGAGAGGGGATTCATCCAGATAGCACCCAACCAAGTTGTGTATTTTGAAGAGTAGGGTAACCATCCCTAGATTGTTGTTCAGGTCTTAAGAGTTCAAAGAATATAGTAGCACCTAACAGTAGATCTATCTCTTTGGGCTCGTAGAAATTCGGGGCAGCTAATGGAATGTTGACGGGCAGTTGCCAGTCCTCGTAATCTATTCTAGATGAAGGCAGTGGACCAGTAATCTGACGCAGGACAGAACATACTATATGCCGACTATAAGTACTAACTCTCGACTCTATCTGAAGTTGACAGAAGTAAGAGGATTGAGTCGCTTGCGTGTTGCTGATACCATTTATAAGTATCGAATGACGATTCAGTTTGATACCCAAATGGTCTACTAAGTCTCGAGACACGGAGTTCATCTGTGATGCACTGTCTAATAGTGCTCGACATTGATGCATTTGACCTTTGCTATCCCTAATGTTAACATTGGCAGTTGATAACAATACTTCATTGTGAGGACATGCTCTTCTTACAGAACAATATGCTTGCTGCTGGGATGAATTTAGTACCGGGGTAGCAGTACTGTTCATATTCTGGTGTATATGTAACAATGTGTGGTGACGTTTATTACATGTTCTACAGTTGCCTGAGTTGCAATTATTGGCTACATGGTCACTTCTCAAGCAATTGAAACAAAGATTGTGTTCCCTCACAACACCTACCCGGCTATTTACGTCCATGTACTTAAATTTGGGGCATTTATGCAGCCTGTGAGATGTCTTACATAGCACACAATAAGGTGACGTGGTGACGAAAGTTCGGTGTGGTCCCCTTGAACTTGTACCATGCTTGGCCTCATCTTGGGTTACAGCAGCTGACTTGTTGGACGTGACTATTTCTAAAGTTTGGCAATTGCTTTCCAAGAATTGAATTAAGTCCTTCAAGTTGGCATGCGTTTTATTTGACGTACCGTTCTCCATTGCTTCCTGAGATTGAGACTGATTCTCTCCAAAACTAAGTGCGAAAGCATGAGGTCATGTAAGGGCGTTTCAATTTTTGAAGCTTCTATGACATTTAAGTTGCTGCTAAGTTGATTTATTAGCAGACGCAGCTCTTAGGAGATTCGTGCTTTTCATTAGGGAGTGACAACAATTCCTTGATGTGCAGGTCTGATATAAGTCTGGGATTGTGATACCGACTGCAAATCAATTCCCAGGCGACCTTGAAGTTATCATGTGAAATTGATAAATTCTCAATGAGGTGGTGTGGTTCCCCTGACAAGCATGATAGAAGATAATAGTATCTTTGAATGTCTGTGATCGTTTCATTATTGATGATCAGCGCTACAAAGGTGTCATAGAAATGCATGAAATCTTGTAGAGCGCCATTGAACTTGGGTAGTGAAATAGTTGAAAGTTTTAGTGCACCACTATTGCTCATGTTATCACTATTTACAGGCGGAGGTGGGTGTGTATGTTCGGGGCACAATAGCGTTTCCATTTTTGACTTAATATCCAAGCATAAATCATCAAAGGCTGCTCTATCTAGATCATGTGATTCGTTTTCAGCATCATCGATTTCCAATTGTATCTGAATGTCATTATACTCATCCATTAAACTCGCCAATGATTGCTTCCTAACCTTTATATCGTTAAAATTCCCACCTGCAAATTCATTCACGAATGTACTTAAGCGAGTCACGCGAGATTTGATGACTGCTCTTTTCTTTGTCGATACACGTTTTTGATTGGTATCCATGATGACCCGGTAAGAAAAGGACAAAGGAAATGTTGAACCAGAATGTACTTACTGATGTAGTTCTGTGCTCTCCAACTCAACCAAGTTAGCTATTTTCATAGATGGTTACGTAGTTCACCTATATCCGGCAATCGGAAGGACCAAAAAATGTTGTGTGCAAACATTCTCTCTGGTAGCTCATAAGGGAATTCCACATTCACTTAATTACGACGTTTATTATCTTAAAACTAACTGGAACATAAGAGGACAATATATAATATAAGACAAGGAGCTCATGAAGTCAAGGATATGGCATTACACGGAATGCGCAAGATACCCGACCGTGCTACGGGCGCTGCCGTACGTGGGCACTGGTGAACTACCGTTAATATAGGGAGCAGCACCATACACCCTTTTGTGCGAGATTTCTTAATGGCAAACTCGTTAATAATGTCCTCATATGAAAGTGTTTTTGTTGTATTTGCCTCAATACAAAGTAATGGAAGTGAGTTTGACCGTATTTCAGAAATACTTGTTCGCAGAGAGTTCTTAACTCTTCTAAGGCAGGAAAAACTATAGAAGGACTAAAACATAGTTTTAAATAACATGCAATCTTAAATTCGTACGGAAAATATCATTAACGTGTGAAATACTTCATTTGAGCTTTTGAATGAATTGCCAAACTGCCGCCCCTGAAAATTTGCCGCTCTAGGCTGCAGCCTACTCAGCCCATTTAGAAATACGGCTCTGCCCCAGCACATTTCGTAGAGAATTACCAAAAGCTGTTTTGCCCCTGGAATTTGCTCCCATCTCGACAAGGACGTCTCCCACTTTAGTTTGTCGAATGGACCAAACTTCGGTTCCTGTATCATTAGGGTTTGCTTCTTTCCGGTTGTTAGGAATATGGGACATGTCCTTCGGTAGGGCGTTTACAACAACCTTGTGAGTTTCGTCTTGTACCGCATGTGAAGTACGTCCACAATAGGCTATAGTATCAATGGCCTCTTATACAGGGTCTTCCACTCAAAGTGTGTCCGGCCGCGCGGCGCGTGGAGAGTCGGACGAGCACATGGCAACTCGCTGAGCTGGGGTCGAGAGAGCACCCGTACGAATCGCATGTAAATAACAAGCACACAACATAACTCATAATCAAAGTAAAATAATTACACACCTTGTCACAGAAGACGTTGAAAATGTCCTCCACCTGCATCTACACGTTTCTGGCATCGTATAAGGAAATTTTCATTCACACGAATTAGTTCATCTACCGAGATAGCCTCAATTTATTTCTCTCGTGATATTTTGTGCTAATGTGTACGCAGGTTGAGGCATTATTGAAACAATAGGCTTTAACACTTAGCAATAACACGTTATCAATTTTTGAAACACAATAACAATTAAACAGTAACCACGTATACGTCTTAAGCAATAACCACTAACACGTATGGCCTACACACGTTACAAACTTATAACACTTATAACTTAAAATAGGCTAAAAACGAAATAAAAAAGTCAATTTTCACTCGGCAAAAACTGCGTCACAACTGTCTTAGCACCACGAAGTCCCATGCTGATCCGCAGCATTAATTTCATCAATCCTACAACACTTCTTTCCTTAAGACATTTTGCTGACTCAGTTCCGCGTTGCTATCTGCTCGACTGACTTTTAGCTCTGTGTACTACCTGCAGTGGCGCGTCGGCCGAGTGGTCGGGGCCACTTTGAGTGAAAGACCCTGTAGTTCCACTATTCCACCACGCCATTTTTTTACATCTTTGGACAGTCTGGCTGCGTGGCTCAGGGGTAACGTTCTCGCTTGCTGAGCCCAAGGTGCAGGTTCGAAACCTGGCGCAGTCAGCTGGCATTTGAGGGTGTGCAAATGCGAGGGAGCCGTGTCAGTACATTTACTGGCAAGTTAAAGATCCCCTTCGTGGCAAAATTCCGGCACCCCGGCGTCTCTAAAAGCCAGGGTAATTAAAAGGGACGTAAAACCAATAACATTATTATTATTACATCTTTGGACATAATTACGCTGCCTGTCAGCTGCAAGGTTCGTCTTACTGAGAATGTTTCGACACCGTTGCAAAACATCTTCCACACTCGGTTAAAGATTCCCAATGCTCTCTTCTCTTGACTGTTCTTCAATAACAGGAACTCTCAACAGGCGCTCTACAACATTGCTAATATGTGTCGCAATCTCCATGCTGCCATTGGAGCTTGACAGAGAGGTTCTGGACATTCAGTGACATATCGTATGTCTTTCATCTATGGGGATTAAGTTCATCATATCATCCATAATTTTAAATTTCTGATTGCTGAACACGAGAATCTATTATCAAGTAGATGGTGGTTGATACATTCCCAAGGTAGTGGGGTCTAATGGCCGTCGTCGCCAAATAGGCCAGACCTTCTTACTACCCCCTGATCACGGAACCTATAAGTTTACTATACTATTACTGTGGTCTCACATGGCTTTGGATATCAAGGAAATAAATTTAGTAAACACAGTTGATTAAGTATAAACTAAGATGCACACTAACCTGTTTCCAAGCTGAAAAACTCTTCTCACACCCACTATTTAACAACTTTTCCGTTAAATACACCTGCACCACACACAGCACACCCTATGCCAATCATGGCCGCAACAATAATCAATAATAATAAAAATGGAATCAGACTAGGTCACAAGAATAAGAACCTATCAATTGCCTGTCTAGCTTTTGCAGATGACCTTGTGGTTTTTGCGGATTCATTGGATACGGCTAGGAAACAGACCAGCCTGCTTCAAACACAAGCTGCAAAGGCGGGCCTCCTGATCTCTTTCGAGAAAACAGAATTTATTACCAACATCAAAACGGCTCCAAAACATATAGAAGTGAATCATGGTAAAATCAAGCGGGTTGTGAAATTTAAGTATCTTGGAGAATGGATAGTCCCTACAATGTCCGAAAACGAGGCTTTTGCGTCATGCTTCAATAAAATTGAAATGGCTTACCATCTAACTAAGAATGTGTACAACAAAAGATCTAGGCTATATCCCTGAATGCAAAACTCAAGCACTACTGCACGGTCATCCGGCCAGAAGCTTTGTATGCAGCGGAATGTCTCGCCATGAATAGAAAAGACATAATGGAAAAATTGGAGACCAAGGAAATGAAGATATTGAGGAAAATGCTAGGTCCAGTCAAAGAACACGGCAAGTTCCGAAGACGCCACAACCAAGAGTTGTCACTCACGTAGAGAAAATAACGGACGTGATGAGGAAAAGGAGGATTTCTTTTTATGGACATATAACCCGAATGAAATCAACACGGCTATCCAACCGAATTTTTGCTTTTCTCCATGAGAAAAAGACAAAGGGGGCCTGGTTCAGTGAAGTAGATAAAGATCTGTTGAAGATTGGGATAACATGTGCAGATATCCAGGAGCGTGGCCCAAACTTCAAAAACATCGGAGTTTTCAACCTAAGCCGAAACTAAAAACCGGGAAGGCGTGGACGACAGAGAGAAAGGTGCAACATCGATTTCGAATGAAAGAGTACTAGGCCAACATTAAAATGCGGAAGAAACAGTTGACATAACGTGGTCCTTAGTTGGCCGTAACGAAGAAAGAATAATAATAATAATAATGATAATAGCCTAACTCCGCTATACCGGTCGCAAGCCCGGGGCCTCTTCTTGCAAGAGTCGAGGAAGGAGGAGCGGGAGGAGTAACAACCTCGTTAAAAAACTTGGGTTCAGCTGGCCCGGCTGATAGCACCCTGTAAGGGCCCCTGCCTAGGGTACAGGTGAAAACTGGTCAACGGCTTCTGAGGCGGATGAAGATGGTTGGCATCATCTGAACGGTAAGGAAGGCGGAATAACCAATATGGGGAAGATTGGTCTCCTCAGCCTTGGAAGGCAACCAATCTACGGGAGACAACCCTAATTCAAACCTACTGGAGCTCACAACCTCAGTAGTAACTTGATCAGGTGGTTAAACCTCTGATCCCCCTAACCAATCTTCAACTAAAGCATGGAAAGTAAACGCACGGAATTAACTACCCCAGGTGGTATCAAATCCACCTCCGCTGTCGGTGGTGTTAGTGGGCCTTTGGAGTCTGGGGAGCCCACACCAACATGCTTTAAGGACGGGTCGGAGCGTCCTGGAACCACTAACAACAAGATCAGACATAAACAACAGAACTACTTCGCCACACTGAACATCAACTCGCTACTTAAGATAGGCAAACTGAAGCATTTAACAGACACTTTGACTAATCACAAGATACTGCTCACAGCAATACAGGAAACCAGATATACTGATGAACATGCCTTTGACTCCCAAGGCTACCGTATTTTCAAAGGAAAGGTAGGACGTAGGAGAATGAAGAACGTACCACACCTGGGGACTGGTTTTATTGTAAGCCATAAGATACTGGATTCAGTTATTGACTTCAGCTCTCTCAATAGTCGAGTGTCTTTAATAACCTTCCGGTGCACAAACAAGGTCTACACTGTAGTAAATGTACATGCACCCATCAATGAGGACAATAAGCGTAACCCTGAAAATACTGACAAGTTTTGGGAAGAACTAGAGGACATCATATGCAAGGTCCCAGAGCGTCATACAATCATCTTACTCGGTGACTTCAACGCCCAGCTAGGGAAAGAATGCAAGTACAGAGACATTGTGGGAGATTTCCCGGCCCACACAAGGACAAATAGGAATGGAGAGTGCCTAGTAGGACTTTGTAAGGCCTTCAACTTGGTAATGAAATCAACGGCTTTCAAGAGACTGCCAAGGAAGCAAAAGACCTGGACATCACCTAACTGTCTCTTGGGAGAATTCCAAATAGACAATGTTGCCATCTCAAAGAAGTCCCATAGAGAGATCCAGAATGTTCGAGTGTTAAGAGGAGCAAATTTGGACTCCGACCACTATCTCTCCAAGGTCAAGCTAAGATTTCTACCTCGGAATACTAAAAAACAAAGTCACACAAACTTACTAAGTTTGATTTAGAAAACCTTTCAAATTGCAACCAGTTCACGGAGAAAATGGAAACCCTGGAATGTAAAACCTGGGATGAAGTGAGGGAGAACCTAGTGAAAGTTGTCATGGAGATTGCTCCATTACTGAAGCAGAAGAAGCATGCCTGGTGGACGACTACCTGTGATGAAGCGGTGACACAGAGACAAGCAGCCTGGCTTAAGTGGAACTCACAGAAGACACAAAACAACAGGGATAAGTTCATAGAGCAACGAAAGTTAACTGCCAGGATCATCCGACAAGTAAAACGGCAGTTCACAAAGGACCAACTGACTCAGTTGGATGACGATTTCAAGAAGAACAATACCAGAAATTTCTACAGAGGCTTTAAACGGAACCTGAGCCGTTATAATCCTCCCAGCCTCCACTTCAGAGGACCGGATGGACAGATAGCCTATAATGATATGGACAATTGCCACCTTCTGGCCAAGTACTTCGAGAATCTCCTTAACTGTGAATCACCTGACACATTCTTCACTTATCAAGACACCATCAGGCAACCAAACTCTCAACCACCAACCAAAGAAGAAGTGATAGACATCATCAAGTCCTTGAAAAACAACAAAGCATCAGGTGAAGACTCAATTGTAGCGGAACTATGGAAACAAGCTGGGAATAGGACCATAGGCAAGTTGACAGAAATCTTCCATGACATTTGGGAGACTGAAACATTGCCTAGTGACTGGACCTCTGCTTTGATTCATCCCCTACATAAAAAAGGAGACTTGACCGACATCAACAACTATCGAGGAATCTCGTTAGTACCTGTGACATACAAGATCTTTTCTAAGGCCTTATTAAACAGAGCTGAACCCCAGCTAGACCCTCGACTAGGAGAATATCAGGCAGGATTTAGAAAAGGACGCTCTTGTACGGAACAGATACTGAACTTGAAATCAGTGCTACGGCAAGCAAAAATGGCTAGTAAGAAATATGTCATCATTTTTGTTGATTTTAAGAAGGCGTATGATTCGGTTGACAGACCTACTCTCATGAAGATCCTGCAAGAACTAGGACTAGACGAGAAGACACATAACCTTATCCAACAGACTTTAAAGAACACCGTGTCACGAGTGAAGTTCAGAGGAACCCTCTCTGAAAGTTTTGAAATTAAGTCAGGAGTAAGACAGGGAGACGGTCTCTCACCTCTCCTCTTTAACTGTGCCCTGGAAAAGGTGATAAGGGAGTGGCGATAGGAGCTAACTAGTCAGGGGGTACCAAGTGGTATCACTTTGGGACACAAGTGCAATGGGCTCAGTGTTGATTGCCTGGCATTTGCCGACGACCTGGCACTTCTATCTCATTCAATAAAAACGTCTGTGAAACAACTTAATGTTCTCATGCAACAAGCAGCTAAGGTAGGACTATATGTGTCACTTGAAAAAACACAGTACATCACAAACATCAGTGAATCTCCTTGTACACTGCATTTGGACCAGGGAGAGATCAAGAAAACTGACAGATATAAGTACCTAGGAGAATGGCTTGAACCGAATCTCTCGGAATTTTTGTTGATTTTAAGAAGGCGTATGATTCGGTTGACAGACCTACTCTCATGAAGGAGTTAGCAAGTTAGAAATGGCTTATCAACTAACCATGAACACATATAATAAGAAGTGTCTCTCCCGAAAGACTAAAATGATACACTACCAGACAGTTATACGTCCTGAAGCCTTATATGCATCAGAATGTCTAGTATTCAACCGGAAGGGACTCACGGACAAACTCGAAGTACAGGAGAGAAAGATAATGAGGAAGATATTGGGACCTGTTAAGTTAGGTAATAAATACAGAAGGCGTCCTAATCAAGAGCTCTACACGTACTGTGAAAGAATCACGGATGTTGTTAGAAAACGACGTCTAGCATTTTATGGACACGTCTACAGGATGCATCCTACCAGGTTGACCAATCAGCTCCTCGGTTACTGGCAAAAGCGGAAGACCAAGTCACCATGGTTGTGGGAAGTGAGCAAAGATCTGCAAGAACTTGGAGGGACGGAAAGAGTCTTAAAATACCGGACATCTCTCAGGAAGATGCTTCAGCAATTGAGGTTCCAGGACAAACCGCCAAGAAAGAAAACAGGTGCCCTCTGGACCCAGGAGAGGAGGGAACAACACAGCCAGAGGATGCGTAACTACTGGGCAAACATCAAAGCCCACTCCAAATGTAACAGTTGAACGTCGTGGTCCATAGATGGCCTATTCGAAACAAGAAGAATGATAATAGTCTAGTAATATCTGGCTGTCGTTCCTATTGTTTGTCCGGGATTGGCACCCAAACGGCTATTTCATTCATTATGAACATTTTGAGACAGGTATGTTATTTTTCTGGGAGCAAGACAGGATTTACATCAATTCCAAAATATTGGGGGACCGGGGGGGGGGTCTTTAATTATATTGAGCACCAAATTAACTTAAAGAAAACGCTTGAACGGTCTAAATGAGTTTTACATCGAAAATATCAATTTTAGTTTCAGTTAAGGGGCATAGGAGGGGCAATATGCCAATCAGCCAAGAGACTGGACAACTGGGATGAGTTCTTTCGTTGGCATTGGTGACAGCTGGACTTGACTGTATTTGAGCACTGAATATACTGTACCTACCTACCCACTTCTCCTGGTTTTATGCTTCTCTGTGTTGCAATGTGGCCAAAGAACAGATTTTGAAGTACGTAAGTAAATAACGGGTCAAGCAACAAAATAGTGAAAATTGAGTTAATGGTAATATAATGTTCTATACGCCATCGCCAATAACATATTCTGGCCCAAGCACGGGAGCAGTTGCAAGTGGTTTGAAAAATATCCTGAAGATGGCACGTGTGTCGTGCACAAATCCATCGCCGTCTACAATATGTTTGGCAACACCGCCCATCTGTCATCTGGGAGGCCTAGCGCAAGCACATGATAATTGGTAACATTGCATAATCACATAGATTTTGACGCCAAATGTTTCCGAAAATACAACAGAACATAACGTCCGCTAATCTACAGACAAATATCACAAATAAAGGATACATATGATCGTGCTATGTACTGTCGATTCCCAATAAGGTAATAATAAAAGGCTGTACTGTACCTCAATGTCCCAATGTCTGAAGTTTCCTTTTCTTGCTGCTATGCTCACTTCCGTCATTGACGCGCTTAGAAAATTTAGACTATTGTTACGAGCTTTGAGACTGCCTTTGATAATAAATTCTTCACATTTTGTCCACATAGGCTATGCACTCATCATAGTCACAATAGGTCTCCAAGCTTAATGTTGACAGTCTAGCTATAATGCTCCACTGCTCACTTAACTTAAAGTTAGCATTTGCCAACTGAGTACAGTTCATAATGTACTGGAATATAGAGTCCACATGAAGATATGCTCCAGTACTTTTTGTAATTCCTTATTCGAATATCTTCTCTTCGTGATTCAAGATCTCGACGCTCAATTGTAGCACTAATACTGAGGCAGGGAGGAATATTAGGGAACTTTGAAGGTACTGAATCTTCTGTTCTTTTGGGAGATCTCAGAGCCAGTTTTGTCACTGTACCATCTGGTTGTTTCCAAGTTTCAAAAGCTAACATGTCCTTTCAAATCAAAGTGGTGTGCACAGACACTTGATGTTGATGTTGGTTGCCAATCTTTACGTGGAATGACATGGATTCAGGTCCGTTTCCTTACCTCGCCTTTAGGGAAGAGAAACGTAGTAATATGACCCGTTGTATTAATAGTGCTGCTATAATTGGACTTACAGCCAGGCACACAGCACTTCATAGGCATCCGAATTAGTTTAATGAAATATTAGTGAAGAATTTGTTGGTTTCATTCATTACCAGGTATTGGTTACACATACAACTTAATACGGGAAATACTCACTTTTACAATTTTCAGCAGGTCTTATTTATCACGAGGAATTGCACGGGTGTTGAAATAGTTAGTACGAACTGCTTTTAGATGCTTTCATATCAAAATAAATGATATTTATGAATAAAACTTAGCATGTGGTCTTAACGTGTTTATAGAACTTAAGGACTCTACTCAGTGTTGCCAATTCTACCAACAGCACGGCTTGAGAATTAATGTATAGACAGCGATGACCAAGCATGATGGTCAAATAGTGAGCTAAGCACCTGAAGAATGGAACATACACTTTTAACTTGCAAGGGGAAATGTATCAGTCTGGGATTGGTTAGACTACTTAAATATAATGTTACACTGTTGAATCCGTGGAATTCTTATTCTTATTGTTGAAGTGCATCTCATTGTAGAAACCAAGCAGTCGAACCCCTTTGTAGTGACTCATGCAAGAAGAAGACTTCTTTAATTTCAAATTAGCTGCTGACAGATATATCAATACCTCCTATATGCATATTTCCATAGCACAGTGCATCAGGCTGGCGGAACGTCCAGGAGTGCTGCAAGTTCTGTCGACGTTGAACGAAATGGATGAATTCAAACAAATATATATTTTGAAGAAAGGAGCGGGGCCTTTTGATCTTAAACAAGCAGAGCTGGAAATACTTCGGGGAGCAAAGTGTTTGATGAAAGGAACAAGGACTGTCTAAAAGGATGCCTTACTTAAAGAGCGAAAATAGATTGTTTTACGAACACTTATTGAAGTAAATTGGTCTTAGAATAACTTCATTAAATGCACAACCAAAAACTATATGTTAAGAGGACTAATCTGAAGAAAAAAAATCGTTAATGGAGATAAATATTCAATTTTTTCCATTTAAATGAAGAGCTCTATGTTTTGGCGCTTGATTCACGTTTAATGTTAGAACATTTGGACATATACCGTTTCAAATTGGGAAACGTTTTACAACCAAATGAACTGATATGGAGTAAAGTAGTAATCAATATAAAACCGGTGAGTTTATATTTTGCATGTACTATGGTTTGCCTCTCCAACTGTTTATTTCAAATGATATACATTTTTCGTTGATTATCTCGAAATTATGGTTTTGGTGCTTGACTCGTTATTTATTTACGTGCTTCTAAGAACCAAAGCTGTAACTTGATCGCAGTAGCTCAAACCAGTGTCTTCTCCGCGCCACAAAAACTGGATGTCGTAAGGAAATCTGGGCGGCCTTGGCATGCATATAAAAAAAAGAAATGAATTATTCTCTCCAGCTAAAGTGATACAGTACAGTAAGTAGTGCTTCGTTTATTTTTAATGATAAATACCTGGCTGCTCTTTCTTAATCAGATATATTATTTTCGTTGCTTAGTTTTTAGTGTAGGCCATAGTGTTATATGTTTGTTCTTCGGTACATTCAATAATAAGGATAAGATTACTCGCATGACCCCAGCTGCCTGGTATAGAACTTCCCTCCCGGTCCGCGAGTCTCCATTGGACTTTCAACGACATTGAATTGTCTGCTATTATTATTTGCATTTATTATGTCTGTTTGCTGTTTTGTTTTTAGGTGTTTAACCCATGAAATAAGGAATCGAGAGTTGATCTATCATGGATATTCCAAAGCCTCTTAAAAGACTGGTTACATAAGAAAAGACTCTAAAAGAAATAGTACGCCTGCAAAGTGTGCGGTATGTATTTTCCAACATCAATATCTAGTTAGTTGTTAGTTGTTGTTGTTGTTGTTGTTGTTGTTGTTGTTGTTTAGTTGTTGTTTTAAGGGGCGGAACAACGAGGTCATCTGCCCCTAAACATAAATATCTGTTGACACGATTGCAATATTTGATAGCATGCACGGTTCCATTTAAAAAAAATCCATCTTTGCTTAGTTTTCAGAAGCAGGAATAACATGCAAAAATTATTTTAAGTACCTGGTGTAACAAAGAACGGGGTGCACCAGTCTCGTGAGGACAATTGAGTAGCTCTCTGACAGTGAGGCAGTGGCTCGGTCACGGAGACCAAGATTAACAGCCGAGAGGACCCGACGCGCTGACACGCGTCACCCCATAATCTGCAGGCCAAATAGCTGGGCAGTGACCGCTTGGTAGGCCTAGGCCTTCCATGGGCTGTAGCAGCACGGGGATTGGTTTGGTTTTGGTGTAACAAAGACCCAGCTCCAATCCCCTAGGATTAGACATGGCAATATGTATTATTTATGTCCGTAAAGGTAGCTTGTATAAGTTTGTATCACATACAAAGTAAATAATTATTTTGTAAAAATTAATTTGTCTTGCTTTCTTGTTTCATGCCCAGAAGTACATCAAAGTGGGGATAAACTCCCTTTAATTTTGCTTTTTAAATAAGTAAAAACGGCCCCATATACTGTATGATTATTAATTATTATTTATATTATCATTGGCCGTCTTCCGTGAAATTATGATTAAACACGGGACTTCCTCTGCCCCTTCTGGCTTCTGGTCCGACCCAGCTTGGTTTGTTAAACTTCCCCGGGGGAACGAAACCATTGTGGTGAGGAGCAATGTTAGTTTCTCATATAGCACAATGATGCGTTGAACGCTACGTTAAATTCAGAATACAATCAACATTTGATACCTCTATGTAGCAGCGTAAGATCTTGCACAGTTTTATCATTCACTTCTAAGGAACTAAGGTAGAGATTTATAATTGAAAATATAAAATATAAGCGGAATTTTCATAATGATTCTCATGCCCAAGGCTCTATAACCCTGCAATTAAGCCCTTAAAAACTTCATCATAATATACCATCAACTCCACAATATACCATCATCAGCTTACTCATCCTACCCCATGCCAGTTTGCTAAAATTCTTGTCTCTCACGAATTTCAATTAGCATGGAAGGAATAAGGCCTATTGCTTACCTCGAGTTCTTTCACCTTGAAGTAGCACACAAAATATATTGTTTTTTTAATGCAAGTAGATGTAGTTCATAACTGTCTCTGTGTTTTATTAAGTTTAATATTATATACCATTTAATGTTTTACCACCCCTTAGTTTTCATAATGGCTTATTGTTGTCTTATACACTTAAGCCCTGAAATTTCAACCTAAATTAAGCCTGAGTGAGCATGATCTGACAATGTCGATGATGAACAAAACTAGTCATCCAATTTGAGTGAGAAGTGTTTAAATAATTCATATAATTATTTCAGGCACTAGGAAATTTAGTGTAACTCCCCGACCAATCTAATTGGGTACACTCATGTTGACCGACTGAAAAGCTTCTAATAGATGACTGAAGCAACACTGAAACATGGCTTCTAATATTCAACTTCAAATATGCATTAACTGAACGATTCTCTTCAGTCGCACACAAACGGCGTATGCAATTTTATGGGCATTTAAAACGATTGGATGATTCACGTCTGACTAAGAAAATATTTCTTATCATCAATGGGAACCGACAAAATAAAATTCGCTGGCTAGTAGACACACAAATGGACCTTACTGAAGTGACATTGATCCAATGACTACAACAAGGACTGCATACAGACAAAAGATCAACACTCACAAATTTTCACCCAAAAATCCATCCGAGAAATGCTTGAAACTCCAAAACTCATGGGCACAAGAAAGACGGCAAGGCCCAGTGTGAAAGAATGAAGAAATTTTGGTCGAATAAGAAGTTCAAAAGGATGAATTCCAGTGCTACTTAATGGTTCCACGTGCTCCTTAGGGGGCTGAACGAATATAATAATAATAATTCAACTTGAAATAGGTTAAATAGGACATATTTTATAGGTCTATATCTACCTAGACAAAGCTAGTTACTTCTGCTATATAATAATAATAATAATAATAATATTAATAATAATAATAATAACTACTTGAAACCCGTCAAAATATGACGGACAATGAACAACATAAACTGAAGAATTTTCCTATATAAGTTACATTCTTTGTACGATTACTTTCTGGCAATATTGCAACTTTAAGGGCTTCAAAATATTGCAGTCTCGACATTGCAACATACTGCTGGCACAAATCTCACATCGTGTGACCGGGATTTCAACCACGGACCCAACGGTAAGAGGGCGGCGTCCTGCCGCCTAAACCACGGAGGCTTCCCCAAGAGATGAACATAAGGTATGAAAATGATATATTGCCGTAATTGAAGAAATATTTCCGTTTTTTTAGCGTATGGCTTTTAGAGCCGGGAGTGTCCGAGGACATGTTCGGCTCGCCAGTTTTGTAGCTGCTTCGAGACGGACACCCAATGGGTGAGCTACAAGTACCGTAGGGGAGGAAAGTGAGAATGTAAGGACGAGGAGTTGGAAGGTAGCGGCTGTGGCTTATAGTTAGGGACCAACCCCGGCATTTGCCTGGAAGGAAGATGGGAAACCACAGAAGACCATCTTCGAGGTTTCCGGCGAGGGGATTCGAACCTCCTCGCCTCCCGGATGTGAGCGACTGCCAGTAGTCATGCCGTAACGACCACGGCTAACTCACCCGGTAAAGGTGCATTAATTATGTCTTATATTATGCACAGCAAAATACATATTCTAATGTCAAGAAGGTTACAAGATTTGAAATGAGGATCAACTGGTAAGTGACAGAGCCTCCGTGGCTTAGGCGGCAGCACGCCGGCCTCTCACCGCTGGGTCCGTGGTTCAAATCCCGGTCACTCCATGTGAGATCTGTGATGGACAAAACGGAGGCAGACAGGTTTTTCTCCGGGTACTCCGGTTTTCCCTGTCAAAATTTCATTCCAGCAACACTCTCCACTATCATTTCATTTCATATGTCATTCATTTAATCATTGCCCCAGAGGAGTGCGTCAGGCCTCGGCAGCCGGCACAGTCCATATCCTCGCCGCTAGATGGGGGCTTCATTCATTCCATTCCTGACCCGGTCGGAGACTGGAAGCAGGCTGTGGATTTTCATCAACTGGTAAGTGACAATTCAAATTGAAATCAACTTCTAACGACTCCCAGAAAAGTATGTGAATCATAAATAATATATTTTCAATAATCTGCCTTGTGAATGTTATGGAAAGGGAGGAGTACTTACTCTCAACAATTAATGAATATTCCCCTCCTTCATAATTCTTTAAATAACGCTCACATTAAATCGCGCTGGACATCCGCCATGTCTGTCATCACCAAACTGATTCTGCGCATGCGTTAGGGCCCATAATTTTGCAATTTTGTTCATAAATTTACCCCTTTGGTATCTGTTATGTCGTGGGAGATACAAGATAAATAACATACACTTGTTAATATAACACAACGGTTTATTAAACACTAGTCGATACACAACGATACACAATGTGAACTAACTTGAGCGGAACTATCGTCTACAGTCCGCGGGTGCATATATACATAGTCGCTGGAAAGTTCCAGAATCGAATGTTCCAGATTGGAATGTTCTGGGCATAGTGACTAGAATGTTCGTGTTAACTCAAGTAGCCTAAATACACAACACTGACTAGAATGTTCATGTTAACATAGCACTTCCTAGAATGTTCATGTAAATACACAACATTTCCTCCCTCTTTTAAATGGATGATTTAGGAATCAGGAGAGAATCTCAACGGTGGTCGCTGCTGGCGAGTACGCCTGCGGGGAATAAAAGAGGTCTGGGAAATAGGTGGTGTCCTGTTTACAGGTATAGCTGGTGTGACTGGTGGTGTTTGGACTGTTGCTGGTGTCTCGGTGAAGCGAACTCGTCTCAGGCTCGGTTGCTTGGTCGGTTGTGTGGTGGCTTCGTCGGTTGTGCGGTGACTTCGTCGGTTGTGCGGTGACCTTGTCGGTTGCGCGGTGGCTTGGTCGGTTGCACGGTGACTTGGTCGGTTGCGCGGTGACTTGGTTGTTTGCTCGGTGACTTCATTGGTTGCGCGGTGGCCTGGTTGGTTGCGTGGTGGCTTGGTCGGTTGCGCGGTGACTTGGTCGGTTGCGCGGTGACCTGGTCAAGTTGCGTCTCTTGCGGAGATGAGGGTACCTTTGCTCCGTTGCTCTTATCGTTCGACTGGCGTAAGCGATTGGATGTTCTTGCCCGTTGCTGAGCCGGTGTGACAGTACTGCGCCCAGGCCGGTCTTGCTGGCGTCCGTGGCCAACAGGGGTGGTAACGCTGGGTCATACTGCATGAGTACCTGGGTCGAGGTTAGGGCGTTCTTGATGTCTTTGTATGCCCTGTCGCCTTCTGGTGTCCAGATGAGAGGGTCCTTGAGCAGCATGTCTCTGAGTGGTCTGTCTCTGGTGGACAAATCGGGGATGAACGAACTGTAGTAGGTTGCTTTACCAAGAAACAGTTGGAGTTCTTCTGGTGTAGTTGGTTTCGGTGCATCACGTACAGCTCGGATGTGTGCATCCGACTTGTGGATGCCTGACGCATCGATTTTGTGGCCAAGGGCTTCCAGAGAAGTTTGAGCGAAAACGCATTAGGCTCGGTTGAGCTTGAGGTTGTGTTGCCGAAACCGTTCCAGAGTGGTGCTGAGGGCCTGCATCAGATTTTAAAAGCTATCAGCAAAAACTATACTGTCATCAAGGAAACTTACGACGTTTGGGAGACCATGCAGGACTGTGTCCATTCGCCGCTGCCAGATAGCGGGGATGTGAGCTGCTCCATATACTGCTCGCGTTGGACGGATCAGACCGTGAGTTGGCGTGTTAAGCGTGAGAGCATGGCTGAACTCATCGTCGACCTCGAGATGAGTGTACGCGTCGGAGATATCCAGATGGCAGAAGAGAGTGGCGCCGCGCATTCGGTTGAACAGATGTTCCACCTTGGGAATCGGATGTTCATCGATGATGATCCGCGGGTTGAGAGTAGGCTTGTAGTTGCCTGTGATCCTCAGTTTGCCGTTCTTCTTGGCGACGACGTGCGTTGTCGATGCCCACTCAGAGTAGTCCACTCTTTTGTAGAAGCCAGATGCAATTTTCTTGTCGATTTCCTTGGCATAGACATCGCGGAGTGCAACTGGTACGTCTCGAGCTCTGGCGAAAACAGGTGTGGCTCCAGCCTTCAGGTGCATCTTCGCTGGGGGACCTGAGATCTTCCCGGGGGTGTCGCTGAACACATCCTGGTAGCGAGATAGAATGTTGTCGAGCTGCTTCTGTTGTTCCAAGGTCAGAGCCTGCTTGTCTGAGAGCTTGTGGATTGGGTCGGGTTTTGTGGTGACCAAAGTCGATCTCCCGTACAAACTCTGAAATCCACTCTCGGCCAAAGAGCGATTCGACTTCATCGTCAACCACGTAGAGATTCAGGTTCCTGGTTGTGGTTCCGATGGTGGTGCACACTGACGTTTTGCCAATGCATTTAATCGGATGGCCAGTGTAACTGACGAAGTTACGATCGTTTCTCTGCAACACAAAACCTGGTTTGATCATACTTAGCTTTGATTTGCTCATGGTTGAGCAGGGGGCGCTGGTGTCGAGTTCCATTTTGACGGTGGTTCCCTCTATGTTGACATCAACCAGTGGCTTAGGTGCTGCGTTGACCGATCAGATGACCTCGATTTTGCTTAGGTAGTCCACAACGTCGAGGTTTTCTGCTGGAAGCTCTTCTTCGGTCACATGGTTTGTTGTTCGATGTTTCCTCGATTTCGATTGGTAAACTTTTCTGATGTGACCTTTCTTGCCACACTTCAGGCACTCTGCGTTCAGGAACCTACACTGACTACGAGGGTGAGCTTCACCGCACCATGCACATGTTGATTGGTTGTCCTGGGATGCACTCTGGTTTGCCTGGTGTGGCCATTGGTGCTGTCTGGTTAGGTTGTAAGACCCTTGACTTCGATGAGCTGACTTGCTGCGTGGCGGCTGCTGGTTGATGTTCTTCCTGGTCAGAGGCTTCTCGTATCCAATCCGATTGGTTGATTCAGACTTAGCGGCAGCTGTTTTGACCTCGTCGGTGATAATGCGAGTAGCTTCGAGTGCGTGCGCGATTTCATATGCTGCGGCGAAGTTCTCTGGTTGTTTTGCAATAATCTCGTCGCACATTGCTCGTGATTCCAAACCTGCGAGCATTTGTTCAATTAACATGCGATCAAGAAATGTGCCATACTCACAAAACGTTGCAGCCTGCCGCAGTCTTAAGGTGAAGCTAGCGATGGTTTCTCCTTGCTTCTGCATTACACTGCGAAATTTGATGCTCTCAGCAAACTTGTTGCGTGTGGCGTCAAAGTGGCCTTTCAACTTAGATTGAATCTCGTTGTATGACAGAGTTTCCGGATCATTAGGACTCACCAAGATCTTCAGGGCATCATTGTTTTCAGATCCCATGTAAACCCGTGCAAAGTTTGCATGCTTTTCCGCGGGTACCTTGCTGAGGTTGAGCGCCCAGGTAAAGCGAGTGAAATAGTCGGCTACAGTCGTTCCGTCGGTAGTGCGATACGGTTGCATTGTGAACTTTGGCGGTCGAGGTTCTGATGACGTTGTTGACCCTATTGTCTGTCGGATAGCGTCGGCGATCATTGCCGAGAATTGTTGGAGTTGCTCAGAGGTTAAGTCCGGCATGGTGAAGATGAGTGGAGAACAGTATTTCTAACACGCACTTGCGATGAACTTAGTTCGGTGCAAACACTTGCGTTGAGGTTAGAAAGTTCACTCGGTTTAGTTTCCAACACGCACTGAGATGAACGTCGTTCGGTGCAACACTTGCGTTGAGGTTAGAAAGTCACTCGGTTTCACAACGTTATTTATCTTATCCCACTTCTGGCACCACTGTTATGTCGTGGGAGATACAAGATAAATAACATACACTTGTTAATATAACACAACGGTTTATTAAACACTAGTCGATACACAACGATACACAATGTGAACTAACTTGAGCGGAACTATCGTCTACAGTCCGCGGGTGCATATATACATAGTCGCTGGAAAGTTCCAGAATCGAATGTTCCAGATTGGAATGTTCTGGGCATAGTGACTAGAATGTTCGTGTTAACTCAAGTAGCCTAAATACACAACACTTACTAGAATGTTCATGTCAACATAGCACTTTATAGAATGTTCATGTAAATACACAACAGTATCATCAGGTGGACTCAAAGTCTCAAACTGAGCTGCACGATCTGCTTTTATCACGCCATCGTATGCACCATCCGAAGTCAGCAACAGAGCGCCTTTCTCTACCTCGGTCTGAAGGTGGTAGTGGACTGATAGACATCATGAACCTTCATACAAAACAAGTGACAACCCAGCGTGCATTACATCCCCTCTCCATCGCACTGTATCTTCAGCTGATGATAATTACATACCGCTCCATCTGTCATTTTTTGATTCACCAGTAAACGAAATGAAAACTACTGAATACAAGATTGCGAATTGGAAACAGAAGGCGCTTCATGGGAAGTTTCCACATGAGTTGGACCAGCCTCACATCGACAAGTTAGCGTCGCACGCATGGCTGACTCACTCGGTCCTCTTTCCGGAAACAGAGGGACTTGTTGTAGCTATCCAAGATCAAGTTGTTGCTACTCGAAGCTATCGGAAATTTATCATAAAAGATCCAGCAACAGAGAGTGAGAAGTGTCGCCGCTGTGGCAAATGTAGTGAGACCATTCAACACATTATATCAGGTTGTTCCCACCTTGTCTACACTGACTACAAACATCGACACGATCAAGTTGTCAACATTATCCACCAGAAACTGGCCTTGAAGTACAAACTTCTTCAAAGCTCCGTCCCCTATTGGAAATACACACCATCCGCAGTACTCGAAAATGCCACACACAAGCTCTACTGGGACAGATGTTGCAGTCAGTAACAACCGGCCAGATATCATTGTCATCAATAAAGAACACAGAGAAGCATTACTGAAAGATATCCCATGTCCCAACACTCAAAACATCCAAACAACAGCTGCTACTAAAATATCTAAGTACACAGAGCTGGCAATTGAGATAAAGCAGATGTGAAAACTTGAGTCGGTGACTTACCATCCCAATAATTGTATCGTGTACTGGTGTTATACCCAAAACTCTACACAGTAGTCTATCCATATTGAATCTACACCCGCAGATATATATTGAACTACAGAAGGCAGTTCTGTTAAACACCTGCCATATTGTCAGGAACTTCCTTGCTGACAATACCCTCGCCGAACACTCAGTAAGGCTCGATGATTCAGATGGAAATTCAGCTCATCCTATAAATGAAGGAGACTCGTGAAGACTGCGGGCACGACATGGATGTACAGTAATGTGAAGTCTCTGAACAGTGAATACGAAATTGTCTCAATACAGATGGTTCCTTGCTAAGGCCGAACCAGGCTGTAACATAAAATGTAGCCGGTATTTGCCGTGGTAATGTTGTCAAACAATAAACGATGATAATAATAATAATAATAATAATTTTTATTAATTTAATTTAATTTAATTTATTAAATACTATTGTTATTACATTATTGTGATATGTCTCACGAATCTGACGGAAAATCCAGTACAGGTTATCTGTGAGACATAATAATTATTATTTAAAATAAAAAACAAGAAGTTCAGTGACGAACTAAAGAGCCTACTTTTCATGCCAATGATTATTCAACAGTATATGAACCTATCTAGAATAATGACGAAATTAAGTTACTAATATCGAAATTTCTAATTAGTTCGAAATACTGTATACCTGGCATAATGTAGCCTAATAGGGCACCACAGTTGGCAGCCCTGATGACTGAATATATTCTTAGTTCCATCTCTTAAGGTGCAGAATACAAAATTTGGTTGAAGTCCAATGAATAGCATGGACGTTACATGCAGTTAAACATTGGATCTAACAGCGCGCGTAAAATCATGTTGGCAACAATGTCATGCATGTATTGGGCAGAAATAATCTGAAATAATATGATCTATTGTTGTGCCAATTTTGAATGAAATCCATTAGTTAGTATAGAAGTTACATGCATTTTAAAATTGGACCTATCAGCAGGCTTAGAATCATGTTGGCAGCACTGACGTATATTAGTTACTCCAAATTCATCTAGAATGCCAGGTACTATACGTGTGCAAAGTTTAGAGCTATTGGCTTGCATACTTTCTGATATATTGCTATTAGGGTAACAAAAATAGGGACAGTACATATTAACAGTTGGCAGCCCTGGTTGCTCTTAAGAATACGAATAGTCATATCTGTTATGGTACACATAGCACATACGAAATTTGGTTCAAATCCAAATGATAGTATGGAAGTTGCCTGTATTTAAAGTTGGACCTGTCAGCAGGCTTAGAATCATGTTGGTAGCACTGACGTATATAAGTTACTCCAAATTAATATAGAATGTCAGGGACTATACGTGTGCATAGTTTAAAGCTGTCGGCTTGCATACTTTCTGATATATTGGTATTTGGATAAAATAAATTAGGAGCATTTATTAACAGTTGGCAGTCCTAGTGGGTCGTAAGAATACGCTCAGTCATATCTGGTTATGTACACATACAACATACGAAATTTGGTTGAATTCCAATTGATAGTGTAGAAGTTATATGCATCTAAAAATTGGACCTATCAGCAGGCTTACAATCATTTTGGCAACACTGCCATGTATGGACTCCTGGAAATTAAACTGCAATATTATTATCTATACGTGTGCCAATTTTGAAATAGCTCCCATTCATACCTTCCAAGATATACATCATGGAGCTCAAATTTCAATTGCGATTTTTTAGCAGTTAGTAGCACTGACATCATTTTCAAATATGGCCGTGAGATATTCAGGTATAGATCTTTAATCCTACCAAATTTTGTTTCGATTGCTCCAGCCGCTTAGGAGTTGATATGGGGGGACACACACACAGCCAGCCAGACAGACAGAAGGACAAACAGACAGACATACAGAAGGACAGACAGACAGACAGACAGACAGACACACATTTGCCCGATCTCATAAGTCTACTTTTTCCTCATTTTTGCAAAATGTGAAAAGTAGGCTAATAAAATTAAAAAAACCTTTGTACTACAGCCCGTGAAGGGCCTAGGCCTACCAAGCGACCGCTGCCCAACAATTTGGCTTGCAGATATTGGGGTGACGCGTGATCAGCGCATCGGGTCCCCTCAGCCGTTAATCTTGGTTTTCGTGATTGGGGCGCTGCCTCACTGTCAGACAGCTACTCAATTGTCCTCACGAGGCTGAGTGTACCACGTTCCAGCCCTCACGTCAGTTTCTAAAATCCCTGACGGAGCCGGGAATCGAACCCTGGGCCTTCAGGTGAGAGGCAGGCGCGCTACCCCAACACCACGGGGCCGACTATTAATTATTATTTACAACATTATAATGATTCTATTTGGAAAGTACATGCAAAAGATAAGTTTTTTTCTATTTTGTTGTAATATTCTTTTTTCTTTATATATATACTAGCTGAAGTACCCGTGCTTCGCTACGCGTCATAAATAAATTAAAATGTGAAGGTGACAGGTAAAACAGGGGATAGGCGAGATGTGGCGCAGAGGGAGATTATGGATCGAACATTTTGTCCAACTACACCGCTCGGCTTTTATGTGTTTTATAGCACAAATTTAGGTTTTACTCGCTAACCGTTGGAGATACCTTTCGGATGGAAAGTGTAATTTTAAACCTCGTATATGCCGTCAAAAGTTTGCTATTTCTTAGAGTTCTCTTTTTATTTGAAATGGAAATATGAAAGTTTGAAACCAAAGGGTGTAGTGACGTCACTAAAATGGTCGCCATCTTTAAATAGTGCAAAGTATTGAATTCAAAAGTAGCCTATATGTTAACCAGGTAAATCGGCTACTTCCATGTAAAATTCATGTGAATCGGACCAGTGGTACTTGCGTGATTGAGTAATACACAGACACACACCATCTCATTTTTAGTCTCGCTTCGCTCGCGTCATAGTCGTGTCATATTGTTATTCAAAGAAATGCAGGTTTAACCCCGTTAACTCCCCTTTAGAACCTGAATATCCAAAAATCCCTCCTTAATAGAAGTTTTCGACATACAACAAACATATCCCCAAGATATCTTTCTTCTAACTTTAAAAGATTTGGTTGGCCGATGAGAGTGAACATCCTAATATCCTTCCTTAGTGGACGTTTTTCTTCCAGAATTTCACCCCTCCCCATAGGCCCCTTAAATTGGATTTATGAAAAAACGGTCGAACACCTATTTATTTTATTTATTTATTTACTAGCTGAAGTACCCGTGCTTCGCTACGCGTCATAAATAAATTAAAATGTGAAGGTGACAGTTAAAACAGGGGATAGGCGAGGTGCTGCGCAGAGGGAGATTAAGGATGGAATATTTTGTCCAACTACACCGCTCGGCGTTGACCGTGTTTTATAGCACAAATTTAGGTTTTACTCGCTAACAGTTGCAGATACCTTTCGGATAGAAAATGTAATTTTAAACCTCGCATATGCCATCAAAAGTTTGCTATTTCTTAGCGTTCTCTTTTTATTTGAAATGCAAATATGAAAGTTTGAAACCAAAGGGTGTAGTGACGTCACTAAAATGGTCGCCATTTTAAATAGTGCAAAGTATTGAAATCAAAAGTAACCTATATGTTAACCAGGTAAATCAGCTACTTCCATGTAAAATTCACGTAAATCGGACCAGTGGTACTTGCGAGATTGAGTAATACACAGACACACGCCATCTCAATTTTAGCCTCGCTTCGCTCGCGTCATAGTCGTATCATATTGTTTTTCAATGAAATGCAGGTTTAACCCCGTTAACACCCCTTTAGAACCTGAATACCCAAAAATCCCTCCTTAGTAGACGTTTTCGACACACAACAAACAAACATATCCCCAAAATATCATTCTTCTAACTTTAATTGTTTTGGTTGGTCGATGAGAGCAAGCATACAAAAATCCCTCCTTAGTGGACATTTTTCTTCCAGAAGTTCACCCCTCCCCATATGCCCCTTAAATTGCATTTATGAAAACACGGTCGAACACCTATTTATTTTATTTATTTATTCATTTATTTGTTTATTTTTAAGCTGATAGATTTCCTCCGAGTTTTAGACTCCTCCCTATGTCGTTTAAGAGATACACGCTCAGTTAGGAATCTTTCAACCCCCACTTTTCATCCCTTTCACCTCATAATATACACTACATCGAAAAACCATTAGACATGTGTCAGCTTATTTTTAATGATTAGTATATGTGGCAAGTATCATATCCCCAAATGAAACCACTCGTGAGATATTGTTATTCAATGGAAAGCACGTTTACCCCCTTAACACCTCTTTAGAACCTGAATATCCAAAATTCTTTCCTTAGTGGACGTTTTCGACATACAACGAACATATCCCCAAAATTTCATGTTTCTAACTTCAATAATTTTGGCTGGGCGATGATGAGTGAGTGAGTCAGTCAGGATATTTTCTTTCATTTATTTTTGATAATTTCACCCGTCCCCATGAACCCCTTAAATTGGATTTATGAAACAAACGGTCAAACACCTATTTACTTATTTAAAGCTGTTTTCCCCCTGAGTTTGATGAGTGACTAAGTGAGTCAATCACTTAGGACACTTTCTTTCCTGTTTTTTTCCCCCATAATTTCACCCCTCTCCAAGGGCCCCTTAAATTGGATTTATGAAAAAACGTTCGAACACCTATTTAGGCCTACTTGTATTTTAAGCTGTTTTTTCCCACCGAATTTCAAACTTCACGCCTATGTCGTTTCAGAGATACACGCTCCGTCAAGAATCCCTCAACCCCCAATTTTCACCCCTTTCACCTCATAATATACACCACATCGATAAACCCTGAGACATATGTCTGATTATTTTTAATGATTAGTTTATATACCGAATATCACATCCCCAAACAAACAACTCATGAGATATCGTTATTCAATGAAATGCACGTTTACCCCCTTGACACGTCTGTAAAACCCGAATAAACAAAAATCATTCCTTAGTTAACGTTTTCGACATACAGCGAACATATTCCCAAAATTTCATGTTTCCAACTTTAATAGTTTTCGCTGGGCGTGATGAGTGAGTGAGTCAGACAGGTCATTTTCTTTCATTTATTTTACCAGATTTTCACCCCTCCCCATGGGCCCCTTAAATTGGATTGATTAAAAAACGCTTGAACACCTATTAACTTATTTCTTAAGCTGTCTTTTTCCCCTGAGTCAGTCGGTTAGGACACTTTCTCTCATTTTTTCCCCCAGAATTTCACCCCACCCCATTGGCCCCTTAAATTAATTTATGAAAAAAAAAAACCAGTCGAAAACCGATTTACTTACTTTTTAAGCTGATTTTTTTTCGCTGAGTTTCAAATTTCTCGCCTATGTCGTTTAAGAGATATGCCTACACGCTCCATTAGGAATCCTTCAACCCCCACTTTTCAGCCCTTTCACCTCATAATAATACACCACATCGAAAGACGCTTAGACACATGTCTGCGTATTTTTAATGATTAGTTTATATGCCGAGTATCACATCCACAAAAGAAACCACTCATGAGATATTGATATTCAATGAAATGCAGGTTTAACCCCCTTAAGACCCCTTTAGAACCCGAATATCCAACAAACCTCCCTTAGTGTACGGTTTTGACATACAACGAACATATCCCCGAAATGTCATGTTTCCAACTTCAATATTTTTTGGCTGGGCGATGATGAGTGAGTGAATGAGTCAGGACATTTCCTTCCAATTTATTTTTTCTTCAGAATTTCACCCCTCCCGATGAACCCCTTCAATTTGATTGAAAAACAAACTGTCGAAAAGCTATTTACTTACTTTAAAGCAGTTTTCCCCCCTGAGTTTGATGAGTGAGTGAGTGAGTCAGTCAATCAGTTAGGACACTTTCTTTCCTGTCCCCCCCCCTGAATTTCACCCCTCCCCATGGGCCCCTTAAATTGGATTTATGGAAAAGCGGTCAAACACATATTTACTTATTTTTATGCTGATTTTTTTCCCGCTGAGTTTCAAACTCCTCGCCTATGTCGTTTAAGAGATACACGCTCCGTTAGGAATCTTTCAATCCCCACTTTTCACCCCTTTAACCTCATAAACACATCGAAAAACCCTCAGACACGTGTCTTACTTTTTAATGATAAGTTTATATGCCGTGTATCACATCCCCCCAATGAAACCAATCGGGAGATATTGTTATTCAATGAAATGCAGGTTTAATCCCCTTAAGACCCCTTTAGAACCTGAATATCCGAAAATCCTCCCTTAGTAGACGGTTTTGACATACAATGAACATATCCCCAAACTGTCATGTTTCTAACTTCAATAATTTTGGCTAGGCGATGATGAGTGAGTGAGTAAGTGAGTGAGTCTGGACATTTTCTTTCAATTTTCTTTTTTCAGAATTTCGCCCCTCCCCATGAACCCCTTAAATTTGATTTATGAAAAAAAAACTGTCGAACAGCTATTTACTTACTTTAAAGCAGTTTTTCCCCACTGAGTTTGATGAGTGAGCCAGTCAGTCAATCAGTTAGGACACTTTCTTTCCTGTCCCCCCCCCCCAGAATTTCATCTCTCCCCATGGGCCCCTTAAATTGGATTTATGAAAAAACTGTCAAACACATTATTTACTTCTTTTTTATGTTGATTTTTTTTCCGCTGTGTTTCAAACTCCTCGCCTATGTCGATTAAGAGACACACGCTCCGTTAAGAATCATTTAATCCCCCCTTTTCACCCCTTTCACCTCATAATATACACCACATCGAAAAAACCTCAGACACATGTCTTCTTATTTTTAATGATGAGTTTATATGCCGAGTATCACATCCCCCCATGAAACCAATCGGGAGATATTGCTTTTCAATTAAATGCAGGTCTACCCCCTTAACACCCCTTTAGAACCTGAATAGCCAAAATTTCTCCCTTAGTGGGCATTTGCGGCCCTTGAGGAAGCTGCATACCAGATTTCATTCCAATCCGTTCGGTGGTTTCTGAGATTTCGTGATGAATAAATGAGTGAGTGAGTGAGTGAGTGAGTGGTATTTGAAAAATATATAGTAGAAAGAAGATAGTGTCAAGTCTTTGTTATGTTAAACTCGGTTGACAGTGCTGTGTGAGCAGTTGAGTAACTAACGGGATTTCAAGTAAAGATCCTCATTTTCTATACCGGTAGTGCTGAGCGCAATTGGCATCAAGTCGGCCGTGTCTGGACTTGAGCTATGTTGCCATGGAAACTATCTGCCTTGCCATTCCTTCATGAGTATATTTTATGATTTGATTAGCCTGTTTTTGAGTGAAAAAGGGCCGAAATCAGAAGAATGAGAAAGACTATCGAAAATTCATGTAGCCAGCGGTTCCTTCTGGGTCCTAAACTATGTGTATGCAAAATATGGTTGAGATTGGTGGAACGGTGTAGATTTGTATACGGAACCAACATATATACATACATACATACATACATACATACAGACTTTCACTTTTATATATTAGATTTATTTATTTTTAAGCTGATTGATTTCCTCCGAGTTTCAAACTCCTCGCCTATATCGTTTAAGAGATACACGCTCCGTTAGGAATCTTTCAACCCCCACTTTTCACCCCTTTCACCTCATAATATACACCCTATCGATAAACCCTTAGACATATGTCTGCTTATTAGCCTATTTTCAATTTTGAAAAAATAGGCTTATGAGATCACCTTTTGTCCGTGTGTGTGTGCGTGTGTGTGTGTGTGTGTGGGGGGGGGGGGTCCCTAATAAAATCTAAACGGCTGGAGCGATTTCAATGAAACTCGGGAAGTTCATAGCACTATTCCCGGCGACCTCGACCGTGCCCTTCAAATTTTGTTACGTCTCACCAATCCAACATGGCGGCTGTGCGAAATATTTCACTAGTAATCAATATCTCCGAAGCTATTACCGATATCGCCCTGAAATTGTGTACGGTGATAAAGGGCACTATTAGAAGTTCACCTATGAGACTTTCAAAAACCTGGTGACTACAAAACCAACATGGCGGTCAAGCGAAGTTGAGACTTTTAAATAGAATTTTCTCGCGATTTAACTATCCAAACGTAATGAAACTTGGTACAGCAAATGTTTATACACATTGTAATGCACTGGAGTCTAATTTAGTTCAATTGTTTACATAACCTCAAAATGGCGGCTGTGCGAAATACTTCACTGACATTCTATATCTCCGAAACTATTACAGATATCACCCTGCAATTGTGTACGGTGATAAAGGGTACTGATACAAGTTTACATATGTATATTTCATAAACCTGTAAAGTACAAAACGAACATGGCGACCAAGCGAATTTGAAATGTTTTAATAGACTTTTCTCGTGATTTAACTCTCTGAGCGCAGTGAAATGAGGTACAGTAAATGATTTTGCAGATTGTAATGCACTGCCATCTAATTTAGTTCAATTGTTTACATAACCTCAAGATGGCGGCTGTGCGAAATTTTAAAATTAAGTTTTTATTTATTGTGTCGTAATCATGCGATCGAGGTGAAAGTTTGAATAATGAACTTAGGCAATAATTGTCCTTGAATGGTACATAACTCTATGGCCTATACATAAAACAATCCTAAATGGCGAGCTTCCGAAATATTTAGACAGTTCTCAATATCTATGAATCTTTTACAGCAACCAAACTGAATTTTTTTATGTTCATAGAGACTATGAACATATATTCACCTAAAGGACTTTCAGTAACCTGGTGAGCACAAATCCAACATGGCGGCGACGCGAAGTATAAATATTTAAATGGACGTTTCTCGCGAATTAACTATCCGAGTGCCGTGAAACGTTGCACGTTAAATGCTTATACAAATGTTGATCCACTGGCATCTAATTTATTTCAATTGTTTGCATAATCACAAGATGGCTGCTGTGCGTAATTTTAAAATCTCGTTTTTACTTCTTGTGTTCTAATCATGCGATTGAAGTTTGAATACCACACGTACACAATAATCTTAATGTACTAGTACATAAATAAAAATCCAACCTGGCGACCATCTGAAATATTTAGACGGTTCTCAATATCTACGAACCTGTTACAGCAATTAAACTGAAATTTTGTATGTTGATAGAGGCAATTAACATTAGCAGGATATATGAAAATAGGCTGTATAGTTCTTCACGGAACTACTTGTTTTTAATGATGAGTTTATATGCCGAGTATCCCATCCCGAAGGAAACCAATCGGGAGATTTGTTATTCAATTAAATGCAAGTCTACCCCCGTAATACCCCTTTGGAATCAGAATATCCAAAAATCCTTCCTTAGTGGACGTTTCCGACATACAACGATCATAGCCCCAAAATGTCATGTTTCTAACTTCAATAATTTTGGCTGGGCGATGATGAGTGAGTGAGTAAGTCAGGACATTTTCTTTCATTTATTTTTCAGAATTTCACCCCTCTCAGGAACCCCTTAAATTGGATTTATGAAAAAAAACACCTGTCGAACACCTATTTACTTATTTTTGAGCTGTTCTCTCTCCCCCCCCCCCCCCCGAGGTTTGATGAGTGAGTGAGTTAGGACACTTTCTTTCCTGTTTTCCCCCCAGAATTTCACCCCTCTCCAAGGGCCCCTTAAATTGGATTTATGAAAAAAGGTCGAACACCTATTTACTCATATTTTAAGCTGTTTTTTTCCGCAGAATTTCAAGCATCTCGCCTATGTCGTTTAAGAGATACACGCTCCGTTAAGAATCCCTCAACCCCAATTTTCACCCCTTTCACCTCATAATATACACCACATCGATAAACCCTTAGACATGTCTGATTATTTTTAGTTTATATACCGAATATCACATCCCCAAAGAAACAACTCATGAGATATCGTTATTCAATGAAATGCACGTTTACCCCCTTAACACCTCTTTAAAACCCGAATAAACAAAAATCATTCCTTAGTTGACGTTTTCGACATACAGTGAACATATTCCCAAAATTTCATGTTTCCAACTTTAATAGTTTTCGCTGGGCGTGATGAGTGAGTGCGTCAGACAGGACATTTTCTTTCAATTATTTTTACCAGAATTTTACCCCTCCACATGGGCCACTAAAATTGGATTGATGAAAAAGCGCTTGAAAACCTATTAACTTATATTTAAGCTGTCTTTTTCCACTGAGTTTGATGAGTGAGTGAGTTAGTCAGTCAGTTAAGACACTTTCTCTCCTTTCCCCCCCCAGAATATCACCACACCCCATTGGTCCCTTAAATTAATTTATAAAAAAAAACGGTTGAACACCGATTTATTTATTTTTTAAGCTGATTTTTTTCGCTGAAATTCAAATTTCTCGCCTATGTCGTTTAAGAGATAGGCCTACACGCTCCGTTTGAAACCACTTGTGAGATATTGTTATTCAATGAAATGCAGGTTTAACCCCCTTAAGACTCCTTTAGAACCGGAATATCCAAAAATCCTCCCTTAGTGTACAGTTTTGACATACAACGAACATATACCCAAAATGCCATGTTTCCAACTTCAATAATTTTGGCTGGGCGATGATGACTGAGTGAGTGAGTGAGTGAGTGAGTCAAGACATTTTCTTTCAATTTTCTTTTTCCAGAATTTCACCCCTCCTCATGAACCCCTTAAATTTGATTTATGAAAAAAAAACTGTCGAACAGCTATTTACTTACTTTAAAGCAGTTTCCCCCCTGAGTTTGATGAGTGAGTCAGTCAGTCAATCAGTTAGGACACTTTCTTTCCTCTTTTTTCCCCCGGAATTTCACCCCTCCCCATGGGCCCCTTAAATTGGTTTTATGAAAAAACGGTCAAACACCTATTTACTTATTTTTTATGCTGTTTTTTCCGCTGAGTTTCAAACTACTCGCCTATGTCGTTTAAGAGATACACGCTCCGTTAGGAATCTTTCAACCCCCACTTTTCACCCCTTTCACCTCATAATATACACCACATCGAAAAACCCTCAGACACGTGTCTTATTATTAGCCTACTTTTCACATTTTGCAAAAATGAGGAAAACGTAGACTTATGAGATCGGGCAAATGTGTGTCTGTCTGTCTGTCTGTCTGTCCTTCTGTCTGTCTGTCTGTCCTTCTGTCTGTCTGTGTGTGTGTCCCCCCCTATCAACTCCTAAACGGCTGCAGCAATCGAAACAAAATTTGGTAGGAGTAAAGATCTATACCTGAATATCTCACGGCCATATTTGAAAATGATGTCAGTGCTACCAACTGCTAAAAAATCGCAATTGAAATTTGAGCTCCATGTTGGATATCTTGGAAAGTATGAATGGGAGCTATTTCAAAATTGGCACACGTACAGATCATAATATTTCAGTTTAATTTCCAGGAGGCCAAACATGGCAGTGTTGCCAAATGATTATAAGCCTCCTGATAGGTCCAATTTTTAAATGCATATAACTTCTACACTATCAATTGGAATTCAACCAAATTTCGTATGTTGTATGTGTAGATAACCAGATATGACTGTGCGTATCCTTAAGACCTACCAGGGCTGCCAACTGTTAATAAATGCCCCTAATTTATTTTATCCAAATACCAATATATCAGAAAGTATGCAAACCGACAGCTTTAAACTATGCACACGTACCTGCCATTCTATATTAATTTGGAGTAACTTATATACGTCAGTGCTACCAACATGATTCTAAGCCTGCTGACAGGTCCAACTTTAAATACATGTAACTTCCATACTATCATTTGGATTTCAACCAAATTTCGTATGTGCTATGTGTACCATAACAGATATGACTATGCGTATTCTTAAGAGCAACCAGGGCTGCCAGCTGTTAATATGTGCTGTCCCTATTTTTGTTACCCTAATATCAATAGATCAGAAAGTAAGCAAGCCAATAGCTCTACACTTTGCACACGTATAGTACCTGGCATTCTAGACGAATTTGGAGTAACTAATATACGTCATGATTCTAAGCCTGCTGATAGGTCCAATTTTAAAATGCATGTAACTTCTATACTAACTAATGGATTTCATTCAAAATTGGCACAACAATAGATCATATTATTTCAGATTATTTCTGCCCAATACATGCATGACATTGTTGCCAACATGATTTTACGCGCGCTGTTAGATCCAATGTTTAACTGCATGTAACGTCCATGCTATTCATTGGACTTCAACCAAATTTTGTATTTTGTACCTTAAGAGATGGAACTAAGAATATATTCAGTCATCAGGGCTGCCAACTGTAGTGCTCTATTAGGCTACATTATGCCAGGTATACAGTATTTCGAACTAATTGGAAATTTTGATATTAGCAACTTAATTTCGTCATTATTCTAGATAGGTTCATATACTGTAGAATAATCATTGGCATGAAAAGTAGGCTCTTTAGTTCGTCACGGAACTTCTTGTTTTTAATGATGAGTTTATATGCCGAGTATCACATCTCCAATGAAACGAATCGGGAGATATTGCTATTCAATGAAATGCAGGTCTACCCCCTTAACACCCCTTTAGAACCTGAATATCCAAAAATCCTTTCTTAGTGGGCATTTGCGGCCCTTGAGGAAGCTTCATACCAAATTTCATTCCAATCCGTTCGGTGGTTTCTGAGATTTCGTGATGAATGAATGAGTGAGTGAGTGGTATTTGACACATATATAGTAGACTAGCAGAAGTACCCGTTCTTCGAACGGTGTTATAAATTAACACCAGGCATTATCAATTGAGCTACTGTTGCAATGGTTAGCGGTTTGTCATTCCTTCGTAAGTTTATCAGAACGAAGTTAGTTTTCTGGGAATATCACACACACTGTTAATTTAAGGGCCTTAAAATGTGGTTTTCGGAGACCCCTTATAGACTCACGAATTTTGTGTCTCACAATGAGAAGCGCAACATATGCTTTCGTCGTCCTTCTAGGATAATTTTTATATTTCGCTTATTTTAGCATGTATTTTGAGAAGTTTTTCCCTATATCCACCCTTCTACTGTATGAAAAGTACGGTGAGGAGTTTTATAAATGATCGGTGTATTGACTCATGTTTACCATAAGTAATTTTACGATGCACCAAGCATCCGAACACGATTTATAGGCGTACATAAAGACACACAGATAGACAAACAGACAATTCTATTGTCTACAACATATCACCCAGATATCAAAATATGGGTATATCAACCATACAGTATCAAACAAAATCATCCTTACGATGAACCCGTATGTCGAAAAAAAAAAAAAAAGATTAGTTAAAATGTGCTCTCAAACTAAATTCACCTAACGTGTACTTCCTGACGTGAAATAGATTTGAAAGCCTTGTAGACCGAAACGCAATACACCTCACATAAAAAATGACCCTCTACGTTGTGTTAGGTCCCCACACACAGGAAGACCTCTTTCATAAATTATAAAGGCTTGTGGTGCATGAAAATTCAGGTTCATTAGCCTCAAATGGCCCAAAGTCCTAAAAGCCGCAAAAAATGCTGATTCAATTCAGGAATTTTTGAAAATAATGTTGTTGTTTGGAGATATAATAGACTTTCTGTACTAATTGTCGCACGTGAAATTGCATGAAAAAATTCTAGGTTACCCCTTGACCCCCTTAATTGCATTGACGAATTATACAGTCCACGTTGGTTCCATGATAACCTTATAGCCATTTGCAAAATTTCACAGAAATGTAATCAATGGAGTAGCCTAATAATAATAATAATATCGTATGGCCTCGGGTGCCGGGTGCAAGCTTCGTAATTTGACACCCAGAGGGTAGCTTGCATGTCGAAATTTCGTTGTTCCTTGAATCACTATGAAAGTCAAGGAGGGTAGATATCTAAGCTCCTTGAACACTATAGCTCTTTTTAGTAGAGAAATGAGGAACTTTGTGTTGGCGGAATCTCCTGAGGTTAATTTTGCCATTATGAACACGGCCTACTGAATTCAAATGGGTTCTTTGACATGCCAACATCGTATGACATGCGAGTCGTATTTTTGCCGCCTTTCAAAAATCACTTACTGGCCGGACGTTTGTTTTAGACGATTGCCCTTGACCTTGAACCCTGCGGGTGAGCCTACACACACTCACTCTCTCACCCTATCACCCCACATTTGTCACCACCGATCTTATGTAATGGAATTCCAGACTTGAGCAGACAGTTACAGTGCACGTCGAAGTATTGTGTGACACGGAAGTACAAGTTACGTAGTAACGAACAGAACATCATTATATTTGCCAGTGACTATACTTCAGCAATAGTGTGAAACAGCTTTATCAATCATCGGAGCGCTTGGGGCAGCTGATAACAACACAGGTACTGTAGTAACTCGCCTCCAGGCTTCCATTAAGATTTTTCACTCGTCTAAAACAAACGTCTGGCCTGTACCACGGCCAGGAGTGAACCTGCAATCTTGGGGTTAGTAGACCGACACGCTATCCACTCACCCACCGTGGCAAGGTATAAATTGAGTGACATTGCTTCTTACAGAAATAGATGGAAAGTTGGATGCCACCGCTTGAGATAATGTTGTCATGGTTACCGATTTCCATTCCTTCATTAGATTGTTAAATTAAATTAGTTTTCTGGGAATATTTCAGATACTGTTGGTTTTAGAGCCTTATAATGTAGTTTTCGAGGCCCCCAAGTTTTGTTTCTGGCACCGAGGGGCTTTGTCTCCTCGTTGTACGCCATAATATAATACTAATAATAACAATATAATATAGGGATAGGAATATAATATATATATATATAGTTTTCTGGGAATATCTCAAAAACGGTTGGTTTTAGTGCCTTAAAAAGTGGACCGAGTTTTGTCTCTCACATTGAGGGTCTGAAAATGATCTTTTACTCGTCCTTCTACTCCTATTTGAGCATGTATTCTAAGGGGGTAGGCCCTCTTTTATGAGACGTACGGAGAAGGGTTACACCAATGATTAGTGTCGTGCCTCTGATGGATATCTGTACCAAATTTTACGTTGATACACTCAGCCGTTCTCGAGTTATAAGGGAACAAAGTTGTCCACAGACAAACAAACAAACAAACAAACAAACAAACAAACAGACAGACAGACCAAAAAATTATTTTATATAATATAAGGATAGGAATATAATAGACCTGCCGTACCACACCCGCAGGTGTAAATCGCGTGAAAAAATTCTAGTGTGCCCCTTGACCCCCTTAAGAGCATTATACGTATTGATGAATTTTACAGCTTAATTTGGTTCCGTGATAACCTTCTAGCCGTTTGCAAACTTTCACACCAATGTAATTAATGGAATTGCATTGCGTCTTACAGCAATAGACGGACCTCTGAGAATTTGTTGCCATGGTTACCGGCTTGTATTCGTTCATTAGTTTATTAAATGAAATTAGTTATCTGGGAATATCTCAAAACGGTTGGTTTTAGGGCCTTACAATGTGGATTTCGGGGACCCTTTAGGGCCCCGAGTTTTGTCTCTCACTTTGAGGGGCTGAAAATGGTCTTTGACTCGTCCTTCTACTCCTATTTCAGCATGTATTAAGGCGGTAGGCCCTCTTTTATGAGACGTACGGAGAAGGGTTGCATCAATGATTAGTGTCGTGCCTCTGATGGATATCTGTACCAAATTTTACATTGATACACCCAGCCGTTCTCGAGTTATAAGGGAACAAAGTTGTCCACAGACAAACAAACAAACAAACAAACAAACAAACAAACAAACAGACAGACCAAAAATTATTTTCGCGCGCATCCATAATAAAACAGTTTGAAACGCGTAAACAACTCAAATTTCCGTAGAAATTGCGAAAAAAACTTACAAACTTTAATTTTTATGTATGTAGAGATATATTTCACCGCTCGGTGTTGACCGTGTTTTATTGCACAAATTTAGGTTTTACTCGCTAACCGTTGGAGATACACGAAAGGTGATAAGGATCTTTTGGATAGAAAATTAAATGATAAATCTCGTATATGCATCAAATGTTTGCTATTTCTTAGCGTTCTCATTTTATTTGATATGGAATTATGAAATTTTGAAACCAAAGGGTGTAGTGACGTCACTAAAATGGTCGCCATTTTTTAATAGTGCAAAATATCGAAATTAAAAGTATCCTATTTGTAAACATGGTAAATCAGCTACATCCATGCAAAATTTCATTTAAATCGGACCAGTGGTTCTTGCGTTATTGAGTTACACACAGACAGACAGACAGACAGAAAGACAGACACACACAATCTCATTTTTATATATTAGTATGATAGTGTCAAGTCTTTGTTATGCTATACTCGGTTGACAGTGCTGTGTGAGCAGTTGAGTAACTAACGGGATTTCAAGTAAAGATCCTCATTTTCTATACCGGTAGTGCAGAGCTCACCTGGCATCCAGTCGGCCGTGTCTCGACTTGAGCTATGTTGCCATGGAAATGATCTGCCTTGCCATTCCTTCATGAGTATATTTTATGACTATATATTAGCCTTTGCTCAAGTACAAAAGGACCGAAATCCGAAGAATGAGAAAGACTATCGAAAATTCATGTAGCCAGTGGTTCCTTCTGGGTCCTAAACTATGTGTATGCAAAATATGGTTGAGATTGGTGGAACGGTTTAGATTTGTATACAGAACCAACCCACATACATACATACATACATACATACATACATACATACATACATACATACATACATACAGACTCTCACTTTTATATATTAGATAGTTTGTTTCAACATATTAGGTGATAATAAAAAAAATAATGTGAACAGTTAAAAACACAAATACACTATAGTAATTATAATTATTAATAAGTTTATGTTAATGTTTATTTAGGTAATAGTTTTTAATGCGACGTATAGCTGGTTTGCTGCTGTTCAAGTTGGACAATCCAGGTAATAACATCGTATGGCCTCGGGTGCCCGGTGCAAGCTTTGTAATTTGCACCCAGAGGGTAGCTTGCATGTCGAATTTCGTTGTTCCTTGAATCACTATGAAAGTCAAGGAGGTTAGATACCTAAGCTCCTTGAACACTATAGCGCTTTCTAGTAGAGAACTGAGGAACTTTGTGTTGGCGGAAACTCCCGAGATTAATTTTGCCAATATGACCACGGCCTACTGAATTCAAATGGGTTTTTTGACATGCCAACATCGTATGACATGCGTGTCGTATTTTTGCCGCCTTTCAAAAATCACTTACCACGGCCAGCAGCGAACCTGCAATCTTGGGGTTAGTCGACCGACACGCTATCCACTCACCCACCGTAGCAAGCTGACAATCCAGGTGGTAGTTCATTAAGTAGTGATGGTATAATATAATTGAGTCTCGTGAAACCATAGCTATTTATACTCGTACATAAAGGTTTTACATATTTAGTACTAGTTATGGCTGTTGTGTGTATGCCTGAATCTTGCATCATGGTAGTAGAGATTCAGTACAGTAATTTGAAACAACTCTGTAATATTAAAATAAGGGATAACAGTGAAATATTTTAAGAACCTGTTTTGGCTATCCTGCAGATTATTAATTAAAGTTGTGTTCTGATTTCCCCAAGCTGATATGGCATATCTTGATTTGCTTTCAATCAGAATACTGGTTGGTTCCTTAGTTTAAGGGCTGTGACAACGCAGTCATGTAGCCCCGTGTACTTTGGGTGTGTGTAGAATTTTTCTGATAACCGGTGTTAATTGTGTTGACTGTATTAGTGAGCGTTTCTGTGATTAAGGTAGAAGGACTGCAGGCGATTAATTATTTCAAGTAGTTCCTACTTTTGCTACCAAATGCTACCGTCCACGACACCTCGCTGCGGACGAGGCTACTAAATGCCATCGCAGTCAGCATCTGTTGGTGAACGTTGGAACTAATATAGCGTTATCAAACTAACCTACAAATTTTAGCTGCCACAAGTGAAGTTAGTGGAAGGTTATTTTTCATGCCATAAATCTATGACATGGGACCACCGGCTTTACTTCCCCTCCGAAGGAAGGCATTCTGAGGGATTTTTAACGCTCTTAAAAAATGCGACGACTTCGGCCAGGATAACCCGCGACCTTGGGCATAGAAGCTCAGCATGCTACCAACTACGCCACCGAAGCCCTGAACACTATAAATGCTTTTGTAATAATAATAGTAATAACTTATGACAAATATAACAAGATGTTCAGTAAAGAACATATAGCCTACTTTCTCCTAATTGCATGGGTATTGTTATAACTCTTTGTCCTTTTCAAGGAGTATGATTGAATGTTGGTTGTAGTAGCTTGTTGAAATACAACGTGCTATAGGGATATTAAACATGAATATGAGGTGCCATTTGCTAGTGCTACCTCTGTACCAAATTTCGTTCAATTCGGTTTCACTGTGTTTGAATTGATAGGGGGAATCGATTTGCACACATACTTGGCCACCATCTGCAAACTATTGGGCTGATGTTCTTGCAGTTTGGTCTGAATATGTTTCCCACATGAAGATATGGTGTTGCAAAATTTGGTAGAGACTAGATTATTAGGTTGGTCGTAATTACATTTTAGCTTTTAACATTTGGGTGGCCGCGATTACGTTTCCGTCAAGATAGCGGTGATATAAAACATGACACTGAGGTGCCCTTTGCTAGTGCTACCTCTGTACCAAACTTCGTTCCATTCGGTTTCACCGTGTTCGAATTGATAAGGGGAATCGATTTTCACACAAAGATGGCTGCCATCCGCAAAATATTAGGCTGATGACCTATTAGTTTGGTCGAAGGATGCTCCCTCCATAAAGGTATGTTGTTGCTAAATTTGCTAGAGATCGGATGATTAGGCTAATCGTAATTTGATTTAAGCTTTGAACATCTGTGTGGCAGCCATTACGTTTCCGTCAAGATGGCGGCGATATAAAACATGACACTGAGGTGCCCTTTGCTAGTGCTACCTCTGTACCAAATTTCGTTCATTCGGTTCCAACGTGTTCGAATTAATAGGGGGAATCAATTTTGACATAAAGATGGCCGCCATCCGCAAACTATTAAGCTAATGGCCTATTAGATTGGTCAAAGGATGCTCCCTCCATAAAGGTATGTTGTTGCAAAATTTGGTAGAGATCGGATGGTTATGTTAGTCGTAATTTGATTTTAAGCTTTAAACATTTGTGTGGCCGCCATTACGTTTCTGTCAATATGGCGGCAATATAAATCATGACACTGAGATGCCCTTTACTAGTGCTATCTCTGTACCAAATTTCGTTCCATTGGGTTTCACCGTGTTTGAATTAATAGGGGGAATCGATTTTGACACAAAGATGGCCGCCATCCGCAAACTATTAGGCGAATGACCTATTAGATTGGTCAAAGGATGCTCCCTCCTTAAAGGTATGTAGTTGCAAAATTTGGTAGAGATCGGATGATTAGGTTATCGTAATTTGATTTAAGCTTTGAACATTCGTGTGGCCGCCATTACGTTTCAGTCAATATGGCGGCGATATAAAACATGACACTGAGGTGCCCATTGCTAGTGCTACCTCTGTACCAAATTTCGTTCCATTCGGTTCCACGGTGTTCGAATTAATAGGGGGAATCAATTTTGACATAAAGATGGCCGCCACCCGGAAACTATTAGGCTAATAACCTATTAGATTGGTCAAACGATGCCACCTCCATAATGGAATGTTGTTGCAAAGTTTGGTAGAGATCGGATGGTTATGTTAGTCGTAATTTAACTTAAGCTTTGAACATTTGTGTGGCCGCAGTTACGTTTCTGTCAAGATGGCGGCGATATAAAACATGACACTGAGGTGCCCTTTGCTAGTGCTACCTCTGTACAAAATTTCGTTCATTCGGTTCCACCGTGTTCGAATTAATAGGGGGAATCAATTTTGACATAAAGATGGCCGCCATCCGCAAACTATTAGGCTAATAACCTATTAGATTGGTCAAAGGATGCTCCCTCCATAAAGGAATGTTGTTGCAAAGTTTGGTAGAGATCGGATGGTTATGTTAGTCGTAATTTAACTTAAGCTTTGAACATTTGTGTGGCCGCAGTTACGTTTCTGTCAAGATGGCGGCGATATAAAACATGACACTGAGGTGCCCTTTGCTAGTGCTACCTCTGTACAAAATTTCGTTCATTCGGTTCCACCGTGTTCGAATTAATAGGGGGAATCAATTTTGACATAAAGATGGCCGCCATCCGCAAACTATTAGGCTAATAACCTATTCGATTGGTCAAAGGATGCTCCCTCCATAAAGGAATGTTGTTGCAAAGTTTGGTAGAGATCGGATGGTTATGTTAGTCGTAATTTAACTTAAGCTTTGAACATTTGTGTGGCCGCCATTACGTTTCTGTCAATATGGCGGTGATATAAAACATGACACTGAGATGCCCTTTGCTAGTGCTACCTCTGTACCAAATTTCGTTCCATTCGGTTTCACCGTGTTTGAATTAATAGGGGGAATTGATTTTCACACAAAGATGGCCGCCATCCGCAAACTATTAGGCTAATGACCTAGTCATTTGGTCAAAGGATGCTTACTCTATAAAGGTATGTTGTTGCAAAATTTGGTAGAGATCGGATGATTAGGTTAATCGTAATTTGATTTAAGCTTTGAACATTTGTGTGGCCGCCATTACGTTTCCGTCAAGATGGCGGCGATATAAAACATGACACTGAGGTGCCTTTTGTTAGTACTACCTCTGTGCCAAATTTCGTTCCATTCGGTTGCACCGTGTTCGAATTAATAGGGGGAATCGATTTTCACACAAAGATGGCCGCCATCCGCAAACTATTACGCTGATGACCTATTAGTTTGGTCAAAGGATGCTCCCCCCATAAAGATATGTTGTTGCAAAATTTGGTAGAGATCGGATGATTAGGTTAGTCGTAATTTGATTTAAGCTTTGAACATTTGTGTGGCCGCCATTACGTTTCTGTCAAGATGGCGGCGTTATAAAACATGACACTGAGGTGCCTTTTGTTAGTACTACCTCTGTACCAAATTTCGTTCCATTCGGTTGCACCGTGTTCGAATTAATAGGGGAAATCGATTTTCACTCAAAGATGGCCGCCATCCGCAAACTATTACGCTGATGGCCTATTGGTTTGGTCAAAGGATGCTCCCCCCATAAAGGTATGTTGTTGCAAAATTTGGTAGAGATCGGATGATTAGGTTAGTCGTAATTTGATTTAAGCTTTGAACATTTGTGTGGCCGCCATTACGTTTCCGTCAAGATGGCGGCGATATAAAACATGACACTGAGGTGTCCTTTGCTAGTGCTACCTTTGTACCAAATTTCGTTCAATTCGCATTCACCGTGTTCGAATTGATAGGGGGGGACACACATTCAGAGTCCACACACTCACACACACACAGACACACACACACACACACACACAGACTCACACACACACATACACACACACACACAGACTCACACACACACATACACACACACAGACAGACACACTTTTTTCGCCCTGTGTTAATCTCATAAGTCTACTTTCATTTTTTGCAAAAATCGAAAGTAGGCTAAAAAATGCTCCAGAAATCCTAGTCACAGAACTTGGTAAAATTAAGAGGGTAAAGAAATTCAAATATTTGGGAGAAATCATTCAGGAAAATGGTTTAGAAAAATCTGCTGTAGAAGAAAGAGTACACAAGATGGAAAGAGCATATGGTATAACTTGGAACACCTACAACAAAAAATGTTTATCTAGAAACTTGAAAATACAGCACTACAAAACAGTAATCAAACCAGAATGCCTATACGCAAGCGAATGTCTAGCACTGAAATATAAGTTAGATAAATTGGAAGTATTAGAAGACGAATTGTACGGAAAATATTAGGTTAGAATTACAGAATTCTGTAAATTAAGAAGTAATGATGAAATATACCGCAACATTGAAAACATAACAGACACAATAAAAAAAGAGGCGATTGCTATTTTTTGGACATTTATATAGAATGAATGACAACAGGTTAACCAAACAGATATTCAAATATCTTTGGAACAAGAAATTAACAACAACTTGGATTCAAGAAGTTAAAAAGGATTTAGAAAGAAACAATATAAGAGAAGAAGACGCAATAGAGAGAGACATGTTTAGGAAAAAAGTGTTGGGAATAGAAGGGTTCCAAGGAAGGAAGGAAAAGAAAAGAGGCTCAAAATGGTCCGAAGAGAGAAAGAAGATGCATAGTGTGAAGATGAAGGAGTCCTGGAGGAAGAAGAAGGAAACCTGGGGGAAGAAGAAAGAACACCAAAGGACTAAACATTGAAATTGGCTCGTGGTCCTTAGAAGACCGTAACGGTGAAAGAACAGGAAGCAATTAATCTTAGAATCTGGAAATTAGACCGAACGTATCACCTGACGAAAAAACTCTATAATAAGAAGTCGCTGAGCATTGGAGCCAAATTAAGACACTACAACACGGTTCGGAGACTTTGACTATGAACAGGCAGGGACTAGTCGACCAGTTAGTCAAAAGAGAACGCAGGGTATTGAGAAAAATTTTAGACAACAGATGGGTTGACGGACACATACGTTTGAAGTCAAACGAAGAGTTATATAGAAATATAGAATCAGTCACGTCAACAATAAAAAGGAAAAGGTTGTTGTTCTATGGACACATTTTCAGAATGTCCAACGATCGTCTAACAAAGAAAATTTGGAATTTCGTGAAACCAAAGAGTAAAAAATTGGCATGGTTTGAAGAATGTAACAAAGACCTTCTAGAAATTGGTATTCCGGACTGCAAAATTATGGACAGGTGAATTCAGACACCTAATCAAAAATTACCAGGGATTCAAGGTAGGAGCAGAACCCAAAAGACGGAGGGGAAGAAGGCGCTGAGTGATGGGCTCAAGAGATACTGGCAAGAACGATTGATTTTGATTGTTAGTCCATAGTGGCTCAATTCGAAAAAATGTAAAAAAAAAATAATAATAATAATAATAATAATAATAATAATAATAATAATAATTAGTACGGGACTATCAAGTGATCGGATAAGTTTAAATATCCTGGTGGATAATGTTTGGAGTAAATTTGCGGATAGTTTTTCGAATATTATCCGAACTTGTTGAACATCATTACTAGGACTCGGATGTTTATGACATGTCATATTTTCCCGTTATGTTCTTTTCCATGACAAATGTAAGATGATGATTTACGCTAATCTCATTCAAATTATATAACACTCCGAACTGAAAAGGGTTGAAACGCTGGCTGTTTTTTAACAGAGCACATGTCATACAAAGCCTAAGGGAACGATTTCCCCCTCAATTGTCTAAATGTGTTGCTTTAATATTTTATCTAATTAAACATATTATAATGCCAGTAGATTCGGATAACAAACGTGTGGATGTGGGGTGGATGCGGATAATGTTCTGTTTATCCGCGCAGGGCTTTGACCATAGGCCTACGGAAGAGAAGAATAGTTTTATGTTAACTTCACGAGAATGAGCGAGAGTCGTCTATCGAAGAAAATCTTTTGACTACATCAACAAGATAAAAGCGAGTACAAAATGGGTGGATGAAACAAGATAGGACATGGAGGAAGATGGGGTCGGTCTAAAAGAGATCTGGAATAGAGAGGTGTTTCAAGCTACGATTGATAAATTCCAGGGGCTCCAGGAGAAGCAAAGGTGAAAAGGCAAGCATATCTGGTCGGAAGAGAGGAAGAGGAACCACAGCGAAAAGATGTGAATATGAGATGATACTTGGCTGGTAGACACCAGAGGCATGGGTGTTTCTGCTAGTATAGTACTATAGCATGACGTCACACAACAAGTGTGCGAACTATGCGACAACACCTACTTCTAGCTCTGAGGGAACCAGGATCCAGCCCCAGTTCTCGCGACCAGATGACTCGAAACTGCGAGCAACCTGAGTTCCGGGTGAACTAAGTCCTTGACATTCATCATCGCGAACTCCTTTAAACAAGGATGTGCAAGATCAGCCAAGAATAGCAGATGCAAATTGCTCTTTGTTAGTTCGTACTCGATTTAGGCTGTTTATTATTTATATGTACTGTATTATTTTAAACTCGGTAATGTTTATTAACAAAATATACAATACACACGCAACCACTACTACTACTTTTTTCTTAGGGGCAGATGACCTCGTAGTTCCACCCCTTAAAACCTGAATAACTAACTACTATATATATATATTGTCGGTTTACCCTCCAAGTTTGGCTTTTCCCTCGGACTCAGCGAGGGATCCTGCCATTACCACCTCCAAGTCAGTGTCCTGGAGCTTGAAACATCGGGCCAGGGGATACAACTGGGGAGGTGGGACGAGCACCTCGCCAGGCTGCCTCACCTGCAAAGCGAACAGGGGCCTTATGAGGGATGCCAAGGGATGGGAAGATTGGGAGGGATATGCAAGGAAGAGGGAAGGAGGCGGTCGTGGCCTTACGTTAGGTACCACCCCGACATTGCCCGGAGACGAAGTGGGAAACCTCGGAAAATCACTTCGAGGATGGCTGAGGTGGGAATCGAATCCCTTCTACTCATTTGGTCCACCGAGGCTGAGAAGACCCCGTTCCAGTCCTCATACCACTTTTCAAATTTCGTGGCAGAGCCGGGAATCGAACCTCGTACCTCCGGGGAGGCAGCTAAGCACGCTGACTACTACACCACGGAGACGACTACTACCACAACTAATAATAATACCGGACTGACCCAACTACCGGAATATTTTTTTAACAGCATTCATTTACTATTACTATTATTGCTTTCATTGTGACGAAGTTATGGCCCTTGGGCCTCTCTAACACTTAACCACACACAGTGCAACTTATTACAAAACAAGTAGTTCCGTGAAGAACTATACAGCCTATTTTCATATATCCTACTTATGTTAATTGCCACTATCAACATACACAATTTCAGTTTGATTGCTGTAATAGATTCGTAGATATTGAGAACCGACTAAATATTTCGGATGGTCGCAATGTTGGATTTTATATATGTAGGTCCTAGAGTTTACTGTTACATGCAGATTATTGTGAACGTGTAGTATTCAAACTTCAATCGCATAATTAAGACACAAGAAAAAACAAGGAGATTTAAAATTTTTTCACAGCTACCACCTTGAGGTTATGGAAACAATTGAAATAAATTAGATGCCAGTGGATTAACATTCGGATAAAGATTTACTGTACCAAGTTTCACTGCACGCGGATGGTTAAATTGCGAGAAACGTCCATGTGAATATTTATAATTCGCGTCACCGCCATGTTGGATTTGTGATCACCAGGTTATTTAAAGTCCTATAGGTGAACTTAAGTTCATAGCCCCTATGAACATTAAAAAATGCAGTTTGATTGCTAAAATAGATTCGTAGATATTCAGTATCGTCTAAATATATCGGATGGTCGCCATGTTGGATTGTTAAATGTATAGGCCATAGAGTCATGTACCATTAAAGGAAAATTATTGCGTAGGTTCATTATTCAAACTTTCACTTCGATCGCATGACTACATCACAAGAAATAAAAACTTAATTTTAAAATTCGCACTGCCGCCATCATGAGGTTATGTAAACAATTGAACTAAATTAGATACCAGTGGATTACAATGTGTATAAATATTTCCTGTACCAGGTTTCAGTGCGCTTGGAACATTAAATCGCGAGAAAGGTCTATTTAAAATGTTCAAATTCGCTTGGCCGCCATGTTCGTTTTGTAGTTAACCGGTTTTTGAAAATCTTATAGATGGAATTCCAGTAGTGCCCTTTATCTCCGTACAAAATTTTAGGGAGCTACCGCTAATAGTTTCAGAGATATAGAATGCCGGTGAAATATTTCGCACATCCGCCATCTTGTGATTATGTAAACAATTGAACGAAGTTAGATGTCGGTGCATTACAATGTATATAAACATATACTGTACCAAGTTTCATTGCGTTTGGTTGGTCAAATCGCGAGAAACTTCTATTTAAAAGTCACGAATTCGCTTGGCCGCCATGTTGGTTTTGTAGTTACCAGGTTTTCAAAAGTCACATAAGTGAATTTATAGTAGTTCCCTCTATCACCATAGAAAATGTCAGGGTAATATCGGTAATAGTTTCGGAGATATTGAATGCTGGTGAAATATTTCGCACAGCCGCCATGTTGGATTGGTGAGTCGTAACAAAATTTGAAGGGCACGGTCGAGGTCGCCGGGAATAGTGCTATGAACTTTCCGAGTTTCATTGAAATCGCTCCTGCCGTTTAGATTTTATTAGGGGGACACACACACACGAATCACACACACACACACACACACACACACGCACACGCACACACACACGGACAAAAGGTGATCTCATAAGCCTATTTTTTCAAAATAGAAAATAGGCTAAAAACAGCGGTCGAGCTGATTGCCTCTCATCAATTAAATTTCTTAGCACAGCCGAGAATCGAATCCGGGCCTCCGCTGGGACAGCCAAGCGCGCTAGGCACTACGCCAAAGCAATGGAGTTATACCTCTGAAGACAGAGAACACGTATGCCGAGTGAACAGGATAACCACGAATTATTCGCGTATATAATATATGTGTCATATGAGCCTCTTGTGTTCGTATGAGCACCAGATGGAACTTTAAATGCTGTACATTGCAGCACAACCAGCTGCTGTGAAAATAACGAGTTAACTTTTTAAGCTCGTGTGTCGATGATTTCCACAATAACACATTATGTTTACTCCGAGATTAGCGTGTTATAACGGAAGCTGGCGATTCACGGATATCTCCATAGAGTTAAGAATCCATGGCCTTCTAAGGGTACTTTGGGCAGGCAATTCACGGCCCGTCTATATCAAGCACTGTATTTACAGTTGGAAATCGCAAACATGGCCGCACGCAAATCAACATGTAGGCTAGTCGAGTGAATATGATTGCCTTTCGAAACTTGATTTAGAAAGTATCGAAATATTTCAAATATATTCAGTGCATTTGAAGTTGAATAACGCTCCAATTCATCAGACGTTGGCAGCTCTAACAGGGTACAAGTTTACCCACGCTGATTTTATGAAATTCCCTTATCATTTTGGCATCGGGCTTCCAATCACCACCCGTTTAGTCTCATTAAAAACCCATATTTTTCACGAACGAAATATTGAGAGAGATATTGGATTAGACACATCAATTACGCTAAGAATCGATAGCAATCAGTTAGGTCATACATTTGTAGCAAAATAAATATGAGTAGGAAGTATGTGACCAACAAAACAAATTTGAGTGCTAAAGGTTAAAAGTATATTGCCACTCTGGGGGGTAAGGTACGATAAAATGATGTGGAATAATAAAAATAAAAAAATAAAAAAAAGAGGCCGTTGAGATCCACACACAAGACATTTATTTTAGGTCTGAGGGCTGTCACAGGGTACACTCAGCCTCGTGAGGAAACACTGAGGAGAGGTAGGTTCGATTCTCACTTCATCCATCTTAGAAGTGACTTCCCGTGGTTTCCGACTTTTACTCCAGGAAAATGCCGGGATAGTTCCATAATTAATCACTAGCTGCATGGCGCAGCGGTAATGTTCTTACCTGCTGTGACCAAGTTTACAGAATCGAATACTGACGCAGTTAGTTGGGATTTGTGAGTGCGCAGATTAGATAGATTATTAGATTTACTGGCATGTTAAAGATCCACTTCGGGGGTATAATCTCCATGAAAAAAGAAGCAGCAACATGAACGTGAAGAGAAACAAGATTGAAGCTGCTGAGTACTATTCCGGTAGAACTGTTCGAAAATTATATACTCTACAATACCAAGTCTGAGGAAACTATCATTCACCCTTCGACTTTCAAGGTGCACATCAAAAATTACACCTAATATTGAGAGAGTTCCAAAATGACATTGAATTAACATTACGGTACAAGTCTTCAAAACTTCAAGACAGTAAGCCCAGTTTAACGAGTGTTTCTATAATAATTCAGCATGTTTCCTTTAATGATAATTTTAAAAAAATGTATGACATAAATTATATGATTATATGAATAACTGAATTACTTTTAAAACATTACGCTTTATATATCTGCTTACAGCCCTACACTTACATATTATACTGTATTTTACATTCAAAATAGTTATTATTATAACTTTAGTTAGATGGTCCTTCAATTTTCAGCCTATTATCATTTTATTAAAAAAATAGGCTTATGAGATCACCTTTTGTCCGTGTGTCTGTGTGTGCGTGTGTGTGTGATGGTGTGTGTGTGTGTCCCTATTAACTTCTAAACGGCTGGAGCGATTTCAATGAAACTCGGTAAGATCATAGCACCATTCTGGCCAACCCCGACCGTGCCCTTCAAATTTTATTGTCTCTCACCAATCCAAGATGGCGGCTGGGCAAAGTATTTCACCAGCATTCAGTATCTCCGGAACTATCACCAATATCACCCTGAAATTGTGTAGGGTGATAAAGGACACTACTAGAAGTTCACATATTAGACTTTCAAAAACCTTGTAACTACAAAACAAACATGGCGATCAAGCGAATTTGAGACTTTTAAGTAGACTTTTCTCGTGAACCATCCAAACATAATGAAACTTGGTACAGCAAATGTTTATACACATTGTGATGCACTGGCGTCTAGTTAGTTCATTTGTTTACTACCTCAAAATGGCGGCTGTGCGAAGTATTTCACTGGCATTCTATATCTCCGAAACTTCTACAGATATCACCCTGAAATTTTGTACGGTGATAAACGGCACTGGTACAAGTTAATCTATGCAAATTTCATAAACCTGTAAAGTACAAAACGAACGAACATGGCGGCCAAGCGAAGTTGAAATATTTTAATAGACTTTTCTAGAGATTTAACTCTCTGAGCGCAGTGAAATGTGGTACAGTAAATGCTTATACATATTGTAATGCACTGGAATCTAATTTAGTTCAATTGATTACATAACCTCAAGATGGCGGCTGTGCGAAATTTTAAAATTAAGTTTTTATTTCTTGTGTTGTAATCATGCGATCGAAGTGAACGTTTGAATAATGAAGCTACGCAATAATTTTCCTTTAATGATACATAACACTATGGCCTATACATTGTGACCGTTTGACGAACGTCCTGCGACCACACAAGTGCGCATCCGAACAACAGTCGAGCACAAAGACTCAAAAACATCTCAGGGTTAACAGTGAGCATTCTACAAAGGTGTAGAATAAAGAAAATAAAAGCTCTGCTGTTCCCCAGACGCACACTACAGCAAGGATAGAAGGCATATTTCAAGAATCATGAATGACCACAGTATCAGTTAAGATAAAATTTGCATCAATTTAATTGATTTATTCAAACATCCTAATCTTTACAAGGGCATCCTCAGGGAGAAAACTAAAACACCACCTGGAAATAATAACATCTTGCACTCCCCCTGGGATCCTATACTATTTAATCTCAGGTGTTGAATAACGTTCCAAAAAAAAAAAAAAATGCAACGAAAACGTCAACTTTTAAACATTTCATTGTGTTAGAATACCCATGAAATTAATAGTCCATCATGGTATTCTATTATATTATAAACGATATTTACAGTATTCAAGTTGTGTAGATCACTGATCGTCCTATCACACTTGAATAAAATTTTATTTCTGAAGTTCTTCACTTTTCCATATTTCCAAAAATCATGGATAATCGTATGGGATATTCTCTTCCATGAAACGAGAAGAAATTCCAAAACATACTAGAATTGTTAATTATACAACTTAATGCAAGTCAGACCAAGTCGAACAAAGATGGATCCATTAGAAACATAATACCATTTATATTTCATTATTCCCTCACAAGGAATATTCATATTATAAATTATAAATTATGGATATGTGATTTATCCTCGATAATAAAATAAATTATGGGATTAATTATTCAGTGATATTAATTGCAACTCAGCCTTATTATTCCAACCAATTTCAAACACTTATGGATGATTCGTAGCTATTTCAAAATTTTCATCGGAACATGAGGCCGCATTTTAAATGCCCCATTTCTTTACGCACTTTATCAATTTGGTTTATTCCTTGATATCACAATATGGCAAAATTATTAGGCATTTTAATCTATCTGCAGGTTTATATCATTCAACCAGAAAATATGTAATTATGGTTAGAGCAAATTAAAGTAGAATCTAGAATTACACTGATGACAAGATCTAGATAGCGGCGTGGGGCTGCAACAGCGGCACCGCCCTTCTTTTGAGTAATATGAGGCAACATCCTCCAAATTCCAACATTTCATTATATTCAACAACTATAATTCTTTTACATATTATTTTCACATATTTAACTTCCATCCAGTCATATTTACTGTATTTAATGGATTATCATAATTATTAATGGGACAAATGCCTGCGCGCATTCCCAATTCAACTCATCACCCTATCAGATTTATCATATGAAGGTTATAAGTAACTGTCTCCAATTAACCTGTTCAATTAACCACTTGCCACCATAACAAAAATCCTCCTAATTGATACACCTTGCTCTAATAACGAAACTACGTTACGAATGCTTAATCAATCCAATGTGCATTAATTCATGTTAATTTCTCATATTTGTTTTAAAGAAACATCACCTAAATTATCCAAACTCATCCATTTATTATTATTATTAATATGAAATTCTCATGGATAATTACCATGTTATATTTTTCATAAGATCCATTAAATTGTTATGAATATTCCTCCTTAATTCCCCATGTAAATTCTCATACATGATTATTCCGCATTATCATTTTAAAGAAAATCCTTAACCACCAGAAAAATCGAATCATTTCACGATAAATGACAATCAAAACTCATCTAAGACGAATTGCATCAAAATGACCAAGAACTACATTTAAATAAACAAATTACCAATAAACTATCTCAAAACGATCGCTAAAAATAACAATGTGCCATAAAAATATGCACGGAACTGTACAACAAAAAATCAGGATGAAACTCCTGTCTAAATAGAACAGTCGGATGCCTTCCGAAAATATACTCATTCTACGATATGCTCACCGTGGATATGCTATCTCAAAAGAATAAAATAAAATTCGAAGAGTGGACAACATCAAAAAGATCCATGCTTATGTCCCAATATAATGCAGAAAATAAAGATCTATGGCGTGTAAAACGATTCCTACATGGTTGAATGGTATAGTCTAAGGTCTGATATTCACCGGTACTAGATATTAAGAATAGAATAAGGGGTTCACGTCCATTTCAGATGTTCTTGAAGAAGGTCCAAGTTCCTGCGGAATGCCCTTAGTCTGAGCATAAAATCCCACGCGATCCTCCGCACACGGACATGTGTACAGATCAACTTTATGGCTCCACTGGTCTAAGTCCCAAGTAACCAGACGTCAGCATCCATCGTACACCCAATTCATATTTAACGCACCATAATACTGGCTCGACTCATGGTAGATTTCAAAAGTTGATACTGGCGTATCGCTACCATGAAGTCCTGATCGGATTGTCTTAACACCATTGCTTCTGCTATGAAAAAGCACGTGTCTAATACTGTCACTGATTTTACGACAATCACCCGGTGTTTTACCGTCCCGAAATATTTCCGAATAGTCACAGTTATGATCCCGGTTACTTGATTGTAATCCTTCTGTAGTTATCGCAGTACGCTTACACACCGGTTTAGCCTTAATTCCATGTCAATTGCTAGCTAGAAATCTACCCTGGTATGAGGTATTATATTCACATAACTCAAGTAAGGAGTTATTTCCAGCTCATATGCCTGAATATGCTGTGAGCTCGGGCCATACCCAACACAACTTTGCATTTACAAAAGCTAGTCCCATCTAGTAAAACTACCCTGAGCACATTTGAACAATGCCTCGTTTGTAGGCTAATTTTGGCTTCCAGGTCAGGTACTCGTAACTTAAGATTGATTAAGCCGCCCGCTTATGCACGGATTAACTGCACAAACACGACTGTGTCTCCCATTACAGCTGCTTGCTTGACCCTGCAAATCGTCAGGTGTTAGCATACATACGCGCATCGCCGTCCGCGCATCTCTTCCAGCCTGCAACCTGCGGCAGTGAAACTCAACTCAGTCAGGCGCTCGCTTCAAATTCAAAATATAGCCGCGACAAAAAACAACATCTCCATAACCAGCAACTGACGCTCTTTCACACGGTTACAACATATATCAATCCAAAATGGCGGGCATCCGAAATATTTAGACAGTTCTCAATATCTACGAATCTTTCACAGCAATCGAACTGAACTTTTTTACGTTCATAGAAGCATTAAACATAAGTTCACCTATAGGACTTTCAGTAACCTGGTGATCACAAATCCAACATGGCGGTGACGCGAATTATAAATAATTAAATGGACGTTTATCGCGATTTAACCATCCGAGTGCAGTGAAACTTTGCACGTTAAATGCTTATACAAATGTTAATCCACTGGCATTTAATTTATTTCAATTGTTTTCATAAACACAAGATGGTAGCTGTGCGAAATTTTAAAATCTCGTTCAAACTGAAATTTTGTATGTAGATAGAGGGAATTAACATGAGTAGGATATATGGAAATAGGCTTTAGTTCTTCACGGAACTACTTGTTTTAAACCAATTTATTGTCCCAAGCTCAAATTAGGATGGTCACCACTTGCCTAGATAACTAAACCTCAATAGATATACACAAGGTAGCTGAGGCCATTGTATCATTATTGTTACTGTTATTGTTATTATTATTATTATTATTATTTTATTCATTATTTTTATTGTTGTTATTAATATGAATAATAATTGGCGATGCCATTATTGCAGTAAAAGTGATACCAGGACATTCGTTTGCCTTTTTAGAACAGAGAGAGTTCCTAAAAAATGCCAAAAAGGCTTTCAGAACAATCCTGACGCTCTAACTTTCATAAAATCACAGGAAAGATAAGCGAGTATAATATTTTGTGGGAAAGGATGTATGGCTTATTCATTTTATTTCAACTTCTTATTAAATACTGTTACTTACCAAGCGTCCGTAAAGCATAATCCCTAAGCAACCCCAGCAACTATATGATTATAGTTTCGTGAGTAAATATTACGTTCGCGCACTTCCATATACCTCGCGGCGTTGCTCTCACAAATCTGTTTGATACACACGTCGATCGCCCGATACTCCTTCACATTATTGTTACAGCTTTCAGCAACGTTGTTGGATTCTCATCCATTCTCCCTCATTGTGGTTTTCATATTACCTTGTAGGTACCATATTTTTCAAACTTAAGTTATGCATCACATGGAGTAGCTACGGTCAAAGAATATGGACAAAGACCCCCGTGTGGGTGCGGGATAGAATACACCCACGGTATGCCCTGCCTATCGTAGGAGGCGACTAATAGGGCCGACATGGCCGAATAACTTGCCAATTTTGATTTGTTCAGACCCCCTGTGGATGGGGAGGGCAGAATTCATCCACGGTATCCCCTGCCTGTCTTAAAAGGCGACTTAGAGGGGGCCTTATAAAGGTCGATTTTGGTTTTCTGGTCCCAGCTCTGGTTTGACCAATAGAAATAAACATGCATGCTGTTAGGGGAAGGGCCACCAGCTTGGCCATCTGGTCAGAAAGCCTAGACGGTATACCCCATCCCGTCAGGTGGGTGCGCCATGTACCCTACAGTAATATCCGCCTTACAACGAAGGTCTCTGCATGGCCGAATACTGGAGCTGCATAAATCACTGTGCATGCCGAGGGGGAAGTGCCTGTTCGAGGCACTGGGACCCCGAGCAATATCTGCTATGCCAGGTAGGTATTGCCTTGGCTGGGTGGCGCCCACAGTGATAGGCCCCGTTCGGAGTGGGCAGTATTCGGGGAGGATTTCGTCCGGGATGCCTAGTAAGCGATCACGGACACCTGTACAGGGTGGCACCCTCAAAAAGCCGTCTCTTGAGTGTCGAGCTAATCCCAATGTGTATACGCCTTGGGATGAAGCCTTTAGTAGAAAATTCCCCGCTGACAAGTCTCCTCGCTACCTGGTAGCTACGAGGACGGACGGGGGTGATTTTAAACTAGTAAAATCTATAATTTTTTCTGAGGAAATCGAGGAGAAATTTGGAGACCTAAGCGGGATTTCCAAGCTCCGGAACGGTCAGCTGCTGCTGCACACCGTTGATCGGAAGCAAACCGAAGCGTTGCTGGAATGCACGCAATTCGACGAAATTCCCGTTAAGGTCTCAAAACACGAAACGCTTAATGAGGTCCGTGGAGTTATTTTCCATCGTGACCTCATTTTAAATAGCGATGCGGAATATTTGCGGGATCTGGGGAAGAGAGGCATCACCAAGATTAGGTGCATCACCCGAATGATTGGAGAGAACAGCGTCGATACCGGCGCTTTTATTCTCCATTTTGAGGGTGATGTTGTACCTAAGCAGGTGAAGGTCACATCATACCACTACGATGTTCGACCGTACATCTCTCCACCTATGCGCTGCTATGAATGCCAGAAATTCGGGCATGTTTCCGCCTGGTGCACTGCCAAGGCCGTGTGTAGAGAGTGTGGCAAGGGGACACATGAGGGTGAGAGGTGTACGCCTTCCCCGATTTGTCTTAACCACAGATTACCTACTACTAGGGTCCTAACTGCCAAGGAAGCCACTCTCCACGATCGAAGCAGTGCCCTGATTTCTGTAAGGAAGCAAAAATTCAAGAAATAAGAACTCTTGATAGGCTTTCATATCACGACGCTCGCAAGATGTACCGTGATATGAATGCCCCCGAATTTCGGGTATCGTTTGCAGCTGCAACGACGCCCTCATTCACCCCTGTCGCATCTTTACCGAGTGTAGTACCCTCGACGCCCTTATTTTCAGCAGTGTTAAAATTACCCCTCGTTGTACCAGCTAAATATGTTAGCCCGAAGGAGGTACAACCACCTTCTTAGGCCCCGCAAAAGAAGGCGCCGGTTACACCATCTAAACCGGCGCAGTCGGAAAATAAATCTTCCCCAGCTAAAGGGGGAAAGAAGACTTTGCCGACCAGGGCTGGTTGTTCTTCCAGCCCACCTAATACGAAAAATATAGGGGAGAAGAGGGAGACGGTTCGTCGCCGTCTCTCTCGCCCTCCTGCTGACGGGGTGGCTACTGTCTCTGCTGGCCTTTCCGCTCCCACGACCACCAAGGGATCGAAGCCTGCTGAAGCCAAGCCTGTCCGTATGGAGGAACTCACCTATAGAAAAGAAAAAAGATAGGCGGAGGAGAGAGGAACGGTTCGGCGCCGTTTCTCTTCCTCTCCTAAAGGCAGGGCTGCTCACGTATTTTCTGGCCATCCCGCTCCCACCACTACCAGTGGAGCGGTGCCAGCAGGAGCGACCTTGTTTTATAAGGACCCGGCGTCTGTGGGGAAGGAACCATCTACTTCCCCAAACACACGTCGGCGCTGATCTAAAAAGAAATCTCTTCGGGTCGTGTCGGGGACAGACACCTAGTCTTCGGACCGGGAGAAAGTCCCTCGATACCTCTCTCGCTCTTCCCCAAGAGCGAGACTCGTGAGGTCCGACGACGACCGTGCTCAACCCAAGAGAGCGCCCGCTCCATTTTCTTCGTCTTCGGACGGAGATGTGGAGATTGAGGTGTGCTCTCCTGCCCCATCATCTCCAACTAGAGATGAGGAAGGGTGGCAAGCGGTCAAGCATAAGTAGAAGACCCACTTCTACTTAAGTCCACACCATGGCACTATTACAATGGAACTGTAATAGCTATTCTGTTCATCTCGCTGAGTTACGACAATTAATATCTTCGTTTTCGGCAACCATTGTCTGTCTTCAGGAATCCAGGTTTCGTCCTGGACATGAGACAACAATGCGTCACTTCAAACTCTTCTCTAAAGACCGGGTGGACGGAGCTGTGGCCGCCGGTAGCGTCTGCACTCTCGTCCACTCTAGCCTCTTTAGTGAAGAGGTGCCGTTGCGTACTCAGCTAGAGGCAGTTGCAGTTCGTACTTCGTTGCCAGTAATGGCAACAGTATGTAATGTGTACATCTCACCTGATTCTTAACCGGATTATAATCAGCTGGTGGATCTAGTCTCTCAGCTCCCCCCTCCTTTTCTCCTTCTGGGAGATGTTAATGCCCACAACACCATCTGGGGCTCCGCTACCACTAGCGGCAAAGGGAGAGATTTTGAGAGGCTGATCAGGCGGCTGGACCTGTGTTTGTTGAACACAGGGGAACCTACGCACTTCTCTATTGCACACGGTACTTATTCAAGTATCGATATTACCTTGTGCAGTCGTGCGCTGGTTCCCCTGCTACAGTGGGCTGTACACGATGACCTTTGTAATAGTGACCATTTTCCAATTATCGTTACTCTTCCGAACCAGAGAGCCATCGATTTACCAAGTCGATGGCTTCTCCGTCGGGCTGATTGGCCAACTTTCACGGCACGTGCGGTGTTTGCTGAAAATACCTTTGAGAGTGTCGACGATCATACCATTCACATAACGAATGGTATTTTGGCTGCTGCTTAGGCAACGATACCTTCCTCATCCGGCAACTCACGACGGAAGTTTGTCCCTTGGTGGACAGCCGAGATTGCAGCAGCCATTAAAGATCGTCGACGTGCTTTCAAATGCTATCTGAAGCAAAACACTATGGCCAACCATATCACCTTCAGAAGGATGCGTGCTAGAGCCCGATATCTGATTCGGGAGAGTAAGAAAACGACGTGGGAAAAGTATGTGTCGTCTATGACGGCGCATACTCCTTCATCTCAAGTGTGGACTAAGCTTCGTTGGATCTCCGGACTCCCGATATCACTGTCGATACCCGGAGTATTCATCAATGGAGACATCATCACGGACCATCTCGCCATTGGCAACAGCATTGGCTCGCACTTCTCCGATGTATCCTGCTCCAGGTGTTACGATCCTACATTTCTGACTCTGAAGCGGGAGGCAGAGACTCACCCCTTGTCCTTTGCCACTGCTGCTTCGGAGTCCTATAATGTACCATTCTCTGAATGGGAACTGCGCAGTGCGCTTGCACTGTGCAGGGATACGGCTCCTGAACCGGATAACATAAATAATCAAATGTTAAAACATCTGTGGGAATCCAGTATAAAACAACTGTTGATCCTCTTCAATCGTAGTAAGCAGCTATAGGCCCATTTGTTTGACAAATGGCCTATGTAAGCTGCTCGAAAAGATGGTGAATCATCGACTGGTGTGGTTCTTAGAGGAGAAAGGTCTCCTGTCTGAGTATCAATGTGGTTTTCGCTCTCATAGGTCCACCACTGACCATCTGGTGCGACTTGAGAGTGCCATACAGGAGGCTTTTTTTTTTCCGAAAGCAGCACCTAGTCCCGGTTTTCTTCGACCTCAAGAAAGCCTACGACACCACATGGCGCTACGGGATCCTTTCCACCCTTCACAAGTGGGGACTCCGTGGTAACCTACCGACTTTCATTGCGAATTTCATGTCCGTCTGACTCTTCCGTGTAAAGGTCGGTAGGACATTATCGCAATACTATACTCAATAAAATGGAGTTCCTCAGGTTTCAGTGCCGAGTGTCACCTTGTTCGCGATTGCCATAAATGGCATTGTTGCCGCCGCCGGGTCCGCGGTAGTTCCACCTCTGTATTTAGACGATTTAGCTCTGCATTACAGCTCTGGATGTATGGCAGTCGTTTAACGGCAATTGCAGCTAGCTATCAACCGGGTCGACAGGTGGGCTCACGACCGGGGTTTTCGTTTTTCAGCAGCGAAAACCTCCGTCGTCCATATTTGTCGGCTCCGGAGGCTACATTTACACCCTGAACTACATCTCAGGGATGCTGCGTTGCCGTTGGTTGACACTTATCGCTTCCTGGGGCTCCATTTTGATAGCAAATTAACGTGGCAGCCCCATATACGGCAATTAAAAATGACATGTCTCTGGAAACTGAACATGCTCAAGTTTCTTAGTGGCACTACGTGGGGGGCTGACCGTGCGGTGCTGCTACGGTTCTACCAAGCCCTCGTCCTGTCCCGGCTAGACTATGGTTCTGCGGCATACGGTTCAGTAAGGCCAGCAACCTTGAAAATGCTGGACAATATCCACCATAGTGGCGTTAGGCTGGCTACCGGTGCCTTCCGGACCAGCCCGATACCCAGCCTACTCGCCGAATCGGGTGTTCCACATTTAAATTATAGACGCCAACATATGCTTTTAGCATATGCTGCCAATGTGCGTCAAATGCCGCAACACCCGACCTAACAAGCTCTATTCGGTATCCAAAACCACCAGGGGTACGCCAACCGGCCTCGTGCCACTCGGCCGGTTGGTATTAGACTTGATAGGTCGTGTACTGAAATAGGAGTTGCTGTAGGTCCCTGTATGATCCGGACATCTAGCGAGGTGCCTCCGTGGCAAGTCCTGCGTCCGGAAATTCGGTTAGATCTTCACCGAGGTCCTAAGGTGAACACGGATGCCTCCGTTTATCGGGGGCAGTTCCAGAGCATAGTTCACCAATTTCCGGACGCTGGCATTCTCTACACGGATGGTTCGAAGGTGGACGAGAAGGTGGGTTGTGCTTACGTTATTGATGGTGCAAATACCAAGGTCTCATTGCCTGAGGCCTGTAGTGTGTTTACTGCAGAGCTCGTTGCCATCTATGAAGCTCTGCAGTTTGCACTACATGAGGCACGAATCCACTTTCTCGTGTGTACCGACTCTTTGAGTTCGTTGCAGTCAATTGCTACATGTTTCCCGCAACTCCCCCTAGTGCAGCGAATCCACGACCTACTAGCCGGGCTGTGCCACGCTGACACTCGAATCACCTTTCTGAGGCTTCCAAGCCACATGGGAATTGCGGGAAATGAGTTAGCTGATCAAGCTGCAAAAGAGGCGGTATCACTACCACCTCGACCAATGGAGGTACCTGCTAGAGATATTCGCTCTCAGTTACGCATACAAGTTCTGGCTTTTTGGGAGAGTCAGTGGCTAGCTGACCCACTGCCCAGTAAACTGAGAGCGATCAAGGGAACTACTCGCGTGTGGCGGAGCTCTTTCCGGTCACGTAGAGAGTCCGTCATTTTGTGTAGGCTAAGGATAGGTCATACAAGATCCACCCACTCGTATCTGATGAGAAGGGAAGACCCCCACTTTGTACCCGTGGAGCCGTTTTCACCGTGGCCCACATTTTCACCGAGTGTGTGAATCTTGCTGACTTACGAAGAAACCTTGGTTTGCAGATGACACTAAAGCTTATATTAGCCGATGACGCGGTGGCTGCTGATCGCGTTATCCGCTTTATAAGTGAGAGTGGGTTAGGGCCAGCAATCTAAATTTTCTAGTATAAATTGACTCAACGACTTGTTCGTTTTTCCGTAATTTTTTATTTATTTAATGTTTTTGTTTTTCTATTATTAATTTTTGGTGTTTTTAAATTTAGGCGTCCACCTCAAAATTTTAAATTCAATTCCAAATTTGTATTCTTTAATCTGTGTTAAGAGGGGCAGATGACCTCGTAGTTCCGACCATAAAACAACAATAACTAACTAACTAACTAACTAACTAACTAACTAACTAACTAACTAACTATGGACCAATCGGTGGTTTTCTGTAAATTGCACCAACTTACCTTACAAAAGAAACATCGGTTATATACATCCCGAATGTGGCATCAATTGCCTACCAAAAAGATTATTGGTTTATATACCACCTAGATGTGGTACCATCTTACCTACCAAAATAGCGGCTTCGGTGGCGTAGTCGGTAGCATGCTGAACTGCTGTGCCCAAGATAGCGGGTTCAAACCCGGCCGAAGTCGTCGGATTTTTTAAGAGCGTTAAAATCCTTCAGTATGCCTTCCTTCGGAGGGGAAGTAAAGCCGGCGGTCCCATGTCATAGATTTATGGCACGTAAAAGATCCTTTCACAGACTAAACTTGTGTAAAGCAAAATTTGTTAGGTTAGATTTCGTCAGAACGCTCTATCAAAGTTCCAACGTTCACCACTAGGTATCATTGATATCTGGTGGCGAAAGTTGGAACTACTTGAAATTGAACGGAACTTGTAGCTCGCCCTTTAGGGTGTCCGCTGGAAGCAGCTACAGACTCAGGCGAGCCGAACATGTCCTCGGACACTACCGGCACTAAAAGCCATACGATAAATAAATAACCTACCAAAATGATTATTGGTTTATATACCACCTAGATGTGGTACTATCGTGCCTACTAAAAGGAACATTGGTTATATACCACCTAGATGTGGTACTATCTTGCTTACCAAAATGGTTATTGGTTTATATACCACCTAGATGTGGTACTATCTTGCTTACCAAAATGATTATTGGTTTGTATACCACCTAGATGTGGTACTATCTTGCCTACCAAAAGGAACATTGGTTATATACCATCTGAATGTGGTACCATCTTGCCAACCAAAAGGTTTATTGGTTTATATACCACCTGAATGTGGTACCATCTTGCCTACCAAAATGTTTATTTGTTTATATACCACCTAGATGTGGTACTATCTTGCCTACCAAAAGGAACGTTGGTTATACACCATCTGAATGTGGTACCATCTTGCCTACCAAAGGATTATTGGTTTATATACCACCTAGATGGGGTACCATCTTGCCTACCAAACGGATTATTGGTTTATATACCACCTAGATGTGGTACTATCTTGCTTACCAAAATTATTATTGGTTTGTATACCACCTAGATGTGGTACTATGTTGCCTACCAAAAGGAACATTGGTTATATACCATCTGAATGTGGTACCATCTTGCCTACCAAAAGGATTATTGGTTTATATACCACCTGAATGTGGTACCATCTTGCCTACCAAAAGATTATTGGTTTATATACCAACTAGATGTGGTACAATCTTGCCTACCAAAAGATTATTGGTTTATATGCCAACTAGATGTGGTACTATCTTGCCTACCAAAAGGAACATTGGTTATATTCCATCTGAATGTGGTACCATCTTGCCTACCAAAAGGATTATTGGTTTATATACCACCTAGATGTGGTACTATCTTGCTTACCAAAATGATTATTGGTTTATATACCACCTAGATGTGGTACTATCTTGTCTACCAAAAGGAACGTTGGTTGTATTCCATCTGAATGTGGTACCATCTTGCCAACCAAAACGATTGTTGGTTTATATACCATCTAGATGTGGTACCATCTTACCTACCAACATGATTATTGGTTTATATACCACGTAGATGTGGCATTATCTTGCGTACCAAAAGGAACGTTGGTTGTATTCCATCTGAATGTGGTACCATCTTGCCTACCAGAATGATTATTGGTTTATATACCACCTGAATGTGGTAACATCTTGCCTACCAAAAGGAACATTGGTTATATACCATCTGAATGTGGTATCATCCTGCCTAGCAAAAGGAACATTGGTTATATACCACCTGAATGTGGTACCATCTTGCCTTTCAAAAGATACATTGGTTTATACCATCTAGATGTGGTATCACCCTGCGTACCAAAAGGAATATTGGTTATATAATTGTATTAATGCAGCCAATGGTCATGTACTTTTCTTTTCAGGACGGGTCAGGGAAGGGATATTGGAAGGAAATTGGCCGTGGACCTTTTGAAAGGAACCGTCCCGGCATTTGCCTTGTGGTGAAAATGGGAAACCACGAAAACCATTTACAGGACGGCCAAGGTGGGATTCGAACCCACGCTCTCCCGATGCCAGCGGGCACGGCCACCGCGGCCGGTACATTGTGTGGTACCATCTTGCCTACCAAATGGAACATTGGTTTATACCATCTGAATGTGGTACCATCTTGCCTACCAAATGGAACATTGGTTTATACCATCTGAATGTGGTATCACCCTGCTTACCAAAGGAACATTGGTTATATACCGCACCAACTCGCCTATCCAAAGGAACAATGGTTTATTATCTTATGAATGAACTTCACTATTGCGGTATGGAGCAGCGTTCGATATCACATTTCCCTTGGCTATGGTCAGTGGAGTGAACAGTTAAAAGTTACGCGTGTATCTTGTTGACGAGTGTGCTGGGAGAAGAGATTTTGCTCTCAATAACTTTAGCAAGTAGCTGCAGAGAGTCTTGTTTTTCCCTCATGCCAGGTTCTCACCGACAACCTCAGCGGGCGAGCGCTAAGATTTTCAACAGAGAGATTTGGTGGAGACCGCTGCTAGAGCAAGACGCGCCTAACTCCACAGAGGAACATTTATCTCCTCCAGGCGAGAGCTCAAGTGAACGCGGGATCTACGACAGCAGGTTCAGTGTCACAAGGACACTCCATAATGTGTTCCTGGCTCAGTAGAACTGGGAAGACATCACAGCAGATTTATTTTTTCAGTAAGAAATAAGAATCCGTAGAGGCCATTTTATTTTCAGTGTTGCCTTGTTAAGCTCTATTAAAAATTGTTCTTCAGTCGGTCAATACATATAGGGGAGTCCAATTACAGTATCTCGTGTAGTCTTACATTCTAAACAAATAGTCTACCATTTTTGTTAAAACTCAGCAATGTTTCTAGGTTTATGCCGTGTCTTGTGTGGGGTTTCGGCTAGGAACACCAAGCTGGCTCATCAGCGGGCTCTTGGTGTTCCGCACCCGGACGCCCACAGGAGTAGCGAACTGTGCACTTTCTGCCTTCTTATAAAGCGCGCCGTAAATGGATCTGAAGTTGATCGCTTGATGATTGAAACTGGTCATCCAAGTGTATTTAATAATCTCATGTAACTTTTTTTTTTCAGGATTAAGGAATAACCCATCTTATTTGGGTACAATCGTGTTGACCGACCGAAAAGCACCAAACTCTTGTTAATTAATTGTACTAGTTTCGGCCATATTATAGCCCTCCTCAGTAATTGCTTTTTAAAGGAAACTATTATATTTGTGAGCAAAGTTTGAATATATATTATGCTTGAAAATTAATTTAAAAAAATAGATCATATAGTTATTACAAAATCAGATCTGTAATAATTATGGGCTTTACATTGATGATGATATAAAACAATTTTCGGAAAATGACATATCTAAACGCAGATTGTGCAATGCTCATACAAAGTATGGACTACCGCCATCAATTATTGTATGTTGACGCTGCCATAGAGGAGTGGGACCTCTTACCCCAAGATGAACTTGATAGTCTCATTCAGAGCATGCCTCCTCCGTGTGTGGGGAGAACTACTAAAGACTGATACTGAAGATCATCATGAGATACAGATTTCCTATGTTTGGTTTTCAAAAGGGACACTTAGAAGCGAGTTCGCTTTGTTTTTTGTACCGTTACATTGTTATGTAACCACGATTGTTATTGTTTTCAGAAGGACTGATGTTTAGTTTGTTAATAAGTTATTGTATAAACCTCAGTGGGGTTACTAAAAAAAGTCATTGCAATAAAAACTATGATATTTCAAACTTTTGTTGAGCAGTGTATATTACTATAAAACAGACCAAAAAGTTTCTTGAAAAAATATCTTGTGATGATCAATTGGTTGTGATTTCTATAAGATGAATATATGATCCTTGCGGAGTGGAGCAAAGGTTGGAATATGTTGGTTATTGAATGCATCTTCCTGCTCGAATGGAAATTTAGAATTGGCTTGTCTTTGCTAAAGAAACTATTGTTTCGTAATTTATGGTTGGATTTTGACACGGGTTATTGTGTGTTTTGGTTTTCTTTTGTATTTTTCATGGATATGGGAGACGCTCAGGGACGGAGTTACGTATAGGCTGTATAGGCGGCAGCCTAGGGCGGCAGATTTCAGGGGGCGGCAAATTTTGACTAAATGTTTTTTAATTTAAAAGAAAAAAATATATTTTATTTAAAAAATAAAAAATTGAAAACTGAATATGTTCATGCATCTACGAGAGTAATGAGCGCCCCATAGAGACAATCCAATACCACCCATGTGACATATTATAAGATTGAGAAATAGTGGGTCTTCTGTTTCCGTCTCTGTGTGCTGCGCGTTGGTGGTTGAAGCCTCGTTTAGATGGATACTGGTCTGATAATCTAGGGGGCGCTCTGGTTGTTTTGCGTGGCTGGTACCTCTACCATGTTTTGTGTGGCTGGTGACTTTATCGTGGTAGCTTTGCTAATTTCTTTTGTTGCGTCTGCATGGAGAGCTCCTGTTTTCTATGGTCTTCCGGCTTATTATGGCTGCTGTTTTTGGTTCTTGCCAGGGGGAGAGAGGTTCTTCCCATCTCCCTGGCTACCGGCACCGCTTCTTGTACTCTTTCTATGAGGGTGGATTCCATGTTCTGTTTCATTTGCTCTATGAATGATTGCATGGATTCTATAGAGCTCATTAGGCTGCTTTCCACAGCATTAGTTTGCATTCTTTGCATATCCACGTGAGTCTGCAGTTAGCTCTCGTAAGCGTGTCTAGTTCGCCTTGTGTCAGACCCACACATTTCTTATGTTCCCCTCTTTCGCATGCCTCGCATGTAGCTGAGTCCCCATCTTCTTCTGTTCTGCGTTTGCATTTTCTGCAGAGCTCTGTAGGGTCCTTTCCTGCATTCTCGGTGACAGAGGAGGGGCAGAATTTGTGATGAAACAGGTGATTGGTCTCAGTCCAATGTGGATTTACTTCGTGTGAGGCTCTGAAAAGCCTTCTTACGTTTGTAACAGAAGACTAGGTTCAGTCCGGTACCGTTATGTTTCATACAGACTGCTATGTATGCATCTTTTGTGCGATGGCGTTCACAGAAATTGTTCTCCGGTATGGTTATGTTTCATACGAAGCTGGACTGCTATGTGTGCGTCTTGTGGGCGAGGGCGTTCACAGAAATTGTTCTGCAAGTGTTCGAGTTGTTAATTGCTAGAGTTTAGTCTATCTAACCTCGCCAAATTCTTTGTGAAGGCTGGTCTTTGTTTCCTGCTTATAAACTATTATTCAATCTTCTTTGTTGCGAGTCTCTTGACGTCTTTCTGATGTTGATCTCTTTTGTCAATTTATCTAATAGATTGCACATCATTGAACTACAGTTAACTGTCTATTATTCGAATTATAAGAGAGCTAAAATTTGGTGCGTCACAACACATTCATTTTTCGTTTAAAAATTGAAAATGGATGGGCGTAAAAGATTAAGTGGTGCTCAATATAGAAAAAAAAACCATCTGAAAAGGCGCAAAAACAAGAAAAATTCTTGGCTAAAACGCCAAAAATTGATATTTTTTTAAAACCTTCGACAAGTAAGTTGCTCAAAATAATAATTGAATAATGAAAGAAATCAGTTTACCAAATGCAATGAACTGACGTTTTTATGTGCATAAGAATAAGAAACAACAAACCTCTCGCAGAGTACACACCATGCACTGCTCATTCGTAGAATTTGGTTGGTACACATGCTGCAGAAAGTTGTACAGAAGCGAGTAAGTATTTGAACTGGTCCAGGAGTTGTATAATTTCTTTTCAGATTATACAGAAAAATGGTCTGTTAAGCAGCATTTTGCTGATTCAAAATCAAACTAAAATCATTATCTACAGCTCGTTGTTCTGCACGTGCTGATGCGGTTTCTGTTCTGGTTGAATTTTGGAACGAAATAATAAATGCTTTATCAGCTTTTGAAGAAAACCCCAACGAAAAAGCAATAGTTCGAAATAAATCTACAGTCCTTCGGAATAATATGCAACGACTAGAAAGTGCATTTATGCTAAGTACTTGGTATGTTTTACTTGAACGATCCGATGCTACAAGTCAGAAATTGCAAGCCATGGATACCAGCATTTCAGATATTTTGGATTTGTACAAATCGTTGGTTGGTTTCGTAGAAGTTGCTCGGAAAAATATTGAACTTTATGAAGAAATAGCACGGAAAATTTCTACCCCCCAGGAGTTTGAAAAAGACGTTTGTAGGAAGGAACGATGAAAATTAATGTTTGATGTATTGTATGAATATGATGTTGAGCTAGGTGGAAGAGAGAATTTCAGAGTAGGCTAAATACTTTCAATATAATTTTGGATAGACTCTGTACAGATTTGAAGGACAAATGCGCCGATTACGAAGGAATTTTAAAATATATATCGCATTTATCGAATTTGGTACGTTGAATGAACCTGAATTAAGGAAACATGCGGCAACATTACACGAATATTTTCCAAATGATATAGAACAAATATTTATAATCGAGTTGTGCCACTTTCAAAAATATTGCCAAGTAAAAGAAAATTGAAAATAACCCGCCTTTAGAAATATTAACATTTATTCGACAGTATGATCTGCAAGGAGTATTTCCAAATGTTGAAATAGCCTACCGCTTGTTGAACTGCACAGCAGTTACCAACTGCAGTGCCGGACGCTCGTTTTCATGTTTAAAGCGCATAAAAGACTAGTTGAGCTCAACCACAAGCCAGAATCGTTTGGTTTGTCAAATGATTTTGGCAAGTGAAGCAGAATTAATGTCAGATATGGAATTTGACGATATTATCAGAACGTTTGCTGAATGAAAGGCACGGAGAAAGATTTTTGTTAGCTCACCTAGATCTTAAGTTATACCTACATATAAAATTTAAGTATACGTGTAAAAAAAAAATCTCGAATTTTTAATAGATTGCCTTACTAATTACCACTCAATTTACACACAACCCTAAAAAATGAGTAAGGGAGGGGGGGCGCCAATTTGAATTTTGCCTAGAGGCGCCAAAACGTCAAATCCACCCTTGGAGACGCTTATACTTCGTTAAGATGTTGATAAGATAATGCAATAAAGGTGCCATCATTACGAATATCCATTTCAATGACAGGTTTGCAGTATTTACAACGATGCAGTTCGTGTAAACTGGAAACTAGATTTCTGTCACTCAATTCGACCGTTCTTCGAAATTATAATCCAGTCACTGAATTAATATTTGAAATAGAATTAACTATCAAGCAAAAAAGAACCAACAATGTATATACAGGGTCTTTCATATAAAGTAAGAACGACAAGCGGCAGTTTCGTTATTCGCTGCTGCGGTGGCCTTGGCCGAGCTTGTGGCGCGCCATGGCCCCCTGCTGTACTATTGAAAGCGCGCGCATAGTACATACGAGGGCTGGTGAAAATCATTCACGACCACACTGCACCAACGTTACGATAGACTTTTACAAAGAATTCAAGTGCGAAGTTTTGGACCATCTGCCGTTTGGTCCAAACCAGCACTCAATGATTTTCACCTTTTTCGAGAAATGAAGTTATGATTGGGCGGCAACGCCTCGCCAAAAACGAAATACTTCAGGAGACTGTCCATACGTACCCACCTCAGTGGCGGCAAAATATTTTGCCGAGGGCATTGGAAAGCTGGTTTAACGATACGACAAATGTTTCAATCGTTTTGGCGATTATGTTGAGACATACGAATAAAACAAGCAAACATTAGTAGTAAAATCAGTTTGGTATGTCAATCTGTTATTTTTATACAGTCCATTGGAACTTGAAAAAAAAACAGCCCTCGTATTGTGCCCTTTCAGCAAGATATATGCAAATCACAGTATGCCAGCATTGCTCAATTTGGGATTTTCGGGGTTGTAGTATGTTCTCCCACTCTGTGACTTACACATTTTGGATTAAATAGAGGATACACTTGCAAAATAACAACCAAATCAACTCCTATTTCAAAACATTTAATTAACCAAAAAATATGGCGCTAAAAACAATGACACAAATAAACTACTGACCAAAATCCTTCTACTCGTTCAAAGTGAACAAGGAATAATTTAAGAATTAAACAAATATTATATTAAAATACATGGTTTCCTTTAAACCAACAACTCATAATTATTTTCACTTCCATAAAGTATCTATCTTAACGTTCCATATAACCACGAGCTCCTTTGGCTCGATACTTTCCAATAATAACGGTGTTATTCTTTTGCACACCTCAATACTATTTTTAAAGTTTCTTATCATCAAAACAAATATAAAATTACATTTAAAGTACATGTTAATTCTCTACTTAAATGTTTGGGCACTTCACATGTTCTCAACATTTACCATCTCTCTCAAGTTTTACAAATTCACCATAGTGATCGGGAAAATACCTGTGTACTCCAGAGTTATAAAGATTACTTGACAAAGTCAAAAACTATGATTACTCCCAGAATCTAGTTATCTCCATTAAACTCATGGAATCCTACGTCCATACAACATTACAATAGGGATTTTTATTTATTTATTTATTTGTCTTATAAGACCATTATCACATAAGAAAACTACGATCTGAACTGGCAAGCGATAATTTCATCTACAAGGACCTCGGTTCAAATCCCGGGTCATTAACAACTTTTAAACACTCACGGGGTATTATTTATTTCTTGCCGACGGCCTTCACCGACCCTCCTCCTACTAGGGTCTGACCGTATACTTGAATGAGATTTATGACTGTGAGGGTAACTTCCCGTCTAGTCTGCGTGTGGGAGCTCTACTCAATGCTTTTAAAACACATCTTTCTTTCTTTTCAGTTCTCTGGGGAGACCTGGCATTTTACTTGTCTTTTTTTTACTTTCAACAACATTATTGGGCTCATAAACCACTTTCGTAACCTTGGCATTTATTAATTATGAAGGGTCCTCATTGATTGGGAAGAGTAATACACATTCTACGACGAATACTTAGGGGCTTCAACAACAAGACGATTCTAGGTTCGAATCTCTTAACATGCCTCGGGAACCATTCCCACATTGGAGGACTTATACAAAATGCGATTTAGGGTCGGCCGAGGCCTACATGACCTACGCTCATAATACCATACATTTGCTCCCTATTACAACATAATAACACACACATGGCCCCGTGATCTACGTCACTATTGGAGGACTTACAACATAGCTCAATTTACCGCAATCAACTACCCCTCATAAGTAATTTACCACGTACATTTAGATTCTACGCATTCCTAGCGTGACATTTTATTTTAACTGCGCTCCATTGCGCTATACATTATTTTAAAGCCTAGCGTCTTCCAAAGAACTGATAAATTCCATATTAACAATTGATACATATCTCAATTTTTATATTAATCTTTTCCCTTGACAATAATCGCTCTATTTTAAGAACATGCATTAACATCATGTCTTATACTTTTATTAAGGCTCCAACGCTCTTATCTTCATATCATTCAATTTGATCTTTATTTATATTTCCTTTATTATTATTATTATTATTATTATTATTATTATTATTATTATTTATTTATTAGTATGCTTGCTTTTATAACATTCGTCAAATACACTGACATTTTATTCCATACATTTCCTCTACAGGATTTATTCTTTCACATGATTATTTATAATTTCTCAAATTTTATTTGTTCAGACCGCGTTCTTATTCTGTTATTATTTATTTAGAAACATCCCTGTACTCAAAACTCCGGTGGATTTGTACACAAACACTTCCCCGACACCAAAACATAATGAAAATCTTTACTCACATGTTATAGGTCGTTCCCTGACCTTCCTTCTCGTGCGATGCGTCATTTTGCCCACTCTTTTAAATTACTCCATCTTGTACAAATTCATTGCATGTACAGACATATCTTGACACATATTTACCACGTTTACATTTAAAACTGATTACATTTTAAATACACTGGTGTATCCGTTTAGAATACACAATAAAACACTGAAAATATATTACTTTTAACACAAAATCTTGATATATTTACACTTCACAAATTCTGATCACTAGGCTGCTATTAAGCCTATCACACGTGACCTCTTGACCTCCCGTCTCCAAGGGTGAAATTTATTAATGTCGGCTTCCTATCCTCTCCGAATATGAAAGTCTCGAATCATCTACTTCCTCCCTGCAATAGCACTCCTTCAAATCCCGTTCCTGACGATCTGCTATTTCTCTGACTCGAACGGCTCCCTTTTAGATCCTATTGATTGATCTTAGCGAAAGTCTGTTCTGTTCACGGTCCCCTCGATAATCTATCGGTGACCTATAGATTTTAGCAACTAATACTTCTCGTAACCTAGTGCCTTTTAACAGTTCATCTGCTTCCTTGAAACAATGTCTATCGTTTCCTTCTCTTCTTCGCTTATTCGGTTCTCGAACTTCTAATCTTTTAGAATACTTTGCGAACCTTATTCTGTCTGTCCCTGCTCGGGTTCTTTAAATTTGATAAAATGTTTATCTCGCTGTTACGGTACTTCGGTACGTTATGATACTTTTGGTCGTTTACTTAAAGACCTATCGCCCTGAGTTCTAAGTTCGCAGCCTGCTTTGACTGTATTTTATGAACTTTTCACGGTAAAATTTATACTGTCGGACCTAAATCCTGTAACTAGGATTTTCCTAATTCTCAACACGACGATATTGTAATATTACTTCTTTGCAACTCCTTATGGATGCACGTAAGGTAATGATACCGCGACGCCCTTGGCTGTCGGATATTGTCTATGCGATGTGATATAGCATTTTCCCCTCAAGGAATACTGGTAAACTGCCTTCGATGTGTTACAGCGTGACGCCCCCTCACGGACTGTCGGAATACTGCATTCGGTGCTTATACTTGTTGCACAGTATGACCTCCCCTGAGGTTCATACGTTTGAAGACTGCGTGGTTATGATGCTCCAGCGTCACGCCCCCTGGACGGACTAGTAACTGCATTCGGTGTGTGATGTAGCACAGTGACGCGCCCTCGGGCCGTTTGATAACTGCATTCACTGTCTGATGTAGCCTGACGCCCCCTCGGGCTATCGGAAACTGCATGTTTGGCTTGGTGAGGCCAGGAGTTTTATACTCTTTAGTCAAAAAAAGATAAAATCCTAGTCCTTTTCGTGACAAACTTTTGAACTAATTGTCGCACAATTATAAAAATTATATCTCCAGAAAGCTCGTCTTCCGAACGTCAAATGATCTCACTACGCATAAGAATCGATCGTGCATTTCTGAGATATTAATTAATTTTTAGTCTTCAGCTGCGTGGGTGGTGCTGTTCATTTTTAAATTCCCCACTCCTCGGGTCTCAGTGAATCCCCGATTACGTATGCTGCGTTTGCATTTCTTTCCTGTGCAACTATTAAAAGGTTTTTCTTTACACAAAAATGTCTAATCCGAAATGATTCACAGTACTGTATTTATTTACTTACTTTTGTTCCTGCAAATGGGTTAAATTTAATTATTCTTCTTCCGGCATAGCGGCGCTGTTGCCGTTTTACTGCACGGTAAGCTTGATTTCCGAGTCGTGCTTCTCTGTCTCACAGTCCAAATTTTCCACTCATTCTATTAATACTCATGACCGGCTCCTTATCGATGAGTCAGGAGGCATGATCTCATTTCCTGAACACCTGGGTCCAGCTTCTTGCGCAACGTTATGCTAGCATCCTTGCTTGAAATCTTTCTCCGTTCCATTAGAGACTGTATGTTTCTTCCATTCCATTCACAAAATACATGGATTCGACCCCTTTTGAGCCAATGGTACATGGGTTCATCTCACCCCTCCTTAGGTAAATTAATTTTCGAAAAAATTTTGAGGAAATTTATTTCAATTATTCATAAAAATCTTATTTTTCTTTACTCGTCGAAGCCATTCATAACGTTTATCCGTACCTTCTGTTTCTTTATTCCTTTAAAGTCCCGTTCCTCTCTGGCTTGTCTTTGGGTCTCCAAAGATCCCATTCATTCATTTATTTTCCTTAGCGGACGTCTCCACTCAGGGTTATAAATTTCTTGTCACGTTCGGGTGTTTACAATTCTCCCCTAGTCTGGTGCGCGCTCTCCAAACTTGAGTCAAACAGTTTGTTTCTTTTCTCTTTTCATAAGACGGACATCCTGCCGGTCTGTCTTTCTTTTTTCATTATGTATTTTCAACCTAATGACCTATTGTTAATACCTTACGGGTGCAAATGGCTTTACCCGTTACTTTGTCATTATTGTTTTCAGACTCCAAGTCTGTAAAATTTCATTTGGTTTTTAAGAGCTCGGTCTATCCTCACCTGACTCTTCCTGGTTTTCTTCCACCTTCCTCATCTCTTCTTGAGATGGTATTTCAAACAAAATTATTTTATTCCTCTTATTCTTTAACGGTTGCATGCGGCTTAACCTGTTAGCTATGATGGAATAATCCTTTTCCTATCCTTTGTGCCTCCACCTTACGTCTCCAACTGTTATTATTGCTCCTTGTTCTTCTTCCTCATTCTCTTCTTCTTCTTCTTCTTCTTCAGAGTCTTCCTCATTGTTTTCCTCGAGCATATCTCCCATTTCCATAACTTCTTCTCCTCCTGCTCTTAAATCTTCTATCATTTCATTTTCCCATTTTATAAGCAACTCTTGAGCTCGTATATTCACATCCCCTCCTTGTTCGTGAATACTTTCAACTGTCTCTACAACATTTGTTTCTATTAACTGTCGAACAGTTATGGGTAAATGTTTTAATATGCTTAGGCAATGTAACAAAACATTTTCATTACCCATACACCTTTCAATGGCTTTCTGATAATAAATGATGGTATTTGTCAATTCCATACTTCCATATCCCACCATCTCTTGTTCTTCGTCGTCTTCTTCTTCTTCTTCTTCTTCATTCTCATTTTCTTCTGTTTCCATCTCATCACTTTCTTTCTCTTCACCTTCGAATTCTTCTTCGTTACTTTCATTATCTTCTATTTCCATAGTATCTCTTTCTGATTCTTCACTTTCGCACTCTTCTTTATCACTTTGGTCTTCCATTACCATTTCCTTCCAAAGTTTTATCAAGGCTCGGGATACATCTCCTACCAAACCGTTTCTTTTTCTCATACCATTTACAACCTTGCCAATTCCTGTTTTCTCCAGATGCTGAACATTTATCGGTAAGTTATATAATTGTTTTAAACAATGCATCGTTCTTTCTTCATTTCCTTCACATCTTTCTATGGCTCTTATATAATGCTCTATATTCTTTATGATTTCAGCATCTTTCTGACTCTCTTCATCCCTTACTCTTTCTCCCCCCTTACTTCCTTACATTCCATATTCTCTCGTTTTCTTATTTCTATATAAGTTTTATTCCTTCTTTTCCACACTCTATATCTCTTTTGCTTTATGAACCATCTCCGTCTTCCTTTCATCCTTGTCCATAATCGTGCTCTCCTTCTATCTCCCTTTTTCCATGTTTCCTTTCTTTCATTCCTTTTCTTTTTACGAAGCTTCCAACTATAGAACGCCTGTGCGTCCTCTTTCTCCAAGGCATTGTACGTCGTATCTCCTCCTCTCCTAGTTTCCATGGGGTAACTATTTTCTTGTAAGCCGACTACCAATTGCGGTTTTCTTCCTCTTTCCTGATTTTCTTCAGAGACGTCTCCTCTCATTTTTTCATTATTTCCAACAATCTCATTTTTTCCTTTGAGGTTTTCTTGGCTCTCGTTGGCATCGGTTTCCATTTCTCTTTTCTTTCTTTGGCAATCCTGGCATTTTATCATTAATTCAAGGATCTGTGCCTTCAATTTTTCTTCTTCTTCTTCTTCTTCTAATGCCCTTTTATCTTCCTTATCCTGAATTTCTTCTAAGTTCTCCTTTTCTATTTCTATGAAATCTTGAACCTCTGTTTCCATTTGTATTTCGATGATAGTTTCTTTTATTGTTTCATTTAATTTCTCCATTTCTTCAGGAATTTTTATTTCCGTCTCTCCAACTATCGTTTCTTTTGTTACCTCCTGTTCTGGGATTATTTCTTGCTCTTCCTGCTCCACCTTTTCGTAAACATGTTCTTCTTCACTTTGCAGCTCGTTTTTATTTCGGCTGTCCTCCTGGTCTGGAATTCTCCTTTCATCTTGAGTCTCCATTTGTTCTTCAGGAAGGATCTCAACGTGTTCCTCAGTTTCCACTGGAGTCATTACGATTTCTACTTCTTGTTCTTCTTCTCTAATATCAATTTCGGGCTCTTCCGGCACCGATACTTCTTTTTCTTCTTCGATTTCTACTTGCTTTTCAACTTGGGCAGCGGCTTCATCTGACTGACGGTTCTGCTCCAACATGTATTCGTCATATTTCTTTTGGACGGTCTCTAATATTTCATGATATTCCTGAATCTTGACCTTTCTTACTTCAACTAACTCCTGAATACTTATTATATCCTGGTCTTCGTATATGCTCATTATGAACTGATGCATCTTACTCTTTTCTTTTCCTATCCATTGTTTCTGTTCCTGCACGTAATCTCCTTCTTTTGGCTTTTGATAAAATGTATTCAACCAAATGTGATTCCATTTATCATGTACCTCCGACCATTGTCTCCTTATCTCATTAATTTCCCCCGCAAATGTCTTTATCTGTTCCCACGAAGCTAATTCCATTTTTCCTTCTTTCACCATACGTTCCGCAAATTTCTTCTTTGTTTCCCTGAATGACCTTTTAATCTCAGGAATTTCTTTATACAATTCTTCTAACTCCTGTTTGGGTATCTCATAAGTATTTTTACATGCCCTCTTACGAAGTTCGAATATCTTCTCAATTTCCTCGCGAATAATTTCTTTTTGTTCCTCAATTCCTTCCTTCTTTCTTAAGTTGAAATCCTTTAATTCCCAAAGTTCATTCCTCATCTTATAGTGCTCTTTTCGTATTTCATCAATTATATCCAAGAATTTTTCTACTTCCTTCCAGGTCGCCATTTCTACTTTTTAATGATCCTGAGCGCAAAGGCTATCGATCTTTTCCCCTGTGCTTTCCGAGCTTACTTGACCCTGCATTACTACGTGAGACTTTGAATTACCTTTACTATTATTATTTTCTGTACTAATTACATTCTCCCTTGGAATCGGTTTACATTTTTCTTTTTCCTTTTGAAGCTCTAAAGGCTCACTTGTTACCCTGTTGTCTGCAGACATGTTACCTTCTCTTCGTGTAACTATGTCTCCAGGTACACGCATGCTTTCTAAAGAAACCTTTACATTTTCTTTACTTGGGTACTCTTTATCACCTGTAATTTTACATTTATCTTGACTCTCTACGAAGGGGAAGTAAAGCCGGCGGTCCCATGTCATAGATTTATGGCATGTTAAAGATCTTTCCACTAATTACACCTGTGTGAAACTAAATTGGATAGGTTAAGAATGTAAACAACGCTCTTAGGTTGCTACGTTCGTTGCCAAGAGCCGACTGCGGTGGCGTCTAGTAGCTAGTTCTGAACTAGGCCTAGTAGTCGTTGACGGTGGCGTTTGGCGGCAAAAGTAGGAACTATTTGAAAATTCAAAGTTGCAGTCCCTACTTGAATTAAAAAACAGATACACACACTAATACAGTCATCACAATTAACACCGGTTATCAGACAGATTCTACACACACCCAAAGTACACGGGGCTACATGACCGCGTTGTCGCAGCCCCTAAACTAAGGAACCAACCAACCAACCTTACATTCTCCGAGAGCCTCCGCCTCTCTTCACTTAATAACATCTTTGCCATTTCCTCCATATCTTTATTGAAATGCTCCCCCAGGCACTCCTTAAAATCCCTTATTGTCAACATCTTATTCCAATATAAGAATACAGTGGGCTACTCATGCCACATCGCTAGAACATGCTTGAGAGATGGTAATCTGAACCATTGTGTCCCAATTTTTTCAAAAAATTTTACTTTGGTACGGGTATTTACTACAACGTACCCTTTTGATATCTTTATTCAAACTCACAACTTTTATGGAAGTATTTAAAATTCAAAATTTCGAAAAACCATTTTTTTCAAAAATTGAAAATTTTGATTTTTCGAGAAAACTCGGGTTTTCCCTAGGAAAACTCAGCCCCACGTTGGGCGCCAAATTAAGTTCTGGTAGGGGGTTGTTTATATTATTTCAGGGCTGCTCGGTATGAGTTTCCAGGGACCCATGCGGTCAGTTAACATTTTACGTTGTACCTATTCCTATCATTACTTTACTTTACATTATATGACCATCTTAAGTGTTCCTCTAGTTATTAATCCAAGCACATTATTTCTAAGCCCCCATGTGCCCTTTCAGCAAGAAATATGCAAATCACAGTATGCCAGCATTGCTCAATTTGGGATTTTCGGGGTTGTAGTATGTTCTCCCACTCTGTGACTTACACATTTTGGATTAAATAGAGGATACACTTGCAAAATAACAACCAAATCAACTCCTATTTCAAAACATTTAATTAACCAAAAAATATGGCGCTAAAAACAATGACACAAATAAACTACTGACCAAAATCCTTCTACTCGTTCAAAGTGAACAAGGAATAATTTAAGAATTAAACAAATATTATATTAAAATACATGGTTTCCTTTAAACCAACAACTCATAATTATTTTCACTTCCATAAAGTATCTATCTTAAAGTTCCATATAACCACGAGCTCCTTTGGCTCGATACTTTCCAATAATAACGGTGTTATTCTTTTGTACACCTCAATACTATTTTTATAGTTTCTTATCATCAAAACAAATATAAAATTACATTTAAAGTACATGTTAATTCTCTACTTAAATGTTTGGGCACTTCACATGTTCTCAACATTTACCATCTCTCTCAAGTTTTACAAATTCACCATAGTGATCGGGAAAATACCTGTGTACTCCAGAGTTATAAAGATTACTTGACAAAGTCAAAAACTATGATTACTCCCAGAATCCAGTTATCTTCATTAAACTCATGGAATCCTACGTCCATACAACATTACAATAGGGATTTTTATGTATTTATTTGTCTTATAAGACCATTATCACATAAGAAAACTACGATCTGAACTGGCAAGCGATAATTTCATCTACAAGGACCTCGGTTCAAATCCCGGGTCATTAACAACTTTTAAACACTCACGGTGTATTATTTATTTCTTGCAGACGGCCTTCACCGACCCTCCTCCTACTAGGGTCTGACCGTATACTTGAATGAGATTTATGACTGTGAGGGTAACTTCCCGTCTAGTCTGCGTGTGGGAGCTCTACTCAATGCTTTTAAAACAAATCTTTCTTTCTTTTCAGTTCTCTGGGGAGACCTGGCATTTTACTTGTCTTTTTTTACTTTCAACAACATTATTGGGCTCATAAACCACTTTCGTAACCTTGGCATTTATTAATTATGAAGGGTCCTCATTGATTGGGAAGAGTAATACACATTCTACGACGAATACTTAGGGGCTTCAACAACAAGACGATTCTAGGTTCGAATCTCTTAACATGCCTCGGGAACCATTCCCACATTGGAGGACTTATACAAAATGCGATTTAGGGTTGGCCGTGGCCTACATGACCTACGCTCATAATACCATACATTTGCTCCCTATTACAACATAATAACACACACATGGCCTCGTGATCTACGTCACTATTGGAGGACTTACAACATAGCTCAATTTACCGCAATCAACTACCCCTCATAAGTAATTTACCAAGTACATTTAGATTCTACGCATTCCTAGCGTGACATTTTATTTTAATTGCGCTCCATTGCGCTATACATTATTTTAAAGCCTAGCGTCTTCCAAAGAACTGATAAATTCCATATTAACAATTGATACATATCTCAATTTTTATATTAATCTTCTCCCTTGACAATAATCGCTCTAATTTAAGAACATGCACTAACATCATGTCTTATACTTTTATTAAGGCTCCAACGCTCTTATCTTCATATCATTCAATTTGATCTTTATTTATATTTCCTTTATAATTATTATTATTATTATTTATTTATTAGTATGCTTGCTTTTATAACATTCGTCAAAAACACTGACATTTTATTCCATACATTTCCTCTACAGGATTTATTCTTTCACATGATTATTTATAATTTCTCAAATTTTATTTGTTCAGACCGCGTTCTTATTCTGTTATTATTTATTTAGAAACATCCCTTTACTCAAAACTCCGGTGGATTTGTACACAAACACTTCCCCGACACCAAAACATAATGAAAATCTTTACTCACATGTTATAGGTCGTTCCCTGACCTTCCTTCTCGTGCGATGCGTCATTTTGCCCACTCTTTTGAATTACTCCATCTTGTACAAATTCATTGCATGTACAGACATATCTTGACACATATTTACCACGTTTACATTTAACACTGATTACATTTTAAATACACTGGTGTATCCGTTTAGAATACACATTAAAACACTGAAAATATATTACTTTTAACACAAAATCTTGATATATTTACACTTCACAAATTCTGATCACTAGGCTGCTATTAAGCCTATCACACGTGACCTCTTGACCTCCCGTCTCCAAGGGTGAAATTTATTAATGTCGGCTTCCTATCCTCTCCGAATATGAAAGTCTCGAATCATCTACTTCCTCCCTGCAATAGCACTCCTTCAAATCCCGTTCCTGACGATCTGCTATTTCTCTGACTCGAACGGCTCCCTTTTAGATCCTATTGATTGATCTTAGCGAAAGTCTGTTCTGTTCACGGTCCCCTCGATAATCTATCGGTGACCTATAGATTTTAGCAACTAATACTTCTCGTAACTTAGTGCCTTTTAACAGTTCATCTGCTTCCTTGAAACAATGTCTATCGTTTCCTTCTCTTCTTCGCTTATTCGGTTCTCGAACTTCTAATCTTTTAGAATACTTTGCGAACCTTATTCTGTCTGTCCCTGCTCGGGTTCTTTAAATTTGATAAAATGTTTATCTCGCTGTTACGGTACTTCGGTACGTTATGATACTTTTGGTCGTTTACTTAAAGACCTATCGCCCTGAGTTCTAAGTTCGCAGCCTGCTTTGACTGTATTTTATGAACTTTTCACGGTAAAATTTATACTGTCGGACCTAAATCCTGTAACTAGGATTTTCCTAATTCTCAACACGACGATATTGTAATATTACTTCTTTGCAACTCCTTACGGATGCACGTAAGGTAATGATACCGCGACGCCCTTGGCTGTCGGATATTGTCTATGCGATGTGATATAGCATTTTCCCCTCAAGGAATACTGGTAAACTGCCTTCGATGTGTTACAGCGTGACGCCCCCTCACGGACTGTCGGAATACTGCATTCGGTGCTTATACTTGTTGCACAGTATGACCTCCCCTGAGGTTCATACGTTTGAAGACTGCGTGGTTATGATGCTCCAGCGTCACGCCCCCTGGACGGACTAGTAACTGCATTCGGTGTGTGATGTAGCACAGTGACGCGCCCTCGGGCCGTTTGATAACTGCATTCACTGTCTGATGTAGCCTGACGCCCCCTCGGGCTATCGGAAACTGCATGTTTGGCTTGGTGAGGCCAGGAGTTTTATACTCTTTAGTCAAAAAAAGATAAAATCCTAGTCCTTTTCGTGACCAACTTTTGAACTAATTGTCGCACAATTATAAAAATTATATCTCCAGAAAGCTCGTCTTCCGAACGTCAAATGATCTCACTACGCATAAGAATCGATCGTGCATTTCTGAGATATTAATTAATTTTTAGTCTTCAGCTGCGTGGGTGGTGCTGTTCATTTTTAAATTCCCCACTCCTCGGGTCTCAGTGAATCCCCGATTACGTATGCTGCGTTTGCATTTCTTTCCTGTGCAATTATTGAAAGGTTTTTCTTTACACAAAAATGTCTAATCCGAAATGATTCACAGTACTGTATTTATTTACTTACTTTTGTTCCTGCAAATGGGTTAAATTTAATTATTCTTCTTCCGGCATAGCGGCGCTGTTGCCGTTTTACTGCACGGTAAGCTTGATTTCCGATCGTGCTTCTCTGTCTCACAGTCCAAATTTTCCACTCATTCTATTAATACTCATGACCGGCTCCTTATCGATGAGTCAGGAGGCATGATCTCATTTCCTGAACACCTGGGTCCAGCTTCTTGCGCAACGTTATGCTAGCATCCTTGCTTGAAATCTTTCTCCGTTCCATTAGAGACTGTATGTTTCTTTCATTCCTTTCACAAAATACATGGATTCGACCCCTTTTGAGCCAATGGTACATGGGTTCAGTATGTACTACGCGCGTGCTTTCGATAGTACAGCCATGGCCACCGCAGCAGCGAATAACAAAACTGCCGCTTGTCGTTCTTACTTTATATGAAAGACCCTGTATTTGGATAGGCCTGTTCCCTAGTTATTAAAGTTACCTTTTAGTTCTCTATGTAATAATTTCATAAACCGTGTTTATATTTGACATTAGATAGAATTTAGATTTAGTTTTTATATTATACAAGCTGTACCCGGCATGCGTTGCAATGCCAATCAAAGAAAGTGTTGGCATTGTAATTTGGTTTCTTGAAGTGCTTTTGGATACACAGTTTTTTCTTCAATTTCCGGTAACTGCCTCTAAGCTATCGTAAAATGGATTTACTAATTTTGAAACATTTGTGGGAGAGTGCGCAACAACTCACCAAAGTTTAATCGCAACCGGATGAATGGTATATGAACACAGATGGAATTTTGCTGAAACACTTCACGCGTCGTCACTCATTTGTTGCATCAACTCGTGCGCTACCTATTGTAAAATGGATTTACTAAGTCGAAAACCTTCCCTGGCGTATACACAACAAATCATCAAAGATTCATCGCAATCGGATGAATGGCATATGAACGCTTACGGGATTTTATTTAAACGATTCGCGCGCCGTCACTCATTTGTTGAATCAACTCGCGCGATACCAATTGTACAATTGATTTACTAAGTCAGAAACCTTCCCTGCAGTGTGCACAACAACTCACCCTAGTTTCATCACAATCCGATGAATGGTATATGAACGCAGATGGAACTTTGTTGAAACGGTTTGTGCGCCGTTACTCATTTGTTGACACAACTCGTGCACAACCCATTATACAATGGACTTACTAAATCAGAAACGTTCCCTGCAGTGTGCACAACAACTCACCCAGGTTTCATTGCAATTGGATGAATAGTAGGCCTATATGAACGCATACGGGACTTTGTTGTAGCGATTCGCGTGCCTTCGCTCATTAGTTGAATCTACTCGTGCGCTACCTATTGTGCAATGGATTTTCTAAGTCAAAAACCTTCCCTGGACTGTGCACCACATCTCAGCCAAGTTTCATCGCTATCGGACTAATGGTAGGCCTATATGAACGCGTACGGTACTTTGTTGAAACGCTTCGCGCGTCGTCGCTCATTTGTTGAATTTACTCGTGCGCTACCTATTGTAAAGTATATTTGCTAAGCCAGAATCCTTGCTTAGAGTGTACTCAATATCTCACCCAAGCGTCATCGCTATCGGACGAATGGTATATGAACGCATACGTGACTTTGTTGATACGCTTCGTGCGTCGTAGCTCATTTGATGAATCTACTCGCGCGCTGCATATTGTAAAGTGGATTTACTAAGCCATAAACCTTCCGTGGAGTGTACGCAACATCTAACCCAAGTTTCATAGCTATCGGACGAATGGTATATGAATGCATACGGGACTTTGTTGAAACGCTTTGCGTGTCGTCACTCATTTGTGGAATCTACTCGTGTGCTATCTACTGTGAAATGTATTTACTAAGTTAGAAACCTTCCCTGTAGTGGAAACAACTTCTCACCCAAGTTTCATCGCAATTGGATGAAAGGTTTACGAACAAATATGGGACTGTGTCGAAATGCTTCGCGCGTCATCGCTCATTTGTTGTATCTACTCGTGCTCTGCCTAATGTAAAATGGATTTACTAAGCCAGAAAGCTTCCTTGGAGAGTAATCAACATATCACCCAAGTTTCAGCGCAATCGGATGGGTGGTGTATGAACGCATAGGAGACATACACACCCACATACATACTATCTCGTTCATTGATTTTTATATATATAGATTTAGATTAAGCTTTTTAATACTATGCATTTTGTTCTGTGTGAACTTCCTAGTTTTACGAATTATATTTAAATATTAATGATGTACAATTACCTGGAAATGTGTTTTACTGTGTAGGTGCACTGTTATTGGGGAGCACACTGAGCCCTGTTGTGAACCGTCAACAAATAAATAAATTTAGACAATTGTTTGTAAACCTACATACAACATTTTGCGACCGTTAGATAGCCATCAGTGTCGAAACCTTGCACAAGAACAGTGTGACCACCACCATAAAAATATACACCAAATGACGGAAAGGTTTCCGTCCCCATAAGACAATTAAATGTTAACAAGAAGTTCCGTGAAGAACTATACAGCCTACTTTTCATGCCAATGATTTTTCTACAGTATATGAACCTATCTAGAATAATGACGAAATTAAGTTGGTAATATCGAAATATGTAATTAGTTCAAAATATACCTGGTATAATGTAGCCTAATAGAGCACTACAGTTGGCAGCCCTGGTGACAATATATTCTTAGTTCCACCTCTTAAGGTACAGAATACAAAATTTGGTTGAAGTCCTATGGACGTTACATCCAGTTAGACACTGGATCTATCAGCACGCGTAAAAGCATGTTGCCAACAATGTCATGCGTGTGCTGGTCAGAAATAATCTGAAATATTATGATATCTGTTGGGCCAATTTTGGATGAAATCCATTTGTTAGTATAGAAGTTACATGTATTTTAAAATTGGACGTATCAGCAGGCATAGAATCATGTTGGCAGCACCGCCTTGTATTAATTACTCCAAATTAATCTAGAATGTCAGGTGCTATACGTGTGCAAAGTATAGAGCTGTTGGCTTGCATACTTTCTGATATATTGATATTGGGGTAAAAAGAATATAGACAGCATTTATTAACAGTTGGCAGCCCTGATTGCTCTTAACAATACTTATAGTCATATCTGTTATGGTACACATTGCACATACGAAATTTGGTTGAAATCCAACTGATAGTATAGAAGTTACATGTATTTAAAAATTGGTACTATCAGCAGGCTTATAATCATGTTGGTAGAACTGACGTATATAAGTTACTCCAAATTAATCTAAAATGTCAGAATATACGTGTGCATAGTTTAAAGCTGTTGGCTTGCATACTTTCTGATATATTGGTATTTGTATTTTAAAAAATAGAGAGCAATTATTAACAGTTGGCAGCCCTGGTGGCTCTTAAGAATACACTCAGTCATATCTGTTTATATACAGATATTATATACAAAATTTCGTTGAAATCCAGTTGATAGTGTAGAAGTTATATGCATTTAAACATTGGACCTATCAGAAGGCTTAAAATTATTTTGGCAACACTGTCATGGTTGGCCTCCTGGAAATTAAACTGAAATAGTATTATCTACATGTGTGCCAATTTTGGAATAGCTCCCATGGATACCTTGCAAGATATCCAACATGGAGCTCAAATTTCTAGTGCGTTTTTTCAGCAGTTGGAAGCACTGACATCATTTTCAAATATGGACGTGAGCTATTCCGGGGCATATCTTTACTCATACTAAATTTGGTTTTGATTGCTGCAGCCGTTTAGGAGTTGATAGGGGGGGACACACACACAGCCAGACCGACAGACAGAAGGACAGACAGACAGACAGACACACATTTTCCCGGATCGATCTCATAAGACTACTTTTTCCTCATTTTTGCAAAATGTGAAAAGTAGGCTAAAAATATGCATAAAATCCACAGTTCCATCCCTTCAGGCAAGCAACTCATTGTTGAAGACATCCTTCAATATCATAGACTAGTACGTTGTCGTTTCTTGAGAGGATCCTCTTCGGTCGTGACACAATCTTCTCGATGTCTGTAGATCATTATTATATTTTCGTCCAATTGCTGACTCGAATTCGGTTCATCACTGAAACTTAATTTTGGTGCATTTGTAATTAACTTTCGTTGTTTTCTTCACTTTTCCATACGTAAAGAGGACAATAAACGTTTCTTACGAGGTATCGGCATGATGGCACGTGGAAGACTGATTGTTCACCGGAAACTCAACCATATCCTGTCGATTAGATTAGCATTTTGCCTTTTCTATCACTACGAGTGCTAGTGTGAGTCAATGTAACTCAACCATATCCGGTCGATTAGATTAGCAGTTTGCCTTTTCTACCACTACAAGCGCTAGTGTGAGTCAATGTAACTCAACCATATCCGGTCGATTTGATTAGCACTTTGCCTTTTCTACCACTACAAGTGCTAGTGCGAGTCAGTGTAGAGTTTCACTTAAACCCTTATAACTGCTTCCGGTGTGAAGAATCTTCAAAAAGGCAAAAAATGCCTGAGGGTGTTGAACCAAGGAACATGTTAAAGAAATAATCATGCAAATAAGTTTATTTGGCTAGAATTTGAATAAAAATAAAATCAATATAGAAACAAGCGATTTTAGGCTGCTTTTCTGGGACTGCATTTAGGCCGGAAGTGATTTTCGAAATTTGGTTTTCTAGTTTGATAGAGATCTCCAAGATTCACAATTTGAAACCCTTTAGCTCTTCAACTTTTGGTGCAATTGAGGAAATTGCTTAATATTACGTTATTTTTTCTAAGAGGTGACGGCTACTTGGTCTCTAAGACATATTTTCATCATTTAAATACGAAAAACTGAGTTATTTAACCTAAACGTGTAAAATAGTTTTTCATAATGAGGGGCATAAAATGAGTTGCGTCAGTAGGTCGATATTATTTTGATATCCCCTAACTATTCGAGATATCGTTGTTCGACTGCTGTTACAAAGCAGTTTTGCGCAGCTTTCACCACAAAGCGGTATTATTGGGAACGCTATGAATCATTGTTTCCATATAAGCCTTTGAGTTCTGGTATGATATATATTCCCTATGCACCACGACGCGTCGCGACGCGGCGCCCTTGAATGTGGCCCAAGAACGAGCGAGGGGCCGGGCCTGAGTCCTGAGAAGAATCGATGGCGGTCCAGCTGCTGCGAGAGGTCATCCATCGTGGCCCGCTGACAAGGGATTACCTCCGCGTACATTCTGCGGGCAACAAGCGCCTAACAGCCACTACAACACCCACGTGCTCCCCCACTGTGCGTCTTACGTCAGGACCAGATAAATCGCTTTCAAAATCAGAAATAGCGATAAGGTTACGAAAAGGAAAGTTCATACAGATAAACATTTGGTGGATATACAGATACACTGCTCCCCATGCTTTCTTTCACAAAGTGACTTCTATCAAATATTGGGGATTTATTAACGTGGTGGGAGCGGCTTCGGTGGGGTAGTCGGTAGCATGCTGAACTACTATGCCCAAGATCGTGGTCGTCGGATTTTTAAGAGCGTTAAATTCCTTCAGTGTGCATTCCTTCAGAGGGGGAGTAAAGTCAGCGGCCCCATGTCATAGATTTATGGCACGTAAGAGAACCTACCACTGCAATTTGTAGTGTGTAGCAAAATGTAGCCTATAGGTTATACAGGTCTGACGTTTGTTTTTGGCGGTGTTTGCTTGTTGCGTAGAGGTCTCCGACCAGCCAGGAAGCCTTCTTATTGTGAGCATGTGCAGTAACAACTGCATGCACGCAGCAACGATCAGAAGGAACGAAGGAAAGAAGGAAGGAGATTGAACAGTTAGCACAGTGGATGCGCGCATTTCACGGCCACCGGCCAAAAACAAACGTCAGACCTATATTTGGCTATTTATAAACGCTCCATCAAGTTCCAACGTCCGCCGCTAGGTAATAGTGAGAGTAGCATCTGGTAGCCAATGTTGGAACTACTTGAGATTGAACTTGTTGCGAGCCCTCAAGCGTTCAATCAAAACTACCCAACTAAGGTCATTGGCTGCGATTCATGTATAATTATTAACGTGTTGGAAGCCATTTTACAGTGTTACCTTGTTAATCGAAATTTAATGTTTTTCCGTCGGTCAACACGATTGTACCCAATTGTAATAGGTTGTTACCTAATCCTGACAAAATAATTTACAAGAGATTAATAAATACACTTGGACGATCTCATGTAAATTTGTTTCAGGATTAGGAAACCGCCTATTACAATTGGGTACAATCGTGCTGGCCGACAGACAGAATAGGCAACTATTCAATAAAATCAGATACTTTATTAGTAGGCCTAATATCTACAGAAGGCATCCTCATCCTTTGACCGCCACCCTCATGCCATATCAAGTACCCGAGCACCATTAAATCGAATATAATAATAATAATAATAATAATAATAATAATAATAATAATAATAATAATAATAATAATCATAATAAGGCAGTTAACACATTTGCAATGCCCGTAGTTACATACTCCTTTGGTATTTTGAGGTAGACTCAAACTGAGCTGCACGATCTGCAAAGAAAAACATCGGTGCTTTTATCACGCCATCGTATGCATCATCCGAAATCAGCAACAGAGCGCCTGACTCTACCTCGGTCTGAAGGTGATAGAGGACTGATAGACATCATGAACCTTCATACAAAACAAGCGACAACTCTGCGTGCATTTTTCCACAACAATGGAGAAACATCGCCTCTCCATCGCACTGTATCTTCAGCTGATGATAATTACACACCGCTCCATCTGTCATCTTTAGATTCACCAGTAAACGAAGTGAAAACTATTGAATACACGATCGGAAATTGGAAACAGAAGGCGTTCATGGGAAGTTTCCACATGAGTTGGACCAGCCTCACATCGACAAGTTAGCGTCGCACGCATGGCTGACTCACTCGGTCATCTATCCGGAAACAGAGGGATTTGTTGTAGCTATCCAAGACCAAGTTGTTGCTACTCGAAGCTATCGGAAATTTATCATAAAAGATCCAGCAACAGAGAGTGAGAAGTGTCGCCGCTGTGGCAAATGTAATGAGACCATTCAACACATTATATCAGGTTGATCCCACCTTGCCAACACTGACTACAAACATCGAAAATGCCTCACACAAGCTCTACTGGGACAGAGCAGTTGTGACAGATGTTGTAATCAGTAACAACCGGCCAGATATCATTGTCATCAATAAAGAACACCGAGAGGCATTACTGATAGATAACGCATCTCCCAACACTTAAAACGTCCAAACAACAGCTGCTACTAAAATATGTAAGTACACAGAGTTGGCAAATGTGATTAATCAGATGTGGAAACTTGAGTCGTTGACTATAATCCCAATAATTGTATCGTGTACTGGAGTTATACCCAAAACTCTCCACAGTAGTCTTTCAATATTGAATCTGCATCAGCATATACAGTATATATTGAACTACAGAAAGCAGTTCTGTTAAACGCCTGCCATATTGTCAGGAATTCCTTGGTGACAATACCCTGGTCGAACACTCAGCAAGGCTCGAAGATTCAGTTGGACATTTAGCTCATCCTCTAAATAAAGGAGACTCGTGAAGAGTGCGGGAACGACATGGATGTAGGCCTACAGTATTGTGAAATCTCTGAACAGTGTAATCTACAAAATTACCTCAGTACAGATAGTTCCTTGCTAAGCTAAGGTCGAAACAGGCAGTAACATAAAATGTAGCCGGTATTTGCCGTGATAAATATTTCAAACAATAAATGAGATAATCGAGTGTTTGGATGAGGGCGAGACCTACAAATACTTGGGCTTTCTTCAGCTTCGAGGGATCCGACACACACAAATTAAAGCCAATTTACAGAAGGAGTTCCTTAATCGAGTGGATATGGTTTAGAAATCATACTTGGATGCAGGCAAGAAGGTCAAAGCCCTTAACACCTGGGCAGTACCTGAACTTACGTATTCGTTCGGGATCGTTAAGTGGTCTAAGACAGATTTGGAGCAGATAGAACGGAGAGTACGAGTGTCAATGATAAAATATCGGCTTCATCATCCAAAGGCAGCGATCGAGCGTATCACACTACCACGGAGCGAAGACGGTCGAGGGGTCATTGATCTCACAATCGTCCAACGTAGGCAAGTGGAACGTCTGCGACAGTACTTCTTTGGCGCAAGAAATACTCCTCTGTATGAAGTCATTTTGAAAGTAATAAGAGATTCACACCACTTCGACTTGCAGACATGCAATATGACACAAAAGAGCACGTTACTTCGTTTGAACAGTGCCAGATGGCATGGTTACGAAAAGAATTGCATGGTGTACACCCTCACATGCTCAGCCAACATCATGTCGGCCGATCATAGTCGAACTTATGGTTGAAGCATGGTTCGCTCTTCAGTGAAACTGAGGGCTTTGTAATTACGATACAGGATCGTGTCATTGCAACAGAAAATTTTAGAAAGCACATCCTTAAAGAAAATGTAGCAGATTATCGATGTCGTAGATGCACCTCAGCGCTGGAAACCATCAATCATATCATCGGTGGCTGCTCTACGCTGGCTGGTATAGAGTATACCAAGAGGCACAATGATGTTGCTAAGATCTTACATCAAGAGCTAACTATAAAATCTGGACTTCTGGATACGAGCATGGTGTACTACAATCACCAGCCTGCCAACGTGCTTGAAAATGAGGATTATAAGATGTATTGGGATAGACCTATTTTAACCGACCAGAAAATCTTGGCCAATTGTCCTGATATTGTCTATCTCAACAAAAGGAACCAAAAGGCATACTTGATAGACGTTGCTGTCCCACTTAGCCAAAATATGTAAACTACCCAAGCTAAAATGACAAACAAGTACGCACCGTTGGCGGAAGATATGCGAAAACTATGGGGACTAAAATGCGTGAGGATTTTGCCATTGGTGATCTCTTCCACGGGAGTTGTTCCAAAGACGTTGGCTATGGCTTTGGACGAACTGCAAATGAAACACCTGATTGCCAGAATACAGAAGGCAGTGCTGCTGGATACGTGCCATATTGTCAGGTTATTTTCATCACAGTAATAAGTTTACAGGATACTTGATTCCAAATCCATATATTGTAAACTGATTTGTACCATAGGCTAATTATGAGAAATTAAAGATAATTATAATAATAACAGCAGTTAGTAATTATGGCAGTTCAGGAGACTTGGTTTGGCGATGTGGATCCCTTTGAGTCAAAGGGTTACCGAATATTAAAAGGCAAACCAGGGAAGAAAATTCTCAAAGGCACCAACATGCACGGAACATGATTTATTGTATCCAAGGAGATAATCGACTCAATCACAGGATTCTCCTCGACCTCAAGCAGACTCTCATCCCTGTCCTTCCGAAGTAACAACAAAGGAAGCACTATCATCAATGCCCATGCTCCAGTTAATCAAGATAATTACAGGGATCCTGAGGCTGTGGAACAATTTTGGGAAGACCTTCAATCAACAATTCAAAGAATTCCCCATCACCATACTCTAATTTTAGTGGGCGATTTCAATGCACAGATAGGTAGAGAAAAGAAGTATTCTTACATAGTTGGACAATACCCAGCCCATAAGAAAACTAACCTCAATGGTAAGCGTTTGATAGATACTTGCAGAATGTTTTCGTTAAGACTGAAATCCACATGGTTCAAACATCTTCCAAGGAAACCGAAGACATGGAAGACGCGGGGCTCAAGTTCAGAAGAGTACGGTATCAAATTGATCACGTAGCCATCTCATCAAAATCTCATAAGGAGATTTGGAATGTGAAAGTACTCAGAAATGCAAAAGTTGACTCTGATCACTATATCTCGAAAGTAAAACTAAACTTTATCCCCAGAAACCACAAAATTAACCAGAAGAAAGCACAGAAACCCATCCCAAAATATGATACCATTAAAATTAAAGACCATACGACTTTCAAAGAACACTTAAGTGAACGCTTCGGAAATTCACCTCCGGAAACCTGGAAACAGCTAAAAGAAGCAGTAATTACAACCGCACAAGAAACAGTACCTCTTAAGAGGAAATATTAACACCCATGGTGGAACCAAGAATGTGAGGACGCCATAAGGGAGAGACAAGAAGCGTGGGAAAGGAGGAACAAAAACAGAAATCAACAAAATTGGTTCTACTTCTTTGAAATTAGAAAGCAAACCGCCAAAACCATCAGAAAGACGAAAATACCTATGATAAAGAGACCTCTGAATCCATAGAACAAGACTTCAGGAAAAAACAAGAAATTTCCACAAAACATTCAAAAGAAGCACCCAGAACTATAAGCCATCGTCGCTTATTTTCAAAAACCCGGAAGGTAGGAAAGGCATAACTGATCAAGAAGACTGTGAGATACTAGCGAGATACTTTGAAGAGTTACTAAATTGTAAACCACCAAAGGAACAACTGACCTTCAAAAAGCCTGAAGACACTGAAATAGATGCTCCAATGCCATCAAAGGGTGAAGTGGAACAGTCTATCAAAGAACTCAAGAACGGCAAAGCCTGCGGAGAAGACTCTATCATAGCGGAGCTATGTAAGTATGCAGATAGCAGAACTATAGACATCTTGACTAGACTTATACAAGACACCTGGATTAAGAAAGAAATCCCTGCAGAATGGACCACTGCTCTAATCCACCCTCTGCATAAGGTGCATAGAGATGATGTTAACAATTATAGAGGCATTTCCCTTCTCTCGGTAACGTATAAAATTCTCTCTAAGATCCTACTCAAAAGATTAGAGTCTCAGCTAGATAAATAAATTGGAGAGTACCAAGCAGGCTTCCGGAAGGGCAGATCATGTATTGAACAAATACACAAACTTAAATCCATCATTATGCAGACTAAGAAACAGTATAAAACTTTCGTGATCACATTTATTGACTTTAAAAAGGCTTACGACTCTGTTGATAGAGCAGTTTTGTTCAAAATCCTGCAAGAACTCGGACTTGATCGTAAAATACTAAACATCGTCAAATGTACCCTAACAAACACCATATCTAAAGTGAAGTTTAGAGGGAAAATCTCTGGCCCTGTTGAGATTAAAACAGGAGTAAGGCAGGGAGATGTAATCTCGTCCATATTATTTAACTGTGTATGAGAGAAAATAATCGGGGAATGGAGAAAAACACTCCATGAAACAGGTCTAAGAGTAATAAACAGGAAACTCAAAATCAATACCTGAGTGGACTGTATCGCTTTCGAAGATGATGTAGCTATGCTAGCAGATTCGGTTGAAACAGCAATAGACCAGATCAATACTCTTTAATTTATAGCCTCCAACACTGGCCTTCAGTTGTCTTACGAGAAAACAGTGTTTATGACAAATGACAAATCTGCACCAGAATACCTTCTTCCCAACAACAGGATCCGTAAAGTCGGTGAATTTAAATATTTGGGGGAATGGATCAGCGAAGATATCAAGAACCATAAAGCATTTGAAGAAAGGAATCTGAAACTGAATATTGACTACAATCGATGCAGAAAAGTATATCAGAAGAAATCCATATCCATCAATGCGAAATTAAGGCACTATAACGCTGTAATCAGGCCCGAGGTCCTCTAAGCAGCTGAAACCCTAACCATCAAAGGGGAAACACTGATACAGAAACTGGAGGTCAGGGAAAGAATTATCTTGAGGAAGATCTTAGGCCCAAGGATCATAAATTGAGAAAGGTATCACAGGCTCAATGATGATCTATACCTAAAGCAAGAACCTCTAATGGACACAATCATCAAGAGACACCTCCAATTCTACGGACACCTTGAGAGAATGAACGAGTCACGATTGACTAGTGTAAGCCACAGAGCCAGCCCCTGTTGGGTAGGTTTTAGCTGGGGATTAACTCTACCTAAGGGATGATGATACGAAAGACAAGGAGATGGGTTTCGGTAAAAAAAAAGGTATGGGCAGATAGGATGAGAATCCCACAATAAGTTTTAAACAGATTAACTAAGAATTGGTAGTGCCAAGCTTGGAGGAACCTAACTCCAGCGGGGGCCTGTGTTAATCAGACGGAGAGCGCAGCGTGAATTAAGGTTGCCTGCAAGTGCTCGTTGATTGCACTTTCCCTCTCGGGCCGGTATTCCGGTATTATGGGGTTGGGTGGCACTCTGAAAAGGCAAAGTGAGCCGCGAAAAAGGAATTTACTAACTTTCCTTTTAGAAGGATTGATATTTGTAATGCATTCAAGAATGCTGGAAGGATTTGACTTTTGTATAATAATTTTATTTCTGGGCACTGTTGGATCTCCGTCATACCAATCAAATGCTCCCAGAAAGAGAAGCGATAAAGCAATATGAATGCTTTTAGCAATAATTTTACTTGTTTTCTTGACAATTTTTATAAGAATACCAATTGTTGCTCTTAAGGAAGGCTAAGCTTTTACCCAGCAAGATGCCGACTAAAAGTTTAGAAGAGGAAACCTCTGACCTAACTAAAACAAAACTAGAATTTTTAAAGCGAACCATGAACCAGAGAAAAGATCTCCACAAATAGGTAGCTGGTGGAGCGAGCTTTATTTGTTTCAATGGTTAGCTAGAATTAGCTAAAATAGCTAAGAGAAACTTTAAAAATGTTGTTATTTGCAGTTTGAATTTGAATGCAACAAGTAGTAAAGACGTAAGAACTTGTACTTTTTGTTGAGAAGAACTTATGTTTAAAGGAAGAATCAGGGAAAATAAGGACCTGCCTAATTTTGATTCTATTTTGAGAGATAAAGCGAAAAATAGAAATTGTCTATTTTACAAGTATAGAATATAGAAACTTAACATTGCATTGTTTGGAATTTAATTAGAGTTGAGAACAACAATTCTTTAAAAGATGCGAAGGTCTCAGACCTAATAATAAAAGTTTTACAATTTATGAACAATATTAAGGTTTCAAACTTGCTACAAGCACTAAACCTATACAAAGGTTCTAAAATGTGCTTATAATTAGGAACTTTAACGTTTATAAAAACAATTATGAAGCAATTATAACTTTGATGATTAAATCAGGTACAATGTAGGCGCTTTTAGAATCCCTTTATGGAAATCTTAAAGGCTATGAACAAACATTAAATTCAAAATTATAATAACAAAAAAAAAAGGAAAAATTAAGATGAAGTTTTTATAACTTTATATATTTAAACAGGAATCACGAGAACTTTTAAATAAAAAATAGGGCAACTCACCCTTTAGTGAAACCTGGAGAGAAATATTAGTTAACTCACTTGTGAATAGAAAGAATAGAATTCCCTAGTTAGAAGGGAAAACAATATGTCTTAAAATGTGTGTAGGACAAAATTATGCAGAATTAAGTTATGATAAATGAAACAAGATTGGGAGGGCACTTGCTAGCAAGCGAGGCCTCATTGAAATTGACATAAATTTATAATTTAATTCGATTGTGTTAGTAAGGTATTTGGAAAGGAAGAAATGGGAACTTTGGGAAAAAGCCTTGCCAAAATTTATTGCTCTCATTCAAACGCGACGCGGTTGGTAGTCGAACGGGCACTGTTTTACACTATAATTTATTGATGGGTTTGCAAAGTTCACTATTGCGGCACAGAAAGTTTATAAAGAGAAAAGTTATTGCAGTTATGGAGATCACTAGTTGAATTTTAGCTTGAACGATTTCATTGCGTTGAAAAAGGTTATAGGTTGTAGTAGAGTGCTGAAGAAAAGTTCCCACGGAGGAAAGCAAATTTTTTGTTGACCAGTGGTTTATACAACATAAATTCCTCAGTGAGGAAACGTATTCCCATATTTGAGCGGAAATACTAGATTGCTTTACTTGTAGAAAGATAGTTTGACGTAGAAAGGTCTGGAGTTATTATGACGGTTGAATGGGGCAAAGTGGTCCCACGGAGGAAGAAAAGCTAAGTTTTATAGACAGTGTTTAGTTTAACAAGAATCCCACGGTGTGAGAAAGCATTCTCAGTTAATTTGTACAAGAAGTACTAAATTTTCAGGTTTTAAAGTCAGCTTAGAAGCTAGAGCATGACTAGAAAAATCCCTCGAAGATGGTTATTCCATAATAGTTAGCAATTCTTCATACTGCCTATAAAATTGTATTAAAATCCATTACAACAATTTAAAAAATCTTTAGAGATTGGTACTTAGCTTTTCACATGTTTGAAGAAAGTAGATGATCCTGGCGACCGTTGGCTTGCATTCACAACATGGCGTAGATTTACGAATGTCTCATATGGACAGGAGACAAGCCTGTGGTAGGCTATAAACTGTACGTTTTACGACAGACGCAAGAGTGAGAGCAGTGAGAGGGCGAGACCTCCCTGAAGCCTTGACGGCTGGACGACAACAACAAGTGAACGAGCGGAGCGGCGTTTCGATAGAGGTAAGCGATAACGCACACGTCAGAGGTAGGCGGGCGAGGGGAAGGGGAAACGAGGGGGTAGGGGAAGGAAGCAAAAGAGATTATACAAACATGAGAAATATTACAAACACAAAATCTCTTATGCAAGTAAAGCTTCTTCACGGAGTAGTTGGCTGGCGACAATGACGAAGCCTGGTGTATTGATGAGGAAGTCTTCTTGACTTGAGGCAATTGAAGGACTTCAGAAGGCAGCTGCAAGGCGCTGCCAGGCTGGTTCCGCAGGATATGCGCTTCTGGAACAAACTTATAACAAACATAAGCAAGTGTACGGGGCGAACAGAACGTAAAAGTTCGCTGTTGATGTCTGCGGGAAGGAAATCTAAATAAATGAATTAATATAAAAGAATAAAGAGCAGCAAAAGCCAACTCTACCTGACCGTGTATTTCAAGAAATTCACCACCTGCATGAAAAAAAAACATCACTGCGGTACTGTACCCGTAAATCCAGAAAGTAGCCTGTTGGAATATCCATGGTCCCAGCTTGATTGCCTATTTCTAACAGCACCGGAAAATTACTTCATTAGAAATCGCTCCAACATGGTCTTTAGGGATTTACATACAGCAGTTACAAGAATATTGTGGGAAAACAACAAACTACACGGGGCACACTTACCTTTACTAACGTGTCTCGGGGTATGGGGACTCAGCTTCGCCTACAATACATCCACAATACTCTAATACTTATATTTAAAATGAACCACACGTCAACGACGAAAGATAACGAACTGTGTAAATTTATTAACAAGAGTAAACTAACCTAATATAAACAAAAATAACAATAAACTGCGTTATAAATTACAAGCATAAACACTCTTGGCATAACTAGGCCTACAATACGTGAAGAAAACGTTTAACAGAGGCTCATGCATTCATAACATTCCTTACAACTGGTTACCTCTTCCGGCACGCGTCTAGAAATGCACCTGCATTGGCCTGATTCATTAACACACGCTAGCAAAGTGCTGCGCTCTAAAACTGTTCAATTTACAAGGCAGTGGCTGGACATCTGGCTTCACATTATATAACAATCATGACCTCGACTGCTAACGGTTCATTTTTCTGTCAACATTTGCTTGTATCAATTGCTGTCTGGCTCGCGTCTAAAAACCTCAAATAAAAGTTACATTTTTCCATTACAAAAACGCTCATAACTTAAACAAATCTCTACCAATTATACTGAAATTTTAAAAGACACTTTCATTCATACTCCGTAGTTGTTCTAGACCAACTAGGTTGAACAGTCACTCTTAACAGGTGGCAATCATCCATACAAAAACATCCGCTCACAAAAACTCTCTATTCCAAAAACATTCTATTAATTAATCCTATAAAAAAATATTTAAATGATTAAATCATTACGGAAAATATTTACAAGTAATTTGTTCATAATAATAGACAATATTTAACGTTGCTAACACGTTACCTGGATTCTCTGTTACTATACAACTTGCAATTAGTTATGTTCAATGTTTCTCCACATAAACGTTTGCTAATACCCTTTAGCTTTCATATTGTTATACCCGTAGGGTATGCCACCCTCATCCCCTACTAATTACACCCCCTACAAACACATAATATAAACATAATTCTACAATCTACGACTGCATCTATAAATCTATAAAACTCATTACTTCAATGCACTCAAGTGGAAGCGTGCCTGAGCCCAACGACCCCAGGAAGGGCTACGACATATAAGGAATGCACAACTCTGCAGACACGGCACGCAGGCTCTATAAAAACTCTGAGAGGTCATGCCCCCAGGTCATTCATTCTCAGTCAGGTGATGTAGTGTGAAACCTCTGCCGGACGACTGCGCCAGCCTGGTAAGTGTACGCGAGCATCTTCACATACCCACACATTTACACTTTTCCTCCCCTATTATTTGTACTGGAGTTGTATTAAGCACATTGGCTGTTCTGAAAGCTTAGTAGTACTTCAGCATAGAAGTACAATCATTAAAACAACACAATCTCTAGATAACTGGTCCTTACATTTATTTGACTAGCTGGTATGATCATACCCTTTTAAATCCCCTCTAGGTAGGATCCCCTAGCATTATTGTTCAATTGCTTCGTGGCGTCAGCAGGTAGCCACGATCACAGTGCTTGAATTAGCAGGCTCTCTCTCAGCCCGCTCGCTTACGCTAACATTAAGCAGCTTAGCGACTGCACCGTTTAAATCCGCATTTACTGAACCGCCCTTCTCTCCGTTATCACACCCTCGAACTACCCAAACAAACAGTACATTTGGGAGTTCTCCTCTCGAGCTGCTTCCACGCTCTCGAACCACTCCTTAACCGACACCTCTTACACTCGAATTCCAAGCATCCCCCAGGTACTCATATTTCATCCCCCCAGATATAACATTGTGGAGGGCACCCTCTCAGGTCCCCTACAATTGGAGGACGCGCGGGATACCGTGACGTTGTTTTAGGACAACGCCCCAGGAATTACATATAACGTAATTCCGCGAAAAAGACCCCAAATTACCTTTTACAAGCCAAGCATACACCACTCAAATCGATTTTTTAGCCTATTTTCAATTTTGAAAAAATAGGCTTATGAGATCACCTTTTGTCCGTGTGTGTGTGCGTGTGTGTGTGTGTGTGATTCGTGTGTGTGTCCCCCCTAATAAAATCTAAACGGCAGGAGCGATTTCAGTGAAACTCGGAAAGTTCATAGCACTATTCCCGGCGACCTCGACCGTGCCCTTCAAATTTTGTTACGACTCACCAATCCAACATTGCGGCTGTGCGAAATATTTCACCAGCATTCAATATCTCCGAAACTATTACCGATATTACCCTGACATTTTCTATGGTGATAGAGGGAACTACTATAATTTCACATATGTGACTTTTGAAAACCTGGTAACTACAAAACGAACATGGCGGCCAAGCGAATTTGCGACTTTTAAATAGACGTTTCTCGCGATTTGACCAACCAAACGCAATGAAACTTGGTACAGTACATGTTTATATACATTGTAATGCACCGACATCTAACTTCGTTCAATTGTTTACATAATCACAAGATGGCGGATGTGCGAAATATTTCACCGGCATTCTATATCTCTGAAACTATTAGCGGCATCTCCCTAAAATTTTGTACTGAGATAAAGGGCACTACTGGAAGTCCATCTATAAGAATTTCAAAAACCGGTTAACTACAAAACGAACATGGCGGCCAAGCGAATTTGAACATTTTAAATAGACCTTTCTCGCGATTTAATGTTCCAAGCGCACTGAAACCTGGTACAGGAAATATTTATACACATTGTAATCCACTGGTATCTAATTTAGTTCAATTGTTTACATAACCTCAAGATGGCGGCAGTGCGAATTTTAAAATTAAGTTTTTATTTCTTGTGATGTAGTCATGCGATCGAAGTGAAAGTTTGAATAATGAACCTACGCAATAATTTTCCTTTAATGGTGCATGACCCTATGGCCTATACATTTAACAATCCAACATGGCGACCATCCGAAATATTTAGACGATACTGAATATCTACGAATCTATTTTAGCAATCAAACTGCTTTTTAATGTTCATAGGGGCTATGAACCTAAGTTCACCTATAGGACTTTAAATAACCTGGTGATCACAAATCCAACATGGCGGTGACGCGAATTATAAATATTCACATGGACGTTTCTCGCAATTTAACCATCCGCGTGCAGTGAAACTTGGTACAGTAAATCTTTATCCGAATGTTAATCCACTGGCATCTAATTTATTTCAATTGTTTCCATAACCTCAAGATGGCTGCTGTGAAAAATTTTAAAATCTCCTTGTTTTTTCTTGTGTCCTAATTATGCGATTGAAGTTTGAATACTACACGTTCACAATAATCTGCATGTAACAGTACATAACTCTAGGACCTACATATATAAAATCCAACATGGCGACCATCCGAAATATTTAGTCGGTTCTCAATATCTACGAATCAATTACAGCAATCAAACTGAAATTGTGTATGTTAAATAGTGGCAATTAACATAAGTAGGATATATGAAAATAGGCTGTATAGTTCTTCACGGAACTACTTGTTTCTGAGTACGCTACAGAGTTAATAGCGCAAGTACATTTTTATTATTTACCCACCCAACCCCCCAAGACAGGTTTAGGGCTTTAATAAGCACCCTTTAACAAAAAAAACCGATTTTTTGTACCCCCAAATACAAAGGTACACAATGAACAAACTATAGATCTTTATCTTAATTAATTACACGCCCGCCCGATCCCCTAGTACCCCAGAAGGGATAGCAAGGGTACTATTAGCTCCACCAACCCCGTAGAGTAAGTGGAGAGTACATAATAACAGGGACATTCTTCCCACGGACTCTATAGCCTGAATACATCCATATATATTTGAATACTAAAGGTGAAATAGATACACATAATAAGTAACGCATCCCTGCAGACAACACGCCCCTGTACATACATACTTATCGATCACAATACAGAATTTCCCCCCGAACAAGCCAGGCATAGTTACTAACGGTAGCAGCCCCACACCAGGATAGAATATACCTTTATACAGTCACAGCTCATGTTTTTTCTTTACACATACAATATGGCATCTCTCTACCGCCTGACAATACTGAAGCGAGTAGACGCACTGCAGAACTTGATTGCATGGCACAAGTATATGCGGGATAAACAGGACCACCTGAACCACGTGCAAGAAATGCTGCATGTCCAATACATTAGAATTCTGGGTACCCTATCCTACAAGAAGAGACCAAAATACGTTATTAGAGGCCCCATCCCAGCAATCAGGCAAAAGCTTAGTCGCACACACAGGAAACTACACTTATTACACGAGGCTCTTTACAAAGAATACTTTGAACTCAGGGAAGAACACCTTAGAGTGAACACTGCCCACACCAGGGTGGCGGTACAGGCCAGGGAACTTACCCTGCAATACGCCGCATTATGGCGACGTTACCGTCAGTTACAGGCAAACTCTCTATTGTTTGAGCTTTTAACTCACAAGCCTACACACTTTAAAGGGGACATTGCAGAAATTACCTCCAGGATGGCCAATAGGACCGTCTCCATACAGACCACTCCAATTAGGAAGGAGGGCGGCGTGGCCATTACATACATGCCACATACCGCATCCTCTCTTCCCGGGAACAAACAATTACATACATTTAAGCCTCCACGTACACATATTCCACCCTCCACGCTTACACTGCCCCCTAGTACGTTACTTCATCTGCGAGCGAACAACGGCCCCACGTCCAGCCGAAAAGCCATACTGGTACACAGACCAATCCCATTTACACCCACAGAGGAGCCAAGGCGACTCAAACCTAAAATTACCCTCCTCCAAACGCCCCGAACACAGGATGCATCCCCTGAATGAATTCCGGGAGCTAAAACTGCATTAGCCATCCGAGGGCAAAAGAAGTACTCCTTACGGTAGAAACCCGCTCAGGACATAGCATTGTATATCACACACCTAGAACCCAGGGCCATTTTCCTTTTAGGCACCTAACATAGGTATAAATAGAGAGTAAGACATGTCGAGGCTAGATGCACCTATAGCAGCTAAACATGTCTCACCATCCCCATAAGTTCACATGGACATAATATGCCAGGCAAGCATTGGCAAGAGCGCCAACGCGCTATGGCATCTGGTAGCCATATTCACAAACAGGTGTCGATACCAGTCCCACATAATGCCTATACACGACCTAATTATAAGTTGCATGTTTAAATGTTAAGAGTGTTTTACCATATAGTGTAGTATTTTATTGTGTATTTATATCATACTTGGGTCAGATAACAATCACTAGGGAATTGAATTGTATACACACATGTTTCAACGCAGCCAGCGCAGGTCATTATACTGCACGGTCAGGACATGGTAAGCTGAGCCAGTTAGTCCATTCAGCGTTCCACACTTCCTTCCATAGCAACAGGTGTTCGCGGCAAGTCACGTGCCCAGGCACACTCCTACACAGCCATGTGTACTACAGTACATTCACTCGGAGTACACGCGTAAGAGAGCAGAAAGGTTCACTTATAGTAGCCGACCACACATACGGTATAGGTCACACACTTATATTAAGGGAAACATATCCACCTAACATCTTTATACTAACAATCACACCCAGGCACAGGTCCATTAGGCGACCGACTGAGGATTCACTTACCTTAAAACAGGGCCAATAGGACTCACATGCCCTCACAAGGCACCAGTCGACACGTTATACACTGATAGCAACCTACATACGTCACAATTTTGTATACATTCGGCGGTGACCGACCGAAGATTCAAAAATACACTGACACACCAATTAGAGGCCCCGCATGACGTAACACTAGCCATTTTATACAGATATACACATACTAGTATTACCGCGAGTAATAACACACACATAGGAACGATCTGCGAAGCCATACTACACCCACAAACACGAGATGCACGGATTACGGAAGCGACCTCACACTGAGGCGAGGTTACGACCTTCTTCCACTTGATTTTCACCTCAGCAGATAGTAATATGACAGGATTTATTCCATATACCGTATCCACAGACGATAACTAACGTAGCTTACGGTTAAATTCAAGGACACACAATAACACAGGTTAACGGCCTTCAGCACAGGCGAAGACTCATTAGCACAATAACACAGTTTTGCGGCCTTCAATACAGGCAAAGGCGCATTCTCACAACAGCACGGGTTAGTTGCCACCACCACATCCGGCGACGAGATACAACAATTACACAGGTTACCATACACTCAGGATATAGGATACGACAGGTCATCAGGACCACACACTTGTCGGAAAATGGGTAAGGACATACGTACAGAGGTCACACCGTATCATACGCCATAAATTCATGTTACAGTCTCTAATACGTTTCACTCAATCCCAACACGAGGAAGTGCACACTGATTATAAGCAGTGACGCGCGGTCCACACGAGCTGCCGGAAGCAGTAATGCCACCGCAGCATCTCAGCCTGTGAATCGCAGGGCTTCCAACACGTACACGCCACACATGGCGCAGAAACTCACACACACTCCCACCTATATTTTTTCCTAACATGGGATCTTTAATTTTTACTTTTGTTAGACGGTCGCATTGACCATACCATAACGACATAGGGACAGGCATTGCAGTCAATTCACCAACGAGGCATCACCATTTTTAGCCTACGATTAGGTAATTGAATTCAAAATTTACTTATATCATCCATTACTTAGTCTGCGAAGGTTCGGACTTGCTGTTAAGCCACTTGGCTGGGGCTATTCTCCTTACGGACCATATAGGACACCATTCTTTCAAACACACGCCAAGTTATGAACTGTCAGTAATAGTCTGCCATATGCTGACATAATATTTCATAATGTAGTCACAATAAATCTTGAATAGGGCCACAAGGCCAAGGACGGACTCCACAGTCCACGTAAATCCCATTGAACACACAGATGCGGTCTTGAAATTCCGGGTCTCCTTATGAGGATAAGGTCTCCCTCAACTAGTGGTTCTCTAAATCTCTGGCGTCTAGTTCTTCTCAAGCGCTTGGCAGCTTGTCTGTCCATAGTTTCCCTTGCAGCTAAAAGTCTGCTGGCATGTGATGGTTGTAAACAAGATGGATTTACAATGACACGGTCCCATATTCTCAGCGGCATCTGGTTCAAATGCAAGACCATAGGTATTTGACCAGTGCTCTCATGGACTGTTGAATTAATACATTTTGCCATAGTGACTAGGACTTTAGTCCATCGCCAGTGTTCTTCTTGACAATATAATCGACAGAATTTTGCGATAATAGACATCACGCATTCTGCTGGGTTGCTCTCTGGATGACGAATAGATGATAAGACATGACCTATTTCAAGCTCATTCATAGCATTGGCAAATTCTGCTGAGGTGTACTGTGATCCGTGATCAGTCAACAGGAATTGTGGCTTCCCTGCCTCCGGTATCACTTGACGTCTAATCCTCTGAATAATCTGATGTGCAGTAGCTTTTTGAATCGGATGAAGCATCGTATATTTCGTGAACACATCAATAGTTAAAACGATGTATCGATTCCCACGACGAGCCTTAGGTATTGGGCCATACAGGTCCTGTGCGTATAACTCTCTAGGTTGAGTTGGGAGTATTGGTCTAGGTTGTTCCTTCAACAAGTGTGACGTGCACTTGTTCCGCTGGCATGCGTCGCAAGCACGTAAACACTGTCTAACGGTGGCTCCTAACCCTTTCCATGTAAAAGACTCTTTGATGGTTGCAATGGTTTTGTCTGTTCCACCATGACCAATGGATAGATGAACTATAAGAATAACTGATTCTTGGTATCTCCTAGGAATAACTGCAAGCAGTTGAGTGTGGTCCTCGTCCACAAACTTGTATAATACACGATGATAAATCAAGTAATTATCTGCAACAGCAGCAATTCTCGCATAATGAGCATCCTGTGGATCCATTCTTCGTTCCAGGAAACGGATAATGTGCCTGAGTTCCTCCTCACGTCGCTGTCCTTCGGGTAGATGACGAAGTCGGCGGAGGTGTTCCTCGCATTCTCCCTCGATGTTTATGGCATTAACAGTAGCTTCAGGATTCCGGCTGAGGATGTCGGCCAACACATTCTCTCTGCCTGGTCGATAAACTATTTCCAAATCGAACTGTTGGAGAAACAGCGTCCAACGTGTGATCCTGTCGCTTGCCAGTCTTGTTCTTAAGATGAAGGTCAGTGCATGGTGATCGGTCCTCACAATAATCCTCTGGCCTAACAGAAGTTTCTGCCAGAATTCAAGTGCGTAAACTATTGCAAGTGCTTCTATCTCGGTCGTGAATTAGTGAGATTCATGTGCTCTTAAACGTCGGCTTAAGAAAGCGATGTAATGACGTTTCTTCTCATCATCCTCCTGCAGTAAAATGGCTCCTATACCAATGGAAGATGCATCAGTTTCTAGAATAAAGTTCCGGGAATAATCTGGATATTCTAACTGAATTGAGTCCACTAGCATCTGTTTAGCTCTCCTGAAAGCTATCTCGCATTCATCATTCCAGTTCCACCTGCAGTTCTTTTTCAGTAATCCTTGCAGAGGTGCGACAGTCTCGGAATACTTCTCATAATGAGCAGCAAAGAATTGGAGAATTCCGAAGAATTGTCTCACGTGTTTCACACGGGTTGGCGTTGGAAATGCAGCAACAGTTCTAATCTTTGCCGGATTTGGTCTGTATCCTTCTCCATTGATTATGTGTCCTACGAATTTCACTTCTTTCTGAAAGAATCGACACTTGTCAAATTTGACCTTAAAAGTCGCCTGTCGTAGATTCTCAAAAACAAGGCGCAATGTCTTTAAATGCTCTTCTTCTGTTTCTGACGCTATGATTATATCATCCACATAACATATTACTCTCAGCTTCACTTCAGGAGTCAGCTTGGCATCAAGTGCTCTGATTAATGCGGCTCCGGCATTTTTCAATCCAAATGGTAGTTTTCGAAAGATATAAGTAGTCTGATCAAACTGGAATCCAGTATATTCCTGAGTATGCTCAGATAATCTGATATGGTAATAAGACTCAACCAAGTCCAATGATGAAAATATCCTTTTTCCTTTGAACTTCCTGAGAATGTCCCTAATCTTGGGCGGTCTGTCGTGTTCAGGAGCTAGGCGTTCATTGAAGGCTCTGGCATCGAGACAAAGTCTCAAGCTTCCATCTATCTTAACCACAGGCGTTATGGGATTCAAGAAAGGAGTCGGTGATTTCTTGATTGTGCCTGCTGCTTCCATCTCATGGATCTTCTTAGCAGCTTCTTCACGATGTTTCTCAGCAATCGGGTAAATTTTCTTCTGGAATGGGGAATCATCCAGTAGCACAAGGTCGTATTCGTAGTCTAATATCTCACCAGGTGTGGTGTCGAATATGTCCCTGTATTCGTTCAATATTATATCAAGATTCTCTCGTGCGGGTGCTGATAATGATTCTGCCCCTTCGTCGGCATCGAGTGTCTCGTCAATTTCCTTGCCATTCAAGTTTTCGACTACGTCGACTTCGGATAGGAATTCCGGTTTTTCTTCAACTAGGTTCATCTGAATGGGTTCGTTCGGCTTGAACTCTACCGTGTTACGGCCCATGTCAATGATACCATCATATTTTCTAATGAAGTCTGCGCCTAGTATGGCGTCATGATGCAAGCCTTTCATTACAAGAAATTCGGGCAAATACGCGTGATTTGAAATCTTCAGAGTACAAAGAATCTGGATTTTGCACGTCACAACCCGGTCAGGTATGACACCTCTGACTCTTACAGCTGAAACAGGCAGCTCTGTCACGTCAGAGTTGGCCTTTAATCTGGCATGGCAATCGGCGGAAATAACACTAATCATTGCCCCAGTATCAATGAGAATGACTACGTTGACTTCGTTCAAAGTGGTTACTATCTTGGGCAGACGGGTCAACTCATAATTGTGGTTCGTCGTTCGTCGTTCGTCCAACAAGTCTTCTTGGATTGGCTCCCAGAGTAATATGGTAGCAGTTACTCGGTGCTCAACCTGGCAAGAATCTGTTCATTTTTCGGCGTTTTTTTATTATCCTCGCGAGAAGTACTGGGATGGTTGTGCTCCGTCTCCTGCGCCGAATTTCTGTTTTCCCTCGAAGTTGGGCTCCGTTCTCCCTCTTCTTGGATTTGCAGCTCTCTTAATTGTTGGAGGTACTCAAGGCTCTCCCGTGCTCTTCCTTTCCAATCTCTGTCTGGCTGGTATCTAGGGTCTCGATCTCGGTTATATCCTCTTGCGTATCGATAGTCCCTTCGGATACTTCCGTGCTGTTGGTTTCTTTCGTTATTCCCGCGGTGGTAATTTTCGTGACGTTGGTTATCATTCGTCCCTCGGTTGAATCTCCGATTCCAATGACTACGACGGTCATCTTGTCGATCTCGAGCATATGGAGCGTTGTTCCATTCCCTCCTACGATAGTTGTAGTTATTATCACGATGCCCAGAACTCTCTTGTGTTTGCGTTTGTTGCGGAGTCTTTCTTACTTTATCGACAGTGGTCAAGTTTATGTGTCTTTCCTCGCGCCTGTCAGCCTTCTGCTGACGGTGTGTCGGGAACTGTTCCGTGTTCGCATCCAAGCGTCGCAGAATCTGGTCACATTGTTGAAACGTGGATGCCCCTGCAGCGATCAACACACGTTGTACGTCCGCAGGGTACTGCCAAACAATGGTGTTAACTAAATCTTGTTCAGACAACGGAGGCTGAAGACAACGAAGCTTCGCAAGCTGTATAGCGAAGTAGTTCGCATAACGAGTAGGCGTATTCGAGCTGTATCTACGAGTATACATTTCAGCTCGGATGCTCTGCTGAATGTCACTCGACCAATACGTCCTTAGTAATGCTTCCTTAAAGTCCTGGTAGCCTGTAAACGAGTATCTAAATGCTCTAAACCAGGTACTGGCTTGCCCCTCAAGCAAACGTTCTTTGACTCTGAGTTCCCTCTCTGGAGTTACCATCGTATCTCTCAGATAGCTTTCGACATTGGCTAGAAATTCCACTGGAGTAACACCACTTCCAGTTCCGGAGAAGCGAGCTGGTTGCTCCTCTCTCGAACGTATTATCGTCACATTTCCCTGCGTATGCGCGGGTCTAAATGTGTTCTGCGTGTAGTCATGCGTAGGTGTATTTATCTCATTATTAGGTTGACTTGGTGCTGGTCGAAAAGAATGGGCGTTAAAGTTCAAAACCTGGCTAGGCGCTGAACCTGTGAATTGTAATGGTTGTGGTTCTGTAGGTGCACTGGGCTGAAAATGAGTTGGCATCATTCCTTCAGATTGAGAAACGGGTGTTTCCTGAGATTCTCCCATTTGTGAGTGTAAGTGTCTCTCCCTAGGAGTCGTTTCGAGTCTGTCAAGACGTCTTTCTATGCCTTCAAGTCCTTGAATAGTTCTGGCCGCGACTTTGTTGCCTAAGTCATTCAATTGTAATTCGATTCTGTCGACCTTTCCCTTGAGGTTCGCGTCTACCTCGCGTATGGCCGTTCTGAGGTTATGGCTAATGTCTAACCTTTCGTTTACTGTGACCTCCTCAAATCGCTTTTGTAAAGAATCGATCTCTCCCTCGACTCTTGACATGTTGTCTTTGACCTCGGCTACCTTGGCCTCTACTATGGTCTTATGTTCGTTGAGGTCCCCTCTTAGTAACATGAGGTCAATGTTATGTTCCTCATGATGAACATTCACTGTTTCGCGTAGGCTTGCTACGGTTTCCGTTAGTTCAGAAATGTTTCTCCTGTTAACGTTCAGTTCGTCTCTGACCTCTAACATTCCGTCAACGATCGTCCTAACATTGTTGTTCACAGAATTTGCAGCTCCTCTCATGAGAACTAATCCGATATTCATGGTTGTCATATCCTTTTTTTACAGTGTCCATGAATCCCTCGACGTGCGTCAATCGAGTCCCGAATTCTTCCCGAGTGTGTTCCAGGTCAGCTTTCATGTCTATCTGGACTCTATTTATGGTGGTTTGAATTTGAGCCGTGTGCTCCTCCAGTTGGTTTTGCACATCCTCCCTAGCTGTATTCATTTGGTCTGTTAGGCAATCTACACGCTGGTTAGCCTCCTGAAGGTGTCGTATGACATCAACCCTAACTGCCGCTAAACCTGCCGCGAGATCATTTCTGGCTTCGACCCTAAATGCGTCCATATCAGCCCTGACTTGGGTTAAATCAGTCCTGACATTATTAACAGATTGAGTGTTTACCTCTAAATCTAATCTTATTTGGTCTACATGCCCACTAACATTGTTTATAGATTGGGTGTTTACTTCCAAGTCCTGTCTTACTTGGTCTACATGAGCACTAACATTGTGAACTTCCTGTCTTACTTGGTCTACATGACCACTAACATTGTGAACTTCCTGTCTTACTTGATCTACATGACCACTAACAGTGTTTATAGATTGAGTATTTTGACCCAAGTCACCCCGGACTTCACCTAGGTCAGCAGTAATCTGTTGGAGATTAGCATTCACACCTGCCATCATCTCTTCAAACACGCGACGAATCGTTTCCTCATCCATTTGACAAGGAATATATATGAGAAAGTGAGGGATCAATCTCTATTAGAACTTACAGCTATGATTAGTTACTTGGTGGTATAAAGCTTGTTTCATTTATATAAATATCACGAGTACAGCTGGAGTTTGCAAACTAAGTGCTTCTACATTTACAAAGACAACGACGAGCAATGCAAAGTATTACATTTACTCAGGATGAGGCATCAGCAAAGAAAAACCTATCCATCATTTATCCAACACTAAAGCCTCACCCCATGGACTTCTATCAAACATGAATGCCATGCGGTCAATTGATCTGCAGTACGACTTTCTAAGTTCGTCCCAGTCCTGTCAATTTACCATTAATCAACATTAAGATCCTCCAAAGTAACATGGTACTGACAGTCTCCACGTTAACGTCGGCACATGAGTTGGGCGCCATTTTATGCGACCAAGGCCGCCCACAACTTTGTGCGCCATTTTATGAGACCGTTAGTCGAGTCAACAACCACGATGACTTTCCTAACATCCCATAAGTCGAATAAAATTACCGTGAGGATCAGATGAACTTCCTAATAGGCTAAGCGGCACGAGACACTGTAGTCCACGGGGATCGTGGTACATGGTGACGATGGTCATAGACTGCCTAAGGAAAGGTTCACCTTAAAACTAGACTGAGAAATTAAACATCCAGACTTAAGTAAAACACCGTGAAAATTTATTAAAATTCACAAGCCCCTAGCCTAGTTCGGAGGGTTATGATCGGCTAGTCCGCAAACTAATAAGCAAAAGAAAATAAAGAGCAGGTCCCTACCTGAGAAGTTACTAAAACCCTCGCGAAAGATCTAACTCACAATAATAAAGCAACAACAGCAACACTAGGAAAATGGTACGACGCAAGTCCCTAGTTCAAGTTACAAGATTAAGTTAATATCAGAATTTACATTTAACAGGGTAGCAAAACAAATCTAAGTTAGGATGATACCATTTCCACATTTACATTTAACGGTAATCATCTAGCTAAGTCCTAACAGTTAATAACAAAATTTACGGCGATGACGTCCGTAACAGAAAACAATTACAACAAATCTAAGTGTACAGCCATGAAAAACATTTAATTATTCTTAATAACTACGTGCTATCAGCACACAATAAGGTAACATGTAAGATTTGCACACTTATACATCATAAATAAGTAATGAAAGTCACAAATTTTTATTAAATTCCTGCCTACACCTTGGTTTACTCTTTGTAAGCCATAGCCATCTAATGTGTGTAATTACGGTGACGAATGCGTAGTTGAGACCACGTCTGACATCGCATGGCCTGAGCTCCACAAGCTACGAACTCTAGGTTCGCGCATGCTTCAGGTCGCTACAAAAGTGTCAACTGTCCTAGTCATTTCCACACAAGGAAATTATCTTCAACTGCACGGCTATGTCAACAGTTCCAAAATGCAACAGAACAAAGTTAGATAGAAAGAATTCATTAGTTAGCTTTTGTTTTACCAAAGTTATGCGTTTTATTATTAAGTTGTCGGTTTAGGTTTATCGTTGGTTTATGGCGAATAATACTGACAATAGCTCGGGCACGGAGTGTCTACACTGAGATCATTCTCCACCAAAAAGCCTCGACTCAACAGTCGGAATAAGATCAACGAGCAATAACAACTCGGACACACAATAACACGGGTTACCAGCGGCGCAAAGCTCGCATTCGATAACTCTGGGATAGGCGTGTCCACAACAGTTACCTTCCAATAACATCTAGTCAACGGGAACCCTCCCGGACAAGGTAATCACAAGTACCTTCATACAATAAATTCCTGCATTTAACAGGGTCGCCTGCAACTCACTATAGAAAACCTGACCTAATTGTACACGTCAAAACGGTACACGCAAGAAGTGCGCTCAACTAACAAAAAGCAATCTATAAAACATGTGATCTGAGACAGAGTTGAAAACTGGGTTACATAAGCTAAGTTGCAATGAAAGAAAGAGCGAATACAATCGCATTCTGTCTCTTGTCAAAGTCGTTCTGTTTCACAAACAAATGAAGCGTGCTCTCAAGGGCACTGGATTACAAAACCAGTTTATGCCACCAGCAGGCTACCACATTCCTGCGTTCGGTCGACACAAAACACACATTATTCAAGGCCGGCGATTTAATCAATATAAAACTATACATCTGGCCTGTTCATAAAAAACTTTACCATAGGTTATGAACCTCTAAAGAGTCCGTGTATAAGAACACGCAATAAATCTGAATAGAATATTATAATTCCGTCTTTCTACCAAAGACGTCTAAATGATAGTAATCTTACAATTACTGGAGCTCTTTGCTCTCAAAACACAATTCACTAGTTGCTAGTACAACATCAAATAAAAACGTGTCTTACATGACACAAGCAAAATGATAATTGTGGCGCAGATTCACACAAGGATCTGCTTAATGATACGTTGGGAACTGAGTTCGATGCTGGTCAACGAAACATTCCTTCTAGTTGTTAGGTTCAAACTTGACCAATGAAAATATAATGCATTTACAAAACTGGCAATTACAGTCGATTGCCTAACTGATACGACTGTTCTAACGAAAGTCAGGGGTGTATCAAAACAGGCTGCAAAGAATGCAGTTTAAGAAATAACCATGACATCTGATTGTCATAACTAAAGTCAGCAAAGACTTGAAAAATCACCCCAAATAGGGTTGTACAAAATAGCCTCGAATGACTACGGTCACATCTAGCAAAAGATAGGCTTTGACATTCTACGACGTTCATCAAGCTGCACCAGGGTTAACCAAAATGTTAGACCCAAGGGTGTCTCACTATACTGAAATAAATGACATTAAATTAAACTAGATACAATCCCTACCTAGAAAAATGGCTGACACAGAGTGTGGTTGATTCACAAACTACATTAAATCTAATATACCACCAGAACTAGAAAAAGAGAAGGGATGTCCAAAACTCACGACATGGAGAAGATATCACGCAGCCCTCTATTCAATAACCAGTGTTGTACAAATTCCTCTCTGGATCTCTGGAACGGTATTATCCTCATCAGGATTCCCATCTGGACTCCTCCAAAGACCAGGGTTCAATTCGTCCCTGTCGACAACTCCGTGAATATGCTGGATATGCCTGGAAATGGCATCTTGGATTCCTTCCGTCTCGTCCTCGGTTCTGCAAGCTTCACCATCATGCTAGTTCTCGTAGAAATATCACCCTCATACCAGGATGGTATTAGCCCATGATGACTGATTCAAACATGGTGTGGAATAGTCTGGTCACGTTGACGGTGAAATAAATTATGAAATTCATTCTTTCACTTTCCAAAGATATAATGTTCGTCGTAAGTATTGTATTCTTTGATAGTAATTGATAACACAGCCTTAATTTCGTGGATGTGAATAGATACGTGAGATAGCACTGCTCTATAATTCTGCACGTGCTAATGACGCTACCTTTCTATCATGCAGCATCGGTAAAATGTACGTCGTTTTGGAAATAAAAACTTCACTCTGGCAATCCAAATATGTTACACAATCGTAATCACACTTATTTGAAGTAGTTGCAACACATTTACCTGTATATTTTCCACAAGGCATTTGGCCCTCCACAAACACGTGGGTACTAAAATGTGGTGTTCCGGTAAAATTATATAATTCACTAATACTTGCCAATAATTATCTTAAATATGTTTCTGTGGCTCACTGTTCATAAATAACAGTATTTAACAATATGCCAGTGCACGATGGCACCTGATAACCAACCAATTCAACGCTAACAAGCGGATATTCTTCTATGTCTTACAGGACAAATGCAATTACACGCCTATACTGGGTGGATTCTCCAGACGTAGTGCAAGGCACTGGGTGTCTCAAGGAAGTAGGTCGTCAAACCGAAGTCGTTGAGCGACTACTTACGTTCCTATTTGCGTATCTGCAAGGGTATTACCTTACCTTAAGCTAAAATAACATTCCGAAAAATGTTTTAATAATGCAGCATGACGAAATGGAATATTCTGAGTCTTGAGAAAGAATAAAATTAATTAATAAGATCTCAGATAAATAATTAGCAGTTCTCACCAAAGTCAAAAGTGCGATTCAACGCTACTTCAAAGAGTATCGCGTGAGCTCTCAGCTCCACGTGGCTTCCTGGGTGTGTTCAAAGGTACAACATCCCATCATAAATGTTCTGTCATAAAAATATCACATGAACCATAGCTCAGCGGGTTCAATATACATACACCTACTATCGACGCCAAGGCTCATAATTATTTTATGTTTTGCGGGGTTAAGCACTGTACAGGGTACATTAAAATAATCATGCCCCCAAAAACAATGTAAAATAAATATCTAGCCATTTCTACATAGGGAACTGGGATTTCCACCGTTTGGCAGTTTTCATGTTTACACATACGTGTACTCAGGAATCACGACTATTAGAATAACTAAGGACATCCCAGACCATCCCTGTGCGTTACTTTTCGGACGCTCATAGACAACGGCCCAATGATCCTATTAACTCCAACACTAAAATGGGCACTAGCACTCACAAAACATATGACACGGATTTCAGGACCACTTTCTCTCAATTGCATATTTACCTACAGCATTCCTCTCTAGCACACCTCAGTTGCGGACTTTTTATTTGTCCAGAGGGTTATACTTTATATACCCAGACTTACAATCACCCTCATAAGAGATACAATAACCAATTTACTACGCAATTCCGGTATTACACAATTACTTCCGTCTTACGAGGTGGAAACACAAGAGTACGTAATATTTTCCGTCTTAGGAAGGCGGAGGCATCAGTACTCATACGCTACAGTAGACACGCCATCCGGATTTCCCACATAACGTGCCTCCAATCCTTAGGATAACAGTATATTTCTCCTAACACAGGAGTTCATATCAGGCCTACACTATATTCCGCCTTACGCAGTTGCAGACACCGAATCTACATTAATTTCCGCCTTACGAAGTTGCAAACACCGGCAATACATTATTTTTCGCCTTACAGATGTCCCGACATTAGGGATACTATATTCCCAGGCACACAAAAGAAAGCAGAATTCCACCATTCTACACTAGAGGCAATAGCATCTTTTACATAGCCTATCATATTAACACGCTGTTCAAGGTAACAGCAGTATACACAGTGGATACCATACTGTCATTAGACTGACACCTCTAAGCACGCGTCCACACAATGTCAACAAAGGCCGCCATTCTTTGACATAAGCGGTAACCGCTGCAACCCAATCACACGCGCGGATTACCAGGCCCACCTCCTACAGTAGCATACAGCCAGTCACAGCGCCCCACTCTGCTGTTGATAACAGAACATATTGTCACAACCGCCCACCCGACGCGGGACACTCTCTCTTACTCAGGTATCATACCACGTAGTACTACAGATCGGCCATTACTTTACAGGACGCAAAGAGCGCGCTACATTTGAATACGGTTGTCACACTGACACATGTTTGACACCATCTACACTCAATATACCGCCGTAACAGCATATTCAATGCTCACAGGGGCCTAGTACATTCCTTGCCCGACACAGTTAGGGAATATTCACCCATAGGATACTCATATTCCCCTTGATCTTCAAAGAGCGCACTTAGTACTTCTCACCACATGGCGAATGTCAGCCATAACACTTTTATACTGTTTATTTTTTATACAACACTGTTCACACATAAGGGGATCAGCACAAACATCCCACACGTCGATTGGTCTCGACACAGATAGTTATTTCCACCAAGGGGCATATTTACAGCCCACTATATACGGGGGCATCCATTTTTTTAATCTCTACCTTTATTATGATAATTTAGCCGAGAGACACCCCATTACGATTCCCGACAAACAGAGCCTATCACGGTACTCATACACCATCATTCCCATAAGATCCCATACAAGGGTGCACACTTATATATTATTATTGTTATTGGTTTTTTTATTCCACTAGTCTTCCCCACATACCCCCCAGTAGTACCTAGAATTCAAAACAGAAAATGTCCTCTTTACAGACCCTGGATGCCACAGACATAGGTTGGCAAGACACACGTTATATAGCACCAGCCTCCAAACTACCAATTGCGTCTCTTAGAGACATAGTCCTTCCAAGGGACAAGCTTCCCCCATAACTATATTATAAGGAGCGCACATGTGATAAAATTTCAGTCCCAGATACGCAGATGAAACGATTTGTGCAGGTTCAGGCACAAACACACTATTGCATCCTCCCAGGTAGGATAGCAGCATGCCGTTATACAGCGATAGTATAGTGTTCCTACAGAAGTCACCAGCCATAGAGCGCGGCATTTTTACCCAGCCTATCTTATAAATACGACAATCGGACACACATGTCCATACATAGTGCTACCTACTACCTAGTATTGGATATACCGTCGGGTATAATCCCACTAGTATTCTTAATGGGTAATATATTTCACAGGGTATCCTTTTACGACCCGGTGACCTTCCCATAGATATTAAGAAAAATAGATACATAAGATGACCAGTTCCTTGATAGGATACACATATATTGATGAGACAGTTCTCATATAACAAAGCCAGACAGCAGTGCATTCTTCGGTCAGGGCACAGATGCCCGACGTCAATCCCATACAGTACAAGTCCTTGATAAATGGCACACAAGTTACACATTAACATATTAACACATCCCCCACCCCCTTTTTCTGCGAGGCACTTGGTGTCCATGCTACACCAAAGGTGCGCCCCACGTTTCATCGCTCGTAACTCAGTGTTACAGTAAATTGGAACACTTCGGATTTGGAAGCTGACAGTGAATTGTATTGAACTTTCCCCTACTAACAACATTATCATTATTACATTATTTATATTTTTACACGCATGTTATATTTTTACCTGCATGAGGGATACTTAACACCCCACCAGTAGTATGTTCCTCACCATTTTAAAAACTTCCTGCATCCTTATATTGCCGCAGGACCCCGTCCCATTCTCGCCTTCCTCTTACCCCAATTCTAACACGAATTAACATGTCGACTTCCTTAATAACATGGGATATACCTTCCCGCTCCCTTCTTCACCTACTAACCGTGCAAAAATGAAGAACATCACTGAATTCAGCTGGGAATCTGAAATCTAGGCGCAATGAATGCGCACTGTGCCACATTCCCCCCCGTAATAACCTCACACTATTCCCCACACTCACAACATCTCGCCAGACACTTTCCTTGGTTGGTAAGTCCACAACGTGTCACGATTGAATCTTGCAGATGGAGTCTTGAACTACAGCACAGTCAGGAAGGTTCCTGATAATGGAATGACCGACTTAGACCAGACGAAACGCCAGACCCGACAAGGCAATAATAGACCTTGCCTTAGACGTCGACTGAACGACGGAAGGTCGAAGCGGCGATGACATAGTGCGGGCAAGCGCCGAAGTTGTCAGGTGTACCTAGCCTGTCCCCGACGCAGCGGAAAGCTACACCCATTATGCACTACGGTCAGCAACGCCAGACCTGCAGGTGGAATCTTGACAGTTCGACGGGAGAAATAGCCCACTCAGCGTCGGACGGGATAGAACATCCATCTAGGGACGACCCACTTGACTTGACTATTAGTTAGAATGTAAGTAAGTCCTAAGCTTCATTGCGCGAAGCTAAGTCCTGTTCTCGTACGCAGGTGAAGACATAAGCCCTACAGCGGTAGGTGAAGATTTATAATGATGAATAATAAGGATGACTATAATAATGATGAATATAATATGTTGAATCCCTCGCCCGCTGAACTTGAATAAATAAGGAATGCATTCTACGCCCACTTACATGTTGGTTAGCGGACCTCGAGTTTTTTCATGTCGACATTTCACGTCGTGAGGGCTTGGGCAGCCAATATATACTACGCAGACGAAATCATCAACGATTATCTCCCGGGCCGAGGTATTGATCACCGATGATCTCTTTGATCATACCCCCGAGGAAGACTATAGAGTATGAATTTTTCCTTGCCGAGGTATTGATCGCCGATGATCTCTTTGATCATACCCCAGATGAAGACTACGAATGTGATACGCGATATGCGAGATGCAATAGGCGACAGGCGATAACACGATTCTTTGATTTTGCGGTTATACACAGGCAATCGATCATCGAGCGGCAGCGGCCTTTGACCTTATGTCAGCCGTGTAAGTCCGACAATACGATCTCAACGACTACTTCGATCCATCGATAATTCGACGCTTCGATACTTCGAGATGACGATTTTTGATTATGCACTTATACTGGAGCGATCGATTAATCAGCGATCGGCGTCCGCCTTTGACTTCATGTCGAATAATATTTCCCCATGATTTCTTTTCCAGATGAGCTCCAACATGGTACGCCAGGTGTACACACATGGTACCCAGGGGTACTAACTATGTATATGCCCTCAACCAAGGGTTGCAGGTCACACTAATTTACATGTGCACTAATGCAACAGTATACGATATCCGCTGGTATGCCATTCTCTTTCACAGGCCCACGCTGCAGTCGACAACCATCCATACATAATTCATTACATTTGCTTATTTCCCCCACAGGTGGCGATTTGTATATAGTCCCTTGTATATATTTTGCCAACGCCCTAACACGCGCCAGTCGCAATCTCTCCCATACACAGAGTTCACACCCCCAGCTCTTACAATTTTGCCCCCACATATCTCCCTACTATTCCCCATAGCCGCACCACGGTAAGGGATAACTGTGGGATATCCACTCCCGAGGGATGGATCTCACGATACACCTGAATACAAGGTGCAATGCGGCAGCGAGGATCGTAACCACATGATGTAAGGGACGGTCTTCCCTGTCAAGATGGGACGTCTTCCCACAGGGGACGAACCATGCAAGGTTTAATTTATAGGCACTGGCCATAGTATTACATATTAGTTAAGTTAATTCTAGCCACTAGCGCGCGCTTAGGATTACGATTCAATGTTTGTATGGTATATGATATAGGATGACTATTGGATAGCTAGATGACTATTCCGTTTGTATATGGATATTAATATTTCAGAAAACAATATCTACGAAGAAGGCAACATTGCCACATATTTTGAATAACCATGAAATACACCATGTTCACTATCACATTTCCACAATTATTATGTACGCATGCTCTATGCCACACATTGTTTTCTTTTTCCTTTCTTTTCTTCTAAAATGCATATTGTAAAAATGCCTTATTTCTCCCCACACAATAAACACGTTTTTATCTTCCCCCTTAATTACACCCCAAGGCATTTCTCTCTCTTTCTCTATTCTATCACGCTATCTATTATTTTACATTGTATTTGATTGTATACACGAATGTATTTTAACTACCCGAGGGCAGGTTTTCATCCCGTCCTTCATGAGCGGACGGAAGGTACAAACCACTCTTACAGATGTTTTTTCCCATCGGGGTAGCCACCCCTTGTCGTCGATTGCTGATATATTTATGCTCCATAGTGAGATTGTATTTCCGAATGTTTATCTGAGGATTTTATTGTTCCATTGTATTCATTATTTTGTGCGCAGAGCGCCAATATTGTAAACAAAGATTTCATTGTACGAAGAAATATTGTTCCCACACCCACACAGTTACACTTGCTCGCTGCACACGAGCCAACGGCGCCCACTTCACATCCTCAGAGGCACTGCCTACACACACCTCCCACTCATCAATCTACGTACATCTCATGAGGCACCCCATCTTTCTATACATCGACTCTACCCACATCCACGACTCGTCTACCATGAGGCCACATACATACCCACCATCAACGTTTCTACCCTATTACAAAGGGACAAGAAAGAAGAGAAGAACTGAAGAAAGAAGTCTTACAAGAAAGAAGAAGAAGAAGTTCCTATTTTCCATACACTACCCCTACGTCTCAGTCTCATCCCGTCATCGAGGGCGATGACTAACTCCGCCAGGGGAGTTGTTATACCCGTAGGGTATGCCACCCTCATCCCCTACTAATTGCACCCCCTACAAACACATAATATAAACATAATTCTACAATCTACGACTGCATCTATAAATCTATAAAACTCATTACTTCAATGCACTCAAGTGGAAGCGTGCCTGAGCCCAACGACCCCAGGAAGGGCTACGACACATAAGGAATGCACAACTCTGCAGACACGGCACGCAGGCTCTATAAAAACTCCAAGAGGTCATGCCCCCAGGTCATTTATTCTCAGTCAGGTGTTGTAGTGTGAAACCTCTGCCGGACGACTGCGCCAGCCTGGTAAGTGTACGCGAGCATCTTCACATACCCACACATTTACACTTTTCCTCCCCTATTATTTGTACTGGAGTTGTATTAAGCACATTGGCTGTTCTGAAAGCTTAGTAGTACTTCGGCATAGAAGTACAATCATTAAAACAACACAATCTCTAGATAACTGGTCCTTACATTTATTTGACTAGCTGGTAAGATCCTACCCTTTTAAATCCCCTCTAGGTAGGATCCCCTAGCATTATTGTTCAATTGCTTCGTGGCATCGGCAGGTAGCCACGATCACAGTGCTTGAATTAGCAGGCTCTCTCTCAGCCCGCTCGCTTACGCTAACATTAAGCCGCTTAGCGACTGCACCGTTTAAATCCGCATTTACTGAACCGCCCTTCTCTCACACCCTCGAACTACCCAATCAAACAGTACATTTGGGAGTTCTCCTCTCGAGCTGCTTCCACGCTCTCGAACCACTCCTTAACCGACACCTCTTACACTCGAATTCCAAGCATCCACCAGGTACTCATATTTCATCCCCCCAAATATTACATTGTGGGGGGCACCCTCTCAGGTCCCCTACAATATACTGCTCACACATCATCTTATATACGTATCATTACATTGTCGATCTAATACAGTCGACTGACAAGGGTTTACTGTACGTATTTCTATAAATCCGGGTTTAATAAAGTTTAATAATAGTATAAATGACATGAGTAGACAATCGTTCTCTAATTGCTTTCCGCTTAAACCCTTCTGTCAACACAGCTAAAACGTTACTTCACATGAACTGGACTTCTTGTATACAACGACTCTTATCATGATCCATGCCTTTTCTTATCAAAGAACAATAATTTCATTGACTTCGCTTAAAATGCGGAACTTCCTTCGCACGAGCTCTCCATAGCTCTACAAATCCTCATATAACAGTATATATGGCATAAACAATTATCATCCATTATGTTCAACAATAACCAAAATGGATTAATTGTTATTAACATTTCTTCTGTAGGAACTTCTCTCAAACAACGGCATGACCCTCAGTTTCGTTACACATGACTACTGATCTACTATTATACATCCTTAGATTCTTCAAACGAATCTTCCAATAATAATGAACGATATTAGACTGTCGTGATTGACCTCCTAAAGTTTACTACACAAAAAGATAATTAACTGTTAACTCGTCTGTCACAAATACATGTAATAAAAATAATACTTCTGTCTCACCTTACTTATCAAGCTTTAAATTGCATGTCGATGCAATATCAGGCCTACATTATGACGTGATATTACACAAATGGTGTAAAATAACACACATGTTATTTATAGTGTCAAATAGAATTCAATCTTGACCGGGATAAACTAGCTTTGAATTCCTAGCCAAAGATTTGAATAATCTTCTATCAAAAGATATTTCCTCTAACATTAAATGATGAAAGCTCTCAGCTTTACAAATAATGAAAAGGTTTGTCAATGTCGTAATTTTTTCCACTCTACACAAAGAATGTCTATAGGGATTAAGACATCGGTCTTATCAAACGACTAGTATTTCCTAGATCGCCGAAAGTTTATGTACAATAATGATATGACAATATCATTCGATGTTTCTTCTGCTCTTGAAGTTGAAGTTGTTATATTGAAGTGCTCAAATTAAATTTTAAAGAATTTAATTTGGAACTATGACACAATGTCTGAATTCTACGTAGAAATAAAATTATTAAAATTTGATAGTCGAAACGACTCGTCTTCTATGGGGCAATCTGATTCCTCAGACAAAATTTTAATGTCAGTTCAACAACTGATCCGTTGAATAAAATTGAAAAATAGATGAAAGGCAATCATCTCTAATAATCTTGAAGCATAAAAACTCAACACACATCTGAAGTGTAAAATACATGAGAACACTGAAATACATAAAATGTGAAATATGGAGTATGAACTTCGGCTCAGAATGTCACTAATCAAGCTCTATACTTTAAGTAAAAGACACAGCTACCTTAATTTGGACGATATCTTGAAGATCTGGGTAAGTATTTACACAATACTTTAGGTGTTTCCTCAGTTCATGATACTGAGATGGATCTCCATTCGAACCTTGGACCTGCGACCTCAGAGATAGGAAAACGTTCCCTCTCCGGAATTCACTAACCTCCGTCTGGGCTCGAACGACATCCTTCTGGCAAATTCTTATGTTGTTGCTGGGATGCCCCAGCATCGTGAAAATCATCTTCTGTAGAATCTTCATTCTCCGTCGCAAATATATCAGCATCGTCGTTGAATAATAATGTACAGAAATATTCATGTAGATGGTGAATTAAATTACTTCTATCGCTTATTGATGTTACATTAGTGTTCGTAGACTGACTGAAATGTTCAAGGTGGAACGTACACTACGTCTGTCTTCTGCAATACGTTGTCTATCGAAGCTCCATTGTTGTATCTTAACTCTGTATTAAATATGTCTCTGCCGCATGACTATTTAGTTCATCATTTCAACAATATTAATTATGTCGAATGAAACAAATCGAAGAATAATGATAGTCATTATGATAAAGTTTGTTTGCTGAGCCAATGGAAAGGTTCTCCGCTACTGTTCACTTGAACTGCGTTCGCCAACTTCACGTTGCAACTAAAATTATATTCAGCTTTTATTTTCAACACTTTTGAAAAACTGTCTTAACACGCTTATTTCGTCGAAATGGTGTGACTTAGAACTCTCGACTTTCAATAAAATGTAGTATTCGACCTGTACTTTCTATATATTCACTTGGCTGAAGTCTAGTCTCAAATATAAATGAGATATTCTACTTTCTATCTTCCTCTCAACTTCGTTTAGAATGTTAGTGCGGTAATCTCCAATGTTCTACCCTTGCTAACCTAGCGTCTCCACGAGTCGACAATCGCCGCACTCGGACAAAGTTTTGGGATCTCCGTTAACCCAATAAAAACACTTCCTTGCTCTTCAAAGACTGCTGGAATAAGAACCTCGATCCTTGGATCTCCCTCTTCAAGTCGAAATTTTGGCGGCCATATCAATCTCCCACCATAATTTTAGCGCGTGGATTACTACTGCTTATTACTGCGTAGATTAACCGATCTGCGGTTTTTAGCCTACTTTTCACATTTTGCAAAAATGAGGAAAAAGTAGTCTTATGAGATCGGGCAAATGTGTGTCTGTCTGTCTGTCTGTCTGTCTGTCTGTCCTTCTGTCTGTCTGGCTGTGTGTGTGTCCCCCCCTATCAACTCCTAAACGGCTGCAGCAATCAAAACCAAATTTAGTATGAGTAAAGATGTGCACCGGAATAGCTCACGTCCATATTTGAAAATGATGTCAGTGCTACCAACTGCTGAAAAACCGCACTAGAAATTTGAGCTCCATGTTGGATATCCTGCAAGGTATGCATAGGAGCTATTCCAAAATTGGCACACATGTAGATAATACTATTTCAATTTAATTTCCAGGAGGCCAACCATGACAGTGTTGCCAAAATAATTTTAAGCCTTCTGATAGGTCCAATGTTTAAATGCATATAACTTCTACACTATCAACTGGATTTCAACCAAATTTTGTATGTAATATCTGTACATAAACAGATATGACTGAGCGTATTCGTAAGAGCCACCAGGACTGCCAACTGTTAATAATTGCTCTCTCTATTTTTTTTTATCCAAATACCAATATATCAGAATGTGTGCAAGCCGACAGCTTTAAACTATGCACACGTATAGTACCTGACATGTTTGATTAATTTTGGAGTAACTTATATACGTCAGTTCTACCAACATGATTCTAAGCCTGCTGATAAGGCCAATTTTTAAATACATGTAACTTCTATACTATCAGTAGGATTTCATCCAAATTTCGCATGTGCTATGTGTAACATATCAGATATGACTATAAGTATTCTTCAGTGCAATCCGGGCTGCCAACTGTTAATAAATGCTGTCTATATTTTTTACCCTAATATCAATATATCAGAAAGTATGCAAGCCAACAGCTCTATACTTTGCACACGTATAGCACCTGACATTCTAGATTAATTTGGAGTAATTAATACAAGGCAGTGCTGCCAACATGATTCTAAGCCTGCTGATATATCCAATTTTAAAATACATGTAACTTCTATACTAACAAATGGATTTCATCCAAAATTGGCACAACAAGATATCATAATATTTCAGATTATTTCTGACCAGCACACGCATGGTATTGTTGGCAACATGCTTTTACGCGTGCTGATAGATCCAGAGTCTAACTGCAAGTAACGTCCATTGGACTTCAACCAAATTTTGTATTCTGTACCTTAAGAGATGGAACTAAGAATATATTCAGTCACCAGGGCTGCCAACTGTAGTGCTCTATTAGGCTACATTATACCAGGTATATTTTGAACTAATTAGATATTTCGATATTACCAACTTAATTTCGTCATTATTCTAGATAGGTTCATATTCTGTAGAATAATCATTGGCATGAAAAGTAGGCTGTATAGTTCTTCACGGAACTTCTTGTTTTAAAGTATCAGACATATTTTCTTTTGATGTTCTCTTCATTATCAATTAAGAAAATCTTCTTCTAAGGGCATAAATGCATAATTTCACCAAATTATGTAGTTGAAGGTAATCCCGTCTTGAATAAGACCTCTTCTCATTGGCTCTGGGCTGGGATTCAATAGCATAATTTATAACAATATTTATAATATTTCATGTCTAAATCACTGTTGCTATGCCGATTTCAACTTTCTAGAAGCGTCTATTGTGCAATATATCACGTGATCGGGCTCTCCCACTACCTCCAGCTTGTAACACGACTCTCTTGAGTTTATATTTGCTGGTTAAATTTTATCATGGGGACGGAAAATACTCTCGTTTTGTCCCTAAATAATTCAATTTTCGGGGGCAGTACCAGCAAGTCAAACAAGATCTGCAAACCTTTAACATCTTTGAATCCGTTATACAAGATAGACAAGCTTTCCGGAAAATCTTAAAAGAAGACCCACAGATTATACATAAGAAAGGGCAGAGACCAAAGTGGTCAGAAGCAGCTAAACAACTACAAAGTCAGGAGATATGGGCTAAGAAGAAGGCTCTTAAGAATGTGAAACCAATCCCAACTCATCAAGCTGAAAACCATTTTGGTTAACCTACGTAGTCCATAGTTGGCTCATTCCAAGAAATAATAATAATAATAATAATAATGCCGGCGGTGGCATGCTGTACTGTACAGTCCTTGTTTTGTGCTCCTCACATTTCCGCTTTTTATGTAAGTTTTACACGTTTATATGGTTAGTTTACGATTTCTATGGTGATGTGTGTGTTATAGTGCTTGTGGATATATCAACGTTATAATCATCAAAATACAGCTGCGAAATGTTTGTTTACATTCATGTCGTGGTTCCTACATCGTTAGTTACAATGCCATATAACCCCAAATGCCTTCTCGAAATGGGTTATGAACGGTGTTTTGTGTGTAATTGGGATGTTTCAAGCCCATTTATTATATACTTCATATAATGTGTGGATGTAATCGGACTGTTGTCGTGTTAATATTACGAATGGTGAAGTTTACATCTGCTTAACCTACAAAATTAGGTTACACGTATTTGCTACATATATTCTTGTATGTATTCCTTCTATGCTGGTCGTTTGCACTTAAATGACGTCTACTATTGTAATATAAGCACTATCTCTGCAAGATAATTATACCGTATATCTAACGTGTGTTGTGAGAAATCTGCAATGACAGGGTATGTGCTAACCAGAAATGACAAGATATACTAAATGGGGTAGGCAGGACTCCTGAGCCGTAGTGAAGGCAACCTGCCTAGGAGATGGAAAACTCGAAATTTAAACCTACAATGGTAGCTTCTGACCCGGAACGGGCAGCTGCCAACAGCGTCTGTATCCCATGTTAGGGACGGCTGATAACAAAACCTGGCTGTAGGTATAAAAGGCAAACCCATCTAATGCATGATGGAGAAATTAACGAGTAATGCCTCGGATGAAATGCCGCTACCTGGGGAACGCCAGGGCACGTCTGGAGCCGGTGCTGGACGTGACAGTATGCGAGCCGCCGGTGGTAGAGGGCTGAACAGGCGGGCCCCTACCGGGCAAGATCCCGAAATCATTACAGCCGACAAGCGTTTGCAGGATGAGCCTGAGCAGCGAAGTGAATCATTATCTAGTACTTCACCTGCTGAAGGTGCTGCACAGGTAACTCAACCTGTGCTCACCCAGGCAGGACTGCCACGACAGCGTATTAAATGGACAAATGTCATGAATGAAACCATAATACGCCCTTATTTTAGGGTTACTGATTTAAGGCAGAATTCAGTTGGTTATAGGCAACGCTTACATTCTGAATTTCGGTTGCATTACCCTGAACTAACTGTGACCTAACAGAGAGTATCTGATCAATACAGGGCTATTCACCGGAATAATTTTATCCCTGAAGTCAGAATGAACACCATTAAAGAAGAGGTACGGCGTCAGAAGGAAGGTGTGAATGGAGACACTCAGAACAGTGTTCCTGAAGAACTGGAGTCGGCACAAGCTGATAGCCAGAACCTTCAAGAAGTAGATCCAGTTTCCATGCAAATTATCGATCATCACCAAATTGGAAAGTTGAAGAATGAAATGATGACTACAGTCATAGAGTTTTATGGAACTGATACAAATTGCAGGCCGCAAATACCGAAAGTCAATGGTTCAAGAAAGCTGACAACGATACTAAGTATCATGAATCGGGATGTTTTGCCGGAACATGTTGAAGCATCTGCCAATCTGGAATCCCTTCATACTATTATTTACTGTGGTGCAGTAACTGTTGTGAGAGCTATGGGTATTGGACAACATGAACGGAAAAAGCAAATGCCATCGATCCCAAACTGGGAAAGAAGACTTGTTGGAAGGACTGAACAGCTCTGGGCAGATATTGCTAGGTTGACACAATATGTGTGGTACAAGAACAAGAAAATTACTGAGGAAAGCTGAGCATATAATGAGACAAAACACAGACCACACACAGCGAGATGTACCGAATTCAACACCAGAAGAGTGCGAAGATACCTTGAAACAAAGGCTGTCTGTTTTATCCGCCAGACTTGCAAGGTATAGGGAGAGTATGACGAGGAAGAAAGATAACTTCCTTTTCGCCAACTCAGAGAGAAGATTCTATCAGACTCTGGGCAAGATAAAGGGTTCTGCGGCCAAAAACTATCCGACTAAAGAAGACGTTCAAGAATTTTGGGGCAAACAACTGTCTACACCATCTCATCATGACACTCAATCAATTTGGGTAAGAGAAGAACAGCAAGCGTCCCAAAGATTTGAGCAAATGCAGCACGAGAAATTCACCACAAATGATATTAAGGAAGTTATCAACAACTTAGCGAATTGGAAAGCCCCTGGCCCTGACCAGATTCAGAATTTTTGGTATAAGAAGTTCTGGAGCATCCACGATCGACTAGGTGAGTTCATTAATGGTGCCATCCTTCGTCCTGATAGCTTGCCCGAATTCATCACAAGTGGCATCACATATTTGCTTCCAAAAGATCTCCAGAAAACATGGGACCCTACAAAATATTGTCCCATCACATGTCTGCCCACGTTGTATAAGATCATTACATCATGCTTGGCTAACAGGATACTGTGAAAGAAACAATATAATTGCTATGCAACAGAAAGGTTGTAAAAAGGGTTCAAAAGGGTGCATAGAACAACTAATAATTGACCCAGTTGTGTGTGGCCAGGCACACTTAAATCACCGAACCTTCATATGGCGTACATCGATTATAAGAAGGCCTTCGATTCTGTGCCCCATGACTGGCTAGTAGCAGTGCTGCGATTGTATAGGATCAATGAGGTATTAGTCAGTTTCTTGGAAAGGGTTATGTCAGCATGGCAAACTAGAGTGTGTCTCAGTACGCCACGCGGAGATATACGAACAGATGGGATATCGATTCGGAGAGGTATCTTTCAAGGAGACTCCCTTAGCCCCTTATGGTTTGTCCTGGCAATGAATCCTTTATCTACCCAGCTTATCCCTACTCACTACGGCTTTTCTATAAAAATTGGAAAGGGAGTTGGTACTCGGCTAAATCATCTGCTATACATGGACGACCTTAAACTCTATGCCGAAACAGAGTCGCATCTGGAAAACTTGTTGAGAATAGTTGAAGCATTCTCAAGAGACATACAAATGGGATTTGGTTTGGACAAGTGTGAGAGGAAAAGTACAGAAGTCCGGGTATGGGCTGGAAGATGGACAGCATATTAAGGCTATGTTGGCAGAAGACACCTACAAATACTTAGGAGTAAAACAAGCTAAGCATATTGACCATGTGTCAATTAAGAAAGATTTGTCCTGTAAATTTGTCAAAAGATTTAAAAAATCATAAAAACGCACTTGAACAGCAAAAACCTAGTGAAAGCTCTTAACACGTATGCTGTACCTGTGCTGAGCTACTCCTTTGGCATAATCAAATGGTGTAAAACGGACATCGAAGGACTTGAGCGAAAAATGAGAACGATGCTCACAAAAGGAAGGAAACACTACCCACGATCTTCAATAGAGCGATTGACTCTACCCAGAAGCCTAGGTGGACATGGGTTCGTTGACATTGATAATCAGATGAAACGACAGATAGTCAGCCTTAGGGAGTACTACGCAGAAGCGAGGTCATCTGTACTTCACAGAGCCATCAGTGAGGCGGACAGATCAACACCACTGGTCTTGTGTCAACGAGAGATTCAACACCTCCTACATACTGACCTTCAGAAGATGGAAGCATGGAGAGCAAAACCTTCGCACGGAAGACATCCAAACGAGGTGAGTCAAGCAAATGTTGATATAACTGCGTCAAACTACTGGCTCACTTCAGGACAAATCTTTCCAGAAACTGAAGGTTTTATGCTAGCAATTCAAGACCAAGTCATCCCTACAAGGAACTACCTCAAGTTCATTGTAAAAGATCCCGCTGTACCAGATGATAAGTGCCGCTACGGATGTCAACAGTCAGAAACAATACAGCATATTACATCTGCATGTAGATATTTCCTGGCAACGGAGCACAAACAAAGGCATGATGCAGTTGCTAAAATCTTGCATCAGGAGTTGGCTGATAAGTTTCAGCTTCTGAAACGAAAGAAGGTTCCGCACCACCAATATCAGCCAGAGTGTGTTCTTGAAAACAATGAATACAGGCTGAATTGGGACCGAACTATTTTGACTGATCAATCGGTATCACACAACAGGCCGGATCTGGTGGTTGTAAACAAGAAAACCAAGCAAACTACATTGATTGATGTTGCGATTCCTAACAACAAGAATCTCCAGTCATAACACATTGAAAAGATCAGCAAATACAGCGAGTTGGTCGACCCTATCAAAAGGCAATGCCATGTAGAGCGAGTAAAGACCATACCTATCATTGTCTCGAGTACGGGCGTGATCCCAAGTACCTTGCTCCAAGGCCTTAAAGAACTGGATCCGGATACTCGGCTGTACAAACTAATGCAGAAGGCAGTAGTTTTATCAACAACCAGAATCGTTCGGAAGTTCATGGGTAGCGAAATTCCAGCTTAGAAGTTGCTGTTTCCGTAGCTATACTTTGGTTCACTGAAGCCCGTATAGTTACGTTGTAATATACCAGAAATGTGTTATATGTATTGTATAAACCGATGATAATAATAATAATAATAATATATTTTTTACGAGGGAAGTGGAAAAATCTTGCATAAGACCTTGAGGAGGGTCCGCACTCCTCAAGAGTGTGGGATTCTTACCCACTAAAAACCACACCCTGTCCTCTTGAAAAAAACCATCTCGGGACCACTTTCGTATTACTTCAGGATGGAGCCATTTTCTTTGCTTCACAAGCACCATCTTACTTCTCAATTCATAGTCCGCGGATCGCAGACTTAATCAACTAAATCGAGCAAGTCCCCATCCGACTTCTTCTGACGGAGGACCACCTCAACAAAGAAAGCGACCGTATCCCAGCTGAGCCCGTTCCTCAGCATAATGCCAACTATATTGTTCGGCGTTATTGGACCAACGTCAGCTTCAAGTTGTTGTTTTTCCGCTGCCCAACGATCGCAGACGAAGAACTTATGATATACGTCATCTCGTTCGTTCACGCAGTAAATACAAACTGGACTCCTTACTTTGGCCATACGATGAAGATAACACCGAAAGTAGCCATGACCTGTCAACGTCTGAGTCAGGAACTAATTAGTTTCTCCGTGTTTCCTACTCGTCCACTCGACCAGACTCGGTATCAGCCGAGCTGTCCATCTTCCTTTGAGATCATCATTCCACCTCTGCTGCCAAAGCTCCACCTTGCGTGCTACGGCTTCCTTCCGGGCTTGAGCCTTGCCCAATTCTACTCGTCGGAAGTATACGTATTTACGTTCTTGCGCGAGTAAGTCTATTGGCGCAACACCTGAGACAACCAGAACTGCAGGTTCCGAAACTATACGGTAAGCACACGCCACCCTCAGAGCTCCTCTCCTCTGAATTGCAGCCAGGCGTTTCCCATACTTCTCTATCCTCAGCGAATCAGACCAAATCTCAGCTCCATACAGGAGAATAGACTGCGCTGTGGACAACAGTAGTCGACGCTTGCTTTGTCTAGGACCATGCACATTAGCCATGAGTCGACTAATGGCAGCAGCTGTCACTACTTCCGCCTTGTCTGCTGCCTTCCGTATATGAGACCAGTATGTCAGTTTCGTGTCAAGAGTACATCCTAAGTACTTCGCAGTGGCTCCAGTTCGAACGACCACCTCTCCAACTTTCATGGGAATTATTGTGTCCATTCTCCTCCTAGTTAACATTACTATTTCAGTTTTCGCCATAGCTAAATTCAGACCATGAGCGTTCATCCAACCACTCACCCGTCGCATACCTGATTAAGTTTCCACTGAGCCAGAACCGCATCTCGGGCTACAATCACCGCTGCAATATCATCAGCGTACCCAACAAGGAATGTAAATTCGGGCATCTCCATGCGCAGTAAGCCGTCGTACAACATGTTCCACAAATCCGGGCCCAGGATAGATCCTTGCGCTGCTCCTGCCGTGACTTTTCTCCTCCTCTGACCGTCTGAAGTGTCATATAACAGGGTACGGTCCTTCAAATAATCTTTCATTATACGCAGGAGATATGCAGGCAACTGGAAGGTGAATTGAAGAGCTTCAACCATATCTATCCACCTAGCTGAGTTGAAGGCGTTCTTCACAACCAAGGTTACCAGAAGTGTTATTTTCCTAGAATAGTGGTTACCTTCCTGGGCTTGATTCGCAGCCTCAACTACTAGGCGTACTGCATCTATTGTACATCGCCCACGGCGGAAGCCAAATTGCCTGTCAGACAGATTTCCCGCGGCTAGAATAGACGACAGTATGCGAGGTTTTAATAGCTTCTCCAGCACTTTTCCCGCAATGTCTAAAATACATAGTGGTTTGAAGGACGATGGCGCGTTCCCGACTGCCTTTCCCTTTTTCATCAGCACTAGTCGAGCCATTTTCCAACGGGCACTAAAGACACCTGGTCTCAGACAACAGTTGTACATTTCAAGCAGTAGCTGCGGACAAACCTTGACAGCTAGTTTCATAGCTTCCGCGGGTATCCCGTCAGGGCCTGGAGCCTTCCTATTCCGAAGGGAGCCTACTGCTTCCTTCAGCTCACCTATGGTAAATAGAGGAATGAATTCCGGCTCAAGTACGTCGCCCACATCAATTCGCACAGGGTGAGTAGGGAATAGCTCGTTTACAATACCATCCATCGTCCGTGCATCCAACGTGGTATTGGACATGGTGCCGAGTTTCTTGGTGACAATTCGGTAGCCTAATCCCCAAGGATCTACGTCTACTTCTTTAACTAACAACTGCCACATCAGAGTCTTACGTCTTCTGATGGCATTTCGAAGGGTTCTCTTAGCTGCAAGGTACTCAGCGGATCTCAAATCAGCCTCTGGTCGATGTCTTGAACGTTGGGCTCTTCTTCTGAGTCGAAGCCAAGTTCTTCGAAGATCAGTAATAATAATAATAATAATAATAATAATAATAATGGAGATGACCTGCGAAGATATTGAAGAACCCAATCCCCTCAGGATGAAACTAAACGACCACCAGGGTTTCAATGAAAAGCCTAAGATGAAAAAGTTGTGGACGGAAGAAAGAGAGGAGCACCACCGGCAACGTATGGAGGAGCACTGGGCAAAGATCAAAGCCCAGAGAAGACAGTTGAAATGACGTGGTCCTTAGTAGGCCGATACGATTAAATAATAATAATAATAATAATAATAATAATAATAATAATAATAATAATAATAGTAATAATAATAATAATAATAATAGGGCACTAAAGTCTAACATTGTATAATTTTGTGAAATAGTACTTTTTGATCTACAGTATAAATAATTGGACATCCCTCTAGTATGAGTAAAACGAAAGATGCTGATTTGACTCAACTGTCCACACGTAAATGTATATTATTTGCATTAGTCATGCAATCAGTTGCAGCATGCCTGGTGAGTGGTGAATCCCTAACTGAACTTATTTCAGCACTTCGGAGGGAGAGAGAGGTGGGAAAAGGGTAGAGAGGCCATAATTGTTACATTATTATTATTATATTTAAGCGAAAATTCCCCTACAGGAGAGCGATTTAACTTGATAACATGATGTCATTTGGAGGTGTGTCTCCTCCGCTCCTCCCAAAATCTCTTCATTCTCGAGGAATGCTCCCTCTTCCTCTCATCCGTCCACTTTTTCTCAGGTTGTCGTATTAATCTTAGTTCAAACTTAATATTCGCGATTTTCGACTGGCACTCAGTTCGGTCTTTGAAATTTTCTATATTGATTACTTGTAAGTTTTCTGTACCTCTTTAAGCTATTCTGTTTCGCATTTACCCTGTGTTATGATACAAAGTAGTTTTTTTTGGCAATCTGGAGGTGGCCATCCTGTGTGTGTTAGTGTAAAATTTGGCTCTGCGTTTTCTAATTTCGTCTGTTATCGTATTGGTCTTTTGACAGAGTTCTGTACTAGGTCACTTCATCCAAATGTCGTTTCTGTTGATTGCTCCGTAGATCTTCCGGAGAATTTTTCGTTCCTGTTTTCCAGTTCCTTAATCTTGGAATGACCATCGATTACTATTGTTTCAGTGGCATATGTTGCTTCTGGCAGAATAACTGTTTTATAATGTCGTAATTTGGTGTTCGTCGAAATGCATTTATTGTTGTAATGGGTCTACGTTAGCCTGTAGGCCTTCTGGAGCTTAGTGATTCTGTCATCATTGGCGATTCGATTAAGTCCTGAGGGCTGTATAATTTCACCAAGGTATTTAAAAGTGCAGACTTGGGCGATTTTACCGTATTTGGTGTTTAAAGGGGATTTATTTTCTGACCTTCTCTCCATATATTTGGTCTTGTCGTAAAATATACGTAATTCGGTCTTTTGTGCAATCTCATGGAGCTTTTCCACTCCGTAAGTCACTTCCGATCTGTAGTCTGCGACAATTGCAATTTCACCCGCGAAAGCAAAACATTTGAATTTAGTTCGGTTCTCTTTTAGGTAGATTTCATTAGAAAGCTAACTATTGCAATGGGTACCATGTTTCGACTTCCGGAAAATTTCGACATATCTTCGCGTTTCACATCCCTCAGCCCCCAAAACCACCGTCAGTTCAAAAGTTTGTATATAATTTATGTATATACATGGGTTGGTTTTTTAGTTTTGGCACCAATGCTTCAGTGCCAAGTTGCAACAATGTTGGGCGCTGCCACTTTTACCCACGGTTGCTGCCCTGCATCCCCTCCCTCAGAGCACATGACCTCGCCCGTCCTCACCACCGCTCGTGCGCAGTCGCGCCTGTTAGATGAGTAGTGTGAGACCAGCGCTCGCGAAAGACAGTCGCAATGTTTTCCAAGCAGGAGCAGAGAACGTGGATAAAAATTCAGTGTGCTAGGGGACGCAGTGCTAAACAGAGTCACCGAGGATTGCAGGAAGCATGCGGTGCAGCTGCGTTACAGTTCAGAACGGTAGCAAGATGGGTTGCAGCCTTTCGAGATGGGCGCGAACGTGTGGAGCACATGCCTCGATCTGGTCACCCACCAGTAAGTGATGACAATGTACAGATGGTGTCCGCATTAGTAGAGGTGGATCGGAACGTAACGATTCGTCAATTAGAGCACGATACCGGACTGGCGCATTCAACTGTCCTCCACATCCTGAAGGACTTACTGAAAATGAGGAAGATTGCGTCCAAATGGGTTCCGCATGACTTAACCGACATGCACAAATGGCTGGGATATGACGCTTGTCGTATACACTTGCAGCGTTATGAGCGCGAAGGAGAGGCCTTCTTACGGCGTATCATAACCATTGACGAGACGTGGGCCAGATCTTATGAGCCACAGTTAAAACGCAAATCGAACGAATGGCGGCACCACGGATCGCCACGGAAACAAACAGTTCGACCAACCTCCACCAATGTGAAGGTAATGTTGATTCTTGCCTATGATTGGGATGGTGTGATCATTCACCATACTGTTCCCCGAGGGCAAACCGTTAATGCGGCGTACTATTGTTCGTTTCTGCAAGACCATCTCCGAGGAACTCTGAGAAGGAAACGGAGCCACCACGTGGTTACACCGCCCATCGTTCTGCATGAAAATGCTAGGGCACACACAGCAGGCGTTTTGTCGGCATTGTTGGATCGCTGGGGCTGGGAGGTCCTCTATCACCCCCCATAATCTCCCGACATCAGTCCCTGCGACCATGATCTCGTCCCGAAGATGAAGATGAAAATGCGCGGGGAGCGCTTCCGTACCATTGAAGACGTTAAGCAGGCTGCCGAGCGCTCTCTTCGTACCATCAATAGATTGGGCAGTGCCAACGGGATTCAACGACTTCCGCATCGCTGGGAATACGTTGTACGCAACGGTGGGGACTACACCGAGGGCCTGTAAAACTTGGAACCATCTAAGTGAGTTATTAATCCAGTTATAACTAAGGTGCCAAAACTAAAAAACCAACCCATGTATATATGTATATCAGTGTCCTGTGGACACGATAACTGCCGTAATATTGCACCAATCACTTTGAATTTTTTACCGAATATGTATACCTATAAAATCTCGGTCGAGTTCGTTACTGGGCTAAATCGGTCGAAGGCAGAGAAAATGTTTTTTTTTTCGAAAAAGTGAAATATTGCTCTAACTCTCTTAATATGTGAAATATCGAATCCGTTGAAAGTCAATACTATGTGCCGGATAAAGCCCAAAAATTTATGTTTGAAGAGTTTTTTTTATAGCACCAACCATTGACCAAAGGGGTGGGAAAAAGTGGGTTTTTCTGGAAACATTAATCATATCTCTCTTAATAGGCACAATATCAAAACCGTACAAAATGGACAATATTCCCCTAACAATTACCTAAAACTTTTGTCTGAAAGAATTTTTGATATGACCCACCATTACGCAAAGTGATGAGAAAAATGATTTCGGAATTATAAGAAAATGCCAAGAGCTATCAGTGGTTGCCATGGCAACACTATTAAATTGATGAGGGATGAGCCATCAGACGTTGCCATGACAACGCACTTGCACGAGATCAGATTTAGATTTCCATCTGACTAAGTGTGAAGCGGCTTCGGTGACGTAACTGGTAGCATGCTGAACTTCTATGCCCAAGATCGCGGGTTCAAAGCCGGCCAAAGTCGTCGGATTTTCTAAGAGCGCTAAAATCCCTCAGTATGCTTTCCTTTGGAGGGGAAGTTTCTACGTTTGTTGCAAGTTGCTGGTTGCGGTGGCATCTAGTAGCCAAGTTCACAGCTAGGTGTCGTTGACGGTAGTATCTGGTAGCAACATTAGGAACTACTGCTTGAAATTGACCGTCTGCAGTCCTTACCTGAATTACAGACTAATACAGCCATCACAATTCACACCGTTTATCAGACAGATTCTACACTCACCCAAAGTACACGGGGTTACATGACCGCGTTGTCGCAGCCCCTAAACTGAGGAACCAACCAAAATCTCTGCGGGAGATATAATTTTGCGTGAAGAAGTAACTGACCGTTACATAGTTACACATCACTGTCGAAACCTTGCATAAGGACAGTGTGACCACAAGTATAACAAGTAGATCCGTGAAGAACTATACAGCCTATTTTCATATATCCTAATTATGTTAATTGCCACTATCAACATACACAATTTCAGTTTGATTGCTGTAATAGATTCGTAGATATTGAGAACCGACTAAATATTTCGGATGGTCGCCATGTTGGATTTTATATATGTAGGTCCTAGAGTTATGTACTGTTACATGCAGATTATTGTGAACGTGTAGTATTCAAACTTCAATCGCATAATTAGGTCACAAGAGAAAACAAGGAGATTTAAAAAAAATTCACAGCTGCCTTCTTGAGGTTATGGAAACAATTAAAAAACATTAGATGCCAGTGGATTAACATTCGGATAAAGATTTACTGTACCAAGTTTCTCTGCACGCGGATGGTTAAATTGAGAGAAACGTCCATGTGAATATTTATAATTCGCGTCACCGCCATGTTGGATTTGTGATCACCAGGTTATTTAAAGTCCTATAGGTGAACTTAAGTTCATAGCCCCTATGAACATTAAAAAATGCAGTTTGATTGCTAAAATAGATTCGTAGATATTCAGTATCGTCTAAATATTTCGGATGGTCGCCATGTTGGATTGTTAAATGGATAGGCCATAGAGTCATGTACCATTAAAGGAAAATTATTGCGTAGGTTCATTATACAAACTTTCACTTCGATCGCATGACTGCATCACAAGAAATAAAAACTTAATTTTAAAATTCGCACTGCCGCCATCTTGAGGTTATGTAAACAATTGAACTAAATTAGATACCAGTGGATTACAATGTGTATAAATATTTCCTGTACCAGGTTTCAGTGCGCTTGGAACATTAAATCGCGAGAAAGGTCTATTTGAAATGTTCAAATTCGCTTGGCCGCCATGTTCGTTTTGTAGTTAACCGGTGTTTGAAAATCTTATAGATGGACTTCCAGTAGTGCCCTTTATCTCCGTAAAAACTTTTAGGGAGATACCTCTAATAGTTTCAGAGATATAGAATGCCGGTGAAATATTTCGCACATCCGCCATCTTGTGATTATGTAAACAATTGAACAAAGTTAGATGTCGGTGCATTACAATGTATATAAGCATATACTGTACCAAGTTTCATTGTGTTTGGATGGTCAAATCGCGAGAAACGTCTATTTAAAAGTCGCAAATTCGCTTGGCCGCCATGTTGGTTTTGTAATTACCAGGTTTTCAAAAGTCACATAAGTGAACTTATAGTAGTTCCCTCTATCACCATAGAAAATGTCATGGTAATATCGGTAATAGTTTCGGAGATATTGAATGCTGGTGAAATATTTCGCACAGCCGCCATGTTGGATTGGTGAGTCGTAACAAAATTTGAAGGGCACGGTCGAGGTCGCCGGGAATAGTGCTATGAACTTTCCGAGTTTCATTGAAATCGTTCCTGCCGTTTAGATTTTATTAGGGGGACACACACACACGAATCACACACACACACACACACACACACACACGCACACACACACGGACAAAAGGAGATCTCATAAGCCTATTTTTTCAAAATTGAAAATAGGCTAAAATGGACTCCAAATGACAAGAAGGTTACCGTCATCATAAGACAATAAAATGTTTAAAATATGCATAAAATGACGAAAAACAAAGTTAATTAATCTCCAACTATAAAATACTTTCTCGCAATAAATGAGGTCTGATCCTTCTACGAAAACCTGCATATTCTGCCTATTTTCGCCTATCCCCAAATGTGTCCGGTGAAATCTACCTCCGCCTTCCGGCGTGCCGAGAGGACTTTTAGGTAGATTTCATTAGAAAGCTAACTATTGCAATGGGTACCATGTTTCGACTTCCGGAAAATTTCAACATATCTTCGCGTTTCACATCCCCCAGACCCCAAAACCACCGTCAGTTCAAAATGTATATATAACTAGCAGGTACCCGCGGCGTTGCTCGCGTCATAGTCATGTCATATTGTTATTGAATGAAATGCAAGTTTAACCCCGTTAACACCCCTTTAGAACTTGAATATCCAAAAATCCCTCCTTAGTAGACGTTTTCGACGCACAACAAACATAATCCCAAAATATCATTCTTCTAACTTTAATAGTTTTGGTTGGTCGATGAGAGTGAATATCCAAAATTCCTTCCTTAGTGGACGTTTTTCTTCCAGAATTTCACCCCTCCCCATGAGCCCCTTAAATTGGATTTATGAAAATACGGTCGAACACCTATTTATTAAATTATTTATTTATGTATTTATTTATTTATTTATTTATTATTATTAAGCTGATTGTTTTCCTCTGAGTTTCAAACTCCTCGCCTATGTCGTTTAGGAGATGCATGCTCCGTTAGGAATCCTTCAACCCCCACTTTTCACCCCTTTACTCTTAATATACATTACATCGAAAAATCATTAGACATGTGTCAACTTATTAGCCTACTTTCGATTTTTGCAAAAAATGAAAGTAGACTTATGAGATCAACACAGGGCGAAAAAAGGGTGTCTGTCTGTGTGTGTGTATGTGTGTGTGTGAGTCTGTGTGTGTGTGTGTCTGTGTGTCTGTGTGTGTGTGTGTGAGAGTGTGTGTACTCTGAATGTCTGTCCCCCCCTATCAATTCGAACACGGTGAATGCGAATTGAACGAAATTTGGTACAAAGGTAGCACTAGCAAAGGACACCTCAGTGTCATGTTCTATATCGCCGCCATCTTGACGGAAACGTAATGGCGGCCACACAAATGTTCAAAGCTTAAATCAAATTACGACTAACCTAATCATCCGATCTCTACCAAATTTTTCAACAACATACCTTTATGGGGGGAGCATCCTTTGACCAAACTAATAAGTCATCAGCGTAATAGTTTGCAGATGGCGGCCATCTTTGTGTGAAAATCGATTCCCCCTATTAATTCGAACACGGTGCAACCGAATGGAACGAAATTTGGTACAGAGGTAGTACTAACAAAAGGCACCTCAGTGTCATGTTTTATATCGCCGCCATCTTGACGGAAACGTAATGGCGGCCACACAAATGTTCAAAGCTTAAATCAAATTACGATTAACCTAATCATCCGATCTCTACCAAATTTTGCAACAACATACCTTTATAGAGGAAGCATCCTTTGACTAAATAACTAGGTCATTAGCCTAATAGTTTGCGGATGGCGGCCATCTTTGTGTGAAAACAATTCCCCCTATTAATTCAAACACGGTGAAACCAAATGGAACGAAATTTGGTACAGAGGTAGCACTAGCAAAGGGCACCTCAGTGTCATGTTTTATATCGCCGCCATCTTGACAGAAACGTAATGGCGGCCACACAAATGTTCAAAGCTTAAATCAAATTACGATTAACCTAATCATCCGATCTCTACCAAATTTTGCAACTACATACCTTTATGGAGGGAGCATCCTTTGACCAATCTAATAGGTCATTCGCCTAATAGTTTGCGGATGGCGGCCATCTTTGTGTGAAAATCGATTCCCCTTATCAATTCGAACACGGTGAAACCGAATGGAACAAAATTTGGTACAGAGGTAGCACTAGCAAAGGGCACCTCAGTGTCATGTTTTATATCACCGCTATCTTGACAGAAACGTAATCGCGGCCACCCAAATGTTAAAAGCAAAAATGTAATTACGACCAACCTAATAATCTAGTCTCTACCAAATTTTACAACACCATATCTTTATGTGGGAAACATATTCAGACCAAACTGCAAGAACATCAGCCCAATAGTTTGCAGATGGTGGCCAAGTATGTGTGCAAATCGATTCCCCCTATCAATTCAAACACGGTGAAACCGAATTGAACGAAATTTGGTACAGAGGTAGCACTAGCAAAGGGCACCTCATATTCATGTTTAATATCCCTATAGCACGTTGTATTTCAACAAGCTACTACAACCAACATTCAATCATACTCCTTGAAAAGGACAAAGAGTTATAACAATACCCATGCATTTAGGAGAAAGTAGGCTATATGTTCTTTACTGAACATCTTGTTTTTAATGATTGGTTTATATGCCAAGTATCACATCCCCAAATGAAACCACTCGTGAGATATTGTTATTCAATTAAATGCAGGTTTACCCCCTTAACACCCATTTAGAAGCTGAATATCCAAAAATCTTTCCTTAGTGGACGTTTTCGACATACAATGAACATATCCCCAAAATTTCATGGTTCTAACTTCTATAATTTTGGCTGGGCGTTGATGAGTGAGTGAGTCAATCAGGTAATTTTCTTTCAATTATTTTTACCAGAATTTTACCCCTCCCCATGGGCCCCTTAAATTGAATTTATGAAGAAACGCTCGAACACCTATTAACTTATTTTTTAAGCTGTCTTTTCCCCTGAGTTTGATGAGTGAGTGAGTTAGTCAGTCAGTTAGGACACTGTCTCTCCTTTTTTCGCAGAATTTCACCCCACACCATCGGCCCCTTAAGTTGAATTTATGAAAAAACGTTCGAACACCGATTTACTTAATTTTTAAGCTGATTTTTTCCGCTGAGTTTCAAACTTCTCACCTATGTCTTTTAAGAGATACACGCTCCGTTAGGAAACCTTCAACCCCCACTTTTCACCCCTTTCACCTTATAATATACACCACATCGATAAACCCTTAGACACATGTCTGCTTATTTTTAATGATTAGTTTATGTGCCGAGTATCACATCCACAAATGAAACCACTCGTGATATATTGTTATTCAATAAAATGCAGGTTCAACCCCCTTAAGACCCCTCTAGAACCTGAATATCCGAAAATCCTCCCTTAGTGTACGGGTTTGACATACAACGAACATATCCCCAAAATGTCATGTTTCTAACTTCATTAATTTTGGCTGGGCGATGATGAGTGAGTGAGTGAGTCAGGACATTTTCTTTCATTTCATTTTCTCCAGAATTTCACCCCTCCCCATGAACCCCTTAAATTTGATTTATGAAAAAGAAACTGTCGAACACTTATTTACTTATTTTTAAGCAGCTTTCACTCCCTGAGATTGAAGAGTGAGTGAGTCAGTCAATCAGTTAGGACACTTTCTTTCCTGTCCCCCCCCCCAGAATTTCACCCCTTCCCATGCAGGTTCAACCCCCTTAAGGCGCCTCTAGAACCTGAATATCCGAAAATCCTCCCTTAGTGTACGGTTTTGACATACAACGAACATATCCCCAAAATGTCATGTTTCTAACTTCATTAATTTTGGCTGGGCGATGATGAGTGAGTGAGTGAGTGAGTGAGTCAGGACATTTTCTTTCATTTTTTTCTCCAGAATTTCACCCCTCCCCATGAACCCCTTAAATTTGATTTATGAAAAAGAAACTGTCGAACACTTATTTACTTATTTTTAAGCAGTTTTCACTTCCTGAGATTGAAGAGTGAGTGAGTCAGTCAATCAGTTAGGACACTTTCTTTCCTGTCCTCCGCCCCCCCCCCCGAATTTCACCCCTTCCCATGGGCCCCTTAAATTGGATTTATGAAAAAAATAACGGTCAACACCTATTTACTTATCTTTTAGGCTGATGTTTTTCCGCTGAGTTCAAACTCCTCGCCTAAGTCGTTTAGGAGATACACGCTCCGTTAGGAATTCTTCAACCCCCACTTTTCACCCCTTTCACCTCATAATATACACCACATCGAAAAACCCTCAGACACGTGTCTTCTTATTTTTAATGATCAGTTTATATGCCGAGTATCACATCCACAAATGAAACCAATCCGGAGTTATTGTTATTCAATGAAATGCAGGTTTTACCCCCTTAACACCCCTTTAGAACCTGAATATCCGAAAATCCTCCCTTAGTGGACGGTTTGGACATATAATGATCATATCCCCAAAATGTCTTGTTTCTAACTTCAATAATTTAGGCTGGGCGATGATGAGTGTGTCAGGACTTTGTATCTTTCAATTTTCTTTTTTCAGAATTTCACCCCTCCCCATGGGCCCCTTAAATTCGATTTATGAAAAAACGGTCAAACACCTATTTACTTATTTTTTAAGCTGATTTTTTTTCCGCTGAGTTTCAAACTCCTCGCCTATGTCGTTTAAGAGATACACGCTCCGTTAGGAACCCTTCAACCCCCACTTTTCACCCCTTTCACCTCATAATATACACCACATCGAAAAACCCTCAGACACGTGTCTTCTTATTTTTAATGATACGTTTATATGCCGAGTATCACGTCCCTCAATGAAACCAAGACGGAGATATTGCTATTCAATGAAATGCATGTGTACCCCCTTAAGACACCTTTAGAACCTGAATATCCAAAAATCCATTCTTAGTGCACATTTTCGACTTACCACGAACATATCCCCAAAATTTCATGTTTCTAACTTTAATAGTTTTGGCTGGGCGATGATGAGTCAGTCAGTCAGTCAGTCAGTCAGTCAGTCAGTCAGTCAGTCAGTCAGTCAGTCAGGACACTTGTTTTTATATAAGAGATTTATGTATATATGTATCTATCTATCTATCTATCTATCTATCTATCTATCTATCTATATATATATATATCAGTTTCTTGTGGACAGGATAACTGCCGTAATTTTGCACCAATCACTTTGACTTTTTTACATAATATGTATCCCTATGAAATCTCGGTCGAGTTCGTTAATGGGCAAAATCGGTCGAAGGGGGTGAAAATGGGGGGCTTGTTTTCGAAAAAGTGAAATTTCTTTATAACTCTCTTAATACGTGAAATATCGAATCCATTCAAAGTTCATAATATGTGTCGGATAAGTGCCAAAAATGTATGTCAAATAAGTTTTTTGATAGCACCAACCATTGACCAAAGGGGTGGAAAAAAATGGGTTTTTCGGGAAACATTAATCATATCCCTCTTAATAGGCACAATATCAAAACCGTACGAAATGGAAAATATTCCCCTAATAATTACCTAAAACTTTTGTCTGAAAGAATTTTTGATATGACCCACCATTACGCCAAGGGATGAGAAAAATGATTTTGGAATTTAAAACAAGTAGTTCCGTGAAGAACTATACAGCCTATTTTCATATATCCTACTTATGTTAACTGCCACTATTTAACATACACAATTTCAGTTTGATTGCTGTAATAGATTCGTAGATATTGAGAACCGACTAAATATTTCGGATGGTCGCCATGTTGGATTTTATATATGTAGGTCCTAGAATTATGTACTGTTACATGCAGATTATTGTGAACGTGTAGTATTCAAACTTCAATCGCATAATTAGGACACAAGAAAAAACAAGGGGATTTAAAAATTTTTCACAGCTGCCATCTTGAGGTTATAGAAACAATTGAAATAAATTAGATGCCAGTGGATTAACATTCGGATAAAGATTTACTGTACCAAGTTTCACTGCACGCGGATGGTTAAATTGCGAGAAACGTCCATGTGAATATTTATAATACGCGTCACCGCCATGTTGGATTTGTGATAAACAGGTTATTTAAAGTCCTATAGGTGAACTTAAGTTCATAGCCCCTATGAACATTAAAAAATGCAGTTTGATTGCTAAAATAGATTCGTAGATATTCAGTATCGTCTAAATATTTCGGATGGTCGCCATGTTGGATTGTTCAATGGATAGGCCATAGAGTCATGTACCATTAAAGGAAAATTATTGCGTAGGTTCATTATTCAAACTTTCACTTTGATCGCATGACTACATCACAAGAAATAAAAACTTAATTTTAAAATTTTGCACTGCCGCCATCTCGAGGTTATGTAAACAATTGAACTAAATTAGATACCAGTGGATTACAATGTGTATAAATATTTCCTGTACCAGGTTTCAGTGCGCTTGGAACATTAAATCGCGAGAAAGGTCTATTTAAAATGTTCAAATTCGCTTGGCCGCCATGTTCGTTTTGTAGTTAACCGGTTTTTGAAAATCTTATAGATGGACTTCCAGTAGTGCCCTTTATCTCAGTACAAAATATTAGGGAGATACCGCTAATAGTTTCAGAGATATAGAATGCCGGTGAAATATTTCGCACATCCGCCATCTTGTGATTATGAAAACAATTGAACGAAGTTAGATGTCGGTGCATTACAATGTATATAAACATATACTGTACCAAGTTTCATTGGGTTTGGTTGGTCAAATCGCGAGAAACGTCTATTTAAAAGTCGCAAATTCGCTTGGCCGCCATGTTCGTTTTGTAGTTACCAGGTTTTCAAAAGTCACATAAGTGAACTTATAGTAGTTCCATCTATCACCATAGAAAATGTCAGGGTAATATCGGTAATAGTTTCGGAGATATTGAATGCTGGTGAAATATTTCGCACAGCCGCCATGTTGGATTGGTGAGTCGTAACAAAATTTGAAGGGCACGGTCGAGGTCGCCGGGAATAGTGCTATGAACTTTCCGAGTTTCATTGATATCGCTCCTGCCGTTTAGATTTTATTAGGGGGGGACACACACACGAATCACACACACACACACACACGCGCGCGCACACACACACGGACAAAAGGTGATCTCATAAGCCTATATTTTCAAAATTGAAAATAGGCTAAAAATGCCAAGTGCCATCAGAGGTTACCATAACAACGCTTTTAAATTGATAAGGGATGATCTATCAGAGGTTGCCAAGACAACGCCATTGACGAGATCACATTCATTTTTAGCCTACTTTTCACACTTTTCAAAAATGAGGAAAAAGTAGACTTATGAGATATATCCGGGAAAATGTGTCTGTCTGTCTGTCTGTCTGTCCTTCTGTCTATCTGGCTGTGTGTGTGTCCCCCTATCAACTCCTAAACGGTTGCAGCAATCGAAACCAAATTTTGTATGAGTAAAGATGTATACCGGAATATCTCAGGCCCATATTTGAAAAAGATGCCAGTGCTACCAACTGCTAAAAAAAACGCACTAGAAATTTGAGCTCCATGTTGGATATCTTGGAAGGCATACATGGGAGCTATTCTAAAATTGGCACACATGTAGATAATACTATTTCAGTTTAATTTCCAGGTAACCATACATGACAGCGTTGCCAAATTAATTTTAAGCATTCTGATTAGTCCAATTTTTAAATTCATATAACTTCTACACTATGAATTGGATTTCAACCAAATTTTGTATGTAATATGTGTACATAAACATATATGACTGAGTGTATTCTTAAGAGCCACCAGGGCTGCCAACTGTTAATAATTGCTCTCTATTTTGTATCCAAATATATCAGAAAGTATGCAAGTCGACAGCTTTAAACTATGCACACGTAAATTACCCGACATTTTACATTAATTTGGAGTAACTTATATGCGTCAGTTCTACCAACATGATTCTAAGCCTGCTGATAGGACCAATTTTTAAATACATGTAACTTCTATACCAACAAATGGATTTCATCCAAAATTGGCACAAAAATATATAATATTTCAGATTATTTCTGACCAGCACTCGTATGACATTGCTGCCAACATGCTTTTACGTGTACTAATAGATCCAATGTCTAAATCCATGTAACGTCCTTTGGACTTCAACCACATTTTGTATTCTGTACCTTAGGAGATGGAAGTAAGAATATATTCAGTCACCAGAGCTGCCAACTGTATTGCTCTATTAGGCTACATTATGCCTAGTATACCTTATTTCGAACTAATTAAGACATTTCGATATTACCCACTTAATTTCGTCATTATTCTAGATAGGTTCATATACTGTAGATTAATCTATGGCATGAATCTTAATTTTAAGAAAAGTAGGCTCTTTAGTTCGTCACGGAACTTCTTGTTCCATCTGACTATGAGGGAAGCGGCTAACTGGTAGCATGCTGAACTTCTATGCCCAAGGTGCTGGTTCAAAGCCGGCCAAAGTCGCCGGATTTTCTAAGAGCGCTAAAAATCCGTCAGCATGCTTTCCTTCGGAGGGGAAGTTACAACGTTCGTTGCAAGTTGCTGGTTGCGGTGGCATCTAGCAGCCAAATTCACAGCTAGGTGTCGTTGACGTTAGTATTTGGTACAAAATTAGGTACTACTACTTAAAATTGACCGTCTGCAGACCTTACCTGAATTACAGACTAATACAGTCATCACAAATAACACCGTTTATCAGACAGATTCTACTCACACCCAATGTACACGGGGTTACATGACCACCTTGTCGCAGCCCCTAAACGGAGGAACCAACCAACATCTCTGCGGGAGATAAAATTTTGCGTGAAGAAGTAACAGACTGTTAGATAGTTACACATTAGTTCCAAACCTTGCATAAGGACAGTGTGATTACAAGTATAAAAATTAACCCCAAATGACAAGAAGGTTACCATCCCCATAAGACAGTAAAATGTTAAAAGTATGCATAGAAAGACGAAAAAATGTTAACTAACCTCCAATTGTAAAATACTTTCTCGCAATAAATGAGATCTGATCCTCCTACGAAAACCTGCATATTTTGCCTATTATAGCCTATCCCCTAGTTTGCCCGGTGAAATCTACCTCCGCCTTCCGGCGTGCCGAGAGGATTTTTTTTAGCCTACTTTCGATTTTTGCAAAAAATGAAAGTAGACTTATGAGATCAACACAGGGCGAAAAAAGTGTGTCTGTCTGTGTGTGTGTATGTGTGTGTGTGAGTCTGTGTGTGTGTGTGTCTGTGTGTGTGTGTGTGTGAGTGTGTGTACTCTGAATGTCTGTCCCCCCCTATCAATTCGAACACGGTGAATGCGAATTGAACGAAATTTGGTACAAAGGTAGCACTAGCAAAGGACACCTCAGTGTCATGTTTTATATCGCCGCCATCTTGACGGAAACGTAATGGCGGCCACACAAATGTTCAAAGCTTAAATCAAATTACAACTAACCTAATCATCCGATCTCTACCAAATTTTTCAACAACATACCTTTATGGGGGAAGCATCCTTTGACCAAACTAATAAGTCATCTGCGTAATAGTTTGCGGATGGCGGCCATCTTTGTTTGAAAATCGATTCCCCCTATTAATTCGAACACGGTGCAACCGAATGGAACGAAATTTGGTACAGAAGTAGTACTAACAAAAGGCACCTCAGTGTCATGTTTTATATCGCCGCCATCTTGACGGAAACGTAATGGCGGCCACACAAATGTTCAAAGCTTAAATCAAATTACGATTAACCTAATCATCCGATCTCTACCAAATTTTGCAACAACATACCTTTATAGAGGAAGCATCCTTTGACCAAATAACTAGGTCATTAGCCTAATAGTTTGCGGATGGCGGCCATCTTTGTGTGAAAATCAATTCCCCCTATTAATTCAAACACGGTGAAACCAAATGGAACGAAATTTGGTACAGAGGTAGCACTAGCAAAGGGCACCTCAGTGTCATGTTTTATATCCCCGCCATCTTGACAGAAACGTAATGGCGGCCACACGAATGTTCAAAGCTTAAATCAAATTACGATTAACCTAATCATCCGATGTCTACCAAATTTTGCAACTACATACCTTTATGGAGGGAGCATCCTTTGACCAATCTAATAGGTTATTAGCCTAATAGTTTGCGGGTGGCGGCCATCTTTATATCAAAATTGATTCCCCCTATTAATTCGAACACGGTGGAACCGAATGGAACGAAATTTGGTACAGAGGTAGCACTAGCAAAGGGCACCTCAGTGTCATGTTTTATATCGCCACCATCTTGACTGAAACGTAATGGCGGCCACACGAATGTTCAAAGCTTAAATCAAATTACGATTAACCTAATCATCCGATCTCTACCAAATTTTGCAACTACATACCTTTATGGAGGGAGCATCCTTTGACCAATCTAATAGGTCATTCGCCTAATAGTTTGCGGATGGCGGCCATCTTTGTGTCAAAATCGATTCTCCCTATTAATTCAAACACAGTGAAACCGAATGGAACGAAATTTGGTACAGAGATAGCACTAGCAAAGGGCATCTCAGTGTCATGATTTATATCGCCGCCTTATTGACAGAAACGTAATGGCGGCCACACAAATGTTCAAAGCTTAAATCAAATTACGATTAGCCTAATCATCCGATCTCTAGCAAATTTAGCAACAACATACCTTTATGGAGGGAGCATCCTTTGACCAAACTAATAGGTCATCAGCCTAATATTTTGCGGATGGCGGCCATCTTTGTGTGAAAATCGATTCCCCTTATCAATTCGAACACAGTGAAACCGAATGGAACGAAATTTGGTACAGAGGTAGCACTAGCAAAGGGCACCTCAGTGTCATGTTTTATATCACCGCTATCTTGACGGAAACGTAATCGCGGCCACCCAAATGTTAAAAGCTAAAATGTAATTACGACCAACCTAATAATCTAGTCTCTACCAAATTTTGCAACACCATATCTTTATGTGGGAAACATATTCAGACCAAACTGCAAGAACATCAGCCCAATAGTTTGCAGATGGTGGCCAAGTATGTGTGCAAATCGATTCCCCCTATCAATTCAAACACGGTGAAACCGAATTGAACGAAATTTGGTACAGAGGTAGCACTAGCAAAAGGCACCTCATATTCATGTTTAATATCCCTATAGCACGTTGTATTTCAACAAGCTACTACAACCAACATTCAATCATACTCCTTGAAAAGGACAAAGAGTTATAACAATACCCATGCATTTAGGAGAAAGTAGGCTATATGTTCTTTACTGAACATCTTGTTTAATACCAATTTGAATGCCCTTTACAAGAGATTCCCATTCCCTAATTATCTTCTCTAGAACAATATTGAAAAAGGATTGGTGATAGTCCATCCCCCTATCGGACACCAGTCTTGATATCGAAGGGCTCTGATATTTTGCCCATGAATTCCACTTTGGATATTGTTCCCGTAAGTGCCTGTTTTATGATTTTGCGTGTCTTACGATCGATCCCCAATTCTTCCATGATTTTAAAGAGGGTGTAGCGGTAAACAGAGTCGTATGTTTTTCTGAAGTCGATGAATGCAATCATTTCCTCATTTGTAAGATCGTCTTTAGGCACCAGATCTGTTCAGCACACGATCGCCCTTTTCTGAATCCAGCCTGGTAGTCACGAATGAGTGTATCCATTTGGGGTTCTAACCTGTTCAAAAATACTCTGGAAAGGATTTTATAAGCAGAGAGATTCCTCTATAATTGTTGATGTCTGTCTTGTCACCCTTTTTGTGCAACGGGTGAATCAGAGCGCATTTCCTGTCATCTGGTAATTGCTCCGTTGTCTAAATATCTGAAATTATGGAATGCAGTTTCCGCGTCAGTGTGGTATCATTCAATTTCCAGAGTTCAGCAATGATCCCATCTTCTCCAGTACTTTGTTTTTGAGTTGTCGGATAGTCTCGTAATTTCTTCAATGTCGGGCGCTTGCGAGTCCAAGTGTACGAATACCAGAGGGGAGAAGTCAAGTTTTACTAGAGATGGTTCACAGTTGAGAAGAGAGTTGAAATATTGGGCTAATAATTTGCAATTATTTTTGGAGTTAGTTTCCAACGAGCCGTCGTGTCTCTTGAAGCACAGACTGGGTGCTTGGTATCCCCGTAGATTTTCTCTAAATGCCTAGTAGAAATTCCTAGTATTATTTTTGGTGAAATCCTGCTGGATTTCATGGAGTCTGTTGTTGTCGTTATATCTTCGTTTTTATTTCCTAATTATTTTTGAGGCCTGTTTTTGAGTGGTAAGAAAGTTCTCCCAGTTTTCCTTTGCTTGGCTACTGTGACATTTTTCCAAGACTTTATGCGATTGTCAACTGCTTGCTCGCAAATTGTGTTCCACCAGCTATGTTTTCTGGAGCGAGGTGGTTGTCCTAGCTTCATGGCTTCCTGAATTCTCCCCGTTAGTATCCTCCAGTCTGTTGATTCCTCCTGATTGGTTTGCAAAATAATTTCTTCCTTGTGGAGTTTCAGGCATTCCGGATCTGGTCTGAAGTTTTTGGGTGGATATTTTGGTCTTCTATTTGGTTGGAATTTTGTCTCTGTTTGGAAAAGATCATGATCTGATTCAAAGACGCCTTTACGAGCCCTGTCGTTCAAAATGTTTTTTGTTTTTCTTGGAGATTATTATTATTATTATTATTATTATTATTATTATTATTATTATTATTATATGAAAGTTAGATAAAAATACAAATCCATCACCGTCGGACTCCTTGCGAGTCAGGCTGATAATAGCACTGGATCACAAGATTTTCAGATGTCGCATTAACTGATAATTATGGTTTCTCTTCAAGACAAGGTTCTTCTTTCGTATTTTCCCAGTCCTTTGTAACTAAGCCATTCATAGAGACAACAACTGGGATGACGAAAACTTCCTTTAAGCCGTAGCCTGAATGAGACTGAGCTCAGTGGTAAGTGGGTGGTATTTGCGCCGTTTCGCAGCCTCCGTGTCCTGTAGATTTTCATTGAGAGGTACAGCAACATCGACGATGGGAGCCTTGTGTGTGTGCATATGGAGTATCAGAAGGTCTGGCCTGTTGGCTTCTACCAAACGATCAGTTATTATAGTGGAATCCCATAAGATCTTGGCTTTGTCATTGTTCAGGACCTGATCACGTGTGCATTTACAATATGGAACTTCCTTCTGAACAAAACCATATCGCCGCGCAAAGGTTTGGTGGACTACTATCGCAACGTTATTGTTATTATTATTATTATCACATTCATTTCACCACATAAGTGGGACATATCAACATATCGTCGGCTTGTTTGCAAGACGGTATGGCTAATTCTCTTAAGTTGGCACATTGAGAAACGAGCGAACAATGGAACAGGTGTCGAAGATGACGGCCTTCTGCATGGTGATATGTAGACCAGGATGTATTATTATTATTATTATTAGGTAGATTTCATTAGAAAGCTAACTATTGCAATGGGTACCATGTTTCGACTTCCGGAAAATTTCGACATATCTTCGCGTTTCACATCCCTCAGACCCCAAAACACCCGTCAGTTCAAAAGTTTATATATAATTTATGTATATCTTTATATATATATAACAAGCTGACCCGGCAGACGTTGTCCTGCCAATCAAAGAAAGTGTTGTAACTTTATTTCTTGAAGTGCTTTCGGATACACAATATTTTTTCAATTTCTGTTATCTGCCTCTAAACTATCGTGCATTTAATTAACTAATCTAGAAACATTCGTGGGAGCGTGCACAACAACTCTCTAAAGTTTCATTGCAATCGGATAAGTGCCATATAACAAATACGGGATTTTGTTTAAATGATTCGTGCGCTGTCACTCATTTGTTGAATCTACTCCTGCTCTACCAACTTTGAAATGGATATTTTAAACTTAGAACGCTTCACGTAAGTGTACACAACAACTCAACAAAATCTCATCGCAATCGATGAATAGTATATGAACGCATACAGGATTTTGTTGGAACACTTCGCGCGTCGTCACTCATTTGTTACATCTACTCGTGCGCTACCAATATTGTAAAATGGATTTACCAATTTGAACACCTTCCCTGGCGTGTACACAACAACTCATCAAAGTTTCATCGGAATCAGATGAATGACATATGAACGCATAAGGGATTTTCTTTAAATGATTCGCGTGCCGTCACTCATTTGTTGAATCTACACATGCGCTACCTATTGTAAAATAGATTTACTAAGCCTGAAACCTTCTCTGGAGTGTACTCAATGACTCACCAAGGTTTCATCGCAATCGGATGAATGATATATGACCGCATACGGGACATTGAGGAAACGATTCGCACTCCGTCGATCATTTGTTGAATCTACTCGTGCGCTACTTATTAAAACTGGATTTACTAAGACAGAAACCTTTCCTGGAGTGTACACAACAATTCACCAAAGTTTCATCGCAATCGGAAAAATGGTATATGAACGCATACAGGACTTTGTTGAAACGATTCACGCGCCATCGCACATTTGTTGAATGTACTCGTGCGCTACATATTGTAAAATGAATTTGCTAAGCCAGAAACCTTTACTGAAGTGTACACAACAATTCATCAAAGTTTCATCGCAATCGGATAAATGGTATATGGACACATAGGGTACTTTGTTGAAATGATTCGCGTGCCGTCACTCATTTGTTGAAACTACTCTTGCGCTACCTATTGTAATATGGATTTATTAAGCCAGAAACCTTCCGTAGGGTGTACACAACATCTTACCCAAGTTTCACCGTAATCGAACGAATGGTATTTGAACGCATACGGGACCTTATTGAAACGCTTCGCGCGTCGTCGCACATTTGTTGAATCTACTCGTGCGCAACCTCCTGTGAAATGGATATACTAAGTTAGAAACCCTCATGTAAGTGTACACAACATCTCACCCAAGTTTCATTGCAATCGGATGAATGATTTATGAACGCATACGGGACTTTGTTCAAACGTTCGCGCGTCGTCGCTCATTTGTTGATTCTATTCGTGCACTACCTACTGTAAAATGGATTTACTAATCCAGAAGCCTCCCCTGGAGGGTACACAACATCTCACCCAAGTCTCATCGCTATCGGACGAATGGTATTTGATCGCATACGGGACTTTGTTGAAACGCTTCGCATGTCGACGCTCATTTGTTGAATCTACTCGTGCGCAACCTCCTGTGAAATGGATTACTAAGTTAGAAGCCTTCACTTAAGTGTACACAACAACTCTTCAAAGTTTCATCTCCATCGATGAATGGAATATAAACTTATACAGGATTTTGTTGAATCGCTTCGCGCATCGTCACTCATTTGTTGAATCTAGTCGTGCGCTACCTATTGTGAAATTTATTTACTAAGCCAGAAGCCTTCCCTGGAGTGTACACAACATCTCACCCAAGCTTCATCGTTATCGGACGAATTGAATTTGAACGCATACGGGACCTTTTTGAAAAGCTTCGCGCGTCGTCGCTCATTTGTTGAATCTATTCGTGCGCTATCTATTGTAAAATGGATTTACTAATCCAAACACCTTCCCTGGAGCTCACCCAACATATCACCCAAGTTTCATGGCAATCGGATGAATGGTATATGAACGCATACGGGACTTAGGAACGCTCTAACGTGCAGAGACAAACAGTAGAATTCGACAACACTGCCACCTTTGGTATAAAACACAACTTTTCGCCAAGGGCGGAGTGTATGTAATGGCGGTAGTTGCACAGGTTGCGACCAGGTGGCTCTAACGTGCAGAGACAAACCGTCCAAAGACATCAGCTTTCACGAAGGCCAAGGCTAGTGGTTTCCGTGACGACTGTTTTTGACTGTATATTGTGGTTCTAAAATTGTGTGTAAATTGTGGTTCTAAAATTGTGTTCATTCCACCTACCGGGTCAGATTGTGAATCTAAACCATACATGGACCCACCCTAATATACATACCAAATTCCATCAAAATCGGTTCAGTCGTTTAGGAGGAGTTCAGTCAGATACACACGTGTCGAAGAATTATATATATAAAGATTTTTCGACACGTGTGTATGTGACTGAACTCCTCCTAAACGCCTGGGCCGATTTTGATGACATTTTGTATGAATGTTAGGGTGGGCCCATGTATGGTTTAGATTCGCAATTTGACCAGATAGGTGGAATTTTAGAATTTTAGAACCACAATTTACACACAAATTTAGAACCACAATATACAGTCATAAACAGTCGTCATGGAAACCGCTAGCCTTAGTGAAAAGTGGTCCTTTTGGACTGTGTGTCTCTGCACGTAGAGCCACCTGGTCGCAACCTGTGCAACTACCGCCATAACATACACTCCACCCAAGGCGGAAAGTTGTGTTTTATACCAAAGGTGGCAGTGATGTCGAATTCTGTTTGTCTCTGCACGTTAGAGCGTTTCAAAGTTCCGTATGCGTTCATATACCATTCATCCGATTGCGATGACAATTGGGTGAGATGATGAGTGCACTCCAGGGAAGGTGTTTGGCTCAGTAAATCCATTTTACAATAGATAGCGCACGACTAGATTCAACAAATGAGCAACGACGTGCAAAGCGTTTCAAAAAGGTCCCGTATGCGTTCAAATACCATTCGTCCGATAGCGATGAAACTTGGGTGAGATGTTGTGTACACTCCAAGGAAGGCTTCTGGCTTAGTAAATTCATTTTACTATAGGTAGCGCACGACTAGATTCAACAAATGAGCGACGATGCGCGAAATGTTTCAACAAAATCCCGTATAAGTTTATATACCATACATCGATTGCGATGAAACTTTGATGAGTTGTTGTGTACACTTACGTGAAGGTTTCTAACTTAGTAAATCCATTTCACAGGAGGTTAAGCACGAGTAGATTAAACAAATGAGCGCCGAGGCACGAAGCGTTTCAAAAAGGTTCCGTATGTGTTCAAATACTATTCGTCCGATAGCGGTGAAACTTGAGTGATATGTTGTGTGCACTCCAGGGAAGGCTTCTGGCTTAGTAAATTAATTTTACAATAGGTAGCGCACGACTACATTCAACAAATGTGTGACGACGCGCGAAGCGTTTCAACAAAATCCCGTGTAAGTGTATATACCATTCATCGATTGAGATGAAACTTTGATGAATTGTTGTGTACACTTACGTGAAGGTTTCTAACTTAGTAAATCCATTTCACAGGAGGTTGCGCACGAATAGATTCAACAAATGAGCGGCGACGTGCGAAGCGTTTCAACAAGGTCCCTTATGCGTTCAAATACCATTCGTCCGATAGCGATGAAACTTGGGTCAGATGTTGTGTACCCTCCAGGGGAGGCTTCTGGATTAGTAAATCCATTTTACAATAAGTAGCGCACGAGTAGATTCTACAAATAAGCGACGATGTGCGAACGTTTAAACTAGTCCCGTATGCGTTCATATACCATTCATCCGATTGCAATGAAACTTGGGTGAAATGTTGTGTACACTTACGTGAGGGTTTCTAACTTAGTAAATCCATTTCACAGGAGGTTGCGCACGAGTAGATTCAACAAATGAGCGACGACGCGCGAAGCGTTTCAATAAGGTCCCGAATGCGTTCAAATACCATTCGTCCGATTACGATGAAACTTGGGTGAGATGTTGTGTACACCCTACGGAAGGTTTCTGGCTTAATAAATCCATTTTACAATTGGTAGCGCACGAGTAGATTCAACAAATGAGGGACGGCACGCGAATCATTTCAACAAAGTACCCTATGCGTCCATATAGGCTACCATTTATCCGATTGGGATGAAACTTTGGTGAATTTTTGTGTACACTTCCGTAAAGGTTTCTAGCTCAGTAAATTCATTTTACAATAGGTAGCGCACGAGTAGATTCAACAAATGTGCGATGGCGCGCGAGTCGTTTCAACATAGTCCTGTATGCGTTCATATACCATTTATCCAATTACGATGAAACATTGGTGAATTGTTGTGTACACTCCAGGAAAGGTTTCTGGATTAGTAAATCCAGTTTTTAATAAGTAGCGCACGAGTAGATTCAACAAATGAGCGACGGCGCGTGAATCGTTTCCACAATGTCACGTATGCGGTCATATATCATTCATCCGATTGCGATGAAACCGTGGTGAATGATTGAGTACACTCCAGAGAAGGTTTCAGGCTTAGTAAATCTATTTTACAATTGGTAGCGCATGAGTAGATTCAATAAATGAGTGACGGCACGCGAATCGTAAAAAAAAAAAAAAACCCGTATACGTTCATATGTCATTCATCTGATTCCGATGAAACTTTGATGAGTTGTTGTGTGTACTTACGTGAAGCTTTCTAACTTAGTAAATCAATTTCGCAGTTGGTAGAGCACGAGTAAATTCAACAAATGAGTGACAGCACACGAATCATTTAAACAAAATCCCGTATGCGTTTTATGCCATTTATCCAATTGCGATGAAACGTTGGAGAGTTGTTGTGCACGCACCCACGAATGTTTCTAGATTAGTTAATTCATTTCAGGATAGTTTAGAGGCTGTTAACAGAAATTGAAAAAAAATATTGTGTATCCAGAAGCACTTCAAGGAACAAAGTTACAGCACTTTCTTTGATTGGCAGGACAACGTCTGCCGGGTCAGCTAGTATATATATATGTATGTATATCAGTGTCTTGTGGACACGATAACTGCCGTAATTTTGCACCAATCACTTTGAATTTTTTACCGAATATGTATACCTATAAAATCTCGGTCGAGCTCGTTACTGGGTTAAATCGGTCGAAGGCGGTGAAAATGGTTTTTTTTTTCGAAAAAGTGAAATATTGCTCTAACTCTCTTAATATGAGAAAAAATATCGAATCCGTTGAAAGTCAATACTATGTGTCGGATAAAGCCCAAAAATTTATGTTTGAAAAGTTTTTATATAGCACCAACCATTGACCAAAGGGGTGGGAAAAAGTGGGTTTTTCGGGAAACATTAATCATATCTCTCGTAATAGGCACAATATCAAAACCGTACAAAATGGACAATATTCCCCTAATAATTACCTAGAACTTATGTCTGAAAGAATTTTTGATATGACCCACCATTACGCCAAGGGATGAGAAAAATGATTTCGGAATTATAAAAAAATGCCAAGAGCTATCAGTGGTTGCCATGGCAACACTACTAAATTGATGAGGGATGAGCCATCAGACGTTGCCATGACAACGCACTTGCACGAGATCAGATTTAGATTTCCATCTGACTAAGTGTGAAGTGGGCGGCTTCAGTGGCGTAGTCGGTAGCATGCTGAGCTTCTATGCCCAAGATAGCGGGTTCAAACCCGGCCGAAGCCGTCGGATTTTTTAAGAGCGTTTAAAATCCCTCAGTATGCCTTCCTTCGGAGGGGAAGTAAAGCCGGCGGTCCCATGTCATAGATTTATGGCATGTTAAAGAACCTTCCACTAATTACACCTGTGTGAAGCTAAATTGGATAGGTTAAGAATGTAAACAACGCTCTTAGGTTTCTACGTTCGTTGCCAAGAGCCGACTGCGGTGGCGTCTAGTAGCTAAGTTCTGAAGTTGGCCTAGTAGTCGTTGACGGTGGCGCTTGGCGTCAAAAGTAGGAACTATTTGAAAAATTCTCAGATGCAGACTGTACTTAAATTAAAAAACAGATAACACACACTAATACAGTCATCACAATTAACACCGGTTATCAGACAGATTCTACACACACCCAAAGTACACGGGGCTACATGAGCGCGTTGTCGCAGCCCCTAAACTTAAGAACCAACCAACCAACCTAAGTGTGAAGCGGCTTCGGTGACGTAACTGGTAGCATGCTGAACTTCTATGCCCAAGTTCGCGGGTTCAAAGCCGGCCAAAGTCGTCGGATTTTCTAAGAGCGCTAAAAATCCCTCAGTATGCTTTCCTCTGGAGGGGAAGTTCCAACGTTTGTTGCGAGTTGCTGGTAGCGGTGGCATCTAGTAGCCAAGTTCACAGCTAGGTGTCGTTGACGGTAGTATCTGGTAGCAACATTAGGAACTACTGCTTGAAATTGACCGTCTGCAGTCCTTACCTGAATTACAAACTAATACAGCCATCACAATTCACACCGTTTATCAGACAGATTCTACACTCACCCAAAGTACACGGGGTTACATGACCGCGTTGTCGCAGCCCTTAAACTGAGGAACCAACCAAAATCTCTGCGGGAGATATAATTTTGCGTGAAGAAGTAACAGACCGTTACATAGTTACACATCACTGTCGAAACCTTGCATAAGGACAGTGTGACCACAAGTATAAAAATGGACTCCAAATGACAAGAAGGTTACCGTCATCATAAGACAATAAAATGTTTAAAATATGCATAAAATGACGAAAAACAAAGTTAATTAATCTCCAATTATAAAATACTTTCTCGCAATAAATGAGGTCTGATCCTTCTACGAAAACCTGCATATTCTGCCTATTTTCGCCTATCCCCAAGTTTGTCCGGTGAAATCTACCTCCGACTTCCGGCGTGCCGAGAGGACTTTTATTATTATTATACTAGCAACCCACCTCGTCTTACAACAGGTGATCTCAACAATCTTGTGACTGTGAGCACCACACCATGCCATACCAAGTACTCGAGCACTATTAAATCGAATCTTTATCTTTGACGGTATCTTTAACGGTTTCACCAGCGTAAGTTTAAAAGTCCCACGGACGGCAGGTCCCAGAAGGAATTCACAAAAGCCGAGGTCAACAGCGAAACTCCAAACAGATGTCGTCTTAACTCGACACGCCTCGAGAGTTTGATGCTGGCGGAGCTGGGGTGATAGGTTCGCTAGCTAGCTCGTAAACTCGATCCGAAGCTAGTAATTTAAGTTTTCACTGAATGGAGATTGTTGGAAGAAATGAAAACGTAAGAGCACTTATTATAGTGGGTGATGTATTAAAGATAGAGATATGCTGTCGCGGACTATTTTGCATAACTTTTCATGCTGAACAATTCTTACATTCATAGTACAGTATATAAGATATTTTTAACGGTTTACCCAGCGTAAGCTTAATAGGCGCACGGACGGCAGGTTTCTCTTCGACTCGATTCACTGAAATCGTTATTGCTCGGCTTCCTTTGGTCATAAATGAATTTTTGTCTACAGAAACCTTCCTCAAGAAATCCTTTCCCGAATGGCGAAACCCGCATCAAAATCCATCCAGTGGTTCTCATGATTACCCGTTACATCCAACAATCGGGTACTTTCTCTTATACTACCGGTACTGTATGTAGAGATTCGATTTTTATAGTGCTCTAGTATTTGGTATGGCATGATGGTTGTGCTCACAGTTTCAAGATTGTTAAGAACGCCTCTTGTAAGACATTAAATGAAACAACAACAACAACATTAGGTTAGCATCATGGCGACTGTGTTGAATTAGTGAGCTGAGGTGTGCCTGTACTGAAATAGTTTTGATTACATTCGATGCTAAACTGCGGGGATGTTAAACAATGTTCATTTACTCTTTAACATAAATTTAAAATTGTAATAGACATTGAGGGCTAATTAAATATTTTATAATAACGAGCGGAGTTGAATCAATATCGCGGCCATGATTTGATGACACCAGTCTACTGATTAAATAACGGTCATTATGTGTGGTATCAGTGCTTGCTCATTTCCATTATTATAACTCTAATAATAGATACATTTATTGAGAACTGAGGCATCATATTGTAAGGCAAAGACATAAGCATTTAAGATATCGAATATAAGATAGTTTTAATTGATTTCCTGCATTAATGGCGAGTAATGTTGTTGCTGCTTATTTTAGGGGCTGAGACATCGTGGTCATATAGCCCCGTATATTAGAATGTGGGTGGAGTTTGTGTGATGTGATAACCTGTGTATTTGTAAATTGCGGATAGGATTGGGAAGGAAGTGGTCGTGGCTTTAATTTAGAAACCAACCCAGCATTATCCTGAAGTAGAAATGGAGAAACCACAGAAAACCACTTCCCGTATGGTGGAGGTGGGAATTGAACCCTACTCTCCTCAGTTTTGCCTCACAAGGCTGAGTGTACGTCGTTCCAGCCCTCACACCCAGAATTAAAAATTCTTAGCAGAGATGGGAATTGAACTCTGACCACCGGGACGACAGCCAAGAACGCGACAACGCGGTTGTCAATCGTTTTTGTGATAATACACAAGTTATGTTAAGGATCTAAAATATTTAGCACTAAACGCACAAACAAGCCATTGTTTATTTTGTGGCGATATTGTTGCCGTGTTTTTGCATCGTCGAGTAATGTTCGAATTCTGAGACGTGAAACAATGGCTAATAAGCGGCTTCGGTGGCGTAGTCGGTAGCATGCTGAACTGCTGTGCCCAAGATACCGGGTACAAACCCGGCCGAAATCGTCGGATTTTTTAAGAGCGTTAAAATCCTTCAGTATGCCTTCCTTCGGAGGGGAAGTAAAGCCGGCGGTCCCATGTTATAGATTTATGGCATGTAAAAGATCCTCCACAGACTAAACTTGTGCGAAGCTAAATTTCTTGGTTAGATTTCGTTGGAACGCTCTATCATAGTTCCAACATTCACCACTAGGTGTCAGTGATATCTGGTAGCGAAAGTTGGAACTACTTGAAATTTAACGGAACTTGTAGCTCAGCCTATGGGTGTCCGCTAGAATCAGCTACAGCCTCTGGCGAGCCGAACATGTCCTCGGACACTCACGGCACTAAAAGCCATACGATAAATAAATAAATAATGGCTAATATAGTTCAGGCCCATATTTAGGAAATCCATCTCTATAAAGTGCAAGAAGCATTACATGTAACAATTGGGGAATCAACGTTTTTAGGGTATATCGACCCCGATGAATACGAATCTGCCTGTTGCCAAAGCGAAATTTGGACCGGAAGTCCGGTATCCAAGATGGCGGCCAAGATGGTCGTCAAAACTCTGTTGCCCTATATCTCTCTCTTGTCCGTTGGCGTAAAATATTTATTTAAACGCCGGGTTAGTGGTTTTCTCGGATTCTTATCAAAATGACATGCTCAGAAATTACTTACCTTAAGTTTGGAGTGCATGGGATCCAAGATGGCCGCCGAAGGAAGTTAAGAAAACGACCATTCTAGAGTTCAAATATTGTTTATTGCAGGATTGTAAAAATGATAATAAAAACATTCTAGTGTCGTTAGCTGAAGGCAATAATACAAGAAAGATAATAAATCAACCATAAATCAAGCACTTAAAAAGTTAAGACATTGGTGAGAGCGGTGGCACAACTTGGTGCAAGTCAGTCCATTCTTTTTGCACGTGCACATTGATGTCAGGCAAATGAGACGAACAATTGCAGGTTAGAATATCCGTGCAGACTTTAGGGACGGGCTCAAGGTTCATAAGGATGGGAATGTACTCATCTTGGTGAAGCCTCCATCCATATGACTCCGGATTCATCACCACCGGTCGGGCATGATGAGCATTTTCTCACACATTCACCTGAAATGTTTTTTAAATTATAATTACCGAAAAGCAACTAGTTATACTGATCACAGTATGCTTCCCATCCTTTTATTTCTTTACCTGGTAATGGCATCTTAGGAGGTGAGGTCGCAGCTCATCGCTTGTTGGAGGCAAGGCTTCTGTATTTTCCACAACACCGATAAGCTGATGTCTGGCTTCATCCCCGCTAGATACATCTTTGGCCACCTGTTCAGTGAAAAAGAAACGTTGTAACATTAAATTAATCTTTGGACTTGTAAATAAATCTTGACTGAAACACCTGAAAAAACTTTACCAACCTTATAGAGCTGTACGAGGAACTTCTCTGCATTCGCCTTTGATGAGGGAGTTAGCGGAGAGTGCCCAAGGTTGTCCAGAAGTTGGCAGGCGGTTCCATTGAAGGCTTTCCACGCTGCTTTCTTCGTTATCGTTGCAAGGTGAGACGTGAGTTATTTCGCTATAACTCTCTTAATACGTGCAATATCGAATCCATTCAAAGTTCATAATATGTGTCGGATAAGTGCCAAAAATGTATGTCAAATAAGATTTTTGATAGCACCAACCATTGACCAAAGGGGTGGAAAAAAGTGGGTTTTTCGGGAAACATTAATCATATCTCTCTTAATAGGCACAATATCAAAACCGTACAAAATGGACAATATTCCCCTAATAATTACCTAAAACTTTTGTCTGAAAGAATTTTTGATATGACCCACCATTACGCCAAGGGACGAGAAAAATGATTTCGGAATTATAAGAAAATGCCAAGAGCTATCAGTGGTTGCCATGGCAACACTACTAAATTGATGAGGCATGGACCATCAGACGTTGCCATGACAACGCACTTGCACGAGATCAGATTCAGTATTTCCATCTGATTAAGTGGTTGGTTGGTTGGTTCTTAAGTTTAGGGGCTGCGACAACGCGGTCATGTAGCCCCGTGTACTTTGGGTGTGTGTAGAATCTGTCTGATAACCGGTGTTAATTGTGATGACTGTATTAGTGTGTGTTATCTGTTTGTTAATTTAAGTACTGCAACTAACAATTTTTCAGATAGTTCCTACTTTTGCCGCCAAGCGCCACTGTCAACGACTACGAGGCCAAGTTCAGAACTGAGCTACTAGACGCCGCCGCAGTCGGCTCTTGGCAACGAACATAGAAACCTAAGAGCGTTGTATACATTCTTAACCTATCCAATTTAGCTTCACACAGGTGCAATTAGTGGAAGGATCTTTAACATGCCATAAATCTATGACATGGGACCGCCGGCTTTACTTCCCCTCCGAAGGAAGGCATACTGAGGGATGTTTAACGCTCTTAAAAAATCCGACGGCTTCGGCCGGGTTTGAACCCGGTATCTTGGGCATAGAAGCTCAGCATGTTACCGACTACGCCACCAAAGCCGCCTGATAAAGTGGGAAGCGGCTTCGGTGACGTAACTGGTAGCATGCTGAATGTCTATGCCCAATGTCGCGGTTTCAAAGCCGACCGAAGTCGTCGGATTTTCTAAGAGCACTAGAATCCCTCAGTATGCTTTCCTTTGGAGGGGAAGTTCCAACGTTCGTTGCGAGTTGATGGTTGGGGTGGCATCTAGTAGCCAAGTTCACAGCTAGGTGTCGTTGACGGTTGTACCTGGTAGCAACATTAGGAACTACTGCTTGAAATTGACCGTCTGCAGTACTTACATGAATTAAGACTAATACAGCCATTACAATTCACACCGTGTATCAGACAGATTCTACACTCACCCAAAGTACACGGGGTTAGATGACCGCGTTGTCGCAGCCCCTAAACTGAGGAACCAACCAGAGGTAGATTTCGTTAGAAAGCTAACTATTGCAATGGGTACCATGTTTCGACTTCCGGAAAATTTCGACATATCTTCGCGTTTCACATCCCCAGGCCCCAAAACCACCGTCAGTTCAAAAGTTATATATAATTTATGTATGTATATGTATATCAGTTTATTGTGGACACGATAACTGCCGTAATTTTGTACCAATCACTTTGAATTTTTTACCGAATACGTATACCTATAAAATCTCGGTCGAGTTCGTTACTGGGCTAAATCGGTCGTTGGGGGGTGAAAATGGGGGGCTTTTTTTTTTCGAAAAAGTGAAATATTGCTATAACTCTCTTAATATGTGAAATATCGAATCCGTTCAACATTCATACTATGTGTCGGATAAAGCCCAAAAATGTATGTTTGAAGAGTTTTTTTTATAGCACCAACCATTGACCAAAGGGGTGGGAAAAAGTGGGTTTTTCGGGAAACATTAATCATATCTCTCTTAATAGGCACAATATCAAAACCGTACAAAATGGACAATATTCCCATAATAATTACCTAAAACTTTTGTCTGAAAGAATTTTTGATATAACCCACCATTATGCCAAGGGATGAGAAAAATAATTTCGGAATTATAAGAAAATGCCAAGACCTATCAGTGGTTGCCATGGCAACACTACTAAATTGATGAGGGATGAGCCATCAGACGTTGCCAAGATAACGCACTTGCACGAGATCAGATTCAGATTTCCATCTAAGTGTGAAGCGGCTTCGGTGACGTAACTGGTAGCATGCTGAATGTTTATGCCCAAGGTCGCGAGTTCAAAGCCGGCCGAAGTCGTCGGATTTTCTAAGAGCGCCAAAAATCCCTCAGTATGCTTTCCTTTGGAGGGGAAGTTCCAACGTTCGTTGCGAGTTGCTGGTTGCGGTGGCATCTAGTAGCCAAGTTCACAGCTAGGTGTCGTTGACGGTAGTACCTGGTAGCAACATTAGTAACTACTGCTTGAAATTGACCGTCTGCAGTCCTTACCTGAATTACAGACTAATACAGCCATCCCAAAGTACACGGGGTTACATGACCGCGTTGTCGCAGCCCCTAAACTGAGGAACCAACCAAAATCTCTGCGGTAGATATAATTTTGCGTGAAGAAGTAACAGACCGTTACATAGTTGCACATCAGTGTCGAAACCTAGCATAAGGACAGTGTGACCACAAGTATAAAAATGGACCCCAAATGACAAGAAGGTTACCGTTCCCATAAGACAATAAAATGTTTAAAATAAGCATAAAATGACGAAAAACAAAGTTAATTAAGCTCCAATTATAAAATACCTTCTCGCATTAAATGAGGTCTGATCCTTCTACGAAAATCTGCATATTCTGCCTATTTTCGCCTATCCCCAAGTTTGTCCGGTGAAATCTACCTCCGCCTTCCGGCGTGCCGAGAGGACTTTTTTGTTTCCATGATGGAAAGTCGTTGTTCCACCTCCTTTGTTGATGGCCAGCATTCAGCACCATGTAGAGCAACGGGATGAAACTTTCGACTTGAGCCTGTCGGGAATCTACCTGTCACAGAGTATATCAGTCACAGAACGCAATTTAATCCATGTACTGCTCAGGTGATTAGAGATTTCTGCACTGAGATTTCCGTCAGCACCAGCAATTGTCGAGCCTAAGTACTTAAAAGTCCTTGTTGTTGGTAGATCAATGTTATTGATTCTGATGGTATCCAAAACACAATAGTAAATAAAGTAAACTCGTGTAGTCCACATGTCTTCAGCAAGTCTTCAAAACTGACGCCACTTGGATGACTCAATTGTCACCGATACCATATCTGTAAGCCTTTATCAAATCAGATGAAATTGCCTGGCCGAACCAGGAATCGAAACCGGGCCTTCTGGGTGGTAGCCCACAACGCTACCTGTATACCACGAGGTGTATGCAACTATAAATAAGATTGAGACATCGCTCCAACCATTATCAAGGCCCACCTAATGGGTGTACCGGCAAGCATTCTTGGCTGTCGCACTGGACGTCCGGGTTAGATTCCCGGCTCTGACAAGAAATTTAAATTCTGGTGTGTGGACTGGAACGTGGTACACTAAGCCCCGTGAGATAAAACTGAGAAGAGGAGGGTTCAATTCCCACCTCAGGCATCCTGGAAGTGGTTTTCCATGGTTTCCGCACTTCTATTCCAGGAAAATGCTGGGAAGGTTCCTCACGGCCGCCACCTTCACAATAACCAATTTACAAATACACACACTAGTACAGCCATCACAATAACACTGGTTATCACACAAATTCCATACACAACCAAAAATACACGGGGCTATATGACGACAATGTCGATAAGAAACACAACAAGCCTGTGTCAAAAGCAAATGCTAAAATACTGCAAAGGCCTATAAGATTTCAGTAAGGGCCGGTGAAATCGTTGGTTCCACCCTTTAAAACAACAATTTCTACCGCCATCGCATTGGGTTGTTGTTGTTGTTGTTGTTTAATTTAGGGTCTTTGCGACTTCGTAGTCATTTTGGGTGTGAGTAGAATTTGTCTGATAACCTGTTTTATTGTGATGGCTGTATTAGTGTGTGTATTTGTAATTCAGATGAGGATTGGGAAAGCGGACGGAGGGAGTAGGAGAGGGGGGGGGGGGGGGGGAGGAGCGTGACCCGACATTCACCTGGAGTAGAAGTGGTGAACCACGGAAAACCATTTCCATGATGGTTTAAGTGGGAATCGCACCCACCTCTTCTCAGCTTTGCCTCACGTGGCTAAGTACTCCGTTCCAGCCCTTAGACCAGAATTAAATTTCTTGGCCGAGCCTGGAATCAAACCCGGGCCTCCGAGGTGACAGCCAAGAGTGCTAGCCACTACGCAGCGAAGGGGAGATATCGTTTTGAAGAAGGATTTGGTATTTGGAATTAACCCGTTAATTGTTAGTGAATATGATCCGATAAACAATCAGATTTGTCTACCATTCTGTAATGAGATCGCCACTAATATAATCGATTATTGTGGGCCCGAATTAGCGCCAACAGATAACCGAGTTATTTTTACATTTGTGAGAAGTGATCAATCATCTGCAACTCACTCGTGAACTTATTCATCATGTAATGATGTTACACGCGTGCGACTGCGTTAGGAAGAAATGAAATAAAGCTAGCAAACGTATTGATAACAATGCGTAAATGCGTGAATGCATGTGAAGGCAGCGACGATTTAAAAAAAATCGGGTTGTCAAGAAAATAAAACACACACCCAAGTATACGAAGCTGATGACCAAGATGTCCCAAGCCACTTACTTGAACTAACAAGACCAAGAACTAAATCGCTAATAATGGATTAAATGCCATTTTCACGACGTTGCTTGAAGATTGATATTACTACTCTTCAGTCGGTCAACACTGGGACATGCGAAAACCAAGATGTTCAGGAAAGGACATATAGCCTACTTTCTCCTAAATATATGGGTATAGTTATAACTCTTTGTCCTTATCACCTCCTATTTTCCTCTTATTCGAAATGCCAATTGTCACACTGCATTTGAGCAGCGGCATTCAAACCATAGTTTATAATTATTTACTCCAGTATTTTGAAATTTCATCAGCAAACACTCCAAACATCGTAGGGATTCAGTATAATAACACCGACTACTAACAATAATTGAAACTTCGTTGGTCTAAACGTATCACTGGGATAAACACATTTAATATACCTACTGCACACCTCCGCGCCTATACTTGGCAGTGCGATCTATCGGCAACAAGAGGCCATTTTCAATGACACCGCTGACATGGATTCACTAACTGGTCGGTATAGAGCGCAGCTCGCATCTAGTAGGCAATAGATAGCTCCCGCATAGCCTACTTTAGTTCAACTAGTTGCTATTAGATGCCACTTCTGCAGATCCATTGGAGAACTTTGTTTTAATGAAATATATATTTTCCATTGCAAAATGCACAATATAACTCTCAATTGTATAACGCCTCAGTACTCGAAAAACAATAAATATAAAAAAATCAAGCAAAAAATACAACTCTGTTAGGATTAGAACCCCAGCCGGCGGGGTTAGAGACCAACGCTGAAATCACAGACCTAATTAATATATCCTCCCAAGTTCAATGTTATCAAGCGGATTAGATACAACGCCTTAGCAAACAATGACTTTGACTAAACGATTTCTTCACCGGAGTATATTTCAAACAAAGTTTATTTCATACAAAGTTCATCTTACTTCTATCCATAGGCTATATAGCTTGCAACATACTCAAATTAGTGAAATATAGGTCAGAACGAGAGATCAACTGCCATCTTGTCTGTAACAGAGACGGCTCAGCTTTTTAAAGCCACTTCTGCACTATAATATTACAATATATACTTTTAATTTCGAACGGACCCTGCCCTTTTGAACAGTTTAAACTATTCTCGGTTCGATAATCGGAACTGGTGGGTCCCATGTTATGGATTATAAAGTTTGTATAATTCACACGGCCACCATTCTGAAATGGTACGGCGGATGACCTTTTAGTTTGAGCACAAGACGCGTACCATATTAAGGTATGTTGTTACCAAATTTGGTAAAGATACGATGATTAGTTTGGTCATAATTTAATGTTAAGTTTTGACCATTTGAGTGGCCGCCATTTCGTTTTGTAAAGATGGCGGCAATATAAAACATGACACTGAGGTGCCCTTTGATAGTGATACCTCTGTACCAAATTTCGATCAATTCGGATTCCCCGTGTTTGAATTGATAGGGGGGACAGACATGCAGAGTAAACACGATACGATTAAAATAAATATGTTCGTTCTGGACTACCATAAGAAAGAAACAAATAAATACACAACTAAACAAACAAATAAATAAATAACAAAGAAACGAGCTAACAAACAAATAAATAAATATACCAACAAGAAAAAAATGAATAACCAAATAAATAAATGAGTAAGTAAACAATCAAATAAATAAATGAATAAATAAACAAAAAATAAATAGCTAAACAAACAAACAAATAGAAGAAACAAACAAATAAACAAATAATTAATTAATTAAATAAATAAGTAAATAAGTACGTACATAAATAAATACATAAACAATTAATTAAATAAATAAACAAACAAAAGAAACAAACAAAGAGAAGAATCAAACAATTAATTAAATAAATGAATAAATAAACAAACATTTTAATAGATAAACAAACAAACAAACAAACAATAAATAAATAAATGAATAGATAAACAAAAATAAGTGAATAAATAAACAAATAAATAAATGAATACATGAACAAACATTTTAATAGATAAACAAATAAATAAATGAATAGATAAACAAACAAATAAATAAAAGATTAAATAAATAAACAAACAAACAAATTAATAAATAAATAAATACAAGGTGCGTTCAAAAAGTAACGAGCCGGAGGCATAATTACAGAAATCAGTACCTGTATGTTAGAAGTATTGGCCCTGGCTGTTGAGGCACTTGTCACACTGTGACACGAGGCGGTGAATAGCTGTCTCATAAAATTCCCTTGGCTGTGATGTGAACCAGTTCCGCACGTACAGCTGGACGTCGGCGTCCGAGGTGAATCGTTGGCCCCGCAGAGCCCTTTTCAGGGTACCAAACATGGCGTAGTCACAGGAAGAGAGCTCTGGACTGTATGGAGGGTGGCCGAGAACCTTCCAATTGAATTTCTGCAGGAGTGCCGCGACTGTGTTGGCCGAAAGAGGTCGTGCATTGTCGTGGAGCGACCACGGCGGCTATGGCGTTCACTGTCACTCGGCGGTCCTGGGTAATGAGTGCATCAACCAGCTGGACGTTGTCATCGGTAATGCAGGTGGGTGCCCCAGACCGGGCATCATCGGCTAACGACACCCGTCCTTCCCTGAAGCGCTTGACCCTTGCAAGGGACATGCAGTGTTCGCCGTACACTTGTGACATTCGGCGATGAATGTCCGTTCCCCCTACTCCTCCCGCTGTCAGAAACCGAACAACACCTCTTTGCTCTTCGGTGACGCATCCATGTCACTGTTTGCAATGCGACCGGCAGCGTTGGACGATTAATGCATGCTGCTGCTCGCTTTGTATCGTCACGTGACGTGGACGCGTGCCCTCTAGCGACGGGCTGTGACATTCCACGCTCTGGTCGGAACCACTCCTCGTTACACACGCCACGATTAGCCGATGTCGTCACCGGTTTGCGCATTCCAGCCTCCGGCTCGATACTGTTTGAACGCACCTTATAGACAAATATATAAATAAAGAGACAAATAAACAAATAAATAAATAAATAACCAAATAATGAAATAAATGAACAAACAAATAAACAGAGGAAGCCAACAGATAAATAAATAAATTAACATACAAAAATGAATTTGAAGTTTCATTTGGTCATTAGACAAATCATACCGTATAAATACAAAGTTTTTAGCCGAACATTGAAAAAGTTCATATAAAAGCTTGCTTTATATATACAGGTAATCATCATCATTATCATTAACAAACAGTTAGGTGCACTATACAGTACACTATCACCTTCACCATCGATAAGAAAAGGATTTTTTTAAATTATTTTTCTTTTTTCTTCTAATACATTGCAGTGTAACCTGTCAGTGCATATAAATTCGACTAGTATTAATATATCGAAAGCGGTTAGATTATACGCCTGGTAATATAGAAAAAGGAGCACAGCTTTCAAAACACACTGCACTCCACAGGAATTCTGCAGTGAGTAAAACACATCTGCAGTAAAAATGTCAAGTCTTTTGAGACACGACTTATTATGACGGAAACTTTTGTAACGGCAGCTGACAGAAACAAATATTTCAGCCCTGCCGGCAAGGGGGAGAACTAACGCCCCTGCTCGGGGGAGTTCACTGCGGCTCGGACGCCAAACAAAACGGACGTCGCTCTTTATCTCATTTCGTGGCGTGAACAAGTGTCAGTCTGCAAGCTTTCAAAATGGATACTTCCTTTAACGAAAATATGGCTGAAATCCATCATATCACCCTCTGTGGTCATAAGTCAGAGGTGGGGGTGAAGCTGTACACAATTCCCGCTAGTTGTCTGGCCTGACTTGATTCTTCTTCAAGCCCATTTACAATTAATTGACTTTGCAGTTATTTATATGAACACCATATTATCCTCTGATGACATATTCGCTCTCACGGTCAATCTAAATTTTCAAGCGCATATTTGGTCAAACCGACTGCGGTAGCTACGCTCGCTAAAGTGCAGCGCTAGGTGATGGGGTCATGCTCTCTCGGTAGACGTGGGTTCGAGTCCCACCGTCGCCGTCGTTGAAATGGTTTTCCGTGGTTTCCATTTTCAACTCCAGACAAATGCTAGGACGGTACCTTCTGACAGGCCACGGCCGCTTCCTTCCACATCCTTGCCCAGTTTCATTCATCTTCATTCATTTCATCTCTCATTAAATCCTCTCATGAGGTTGGCGTTAGGAAGGGCATTCGGCCGTAAAAACCACTGCCACATAGACTTTCATCGCTTCTCATCCCCGATCCCATTGGAAACGGGAATAACAAAGGGTAGACATACATACATATTTATTCAAAGAACTAGTTTTTACTTGAAATTCCTTTTTTAGCCTATTTTCATTTTATGAAAAAAAAATAGGCTTATGAGATCACCTTTGGTCCGTGTGTCTGTGTGTGTGTGTGTGTGCCCCCCCCCCCCCCAATAACTTCTAAATGGCTGGAGCGATTTCAATGAAACTCGGTAAGGTCATAGTACTATTTCAGCAGACCCCAACCGTGCCCTTCAAAATTTATTAGGTCTCACGGATCCAACATGGCGGCTGTGCGAAATATTTCACCGGCATTCTATATCTCCAATACTATTACTTATATCACCCTGAAACTTCGTATGGTGATAAAGGGCACTACTAGGAGTTCACCTATGAGACTTTCAAAAACCTGTTGACTACAAAACGAACATGGCGGTCAAGCGAAGTTGAAACTTTTAAATAGACCTTTCTCGCGATGTAACCATCCAAACGCAGTGAAACTTGGTACAGTAAATATTTATGAAAATTGTAATGCAATGGCATCTAATTTAGTTCAATTGTTGACATAATCTCAAGATGGCGGCTGGGCGAAATATTTCACCGGCATTCTATATCTCCGAAACTATTAATGATATCACCCTGAAATTTTGTACGTTGATAATCGGCACTACGAAAAGGTCATCTATGAAACTTTTAAAAACCTGTTATCTACAAAACGAACTTGGCTGCCAGGCGAAATTTATACTTTTAAATAGACTTTTCTTGCCAATTCACCATCCAAACGCAATGGAACTTGGTACTGAACCCGATGGGGTTATGCTGACTGGAATCGAACATGGTTCTCAGAGACTGTGATCTCAGTATAAAGGTTCCACCAGGAAGCGAACCAGAGATCTGTACAGGGAGTTTCTTGGTAAAAACCCCTCGAAAGAAATGTATATTTAATCACTGGTGTGATTGTTGATGAAATGGCATTATTTATTAAAATAATGTAGGAAATAATGAGCAGATTATATCATTATAAGACGATTTGGTGTAAGCTATTGGAGGTTTGAAGCACAGAGGAGGGCAGAGCTGACATTTACTAATCGGCCCAGAATTGTGGGTTGGTCCCAGTGGAGCCACGTCCATCTCTGTCACCCCATTATGTCGTCTGGAGCAGGGGAGAGGCCTGAATAATGACATAGTTATTCCCCGACGGAGAATAGATTTGGAGTAGGGGCGGAGAAATGCCCAGAAAAATCATTGATTACTCGTGATTGGAGTAACGAATCGAGATGAGAGTTGCACACAGGTGAATATCTTGGCAAGAAGATAATTTTAGAGTCTTTTACCTGCGAAATTGGTGCATATTTAGTGATGTGCGTAAGGACTGTAAAACGACCATTGTTCGCGGATGGATGTGAAGATGTTGCCGGGGGTTTCCCGTTAGGTAGCGTCCCACGCCATGGAGAAAGGAATTAATATTAATTAATTGAACGAGCGATTCCTTTGCACACAGATAGTTTTGGGACCTGTGAAGAGAGAGGAACACAATGATCATGGTTTGAAGACCTGAATCATGCTGTGAGAGGAGCCAAGATTTCGCGGGAAGATGTTGCTCTACTTTCTGTGGAAATCCGATATAAGGGAGTGGACCCCAGGAGGAGCCCTCTGTTCTAACTCAGCTATGCTCAGTTGTAAGTCAGTCGAGACGCAGTCAAGCTCAGTCTACATGCCGCCAAGCGCAGTTACAGCCAGTTACAGTCTTACTCAATTGTCGATTGTAGCACAATGGCAATAATTTGCAATCAGTATGCAGCAAATATGCAGCAGTACGAGACAGCGTGTAAGCCGCAGACAGAAGTCTTCAAATAAGTTACGTGCAGTCTTCGAGTGAAACTTCAGTCAGCTACAGCCAGGTTGAAGCAAGTTCGTCAAGGCAAAACGCATGACGGGTCTATTCATCAAGACGCCGAACAAAGACTGGTATGTGTAATAGAAACAGTAAATATGCTTGTATGAATAATAGTCGTGATACAGGCATAATCAGCAGCACGAACTATGACGTGTTCAGTTACGAAGCACCGTATAGACTAACGGTAGAACTATTGTATATAATTATTTGTGAAAGTGTTGAACTTTATTAAGCGCAGTGTGTATAGTATTAACTAATCGTGTATGTGTAACTACGATAGAATGCGCGAAAGAAACTCTACTAAGTGTTTGGTATTGCCATGAGAGTACCAGATGTTAACGCTCATGTTTGGGAGCCAGCGTATTGATGTAACGCAGGACGCTCACTGTAGGAGTAATGATCGTCATAAAACTGTTGGAGAGTTCCGAGAGCAGATAACCAGACTTTCAATCAGGAGTTGGTAACGTAAGATGCCGTCGACACCTGCAATTTCGATCTCTGCTAGGGAATTTCAGCATTGAAGTGTGTAAAAAGTGACGAGTGTTCAGTGTAATGTATATGTAAAAATATCATTTAAAGTAGTGTTTGATGAAGTGTTTCACTTGTTTGGGGAGTGATAACTTCCTGAAAGGTATGCAACGTGTCGTGTTGGTGATAGAAATTATGTGTAATCAAATGTGTGTAAACAAGAGAAATATGTCGCGTTAAACCCATTATGGCGGGCGACATGGAAGAATATGATTGGTCGGAGCCACCTTAGATGCCTATAGAGATGTAAGTACCCCACAAATTATGGTTATAATTATGTAGAAGTATGGACCGCTGCATGTCTGTGATTCCGTAAAGGTATTGTGAATTCCTTATAGATGCCAGTAAAAGTCAGTTAGGAGGCTGATCCTCCATGTTTAGTCAGTATTGAGTTGATTTTGATAGAGTTGAAATGTTAATTTGCATCATTAAGTGGAGTAATTATTCCCACTATGAATTAAGAATGGCAATCAGTTATGTAAATGCAACGAACGCGATTGTTCGAGTGTAAAACGTCTAGCTATGTCGGAAATTTTGGTAATTTATGTGAGAATAATAATAAATAATGATTTTGGTCATTTATGTCAGTGAGAAATGATGATAATAATAATAATGGTTATTAAGAGTATGAATGAACACATCAGGAAACAAATAAATGTTGTAAGCGAGAATTATTAACGCTAATTGCAAGACTTATCAATCTAAGCAGGAAGATGTTACAGTGAGATTACATTACAGTAACTATGGAAAGAAGTTTTATGTTAGAATATTGCATATATTCAGTAATGATACCAGTAATGAAAGAGCTTTTAGTGAATTGAATTTGCAGCTTAATTGAGAAGCATATAGAGTAAATGTTAGATTTCTCTTAATATTATAGGTCGGAGTGTCGTAGCATGGAGCATTAGGGGCCAGATAGTCTATTCTACGTATGAATTCTCCTATGTCGTGGACATTGTTGGAGATATTATTTATTCCAGAGTTTTAGTGATGGACCCTAACTCTGAAGAAAGGATTGAAATGTGTTCCGGATTGGAATCTTGATAAGAGTCGAGGAAACGAGGACACCTCGTAGCTCTATGATTTCCCGAGAACTTAGTGATGAGTTATTTACGCTCGTTGGTAGCGAAAACTCATGGCGACAGTGGTTTTCTGCGCCTATATTATACTTGAGACATCGGTTACCCAGCCAGGCTCATGCATTGCGAACCCCGAACCTTCATGTTGAATGGACCCATGTGAGGCCATTAATTAATCGTTATCCTCGACGTAGGAATAATTACAAAAGCTCATTCAATACCTGTTGGCATAATAGTCAATTAAGATCCTTTGGGAACATGTGTGTCGGTCAGGACACAGTATTTGTCTTGTAAATCTCCACTGCTTAGAGAGGGAGGCTTTCAAACTTTTAGAAAGGTCGAGATAATTGGTGAAACGACCCATTCCACTTTCTATTGTGTAGCGACTTCCTTAGCCGAGGGTCGGTGCTAGCCACTCGGGCCGCTCAGGCAAGTAAAAGAGGGAAGAGTCTAGACCTTGTTGAAAGGACATATAATGCAAGATTGTTATGTTGAGTATTATAGCCATGTGGTTTGTGAACACATGGATAATTATAGTTCATCCTGATGGTTCATTAATTTAGCTATCTGACGAATAGTTACATGATATATTTGTACTGTCACTGGAACCAAGTCATGTAGTTGGTGACTAGATGCCAATCGCCATGAGCGCGAGGTAGTCTATCGTACAATCCGACATAAGCTATGACGTAACGTTTTATCTAGGAATCACAGACAGCATGCGGCGAAACCATATAATTGGAGGATGTGTAGGGGGTAGCTTACATAATTATGGAGTTGCACGTTGATTTTGGTGCAACGTCCAAATAGGTAAATGCATGCAAAGCATTTCATTGGTGAGAAGAAAAATATTAAAACACGCACGGCACACATAAATTGTTTAACATAAAGAGGTTTAAGGAATAATCCTTGTTGTAATATTAAAGAAGTCACATTGTATGACTGTTATGTTAATGTACAGTTGGTTTGGAAGTCGTAGGTGCATCAGCGCACTAGTATATCCTTGTGGAGTTCACAGAAGGGTAAAGCCTTATGGCTAGGTATGACTTTGTTGTGATTTTATATTTGTTTACTTGTGGATTGTGGAAGTAAAAATTTTGTTTGCTTTATTTTATGCTTTTTTGGGTATTGTTTTGTGTTTGAAGCCATGATTTATTTCAATGAATTAAAGTTTTAGAATAGAGTTGTGCCTTATCATTGTAGAGTTGATACCTTTTAGCCTCAAATCCAAAATATGCACTGCACGCCTGAGAGCTGATGCTAGTTGGAGGCAGATGCATATTATCCACCGAGATTACTCACATGGGTACATGGGAATTGATGTCCTATACTGTGATTTGAGCTAAAGGTACGACTAAAGTCGGTCAGATTTAATGCACACAACTCTATTAAAGTAAGAATTAACGAAGTAGGGTGTGACCGCTCCTAATCCATAGCTAAGTTCCGATACGTATATATAAATTTTGATAGATCTCATTTATCATGGCCCAAGCAACGTGGGACGGTATTAACTCTTTATGGAACCGCCTGCGTCAGTGCAATATGAGCGATTTTGGCATTGCACGCACCGGGCAACGATAGATACTATTAATTTATCATGACGCCCGTCTGTGGGGTCTATAGTGATAAATTACTCATTCATTTATCATGGCGCCCAGAATACGTGGAGCTTATGGGATTTAGGGAAAACCCATAGATTTTTTATGGTATTTCATGGGGAAAACCATAGTAATTGTTTTGCCTCAAACTGTGTTTGAGTGATTTTTGAATTCAGTAGGCTTTTGAGGTAACGCAGAATCTCTCTATTGAGAAGAGAATGGCCTAAGGGTACGACCGTTACATACCCAATCCACAATCTACCATAATATTATCAGGTTTTGTACGACTTCACAATATGTGTGCAGTGTTTGATGTTTCTCTTCGAAACGTATCCACATATTTTTCCAGGAAGCCTGCCTGCATATTTAAGTGTGTTATTGGAAAATGTCAGGTACGCAGGAGATCTTGCAAGTTATTGCAGGACTGAAACAGCATTTTGATGCTGCTCACGAGCAGAATAAACTGGAAACCAAGGCGTTCCAGGATAGTATAAACACTCGGTTAGATGAGAACCAGAGAGAGTTAAATAACAGGTTAGATGCCAATCAGGAGGCAATTAATGCAACTCAGGTTGAAATAAACAACCGTTTAGATGCAAATCAGGTTGCACTAGATAATAAGTTAGGTCAAATGCAAGATGTCATTAAGACCGAAGTAACAGATACTGTTGTAAGCATTGTATCGGAAATGCAGGTAAATACTGATAAACGTTTCGAGGCTATAGAAGCCAAACTTGAGGGTAATTTGCAAGCGTGTAGGCATGCTCAGGAGCAAACCAACAGTAAATTAGAGGCGTTGTCTAACGATATTAAGGATATTCAGATCCAAAATGAGGCGAATCTCGAACGCCAAGCGAAACAGTTCGCAGAGTTTACGAAAACAGTAGACCAGAGATTAGAGGAGAACGACTCCAAATGGGACCAAAAATTGAAAAGCTACGCTAGAGCAATTAACGGTGACCTCAAGAAACAGGACCAGAATATATTAGGTCAATGCCAGGAAATAGGCGAAATTAAGGCTATCGCTCATGAAAGTAAGGAGCTGGTAGGCAACGTGAAAAGTCAGATGGGTAAAGTTCATAAAGAACTGGACCAAGTTCAGAGTGACATTATCATAGTCAATAAAAGACAAGAGGAAAATAGAGGCGAGATCACCAAGGTCCGGAATGAATTGTCTAAAGTCAATGGACACATTCAAGATGAAATTAAAGGTCTGAGAGAAGAACTCGAAATAAGAGAAGGCCAGAAAACAGAGGCAAGCGACAAGACCCTTGCTCAAATTAAAGAGGACGTAGAGGATGAAATATCCCATATCAAACAAAGTCTGAAAGAAGACAAGGTGAAAATTTTTCAAGTAGCCGAGGAAAACCGAGATAGGCTTACGAGAATAGAAAAAGAAGTCATTACTCGCCTAGAAAGAGCAGAAATGCGCCATAACCAAATGGAGAATAGGATAATAGCACAGGAGGAGACACTACTGAAATATCCTAAGTCAAGTGAAGGCAGCATAGAGGATATATATGAAAAACAAGGTGGGCAGACCTAGAAACCCAACCTATAAGCAGGAATGCTACAGGCGCAGGAGAAAGTCCTTACATGACGCCAGGTGTACCAATTGCGGCATCGACGCCACATGAAAATGCGATGCACACCCAGGTGATAAACGTCATTAGGGCAAGCGAAGAAAAACCTAGGAAATTTTCAGGTAGTCACTGTAGTATGACACCAAAATATTGGTTAAAGGAAGTGACTGAATATCTCAATGATGCACGAATACCGCAGGAGCGTAGGCTACGTGCTATAGAGAAGTTAACAGAGGGGGAGTGCGCATTATGGTTTCGCAGCTTCCGTTACACTTTTGATACTGTTGAGGAATTCCGCGAGGCATTCTTGAAGAGATATTGGGACGCCGCGACTCAGCCGAATTTACGGCTGGATTTGTATGCCAAAAAGTACAGCACGAACAACCCGACGAAGTACGCAGAATTCTTCATATCGCAGATGTGTCGTTTTAAAGAGCTGGATCAAAAACCTAGTGAACTGGAGCTATGCATTGCTATCGCCAAACAGCTTCCATACGAGATCCAAAGGCTACTAATCTCGGCTAATGCGAAAACTGCTATGGAAATGGAGACAGTTCTAAGGCAACTGGACCTCACCACAGCAAATACTATGCGGCAGAGTCGAACCGTGGAACAAGTCCACGTGACCAACACACAGACTGACCAACAGCAAGCTCCAAGGAACAACAAGGCCACGAGCACAGAAACTTTAGATTCCTATGGACGGCAATGGGAACAGGAACCCAGAAAATGGCAGTCAAGGTACAAAGGAAATGCTAATAAAGCAGGAAGAGGTCGAAGTTCGTGGAATAAACACAATAACAGGGGCAAACCGTACCATAACAATGGAGGTAATAATGGCCAGGAAGGCAATAATAGAAACTGGAGACCCCAAGAGAGAAGAAGTAACTTCGATGACGAGGCAGAAGAGCGATATCATGCTTCTTTGCGATACCTCGAAGAAAGGGGAGATGAGCCCCAGAAATCACAAGTCCGCTGGCAAGAAGTCATGCAGAACAGGACATCGCCCGACAGATATGGAGATGGAGCTAAGAGTTTGGAACTACAGCGCAGCGAACAGGAGAGAAGGAACTCCAAAGGGGCGGGCGCTGAAGAAAAAAAAAACGCCAAAATTAGAAGAGCTCGAGACTGATGGATGGAAGTCTATTAACATCATCAATTGGATAGCCAAACCAGAAGAATTGATTGAGGATACAGGAGGACCACAGGTCATGGTCAAGAGAGAATTGCCTATTATAATTGTGAGAGTGGCAGGATTAAAAGTCAGAAGTCTGTTAGATACGGGATCAACAGTGAGCCTGATGACACAAGCTCTATATAATGAAATAGCCCGGAGAGAGAACATTTTGAAGATACCGATCTCCAGTGTCAAAATTAAAGGGGTAATTCCAGACAGAACAATGATATGTAAATACCAGGTATTCCTAGATTTACAGATAGGAGGCTCGACTTTCTCACAGAGTTTCCTGTTAGTAAACAAACTACCTTATAACCTACTTATTGGGGCAGAGTTTATAAGGGAATACAGAGTGATAATTGACCTAGCACAGGACAGGGTTATGTTCCATGTGAATGAAGAAGCTGAAGGCTTAGAGGTCGCACTCAATGAAATTGAACCAGGATCCAGTGAACAAGTATGGCATACATACAGAGATGTGGCTGATGAAGAAGTGTTAGCTATTGAGCAGTTAGAAGCGGAGCTCAAAACACTAGCCACAGACTTGGAAAAAGATCTGGAACCCAAATTGGAAGAATACATTTCGGAGAAGCTAGAAGAAGCGAAAATTGGGCTAAAAGAGAAGGAAAATTTAAAGCAGTTATTGCTGGAACAGAAGGAAGTCTTTGATTCGAGACCTGGTCGGATAAAGAACTTCACTTATGCTTTTCAAGTCAGTGATTGGACACCATTTAGGCAGAAACCCTACCCTATAGCTGAAAAGCATTATGCTAAAGTAAAAGAGGCAATTCAGGAGATGTTGGAGGCCGGTGTTATTGAGAAGACACCTACGCCTTATGTAAGTCCATTGGTAATTGTACCAAAGTCAGACGGATCTGTCAGAGTCTGCTTGGACCTGAGACGCTTAAATTTGAGAGTTATTCCGGAATTTGACCAAGTGCCACCTATTAAAGAGATCCTCAGGAAGTTTAGAGGGAAAACTATATTCTCAAATTTGGATATCACATCCAGTTTCCACCATCTTGAATTAGAGAAGAAAACTAGTCTGTTGACAGGATTTATGTTTGATCAACATACATTCACATTTTTAAGGCTACCTTTTGGGTTGAAAACAGCTGGTTCAGCCCTGATAAGAGCGTTAGATCGCAATCTATCAGATGAGGTTAAAGAGAGTACCATCAGATATGTAGACGACATTCTACTCACATCAGAATCTTTGGAGGAGCACATGAGAGACCTGAAGAAGTTGCTAGATGACCTTCGAGAGGCTAACTTTAAGGTCAATATCAAGAAATCGCACTTCTGTCAGAGGGAAGTTAAATTCCTAGGGCATGTTATTGATGCAAATGGAGTGAAACCTAATCCAGATAAATTGGAGGTAATTCGGAATTTCCCTCGACCCACGAAAGTAAAGCACGTCCGACAGTATTTGGGAGTAATTGGATTCTTTTCGAACCACTGCCCAAACTATACTGCGACAGTAGCACCACTGCAGGACCTATTGAAGAAAGGCGGCAGATGGAATTGGACGGAGCAATGTCAGGAAGTATTCGTGAGGTCAAAACAAATGCTTTTGGAATATGTGAAACTGGGATACCCAGATTATACCCAGAAGTTCATCATACAGACGGATGCATCACTTATTGGGATTGGAGCGATGCTATTCCAGGAAAATGTTGACCAGCCTGAGAAGAAAGTTTTTATCGCCTTTATCAGCAGAAGACTGAGAGCCCATGAGAAAAACTACACGATCACAGAGATAGAATTGCTCGCAATTTTGTACGCGTTGCAATCGTGGCACAAACTCGTGTACGGCTTCCGAATAGTTCTGAGAACAGACCATAAAGCTTTAACATTTTTGTTAAAGACAGATTTGTCTAGTCAGAGATTGACAAGATGGTCCCTGTATATCCAGCAATTTAATGTGGAAATAGAATACTGTCCAGGGAAAGAGAATGTAATACCGGACATATTAAGTCGTTACCCTAGAGAAGAAGAAGTACTAGCGGTCCAGATTGAGAATCGAGATCAGAAGACGTTGGATGACTTAAGGAACATTACCAACCTACAACGCGAAGACCCATGGTTGAAGATGATAATCGATTACTTCGAGGGACGCTTAGCAAGGGGAACTGCGATATACAGAGAGGCGGAGGCATTGGCAACAGATTATGTATGGTATAATCAGATATTACACAAGTGGGACGATGTGGATCACACACGTCAAAGGATTGTAATTCCTGCATCCTTGCAGAGGAGATTAGTATGGCTAGCCCACAGAGCATTTGGACACCCTGGGATAGATATAATCTGTGCTCTGTTGAAGGAAAGCATTTACTTGGCCAAAATTGAGAGAAACCGTGAGAAATGCTATTAGAACATGTGATCTTTGCCAAAGGGTAAAGCCGAATCCCTTTTTAATGAGGCAACGACCTATCCCGTTGTTACCAGAGAAGCCAAGGCAGCTATTGAGTATCGACAACTTTGGACCATTGCCTAGAGCACGTAGAGGCAATAGACACATTTTTGTAGCCATGGATCTATTTTCGAAAATGGTGGTGTTGTGCCCCATTCAAAAGACAAGTTCAAAACAGGTCTTGAAGCGCCTGAAAGAGAGAGTTATTCCGATTCTTGGGAAGCCGGATAACATTCTCTCGGACCACGGAAGTTGCTTTACTAGTGCAGTTATTCGTCGAGAACTGGAAACTCTAGGAATTAGGCAGATTTTATCTACCATTCGCCATCCTGAGGCAAGTCCCGTTGAAAGAGTAATGAGAGAGATCCAGAAATACATGAAGATCTACTGTTCTGAAGCGAATTGGCGTTGGATTGAATTTCTAGAAGTCATTGAATACTGTATAAATAATACTGTACATGAGGCGACAGGTCAGGTTCCCGTTACTCTACATCTGGATCAGAGACCAGAGAGACCGTGGAATGGTGTTATTCCATTACCTGTAGACGCACAGCCCGGTAGAGAATTGAGGATCCAACGAACCTTTGAATATCTCAAAGCACAGGCGGAGAGACGTCAGAGAAGGAATCGTGCGAAGAGGTATCATAAACCGCTTCTCGTGGGACAGAAAGTTTTAATTAAGAAACCCGCCAGTTCAGATCCAGAGGCACAGAAGTATAAAAAGTTTAATTTTTCTTACCAAGGCCCGTTCGAGGTGATAAGAGACCTCCAGAACAATGCATACAGGTTAAGGCATTTAGAGAATGGAAACGAGGTCGTTATGAACATAGCCAACTTAAAAATTTATTACTCGCCAGAAGAATTCGATGAACCAGAAGAAGAATTAGTAACGCACACCCAACTCAACGTGGAGAGCGGAGGCAGCCAAGCAGGCAGACCTGAAAGTTGGAACGGCGAGACGGGACGAGAAGCAGACAGTTTACCCAGTGTAAGCGGAAAGCAGAAAGAATGCCAGTGTTTGCGAGAATTCTATGAAGAAATGGTCAGAGTGGCCAGAGAGGTTGAGGCTGTAAACGCGACCCTTCGCAGGGAGAATAGACAGCTCAGAAACAAGGCCGAGTGTGGAAGGGGGAACACTACTAACCCACTCGCAGCCAGACAAGGTGAAGGACCCCAGATGTAAACACAGACGGTGGTCGACAGTCAGCTGGTTACTTATATAAGCCACTTGCATTGGACTTTTATAAGTTTTGCAAGGGGAACATGAACCCGATGGGGTTATGCTGACTGGAATCGAACATGGTTCTCAGAGACTGTGATCTCAGTATAAAGGTTCCACCAGGAAGCGAACCAGAGATCTGTACAGGGAGTTTCTTGGTAAAAACCCCTCGAAAGAAATGTATATTTAATCACTGGTGTGATTGTTGATGAAATGGCATTATTTATTAAAATAATGTAGGAAATAATGAGCAGATTATATCATTATAAGACGATTTGGTGTAAGCTATTGGAGGTTTGAAGCACAGAGGAGGGCAGAGCTGACATTTACTAATCGGCCCAGAATTGTGGGTTGGTCCCAGTGGAGCCACGTCCATCTCTGTCACCCCATTATGTCGTCTGGAGCAGGGGAGAGGCCTGAATAATGACATAGTTATTCCCCGACGGAGAATAGATTTGGAGTAGGGGCGGAGAAATGCCCAGAAAAATCATTGATTACTCGTGATTGGAGTAACGAATCGAGATGAGAGTTGCAAACAGGTGAATATCTTGGCAAGAAGATAATTTTAGAGTCTTTTACCTGCGAAATTGGTGCATATTTAGTGATGTGCGTAAGGACTGTAAAACGACCATTGTTCGCGGATGGATGTGAAGATGTTGCCGGGGGTTTCCCGTTAGGTAGCGTCCCACGCCATGGAGAAAGGAATTAATATTAATTAATTGAACGAGCGATTCCTTTGCACACAGATAGTTTTGGGACCTGTGAAGAGAGAGGAACACAATGATCATGGTTTGAAGACCTGAATCATGCTGTGAGAGGAGCCAAGATTTCGCGGGAAGATGTTGCTCTACTTTCTGTGGAAATCCGATATAAGGGAGTGGACCCCAGGAGGAGCCCTCTGTTCTAACTCAGCTATGCTCAGTTGTAAGTCAGTCGAGACGCAGTCAAGCTCAGTCTACATGCCGCCAAGCGCAGTTACAGCCAGTTACAGTCTTACTCAATTGTCGATTGTAGCACAATGGCAATAATTTGCAATCAGTATGCAGCAAATATGCAGCAGTACGAGACAGCGTGTAAGCCGCAGACAGAAGTCTTCAAATAAGTTACGTGCAGTCTTCGAGTGAAACTTCAGTCAGCTACAGCCAGGTTGAAGCAAGTTCGTCAAGGCAAAACGCATGACGGGTCTATTCATCAAGACGCCGAACAAAGACTGGTATGTGTAATAGAAACAGTAAATATGCTTGTATGAATAATAGTCGTGATACAGGCATAATCAGCAGCACGAACTATGACGTGTTCAGTTACGAAGCACCGTATAGACTAACGGTAGAACTATTGTATATAATTATTTGTGAAAGTGTTGAACTTTATTAAGCGCAGTGTGTATAGTATTAACTAATCGTGTATGTGTAACTACGATAGAATGCGCGAAAGAAACTCTACTAAGTGTTTGGTATTGCCATGAGAGTACCAGATGTTAACGCTCATGTTTGGGAGCCAGCGTATTGATGTAACGCAGGACGCTCACTGTAGGAGTAATGATCGTCATAAAACTGTTGGAGAGTTCCGAGAGCAGATAACCAGACTTTCAATCAGGAGTTGGTAACGTAAGATGCCGTCGACACCTGCAATTTCGATCTCTGCTAGGGAATTTCAGCATTGAAGTGTGTAAAAAGTGACGAGTGTTCAGTGTAATGTATATGTAAAAATATCATTTAAAGTAGTGTTTGATGAAGTGTTTCACTTGTTTGGGGAGTGATAACTTCCTGAAAGGTATGCAACGTGTCGTGTTGGTGATAGAAATTATGTGTAATCAAATGTGTGTAAACAAGAGAAATATGTCGCGTTAAACCCATTATGGCGGGCGACATGGAAGAATATGATTGGTCGGAGCCACCTTAGATGCCTATAGAGATGTAAGTACCCCACAAATTATGGTTATAATTATGTAGAAGTATGGACCGCTGCATGTCTGTGATTCCGTAAAGGTATTGTGAATTCCTTATAGATGCCAGTAAAAGTCAGTTAGGAGGCTGATCCTCCATGTTTAGTCAGTATTGAGTTGATTTTGATAGAGTTGAAATGTTAATTTGCATCATTAAGTGGAGTAATTATTCCCACTATGAATTAAGAATGGCAATCAGTTATGTAAATGCAACGAACGCGATTGTTCGAGTGTAAAACGTCTAGCTATGTCGGAAATTTTGGTAATTTATGTGAGAATAATAATAAATAATGATTTTGGTCATTTATGTCAGTGAGAAATGATGATAATAATAATAATGGTTATTAAGAGTATGAATGAACACATCAGGAAACAAATAAATGTTGTAAGCGAGAATTATTAACGCTAATTGCAAGACTTATCAATCTAAGCAGGAAGATGTTACAGTGAGATTACATTACAGTAACTATGGAAAGAAGTTTTATGTTAGAATATTGCATATATTCAGTAATGATACCAGTAATGAAAGAGCTTTTAGTGAATTGAATTTGCAGCTTAATTGAGAAGCTTATAGAGTAAATGTTAGATTTCTCTTAATATTATAGGTCGGAGTGTCGTAGCATGGAGCATTAGGGGCCAGATAGTCTATTCTACGTATGAATTCTCCTATGTCGTGGACATTGTTGGAGATATTATTTATTCCAGAGTTTTAGTGATGGACCCTAACTCTGAAGAAAGGATTGAAATGTGTTCCGGATTGGAATCTTGATAAGAGTCGAGGAAACGAGGACACCTCGTAGCTCTATGATTTCCCGAGAACTTAGTGATGAGTTATTTACGCTCGTTGGTAGCGAAAACTCATGGCGACAGTGGTTTTCTGCGCCTATATTATACTTGAGACATCGGTTACCCAGCCAGGCTCATGCATTGCGAACCCCGAACCTTCATGTTGAATGGACCCATGTGAGGCCATTAATTAATCGTTATCCTCGACGTAGGAATAATTACAAAAGCTCATTCAATACCTGTTGGCATAATAGTCAATTAAGATCCTTTGGGAACATGTGTGTCGGTCAGGACACAGTATTTGTCTTGTAAATCTCCACTGCTTAGAGAGGGAGGCTTTCAAACTTTTAGAAAGGTCGAGATAATTGGTGAAACGACCCATTCCACTTTCTATTGTGTAGCGACTTCCTTAGCCGAGGGTCGGTGCTAGCCACTCGGGCCGCTCAGGCAAGTAAAAGAGGGAAGAGTCTAGACCTTGTTGAAAGGACATATAATGCAAGATTGTTATGTTGAGTATTATAGCCATGTGGTTTGTGAACACATGGATAATTATAGTTCATCCTGATGGTTCATTAATTTAGCTATCTGACGAATAGTTACATGATATATTTGTACTGTCACTGGAACCAAGTCATGTAGTTGGTGACTAGATGCCAATCGCCATGAGCGCGAGGTAGTCTATCGTACAATCCGACATAAGCTATGACGTAACGTTTTATCTAGGAATCACAGACAGCATGCGGCGAAACCATATAATTGGAGGATGTGTAGGGGGTAGCTTACATAATTATGGAGTTGCACGTTGATTTTGGTGCAACGTCCAAATAGGTAAATGCATGCAAAGCATTTCATTGGTGAGAAGAAAAATATTAAAACACGCACGGCACACATAAATTGTTTAACATAAAGAGGTTTAAGGAATAATCCTTGTTGTAATATTAAAGAAGTCACATTGTATGACTGTTATGTTAATGTACAGTTGGTTTGGAAGTCGTAGGTGCATCAGCGCACTAGTATATCCTTGTGGAGTTCACAGAAGGGTAAAGCCTTATGGCTAGGTATGACTTTGTTGTGATTTTATATTTGTTTACTTGTGGATTGTGGAAGTAAAAATTTTGTTTGCTTTATTTTATGCTTTTTTGGGTATTGTTTTGTGTTTGAAGCCATGATTTATTTCAATGAATTAAAGTTTTAGAATAGAGTTGTGCCTTATCATTGTAGAGTTGATACCTTTTAGCCTCAAATCCAAAATATGCACTGCTAAATTGGGGTTACCGTACACGCCTGAGAGCTGATGCTAGTTGGAGGCAGATGCATATTATCCACCGAGATTACTCACATGGGTACAGTACAGCAAATGTTGAAACACATTGTAATGCACTGGCATCTAATTTAGTTCAATTGTCTACATAACCTCAGGATGGTTGCTGTGCGAAATATTTCACCGGCATTCTATATCTCCGAAACTATTGCCGATATCAGCCTGAAATTTTGTACGGTGGAAAAGAAAACTACTAGAAGTTCTTCTATGAGACTTCTAAAAACCTGTAAGATACAAAACGAACATGGCGGCGAGCGAAAGTGAAACATTTTAATATACTTTTCTCGCAATTTAACCATCCGAGTGCAGTGAAATATTGTACAGTAAATGTTAATACACATTGTAATGCACTAGCATCTAATTCAGTTCATTTGTTCACGTAACCTCAAGTTGGCGGCTGTGCGTGATTTTAATATTAAGTTTTTATTTCTTGTGTATTAATCATGCGATCTGGTGTATTCTTTGGAATACACGGCCAGGCAGAGTTAGCTTTCGCTGCTCCTTGCTTATACCTTTTATTTAATTTCTTTCCTTGCAGACACCAACAGTGATCTATTTGTATTTCTTTTCTCTTGTACAGGTATTTATGTTTCCCTTGAGTCTGTTCTAGATATATATCTTCCATGGACAGCCTAGCGGCATCTGGCAGCTAACCTCTGAAGTTCCTCAATATCTCCATGCTCAAGAGGACTTCCTTACCAACCAAACCACCCGGTTTCATCGTTGTCACCAGCTAACATCTCCATGAACACCGCTCTAAGAAGTATTTTATGATCTGTACAATAATTTAATTTTTCTTATGTTGTTTACCCTGATGCATCCTCTTTTGTCTCTTACCCGCACCCTTTCTCCTCCTTGGTCCCTTCGTTCGTTGTTGAGCCGCTCTCACTTCTGCGTCAGACGTCAACCATACAGTTGGGGCTCTCCCACGAGCTTGTCTCCTGTGCTCGAGAGACATTTTACATCAGACGCCATGTCTGCCTTTTAATCAACGGTTACAAGGAACCATAGCCTACTCTACAAAAATGAGCTATGTACTAACTCCAATGTTTTTCAACGCATTTTAATTCTTTTAAAAAGGGCAGAGTGCTTTTAATACAATTTTATAGGCAGTGTGAAAAATTGCAAACTATTGTGCAATAACCGTCTTCAAGATATTTTTTTCTTATCAGGCATTAACTATCTAAGCTGGCTTTATAAAGTGAAACCCAGTACTTCTTGTACTAAATGATTGGGATTACCTTTCCCCTACGAGGGATTTAATTCAAACTACCCACTGTCTATAAAAACTTAGCTTTTTCCTCCGTGGGACCTCTCTTGCCCATTTAACCGTCATCATGGTTCTGGAACATTCCACATGAACCGATATTTCTACAAGTAAAGCAATCTAGTATTTTCCACTCAAATTGGGAATGCTTTTCCTCACTGAAGAATTAACGTCACATTTACTGTTGTTTAAAACCTAATGCCTTCCACCGTGGGAATCGTACCTCATCATTCAACCGCAACCTATAAACTTTTCAAAGCAATAAACTTGTTCAAGCTAAAATTAAACTAGTGATCTCCACAACTACAATAATTTTTCGTTTCATAAACTTTCTGTGCTGCAATAGTGAACTTTTACTATTCATCAATAGACTTCAGTGCAAAACAGTGCCCGTTCAACTATAACCACGCCGCGTTCGGTTGTGAAAATAAATTTGGCCACAACGTTTTCCTAAACCTCCTATTTTACTTCTCCCAAATACCTTTACTAACATAACTTAAATTAAAATTTTCATCTATCTAAAATACTATGAGGCTTCGCTTGCGAGCAAACGCCCTACCAAACTTGTTCAACTTAACATCGTAATTACTGTTTCAAATAGCGGCAATTTCCGCTTATAATATTTTTTTTTCTTTTCCTGTTATAATCAGGAATTCAATATACTTTTTACAGCCTTTTCGATTTCCATAAAGGGATTCTAAAAGTGCCTACATTGTACCTGATTTAATTATCAAAGTTATAATTGCGTTATAATTGTTGTTATAAACGTTTAAGTTCTTAATCTTAAGCACACATTTTAAAACCTTTGTATAGGTTTAGTGCTTTCGCGAGTTCGACACTTGTATTTGAAAATTGTAAACTTCTTATTATTAGATCTGAGACCATGGCATTTTACAATTAACCGTTGTTTTGAACTCAAATTAAGTCTTAACTTATGCATTGTTAATTTTCTAAAGTTTATATTTATTGTTAATAAACTCTCTATTATTGTTTGCTTCATCTTTCTCACTAGAATCAAAGTTAGGCAGAACCCTCTTTACCCTGATTCTTCCTTTAAGCTTAAGATATCTTTACGAAAAAATATAATTTCGAAATCGACAAAGTTCGTACTACTTGTTGCATTTAACTTAAAACTGCAAATAACAACATGTTTAAAGTTTCTCTTAGCTGTCATAGCTAATTCTAACAATCCAGTAAGGCAAATATAGCTAGCTCTGCAAGCTTCCTATTTGTCAAGATTCTCTCTCTGACTTATGGTTTGTTTTCAAAGGTCAAGTTTTTCCTCTGTCCTAAACTTTTAGTCGGCACTCTGCTGCTTAAGTGCAACAATTGGTATTCTTATAAAAGTTGTCAAGAAAACCAGTAAAATTATTACTAAAAGCATTCATACTGCTTTATCTCTTCTCTCTCTGGGAGCATTGGGTTGGTCTGACAGAGATCCAACAGTGCCGAAAAATAAAATTATTATACCAAATTCAAATCTTTCAAGCATTCTTGAATGCATCAAAAATCCTAATCTCTCTAAAGGGAAAGTCAGCACTTTTTTTTTTCTCGGCTCACCTTGCCTTGCCAGAGTGTCACCCGTCCCCATAGTACCGGAATACCGGCTCGAGAGGGAAAGTGCATTCACCAAGCGCTTGCAGGGAGTCTTAAGTCACTCTGCGCTCTCCGCCTGCCCGAGACAGGCCCCCGCTGGAGTTAGGTTCCTCCTAGACTTGGCACTGCTTAATTTTTCTTTAACTTGCTTAAATTTAGTGTTGGATTCTAATCCTGTTTACCAATACTTTTTTTTTCACTCAAAACCTATCTCCTTTTCTCTCCTATCATCATCCCTTAGGTAGTGTTAATCCTAAGCTAAAACCTACCACGATTGAAGTGAACGTTTGAATAATGAATCCACGCAGAAATCGTCATCTAATAGTACATAACTCTTTGACCTACATATATAAAAATCCAACATGGCAACCAACCGAAATATTTAGACTTTTCTCAATATCTACTAATCTACGATAACAATCATACTGAAATTTTGTATGTTGATAGAGGCTATTAAAATAAGTTCACCTATGGGACTTTCAATTAACTGGTGAGCACAAATCCAACATGGCGGCGACGTGAAATATAAATATTGAAATGGAAGTTTCTCAGGATTCAACAATCCAAGCGCAGTAAAACTTGGTGCGATAAATGCTTATACAAATTTTAAGCCACTGGCATCTAATTTATTTCAATTGCTTTCATAACCACAAGATGGCAGCTGTGCGGAATATTAAAATCTGATCTTCATATATTGTGTCCTAATCATGCAATTGAAGTTTGAATATTACACCTACACAATAATCTTCATGTATTAGAACATAACTCTAAGTCCTACATATATAAATGTCCAACATGGCGATCATCTGAAATATTTAGACGGTTCTCAATATCGACGAATCTATTACAGCAATCAAACTGAAATTGTGTCTGTTGATAGAAGCAATTAACATAAATAGGATATATGAAAATAGGCGTTAGTTCTTCACGGAACTACTTGTTTTCATTATTATAATTATTAGTTTTATTTTATTTTTAGCCTACATTCGATTTTTGCAAAAAATGAAAGTAGACTTATGAAATCTGCACAGGGCGAAAAATTGTGTTTCTCCCTATCAATTCAAACACAACGAAACCGAATTGAACGCAATTTGGTACAGAGGTAGCACTAGCAAAGGGCACTTCAGTGTCTTGTTTTATATCGCCGCCGTCTTTACCAAAACTCAATGGCGGCCACTCAAACGTTCAAAACGTAAAATCAAATGACAAATAAACTAATCATCCGAATTCTACCAAATTTGCTCATATACCTTCATATAGGACGCGACTTGTGCCTAAACTACAAGGTCATCCGCCTTACCATTTCAGGATGGTGGCCGTGTGAATTATGCACACTTTATAATCCATGATATGGGACCCACCAGTTCCGATTATCGAACCTAGAATCGTTTAAACTGTTCTAAAGGACGTGGTCCATTCGAAATTAAAAGTTTATCTTGTAATATTATAGTGCAGAAGTGACTTTAGAAAGCTGAGCCATCTCAGTTAGAAAATAAGATGGCAGCTAATATCTTGTGCCAGACGTTCAGTATATTTCGCTAGTTTGAGTATTGCATGCAATATAGCCTACTGATAGAAATATCATAATCTTTGTATAAAATGCTTTTTATATAAAAAGTATACTCCATTGAAGAAATCGTTAAGTCTAAATCATTATTTGCTAAGACGTTGTATGTAATTCAACTGATATCGGAAAATTTTGGTTGACTTGTTTGGCTGCGTGGTAAAGCGTTAGCCTCTCACCCGTATCTCTGGGGTTCGAATCCTGCCAGAGTTGGGTTTTTGCTTGTTTTTTATATTTATTGTTTTGTAATTATTCAGACGTTTTAAAATTAAGCGTTATATTGTGTGTATATTACAATGGAAAATATATATTTAATTAAAACAAAATTCGGCAGCGGATCTGCAAGAGACATCTAACAGCAACCAGGAGAACTATCATGGCCAACTTATTGCGTAACGGCCCACAGATTACCTTTAATAGAAAAGTTTCTTTTTATGGCCGCTAGAATGCACTCTCCTTATTAGGATTATATCCGGCAGAGGTCATGACTGTTCTACGTGGGATTCCACTGGTTGGCATTCTATACGCATCGAATTTGAAGAATGAAAAGTTGATAATACGATACATTTTTATTTTAAAGCGTTTGTAACGGCCTGTTTTGTGTTATTTCAACTAAAGACAAAACGAACTCTCATAGTACCTCTGCTCTATCTGTTTGTGCTAGTTCAGGATATTAATTAATAATTTTATTCCAGCCAAATAGCAATCGAAAATAAGGAATGAACATGTACTTGTTTCCTTTACTACAGAGCTCTAAGTGGTAGCGTTCACATGCTTGTCCACATAGTCGGCATACACGAGTCACTGTAGAGTCATGGGAAGATTTGTTAATGCAATTAAGGTGGTGAAAACCATGGACAGCCAGACGTGTAAACACATGCCTCAACTCAAAGTTGGATGTTGCCCACGTTCGGTCGATTGTGTCTCCAGTTCCATAACATTCTTGAGATATGTCTTCTCTTTCTTTCTTCCTTCAATGATGGTAGTAGCATAGCTATGGTAGTAGTTTTTCCGAGGTTCTGGTGTTTGGTAGAGGTAAATAGTTTTTAAGGTCTTCAGCCAAGAAATGATTCTATTCTATTCTTCCATAAAGACAAAGAGTTATAACTATACTCATATATTTAGGAGAAAGTAGGCTATATGATCTTTATCGAACATCTTGTTTATTTTCAGACATTTTAAAAAATCCCCAGTTCTAGCCCTTCAAAGTACCTCAATGTTGAAACCGTTCTTTAATGTCATATACTAGAACTTTCATGAATACAATTCCATTAAGGGATATGGTCTTGGTAATTAACGTACATCGTATCTTTAGGAGATAGAGACTTCGTATCATCCGATTGCAAACTCGAACCCGGTTTCATCACTGAATCTTTGTCGGTGCACTTGTAATTACGTTTCGATGTTTTCTCCACTTTTCCAAACGTAAAGGACACACTAAACGTTTCTTACGAGGTGTAGGCATGACGACACGCGGTAGACTGATGATTGTTCACTGGTAACTCAACCATATCCGGTCGATTAGATTAGCAGTTTGCCTTTTCTACCACTATGAGTGCTAGTGTGAGTCAATGTAACTCAACCATATCTGGTCGATAAGATTAGCAGTTTGTCTTTTCTACCAATACGAGCGCTAGTGTGAGTCCATGCAAAGTTTCAATTAGGCCCTTATAACTACTTCCGGTGTGAAGATATGTTCACAAAATCGAAAAACGCCGGAGGATATTCAACCAAGGAAGTCATTACAGAAATGTATGCCTAACCCTTTTTATTCCCGTTCTGAACGGGGTCTGAGATGAGATGCGATAAAAGTCTATGTGGCGGATGGTTTTTACGGCCGGATACACTTCCTAACGCTAACCTGAAGAGAGGAGTTAATGAGAGATGAAATGAATTAATATAATGAAACTGGGCAAGGATGTGGAAGGAAGCGGCCGTGGTCTATTAGAAGGTACCGTCCCGGCATTTGCCTGGAGTTGAAAATGGGAAACCATGGAAAACCATTTCAAGGACAGCTGACGGTGGGGCTCGAACCCTGTCTACCGAGTCCGCACATAGCTTGGCCCCATGCCCTAGCGCTGTGCGTTAGCGAGCGTAACTACCGCTGTCAGTAAACATATTAAAGAATGAAAATGAAATGAAAATCCACAGCCTGCTTCCAGTCTCCGACCGGGTCAGGAATGGAATGAATGAAGCCCCCAGCTAGCGGCGAGGATATTAACTGTGCCGGCTGCCGAGGCCTGACGCACTCCTCTGTGGCAATGATTAAATGAATGACAGATGAAATGAAATGATAGTGGAGAGTGTTGCTGGAATGAAATTTTGACAGGGAAAACCGTAGTACCCGGAGAAAAACCTGTCTGCCTCCGTTTTGTCCAGCACAGATCTCACATGGAGTGACCGGGATTTGAACCACGGATCCAGCGGTGGGAGGCCGGCGTGCTGCCGCCTAAGCCACGGAGGCCTATATTAAAGAATGAATTATGTAAATAAGTACACAGACAGACTCACCGATATGATCAGAAAACGCAGACTAACTTTTACAGAGGATGAACAACAACATACTTACAAAGAAGATCTTTGATGTAGTAAACAGCAAAAACAGGAAAACTAATTGGTATCATGAACTAGAGGAAGACTTAAGGCAGGTGGGGATCGACAGGCAAATGATTGGAGACAGAGGAGAATTCAGAAACAAAATTAAGAACACAACATTTAAAATACAGCAAATGAAAAGAAGAAGACGGGAACATTGTGGACAGAACAACGGAAACAGGAACACAGTCAAAGGATGAAGAGATTTTGGGAAGAGAAGAGGAAGAAGGTAGAGAAGTGAAAATTGGGTCATCATGAGATATTTAAGTTCAAACACTGTCCATAAGGGCAAAACTGTAATAATAATAATAAGTTAATTTGGCGAGGATTTGAATCAAAAAGCAAACGAGTGATGAAACTAGCGATTTTAGGCTATTTTTCCTGAACTGCATTTAGGCCGGAAGTGATTTATGAAATTTGTTTTTTTAGTTTGACTGAGCTCTCCGAGACGCACAATTTCAAACCTTGTCGGGTACTTTAGCTCTTCAATTGTTGGCACAATTGAGGAAATTACTTAATTTTACGTTTTTGCTAAGATGGGGACCTCTAGTTTGTCTACTAGGAAATGTTTTCAACACTAAGCATCATATTTATGCATCCACATCTATAATGTTAAGGGGGAACATACTGCTTAAGGAGCCAAATCATTAACTAATTTTATTTTCGACGATGTCGAAATGTAGACTAGAATATAGAAAACTGTATCATAATTAGGGTCATTATAACACTATATTTCATTATGAAACAGTTTCTCCCACCAGTCAGAGCTCAAGAAACAGTTGTGTGATCAATTAGGTGAGGATAGCACCGCACCCGCGCTGACTTCCACGGCCTCCTATTTTAAATTTCACTGCGTGGCTAGTGTCATAGTGGGGTATTTGAGGAGGCCATGGTCAAATACAAGGTATTCTCTGCGTCCCATGCGCTCTGTTCAGTACATAAAACATGCGAAATCTCGATAGATATTTAAGAATATTTATGTTCGAACATAAAATAGTTATAATTATCGTCGAACGTAAACAGTCGTATGCAACTCGCCTATAATGGTAATTAAGACAGCCGCATGGAAATTATAAAACTAACTTCGCTCGTTTTATAAACATACTCCTGTCGTAATTATTGCCTTTATAGGCTTGTTGCATAACGTACTATAATATTATAACCGTCCCTGTCAGAGATCTTGTAGAACAATTGTACACATTTCCAAGGAAACACACACGTCTTGCTATTAGGAGCAGCGTTTGAATTTTGAATAGTTAAAATCTGAATTATTTTTATCAATTTATCGAAAATGGATTCTTACCTTGTGCTTATCATCATCATTTCCCTCATATCTCCTATGTTTATTAAGATTTTTTGAACTTGTTTTTAAAGTGGTTATTAAACCATCAGTTACAAAATGAAATTCACTCAAACCTTTATAGCTTTAATTAGTCTTTCTATGAAACGTTAAAAGTTTTTTTTTAGTTTTCTCAGAATAAAAATTAATTAATAACGCTTTATTAAATAATAATGAGGAAATAAGTGAGATTCATTTTGTACGAGGACAGATCAAAAAATAAGTTGCTCTTCCCAGTTATGGCCATTTATTACATCACCTATACAACAGCAACACGCCTATAACGACTTAAAATGTAACGTCACTTTTCCACATAGTTTCCAAGAGACACCAAACATTTCTGCGAACGCACAACCAACTTGTCGATGCCGGATGCATGGAAAGTTCCTCCAGCGTTCTGCAACCACACGGAGACAGCGGCTCCGTTTTGAGCTTACCGAACAGATGAAAGTCACATGGCGCTAGGTCGGGACTTTAGGGCGGATGTTGCCAGACCTCCCACTTGAAACGCTGCAGCAGTTCGCTCGTTTTGCGGGCCTTGTGAGGTGTTGCGTTATCGTGCAACAAAATCACACCGGCGCTCAATTTCCTCCGGCGCTTCTCTTTAATCGCAATTCTTCCTTTTGGCCCACAGGAATCGGATTGTCTCACGCACCTCATATTTGGAGTGAACGTCCAGTCGACGCTCCATTGCATTCGGCCACTATTCACACCATACAAGACGAGGCACCACAGTGACCTGCTTAACAGACGTGTAGGTAGTGTCTGTCCCTTTCTCCGCTTTGCCCACGTTTGCGACACACAGTGCGCTGCAGCAGCGCGTTAGTGCGACTAACCTTTTGATCCACCTTCGTAGCTGAAAGATTAACAGAAAAAAAGAAAAGTCTATAAATACTTATAATCATGGGAGAGATGAGGGAAACAGTGAAGGTCAGCAGAAAGCAAGAACCAAATTTTAAAAATGGTTAAAAATAGTTCCGATTTAAAATTTGAAAATGTAAAACTTTGCTTCTAATAGCAAGATGTGTGTGTTGTCTTGGAAATGTATATAATTATATAAGAATTATGACGAGCATAGTTGTAATATTAACACAGTTATTGTTTTGGCTCCTTAAATTCATCTAAATTTGTATAATTTTATCTCTATTAAGAGACTCCAAACTGTTCTATATTGATTCTGCTAATTTCCAACTACAGTAGTTATTTACCTCTCCCTCAGTAACTATTAACAAGGGCCAATCGAATTTTTTCAGGTATGTGCTCCAAAACTCTCTCCTTACATTGACACAGACGTTTTGAAAATAAATGATTTTTTTGAATTTTTCATGATTTTTTTTTTTTTAGTCGTTTACCCTCCAGGTTGGTGGAACCCACGGACTCAGCGAGGGAACTCACCACTACCGCCTCTACGGGCAGTGTCCTAGAGCGGGGAACATCGAATCAGAAGGGATACAACTGGTGAGGTGTGATTGGCACCGCGCCCAGGCGGCCTCACCTGCAAAGCGAACAGGGGCCTCATGAGGGAAGGTAAGGGATGGTTAGGATGGATAGGCAAGGAAGAGGGAAGGAGGCGGCCGTGGCCTTGAAGAAGGTACCATCCCGGCATTTGCCCGAAGACGAAGTGGGAAACCACGGAAAACCACTTCGAGGATGGCTGAGGGGGAATCGAACCCCCTCTACTCATTTGGGCCACCCGAGGCTGAGTAGACCCCGTTCCAGTCCTCGTACGACTTTCCAAATTTCGTGGCAGAGCCGGGAATCGAACCCAGGACCTCCGGGGCGGCAGCTAACCATGCTGACCGCTACGCTACGGAGGCGACTGAATCTTTTTACAATTGCATAATTTGAACATCACTTTCATGTACTGTACTTTTACTTCTGGCAAACCAGGTGAGTTAGCCGTGGTCGTTACGGCGTGGTTGCAGGCAGTCGCTCTCATCCGGGAGGCGAGGAGGTTCGAATCCCCCCACCGGCAATCCTGAAGATGGGCTTCTGTGGTTTCCCTTCATCCTTCCAGGCAAATGCCGGGGTTGGTCCCTAACTATAGGCCACAGCAGCAACCTTCCAATTCCTCCTCCTTCCACTCACACTTTCCTCCCCCAGACAACACTCCACACGCGACGGTACTTGTAGCTCACCCCATGGGTGTCCACATAGACGCAGCTACTAACTCTGGTGACCCGAACATGTCCTTGGACACTCCCGGCACTAAAAAGCCATACACTAAAAAATAAAAAAATAAAAACTTCTTGCAAAATTAAACTAAAATAAATCTTGAAAAACGGATGTGCTAACACACATAAGGAGGAATTAAATCTAAAAATTTTAGCCTTTAATGTTGAAAAGTTAAAAATCTAGTAAAACCTTTTACCGAGAAATGTGAATCAATTTTTTTCCGGTTTATAGAATATGCCATTACCTGTGGATTCTTATTCTTCTTTTTAAAGCATTAACGTCTATAAATAAATAAATAAATAAATAAATAAATTGATTAATTAATAAATCAATTATCGAATGTGAGGATAAGCCTCCGTGGCTTAGGAGGCAGCCCGCCGGCCTCTCACCGCTGGGTCCGTGGTTCAAATCCCGGTCACTCCATGTGAGATCTGTGCTGGACAAAACGGAGGCAGACAGGTTTTTCTCCGGGTACTCCGGTTTTCCCTGTCAAAAATTTCATTCCAGCAACACTCTCCACTATCATTTCATTTCATCTGTCATTCATTTAATCATTGCCCCAGAGGAGTGCGTCAGGCCTCGGCAGCCGGCATAGTCCATATCCTCGCCGCAAGATGGGGGCTTCATTCATTCCATTCCTGACCCGGTCGGAGACTGGAAGCAGGCTGTGGATTTTCATCGAATGTGTGGATCTATATAGAGAGGCAGAGAAGATCACGGACACCATGCGTAGGAGGAGACTGAAGTTTTGTGGCACCTCATAAGAATGGATGAGAATCGAATAACGAAAAGAATCTTTAATTACATTACCAAGCCAAAGGCGACTACTATATGGGTAGAAGAAACGAGAAAAGACATGGAGGAAGTTGGCGTACATCCAAAAGATATCTGGAATAAGGGCTGTGTTTCAAGGTAAAATTGATAATTTCAAGGGGTTCAAGGAATGTCCCAGTAGAACGACCATGAACACCTGGTCTGAGGAAAAGGAGGAGGAACCACAGCGAAGGATGAAGACATTCTGGGTGAAGAAAAAGGAACTAACCAGCAAATCAATTGTTTCCCGTGGTCCACAGTAGGCCAAATTCAAAGAAAGAAGAAGAAATTACCGAATGAATCTTGCTCGAATCTTTGACTTCTTTTCCAAAAAGAAGATTAGACCTAATTGGTTTACGGAAGTCGAAAAGGACCTGCGAGAACTCCAGATTACTGAACTCATGTTAATGAATGGTACAGCCAAAACCGTAACCAAAGACAACACTAAGAAGTTGAAGAAGTCGACACCAGAAAACCGATGCAGATATGAGAAGAGGAAAGGAAGAGGAGATCAGACAGAATGAAGGAGTATTTGGAGAAAAGGAGAGCACAAGTATCTATGAAGCGATTGATCTGACTTACCCCAAAGTGGGTGGTTCGAGAAGAAGAAGAATAAATAAATAAAAATCGGAGCATTTTGTAAAATATTAATTGACTAGCAGAAGTACCCGTTCTTCGAACGGTGTTCGGTGTTAACACCAGACATTATCAATTGAGCTACTGTTGCAACGGTTAGCGGTTTGTCATTCCTTCATAAGTTTATCAGAACGAAGTTAATTTTCCGGGAATATCACACACACTGTTAATTTAAGGACCTTAAAATGTGGTTTTCGGAGACCCTTTATAGACTCCCGAATTTTGTGTCTTACATTGGGAAGCGCAACATACAGTATGCTTTAGTCGTTCTTCTAGGATAATTTTTATATTTCGCCTATTTTAGCATGTATTTTGAGAAGTTTTTCCCTATATCCACCTTTCTACTGTATGAAAAGTACGGTGAAGAATTTTATAAATGATTGGTGTATTGACTCTCATGGATGCCATACCTAATTTTTAGATGCACCAAGCATCCGAACACGAGTTATAGGCCAACATAAAGATACACAGAAAGACAGACAGACAATTCTATTGCCTACAACATATCACCAAGATATCCAAATATGGGAATATCTACCACACAGTATCAAACAAAATCATCCTTACGATGAACCCGTATGTCGAAAAAGAAAATAAAAAAATAAATGATGAGTTAAAATGTGCTCTCAAACTGAATTCACCTAACGTGTACTTCCTGACGTGAAATAGAATTGAAAGCCTTGTAGACGAAACGCAATACACGACACATAAAAACTGACCCTCTACGTTGTATTAAGTCCCCATACAGAGGAAGACCCCTTTCATACATTATAAAGGCTTGTGGTGAATGAAAATTCAGGATCTTTAGCCTCAATTGGCCCAAATTCCTAAAAGCCGCAAAATATGCTGATTCAATTCAGGAATGTTTGAAAATAATGTTGCTGTTTGGAGATATAATAGACCTTCTGTACTATATGTCGCAAGTGAAAATTGCGTGAAAAAATTCTAGGTTACCCCTTGACCCCCTTAATTGCATTGATGAATTATACAGTCTAAGTTGGTTCCGTGATAACCTAATAGCCATTTGCAAACTTTCACAGAAATATAATAAATGGAGTGACATTGCTTCTTACAGAAATAGTTGGATGGCACCCCTTGAGATAACGTTGTCATGGTTACCGATTTGCATTCCTTCATAAGTTTGTTCAATTAAGTTTAAATTAGTTTTCTGGGAATATTTCAGAAACTGTTGGTTTTACAGCCTTATAATGTAGTTTTCGAGGACCCTTTAGGGCCCCCGAGTTTTGTTTCTGGCACCGAGGGGCTTTGTCTCGTCGTTGTACGCCATAATAAATAATACTAATATAATAATATAATATAGGGATAGGAATATAATAGACCTGCCGTACCACACCCGCAGGTGTAAATCGCGTGAAAAAATTCTAGAGTACCCCTTGACCCCCTTAAGCGCATTATACGTATTGATGAATTTTACAGCTTAATTTGGTTCCGTGATAACCTTCTAGCCGTTTGCAAACTTTCACACTAATGTAATTAATGGAACTGCGATAGATGCATTCGTTCATTAGTTTATTAAATGAAATTAGTTTTCTGGGAATATCTCAAAAACGGTTGGTTTTACAGCCTTATAATGTAGTTTTAGAGGACCCTTTAGGGCCCCGAGTTTTGTCTCTCACATTGAGGGGATGAAAATGAGCTTTGTCTCGTCCTTCTACGCCTATTTCAGCATGTATTTTATGGGGGTAGGCCCCTTTTTATGAGAGGTACGGAGAAGAGTTATATCAATGATTAGTTTCGTGCCTCTGATGGATATGTGTACCAAATTTTACATTGATACACCCAGCCGTTCTTGAGTTATAAGGGAACAAAGTTGTCCACAGACAATCAAACAAACAGACAGACAACAAATTATTTTCGCGCGCATCCAGTCTGAAACGCGTAAATAACTCAAATTTCCGTAGAAATTCAGAAAAATCAGACAAACTTTCATTTTTATATATGTAGAGATATACTGTACTGCACCGCTCGGTGTTGACCGTGTTTTATTGCACAAATTTAGGTTTTACTCGCTAACCGTTGAAGATACACGAAGAGTGATAAGGACCTTTTGGATAGAAAATTGAATATTAAAGCTCGTGTATGCCATCGAAAGTTTGCTATTTTGCGTTCTTTTTATTTGAAATGGAAATATGAAATTTTGAAACCTAAGGGTGTAGTGACGTCACTAAAATGGTCGCCGTTTTTAAATAGAGCAAAATATCGAAATCAAAAGTAGCCTATGTGTAAACCGGGTAAATCAGCTACATCCATGCAAAATTTCATTTCAATTGTACCAGTGGTTCTTGCGTGATTGAGTAACAGACAGGATGACAGCAGACAGACAGGCAAACACCATCCCATTTTTATATATTAGTATGATGACGATTAGTTCAGGTGATTATCAATTTTTTAAACATGTACACTACTGAAGCCATCGCGTGATTCTTTCTTCTGCAAGGGACTAAGCGCGTCTGTACAGAGAACAGGAGATTGGATTTTGAGTCCTCCTGAAGATGTCACATTCTCATCTGTTACATCGTTAATGATCTAACAGTTAATACTGAGACTTCAATAATTGAGTTGAAAATATTATTCCCGCCTGAGTTTTCTTGGTTACTAACCGTATGGGATAATCCTCGGTGTGAACCAAGAGGCCATGCAAAACAACGTGTGTTGGGAAATCTTAAGCTAGTAAGGACTCGTCTTACATTATTATTATTATTATTATTGTCATTATAGCTTGCCACGATGGGTGAGTGGATAGCGTGTCGGTCTACTAACCCCAAGATTGCAGGTTCGTTCCTGGCCGTGGTAAGTGATTTTTGAAAGGCGGCAAAAATACGACACGCATGTCATACGATGTTGGCATGTTAAAGAACCCATTTGAATTCAGTATGCCGTGTTCATAATGGCAAAATTAATCTTGGGAGTTTCCGCCAACACAAAGTTCCTCATTTCTGTACTAGAAAGCGCTATAGTGCTCAAGGAGCTTAGATATCTAACCTCCTTGACTTTCATAGGGATTCAAGGAACAACGAAATTCGACATGCAAGCTACCCTCTGGGTGTCAAATTACAAAGCTTACACCCGGCACTGAGGCCATACGATATAAAAATATATAAATTGTCATTATTATGATATTTTTATTAATATTACTATTATTATCCTTTCTTGAACATGACTGTTGTTATAGGAGGCGAGATACGATCACCTGCGACATTCTAATGCAAGTCGATGATGTTATATTTCATCTATTTGGTGGGAAGATTTAAATACTTTCGAACTCTTGACCAGGTGTTATGAGTTGTATTGTCTCAGAAATACTGTGACATAATCTGCAAGCATCATCCTTATTATTTTTATCCTTAACAATGTACTTCATTTAGTTCTTAGTCATCACATCTTGAATTGCGGACTTACAGGCAATAAAGTCTTTCTGTTCCTGGAAACAAGTAATTACGATTCAGTTCAGAGTTCTTAGTTCGACGCTTCCCTGTCCACATATCCTTTGCTCAAGTTATTATTATGATTTCTATTATAATTATTGTTCTTCTTCTTTCTTTCTTTCTTTCTTTCTTTCTTTCTTTCTTTCTTCGTCATGCCCGACTAAGGAGCGCGATTGAAATTATTTTGCTGATGGCATTGCCTTTCTCTTAACCCTAAATCTCTTCATCTTCTCGCTGTGGCTTCTCCTGCCATCTTCTGACCAGGTTATGTTGGTGATAGTGCTTGGATGGTCTGCAAAGCGGTGATTATCGACTAATTCTCTGAACTTAGCTCTGTCCAGTACAATGTCATCTGTGGTGCCTATTTCCTGAAGATCTTTTCCATCTTCAAGCAGCGAGGTGTTTTTAACTTTCATTGACAGGGCAAGGTTAAGAATCCTTTTGGTCAGTCACTGATTGCCCATTGTTATTATTATTATTATTTTTATAAGCTTAACCATTGCTTTACCTTTGGAAGGTTAATCGGCTATCTGCTACGCATTTGAATATGTTTTCTTGTTGCAGAACATCCAGTTTTGTAAGAATATCTTCGTGATGGTAGAGCTACAGAACGCGGAGAAAAGAAAATATGAACGAAGGAACAAATGCTTCAGGGGCTGTGAGGGTGAAAATGAAAATTGGAAATGTAACTGAGAAAGTTGTAACTTCTTCGCTAACTGAAGACACTGAAGTTGAGTCACAGTCAAAGAGAAGAGCTGAGGAGAATGGCATCACTTTCCATTTCTCCTTTTAACATCAAGGATAGGAAATTTCTAGCTGTATAAACAGCAGAAAGTAACGTATGTATGTAAGTTAAGCCTGATACATTATTTCTTGGCTGGGGAAGTTTTATCAAAGTCCTGGCAAGTGTTCTTCTCATGTAAATGATTGTGGCCGTGGGCGATGCTTTGACTTCCAAGCCAAGGAAGGAATCTCCCTTGTACAAAGCTATAATCGACTACATTGCAAACTTCAAACGGTTTTGGAAACCTCAAAAGCCGGGGCTAATTTGACTTGAAAATGTGAGCCTGTCGTCCTTCTCTTTTCTTCCTTCCTTCCTTCCTGCCTTGCAGCCACAAGCACACAAAAGCAAGCAAATCCTTTACCGGGAAAAGAAGAAGCTGAGGGAGCTTCGGGTCGTACAAACCTGGACCCCCTTGTTCCCTTTTATCTCCACAGTTTCCGTCCCTCGTTTGGGTAACCAATCCAATACGACTTTGATAAAAAGAACGGATTCTCTCAAGCAACATTGATGCAAGTTCTTGAATTTAAATAGGCCCTTTTACAGTTTCCATTTTATTTATTTTCTTTTAGATTCTGTTTGGGATCTGAAAAAGTTAACCGTTTGATAAAAGCACCGACTTAAAATGTATTAATGTTGAAAACGTGTCTTAGGGGTCTGCATCTTAGCAAGAAACGTAAAATTAAGTAATTTCCTCAACTGTGTCACAAGAAGAGATAAAGAGCCCGGAAAGGTTTCAAATTGTGAGACTTGGAGAGCTCTATCAAACTAAAATACCAAGTTCAACTCTCTAGGAGGACGAAGAAGAAGGATCCAATACTCGTGGGTGAGTGGTTATCGTGTCGGACTGCCAACCCCAAGCTTGCAAGTTCGCTCCTGGCCGTGGTAAGTGATTTTTGAAAGGCGACAACAATCACCAAACGATGATGGCATGTTAAAGAACCCATTTGAATTCAGTAGGCCGTGTTCATAATGGCAAAAATAATCTCGGGATTTTCCGCCAACACAAAGTTCCTCATTTCTCTACTAGAAAGCGCTATAGAGCAAGGAGCTTAGTTAACCTCCTTGACTTTCATAGCGCGTAAAGGAGCGATAAATTTCGACATGCAAGTTACCCGCTGGGAGTCAATTAACAAAGCTTGCACCCGGCACCCGAGGCCATACGATATTATTATTATTATTATAAACGGAACCATAGATAATAATGCCTAAATACACATTCGATGATTAAGAAAAGAATTGTAATTTTGGGAATAAATAAACATTGTATTCATACCCTTTATTATATTTTATTTACCTAAAATTCCTAGCTCATATCCCTAGAGGATGATGGTACGTAAATTACCAAGACTATATCTCCTAAAGGTACTTTAGATTTTTAGTATAAGGGTAAAACTGGGTAACCATGTTCAAGGGATAAGCAGTTGATACTTTTTGGATAGTGCTATACCCTCAAGGACTCACGGGAGTTGGCGACCCTGAGGGATACCTGAGCTGGGTCCGGTATCTCCCCTTTTTTCAGTGACTATGGGCACAGACCCTCTCCTCTTTCCCAATCTATATGCTTTTCATGATTTTCCTTCCTTCCAAGTCCCTCAATCTCATTCTTCGAGGGTTGAGGGTATTTCTCTTCCTCCTGTCCTTTATTTCCTTATTCCTTTTTATATTAACATTTCTTCTTCTCGTGTGAATGTTAGTGATAATTGTAGTTGTAGTTTCTATCTCATCATCATTTTCACTGTCACCCAAATAAGACGGATAACCTTGATGTTAGGCCTCTTAAAACAACAATTATCATTATCATAATCATAGACACTTAAGGATGAGGATTATAAGGCCGTATGTTAAAGAAACTTGGGTGGGAATCAGTTGAGGCTAGGAGGATGAAATCTAGACTCTGCGCTATGTACAACACGTATACAAATCAACCAGCACGGGGTGAGCTTAGCAAACGTATGGAAAAGCCTACTTACAAGGGTAGGAGCGATCATCCTTTCAAAGTTAAGGGCCGACCACAGCGAACAAATTATGGTAAATATTCTTTCGTAAACCGTGCCATTGATAATTGGAACTCTCTACCTGCCGCAGTCTTAGAGCCTTTTCCCAAACATATAGGTGTGTTTAAGAAAAGACTGACTATTTGTGTAAATACTCCAGTTTAATTGTTAGTGAATTGTTATGTACAATTATTTATTTGTTATGTATATCTAATTTGCCACCGGGGGACAAACCCCCAATTGTAAATAAACGAATGAAAGTGCTGTTTCTGTTATTTCTGTGCCTTGTATGTTCGGAAATGAACTCAAAATGTGCTTGCAAGTGTGCCCTTAAAATAACCATAATTTGCATTTACGTCACCAGCCTATCACAGAGCGTCATAGATTGCCAAAGTATGAATTCAAGTGTCCCCTTTAGCTCAGTGGTCAGAGCACCGGTGTACAAAGTCGGAAGTCGCGGGTTCCGGTCCCGCTGTGGTGAGACATTCTAATTTTCTAGCTTCAATGTTCAATCCTAAACTGAAATTGAAAGAACTGTTTCTCACCTGCTCCCTCAGCTATGCTAGCAATGGTGCTCTCAAGTATCGCCTCAGCTCAGTGCTCCTTGGTCAACGAGCATCTGACAATCTAAATTGTTCAATCTCCCGATCGGTTGGCAATCGACTACTGCGATTGTCTGGCCTCCGTCGCTAAAATGACTGACTCACTTCTTATGCCCTGAGCCCGCATCTTCTTTTTATAGTGAGAAAGCAAGGTTCTTGCTAACCAGGTTGAACTGGGTTTGATTGTATGATATGGTTTCGCCTTGAACCGACATCGGGATATCCTTATAAATGTAAAAATGAAAGTTTACGAGTTATCAGCTCGTTTCAGAATGTTTTATAACGGATGCGCGCAATTTTTTTTCCCGTCTGTCTGTCTGTTTATATCTTTGTACACTTATAAGTTATAACTACAGAATGGCTGGGTGGGTCAACGTAAAATTTGGTACGGATATCCATCAGAGCTGGGCCGTATTTCTAAATAGGCTGAGTAGGCTGCAGCCTAGAACGGCACATTTTCAGGGACGGCAGTTTGGCAATTTATTCAAAAGCTAAAATGAAGTATTTCAGATGTTAATTATATTTTCCGTACGAATTTAAGAATACATGTTACTTAAAAATATGTTTTAGTCCTTCTACATAGCCTACTTTCTAAAACTATAACATAATACAAATTCCCAAATACAACAAAATCACTTTCATATGAGTACATTATTATCGAGTTTGCCATTAAGAAGTCTATGTAAATTTTAACATGAAGATTACGTGGGGTGAGTTGTTTTACAGAAGTTTGTATATTTTTCAACAAATAAACCAGTAATTAACTACATTTTGAGTAATTTCATTTCACCGTGTAGGACAACTTAATTAAAATTGAACACAGTTCTTCAATTACGAAAAATATAGGAATTAATATTGAAATATAAAAATATGTGTAAAATAGTGATCACTGATCTCCAAGAACAAATTAATGAATGAATTTTGAAACCCATTTAATTTTTTAACGAATCTTAAAAAAGTAAAAAATAAACAAGTAGGTACCGTATCTAATTTCATTGTATAATTTATTATGTAAAGCATTAAAATCGTAGTTTTATATAAACTAAATGAACTTTATGTTTAAAAAAGTTGAAAACGCCAATAAATCTATCCCTTTGTTGTATTAAACAAATGTATTAAGCAAATATCAACTATAGAGGGGGCGGCAAATGGACTTTAGCTTATAGGCGACATATTCTTAAATCCGGCCCTGCATTAGAGGCAAGACACCAATCATTTATGTAACTCATCACCTTACCTCTCATAAAAGAGGGGCAATAGGAAATAATACCATCAAAATACATGCTAAAATAGGCGTAGAAGACGAGACAGAACTCATTTTGAGCCCTTCAATGTGAGAACCAAACTCGGGAGTCCCTGGAGGGACCCCGAAAACCACATTTTAAAGCCCTAAAACCGACAGTTTCTGAGATATTACAATAAAAATAACTTCGCTCTGATACACTGTTGAAGGAATGGTAAGCTCGTAACCATGGCAACAGTAGCTCAATTGATAAGGCTTGGTAGAACGGGTACTTCAGCTAGTAACAATATAATCCTCAAGTTATCAATATTTGTGGTATATTTATTGGACGACTTAAGGAAACTTGAATTGCTGAATGCACTAGTATAATAATTTACATGGTGCCGGATATCTGCAAAGCATGTTGGTAGCAATGGGGTTAATTTATTTTCACAAGTTTCAGGTTAATTTGATTTAATTTATGCCGCCCAATGATTTACACTCTCATGATTACAAATACCACAACACAACACAGCACTGCATGCACATAGGCCTGGCTGGCAGAGCGACGACAGCACACATCGGCTAGAATGTTGGGTAATGAATTGCGCTGTCACAACATGACGCTAGTCTTTGCAACTGCGAGGCAATACCGTACTGTACTTTAGTACACAGACTGAGGATTTCAGACCATTCAACTATTTAGATTATAACTGTTCCAACATTTAGCCCCCGTGTACCTGCTCGTGTGTGGACATTTTAATATTGTTAACTCACTTTAGGGAACTGAGGCATTCTGGTCATCAGCTCCGTATACTTAAGGGGGAACATACAGCATAAGGAGCCAAAACAATAACTATTTCAATATTATGACTCTATCTGTCATGGGGGTGTGGGGGCGCAGCGGTCAAGCTGTTGGCCTCTCACCAAGGTGGACTGGGTTCGATTCCCAGTCAATGCATGAGCATTTTTCGAAGTGAAATGCCTTGTCCTGCTGTTTGTATTCCACGTAAAAAGGAGGTCCCATGGCTCATAATCACAAGATTCACAGTTACGTAAAACTACAATCTTCCTTTTTTTCTACCTGGCATAAAACTTGTACAGCAATTATATATTAAAATGCTTCCGAATAGGTAAAATAGATTTCTTCTACCTATATTGAAACTAAATGACATATAGTACTAGTTTCGGTTAACTTGTAACCATCCTCAGCTAAAATTAAAATTATGAATTAGTCGTCCAGTTGCAAAACTCGTTTCTCATGAAATTGATTCTTATTCACAAGTGGATTACACGAGTTCTGAAACCGGACTTTGATTCACGTTTTTAATGAAATGATCCTTATTCACAAGCAATATAATCTAAAAAGATGGTATATTGTCTTTCACGGCCAGTGAATTAAAACTCAGCAATTTTTCTAGGGTTATGCCGTGTCTTTTGTGGGGTTTCGCCTAGGACACCAAGCTGGCTCATCAACGGGTTCTTGCTATCCCCGCCCAGACACCAACAGGACTAGCGAATTGCGCGCTACCTCCCTTTTTATGAAGTGCACCTGCGCCTCTTCACTGCCAGAACTAAAAGCTCAAGCAGACATAACCTCCCTATGAAGGCTTCCGAAAGGATGGTTTAATTCACTGGCCGTAAAAGCCAATATACCATCTTTTTGGAAGCCTTCGTCCTAGGCGAAACCCCACACAAGACACGGCACTAACCTAGAAAAATTGCTGAGTTTTAATATAATCTAAACATTACATTCTTAAATGAAATGAATCACTAAAATAAAACAAAATTTAGTATCGGTTGAATAACCTTACAAATATTAACCGAAATCTGCTTAAAATAATGTTAGAATCAGAAACAAAATATACTCTCTACCTTGATACTGCAGTAGTTGAAGAATGGTTATGATAATGATTTGAATATCATATAAATTTATTTAAAAACCAGATCTGTTGCATTGGATTGAAAATGAAAATCCACGACCTGTTTCCAGTCGACCGACCGGGTCAGGGAATGGAATGAATGAAGCCCCCATCTAGCGGCGAGGATAGGGACTGTGCCGGCTGCCAAAGACCGTGCAGTCCCCTGAGGAAATGATTAAATGAATGACAGATAAAATGAAATGATAGTGGAGAGTGCTGCTGGAAGGAAATTGTGACAGGGAAAACCGGAGTACCTGGAGAAAAACCTGCCGGCCTCCGCTCTGTCCAGCACAAATCTCACATGGAGTGACCGGGGTTTGAACCACGGACCCAGCGGTGAGAGGCTGGCATGGTGCCGCCTAAGCCACGGAGGCTCTTTTCATTGGAATATTAAATGAAAATTAAAATTAAAAAAACATTATAAAATATGGCTAATTAAGATCTTGAAGTTCGAAACTATTGATATAAAATCTGCTTCTGAAAAATTATATAAACTTCCAAGAAAACACACACATCTTGCTATTAGAAGCAAAGTTCTCAATATTCAAAATTCAAATCCAAACTCATTTTTCAAAATGTGGTTCTTGCTTTTTTTTTTCACCATTTCCCTAATATCTCCCAAATGTATAGGTGATTTTGGACTTTTCTTTTTCACAAAAGCTACAAAATTAATCTCACTCTAACCTTTGTGACTTTAATTAGTATTTCCATAAACATTTGAAAATACTTTTTTTTGAGTTTGCTCAGAATGAAAATTAAATAATAACGCTTAATTAATTAAATAATTAATAATGTGGAAATGAGTGGGATTAATTCTATAACTGTAGGTTTAACGCCCACATAAAGAATAAAGAAACAGACATTCCTATAAACATGGGAAATATGAGGAAAACGGTGAAGATCAACACAAAGCAAAAAACACATTTTTGAAAAGTGGATACAAATAGTTACGGATTGAATTTTGAAAATTTACAGCTTTGCTTCTGATAGCAATATGTGTGTGTTTCATTGGAAATGTTTATCATTGTTGTACACGATTTATAACAGGCACGGTTATAATATTAAAACAATAATAATATTGTTACTGGTTTTATGTCCGTTTTAACTGCTGAGGCTTCTAGAGACGCCGGGGTGCCGGAATTTTGGCCCAAAGGGGTTCTTTAACGTGCCATTAAATCCAGTGACACGGCGCCCTCACATTTGCGCACCCTCAAATGCCTGCTGACTGTGCCAGGATTCGATCCTGCAACCTTGGACACAGCAGGCAAGAACGTTAACGCTGAGCCAAAAGTTATTGTTTTAGCTCCCCATTAAAACCCAATCAAAATATAGTTGCATGCAACACAATAACCTGTGTATCTGTGATGGTTGTAGTAGTTTGTGTGGCTAATTATCATTAACGTCAGATATGGGGAAGGTGGCCTGGAACTGGAACATTTACCTGTAAGGAGTATGTGAAAATCCGCTCTCAGGATAGCCACTGACAGCGCAGGGCCATTGTGAGCCATTTATCGTGCTGTCTGAAAACCCGTGTTGGTTGTAACTATACTTTTTATGTTCCAGGTTTGTGTCAAATTTGAACTGGATACAGGTTCAGCCAATAATATAATCCACCACAAGCATTTCCTGAACAGTTGTATATTACAGTATTTTTAGCCTACTTTTCATATTTTGCAAAAATGAGGAAAAAGTAGACTTATGAGATCGATACGGGAAAATGTGTGTCTGTCTGTCTGTCTGTGGGTGTGTATGTGTGTCCCTATCAACTCCTAAACGGCTCCAGCAATCAAAAACAAATTTAGTATGAGTAAAGATGTGCACCGGAATATCTCACGTCCATATTTGAAAATGATGTCAGTGCTACCAACTGCTGAAAAAACGCACTAGAAATTTGAGCTCCATGTTGGATATCTTGCAAGGTATGCATGGGAGCTATTCCAAAATTGGCACACATGCAGATAATACTATTTCAGTTTAATTTTCAGGAGACCAACAATGACAGTGTTGCCAAAATAATTTTAAGCCTTCTGATAGGTCCAATGTTTAAATGCATATAACTTCTACACTATTAATTGGATTTCAACCAAATTTTGTATGTAATATCTGTACATAAACAGATATGACTGAGCGTATTCTTAAGACACAACAGGGCTGCCAACTGTTAATAATTGCTCTCTCTATTTTTTAAAATCCAAATACCAATATATCAGAAAGTATGCAAGCCCTACAGCTTTAAACTATGCACACGTGTATTCTGACATTTTAGATTAATTTGGAGTAACTTATATACGTCAGGTCTACCAACATGATTATAAGCCTGCTGATAGTACCAATTTTTAAATACATGTAACTTCTATACTATCAGTTGGATTTCAACCAAATTTCGTATGTGCTATGTGTACCATAACAGATATGACTATAAGTATTGTTAAGAGCAATCAGGGCTGCCAACTGTTAATAAATGCTGTCTATATTTTTTACCCTAATATCAATATACCAGAAAGTATGCAAGCCAACAGCTCTATACTTTGCACACGTATAGCACCTGACATTCTAGATTAATTTGGAGTAATTAATACAAGGCAGTGCTGCCAACATGATTCTATGCCTGCTGATATATCCAATTTTAAAATACATGTAACTTCTATACTAACAAATGGATTTCATCCAAAATTGGCACAACAGGATATAATATTTCAGATTATTTCTGACCAGCACACGTATGGTATTGTTGGCAACATGTTTTTACGCTTGCTGATAGATCCAGTGATTAACTGCATGTAACGACCATTGGACTTCAACCAAATTTTGTATTCTGTACCTTAAGAGATGGAACTAAGAATATATTCAGTCACCAGGGCTGCCAACTGTAGTGCTCTATTAGGCTACATTATACCAGGTACATTTTGATCTAATTAGATATTTCGATATTACCAACTAAATTTTGTCATTATTCTAGATAGGTTCATATACTCTAGAATAATCATTGGCATGAAAAGTAGGCTGTATAGTTCTTCACGGAACTTCTTGTTATGTCTTTGTTTGTGGCGATGCTAAGGCTCATGGCCATCTCTTATCCATGTGAGAGAAATAATGCTGACGATAACTAATTACATTGAAATAATAATAATGATCACTTCAAGTACTTAGGTGAAATCATCGAACCCACATGATTGGAAAGAGCCTTGCACAAAAAAAACGTGAACTCAATATGCGGAAAGCATACGGGAAAATCGTGAACATCTACAACGAGAGATGCATTCACATCAACACAAAAATTCGACAGTACACGACTGTCATTAAATCCGAGACACACTACGCCAGCCAGACCTTAAACCTCAACTACAAAGGGTTTCTCGAGAACATCAAGAAGGCGGAGAGAAAAATCATCCGAAAAATCTTGAGTCCTAAACTTACAGCTGAATGATATCGTCTACAATCGCACACAATCACAGAGAGATACTCCAACATCGAGACAGATTTCCGCAAATGACGACTGAGATTTTACGGCCACATAATGAGACTGAATGACGACCGATTAACGAAGAGAATTCCAACATACAGTACTTAAGAAAACTTTAAGTGACAAGAGTCTGGGTTACACAGGTCCAAATTGATCTCAGAAGTGTCAATATCACATCAACAGATATCGAAGATAGCATGACATTCAGACAAAAGATCCACAGTTGGGAAGTTACACCTGAATAGCTACCAAAGAGAACGGGGAAACGATGGACAGAGGAACGTCGAGTTCGTCATAGCGAAACGATGGAGGAGTTTTGGAAGACCAAGAAAAACGCAGCAGATCATAATTTGTTTTATGTGATCCTATGGGTCTAAATAGCTTAAATTAATAATAATAATAATAATAATGATAATACTAACATAATGACTAGTATCGAAATAGGAATCTCATCATCATAAATGCATAGGACAATGGTCATCACTGTTCATTTGGACTTAAGATTTTTCACCATGTCCACTTTCTGTGTCGGTGAGTGTACATTGGATTAACAGTCCCTACATAAAAATCAACCGATCAATAAATCAATGACATAAATAAACATTCACCTTCTGATGTCTGGTGGTTCGTATTGAGGCTAATCACAAAGGTCCTAAATTCGATTCCCACCTCAGGTATCACAAAAGTGTTAGTCCATGATTTTTCATGTCAGGATGGTCCTAACGTGTGGCCACGGCTGCCTTCTTCCCAATCCTAATCCAAAGACAAAAGCACACACTACTGGAGACACCACAATAACTCAGATATTCAAAGAAATTCTATACACACTCAAGTTAATGAGATGATGAAATGAAATTCCCTAAATAAATCAACAACAAAAGGACATTAAGAAACCACAGACGGACGAAACTGTATGGCTAGTTATTATTGTATCACGCTCAGTTCTGGGACTCAAAGTATCTGTCATTCTGCGATATTCCCTTCTGCCCAGCTATCTTCTTACTCCCAGACTGTGTGACACTGATCTCAAGCCCATCACTCATACGCCAGAGTTTGTTTAATTGCCTGACAGGCGCGAAGATGAGTTTTTCTCGATTATCTTGCATCTATCCAATATCGACCTCCATCCCTGCAGTAATAGATTGAAAGTTTACCGGAAGGCTATAGGGTGGTCTGATCTAACTCATCACTTTTTTCTTAACTCAGAGGAGCGCAATCCTCGTTTCAACCAAACAACTTCTATAAAAAATAAAACACAATAGTAAATAACTATACATTCTCGAATTATTTAGAGAAATATATTGAGTTGTAGAGTTTAGAAAGACACTTTCCAGTTTTGCCTGAACTAGTATTAACATCGTAAACGCAATATTTGCAGACCACCTCGTGGTGTAGCGGTTAGCATTCTTGGGAGTCGCCCCAGACTTCCGGGTTTGATTTCCGATGTTAATTGTGATGGTTGTATTAGTGTGTGTTATCTGTATTCAATTCAAGTAAGGACTGCAGACGATAATTTCAAGTAGTTCCTACTTTCGCTACCAAATGCTACCATCCACGACTCCTAGCTGTGAACTTTAATTCTGGTCTGAGGGTTGGAACGTGGTACACTCAGTGACGTGAGAGAAAACTCAGGAGAGGTGGATTCGACTCCCATCTCAGCCATCCTGAAGAGGGTTTCCGTGGTTTTTCCCCACTTCAACTTCATGTGAATACTGGGATGGTTCATAAATTTAGGCCATGGCTGCCTCCTTCCCAATCCTCATCAACATTACAAATACACGTACTAATACAACTATCACAATAACACGGATTATCAGACGAATTCCACATACACCCAAATACACGGGGCTACATGGCCACGATGTCACAAAGCTCCTAAATGAATCAACAACAACACATTTTATTAGCTGGTGTCCTCTTGTCTATGTGTACGTTTGGCCCATACTTACCCTATATCATTATGATATCTTTCGATGTCTGTCGATCAAAATTCTGAATTACAAACATAGGCTATACCTATTTTAGATTTTTTAAGTAACAACAGCAATAATAATAATAATAATAATAATAATAATAATAATAATAATAATAATAATAATAGTAATAATAATAATAATATCGCATGGCCTCGGTGCCGGGTGCAATCTTTGTTTATTTGACACCCAGAGGGTAGCTTGCATGTCGAATTTCGTTGTTCCTTGACTATGAAAGTCAAGGAGGTTAAATGTTAGATATCTAAACTCCTTGAACACTATAGCGCTTTCTAGTTGAGAAATCGGGCGTCAACTAGAAAGAACTACTCTCGGCCTCTCCGGAGGCCACACGATCATTTAGTAGAGAAATGAGGAACTTCGTGTTGGCGGAAACTCCCGAGACTAATTTTGCCATTATGAACTCGGCCTACTGAATTCAAATGCGTTCTTTGACATGCCAACATCGTATGCAATTTTTTAAGTTTTAACATATGATTGGATATTCCAAACGGGTACAATATGTCTTTGAGAAAATAATCACTGGTAGTCTGAATGAATTTTGGTTCCAATCTATAGAACGAGAGGACTGATGGTCCACAAAATGAGCGTGGAGTTGTAATATTTGAGTGTGGAGACCCAAAAGGACGGACGTGTAATTAGCCCTCAGGGCAGATGGGTAGGACGCACAGTGCTGCGTCGCGACGTAATAAAGGAACCACAATAACAAAGGGCATCTCTTTCCCAGCCCCTACCCCCTTCATCCCCGATTTCAATGGTAAAGGTGGTGACGATACTATTGTTATTTCAGGCAGGCCGGCCGGACTGGGCGATAGACGCATGCAAATCTAAAGAGCAAGGGAGCCTCAATTACCCACCAAAGTACGGCCGTGTGATTGCAGAGTGCGCCACATGCGAGGTGCCTAATGAAAGAAGTGTTCGTGGTAAATAAACAACTGAACATGTGCCTCTCAATCAGGCGACATGATTTCACGTCTCTGCTATTCTCAGTCTTGATCAGTCGTTGTAATTAAAAGGCGTGAAACATTTTCTATTATCTCGCAAGGGACGAAGTTATCACGAGGAAATTAAAATACTCAAACATATCTGAAGGACACCAGAAGAACTTGCTGCTGAGAATGACTTTGAAATATATTTCCATTGAAGTTCTATTATTATCACCCATACTTTTCAATCCTTACATTGAACAAACAATGAAGGACATTGGAAAAAAAATAAAGTGAGAGTGAAGATTCAAGGAGAAATAATTTCAACTCTGAGATTTGCTGATGACATCGTCATCTTGGCCGACACGCCTGAGGATTTGTATGAGTTTTTGAATGGTATGGACTCCGTCTTGAGGAAAGAATTCATGATGAAAATTAATAAATGTAAAACAAAAATATTGGAATGCAGCCGAAATGAATCAGAAACCTCTATGGACATCAAATTGGCAGGTGAAAAGCTAAAGGAAGTAGGAGACTTCTGTTACTTAGGAAGCAAAATACCAGTGATGGATGAAGCAAAGAAGATATAAAAAGTAGGTTGGCTCAGGCAAGGAAAGCATTTCTACAAAAAAGGAATCTGTTGACATCGAATATAGATTTAGGTATTAGGAAGTCATTTTTGAAAGCCTTTGTCTGGAGCGTGGCGCTCTATGGAAGTGAAACTTGGACTATTGGTGCAGCAGAAAAGAGGAGAATTGAGGCATTTGAAATGTGGTGTTACAGGAGAATGATGAAGATCAGATGGGTAGATAGGGCTACAAACGAAGAGGTATTAAGAGGAGTGGGAGAGGAGAGATGTTTCTGGCGACTGCTAATGAAGAGAAGAGATGGGTTGGTAGGACACATACTAAGACACCCAGGTATAACAAGCTTAGTTAAGGAAGGTAGGGTCGAGGACAAGAACTGTAGGGGTAGACCAAGGTTTGCATATGTTAAACAGATTGCCTCGGATGTAGGGTGTGGTTAGCTATGTAGAGATGAAACGATTAGCTCAGGACAGAGAGGCATGGAGTGCTGCATTAAACCAGTCAAAAGACTGAAGACTCAAACAACAACAGGACACATCATGAGGAATACCGCCACCAACTCCTCCATTCTATTCTTCAAGGAAAAATACCAGCGAAGAGAAGTGTTAAATGGAGAAGAATACTCTGGTTAAAAATCTCACAACCTAGACCTCAAAAGCGTCCACTGTAATATTCCGAACTGCAAGTGAGAGGAACTGCACAGTCAATATGGTTGCCAACATCCGTAACGGATACGAACCAGATGAAGAAGAAGAAGGTCAGGAAGGGCATCCTCAAATTCATGATCAACAATCAACTACAGCCCATAAAGAGCCTAGGACTACGAAGGGCCGCTGCCCAGCCATTTGGCCTGCAGATATTGGGGCGAAGCGTGGTTAGCGCATCGGGTTCCCTCGGCCGTTAATGTTGGTATTCGTGACCGGGGCGCTGCCTCACTCTCAGACAGCTACTCAATTGTCGCCACGAGGCTGAGTGCACCCCGTTCCAGCCCAAATGTCAGTTTCTTAAATCCATGACGGAGCCGGGAATCGAACCCGGGGTCTCCGGGTGAGAGGCAGGCACACTAACCCAACACAACGGGGCCGGCTATTATTGATATTTCCCTGGCTTTTCTAATTCGGGACCTCACCTCATCAGAAGCATCCCGTTGGTCATTTATGGTAGTGCCAATATATGTATACTTACAGTATGCACTTGTTCAATGGGATTCTGGTCTATATTTAATTTGCCTGGCTTCCGAGGGGCTGACAATTTGTGGGACGAGGGTTGGGGACCACGAGACCCCAGCCGATTCCGGTGTTGCTTCCACTTACTTGTGACGGGCTCCTCTCCGTCTTCTTTTCTGTCGACCTTTCTTGGTCAACTCTTGCTCTCTTCCGACTCCGACGGTATTAAGGTATCCGAGGCCTAGGGAGTCTCTTCCTTTCCCGCCTTAATTAGCCCTTCTCTCATCTTTCCTGATCCCTGATTCTTCGAAGGGTCAGCCTTCTTTTGCTTTTCATGATATCTCCTGCCTTCTGCTCAAGGCCCTTAAGGAGGCAGGGTGTGTGCAGCCGCACCATTTCTGGAGCACCATGGATAGTGCTACACCCCAAGGGCTCACAGCTGGTGTTGGGAGTTGGCGACCCTGAGGGATTCCTGAGCTTGGTCCGTTTTTTTTTCTCTTTTTCCATTGTCTTTGGGGCGCGCCCTCTCCTCTTTCCCTTTCGTATCTGCCTTTCTTGGCTCTCCTTCTTTCTAAGTCCCTCAATCCTCTTTCTTCGAGAGTTGATAGCATTTCTTTTCTTCCTGTCCTTTATTTGCGTTATCCTTTATTTGTTTACCATTTCTTCTTCTAGTATGTAAGTCTGTAGTTGAATGAAATGAGAATCCACAGCCTGCTTCCAGTCGGCTGACCGGGTCAGGAAATGGAATGAATGAAGCCCCCATCTAGCGGCGAGGATAGGAACTGTGTCAGCTGCCGAAGCCTGTCGCACTCCCCTGGGGCAATGATCAAATGAATGACAGATGAAATGAAATGATAGTGGAGAGCGTTGCTGGAGTGAAATTGTGACAGGGAAAACCGGAGTACCCGGAGAAAAACCTGTCTGCCTCCGCTTTGAAGTCTGTAGTCATTATTAGTTATATTCGTTCTCATCTCATCTTTCACTATCACCAAACAATTAGGGGCAGATAACCTAGATGTTAGGACCTTTAAAACAACAATTATTATCATCATTATCATCTTGACTATCCGCAAAAATCATCATTTTTTCAGGTGAAAATTTCACCCTGCGTTCACCAGAATTCGGTCCTCGGCCGCCCAAGTGAATGACAACTGGCTATGCTACAGTACCATCGCACTCCCCCAGTGCGAATAAAAACACATGTGCTTGTATATAAAGAGAATTTGGCAGTGCATCTCGGCAAAAACCAGACAGTTAGTCACCACACAGAGCGCTGGGGGAAGACCGCCATATGATACGTCCGTTCGCGGGCGCACAAAAAGCATTACAGAGAGGAAACAAACATTTAAAAGGCGGTGTTCCCTGGGAACAGACCTGATCACAGTTCCACTCATGGGCGATTTACGCGCACGCTAATGAGCATTTCCTCTTGATATGCGTGACGTCACCTGCTGTAAGAGGCGCCACACATCATAGCAACAACAACTCTGTCTGATTAGCGCCCAGTCATCCTTCATGACTCGCCCTGCCTGCCCTCACCGCCCACGCTTCAAACATTTCATTCCTCGGTGGACTGTCACTGTCGTGGGATTATTATATTTTCAGAGGAGCAATCCTAGACAATAATGCTAGAAATTTTAGGAGCAATTTTTTAGCCTATTTTCATTTATGAAAAAAAAAAGCCTTATTAGATCACCTTTTGTCCGCGTGTGTGCCCCCCCCCCCCTTCTTTCACCCCCTCCCTCCCTCCCCCATCACCGCCCCTCCCCCTCCATCCTAATAAAATCTAAACAGTTGGAGCGATTTCAATGAAACTCGGTAAGGACATAGTACTATTTTTTCCGACCCCGACCCTACCCTTCAAATTTTAATACTTACTTTCTTACTTACTTATAGCGGGTTCGGTGGCGTAGTTGGTAGCATGCTGAACTGCTGTTCCCAAGACAGCGGGTTCAAACCCGACCGAAGTCGTCGGATTGTTAAGAGCGTTAAAATCCTTCAGTATGCCTTCCTTCGGAGGGGAAGTAAAGCCGGCGGTCCCATGTAATAGATTTATGGCATGTAAAAGAGCCTTCCACAGACTAAACTTGAGTGAAGCTAAATTGTTAGGTTAGATTTCGTCGGAACGCTCTATCAAAGTTCCAACGTTCACCACTAGGTAACCCTGATATCTGGTAGCGAAAGTTGGAACTACTTGAAACTGAACGGAACTTGTAGGTCACCCTCTGGGTGTCCGCTGGAAGCAGCTACAGACCCAGGCGAGCCGAACATGTCCTAGGACACTCCCGGCACTAAAAGCCATACGATAAATAAATAAATAAATAAATAAATAAATAAATAAAATAAAACTTACTTATCCATCGTTACAGCCCTAGGTGGGCTTTGGCCTCCTCTACAATCTTCCGCCATCTGCTTCGGTCCTGAACTGCTGGTCTCCACGGACGGATGTTCATTGTCCTCAGGTCGGCTTCCACTTCATCATTTCATCTGTTTCGAGGCTTTCCCAGTCGCCGTCTTCTTTCCATTCTTGACTTGGCTACTTTCCTTGACATTCGGTTCTCCTCCACCCTCTCCACATGTTCATACTGTCTCAGTCTTTGCGCTTTAATACATTTTAAAAAGTCTCACCAATCCAACATGGTGGCTGTGCGAAATATTTCACCGGCATTCTATATCTCCGAAACTACTATTCATATCACCCTGAAATTTTATACGGTAATAAAGGGAACAACTAGACGTTCATCTATGTGGCTTTTAGAAACATGTTAAGTACAAAACGAACATGGCGGCGACGCGAAATTTAAATATTTACAGTAAATGGACGTTTCTGGCGATCTAACCATCCGAGCGCTGTGAAACTTGGTACGGTAAATGCTTTTAATCCACTGATATCTAATTTATTTCAATAGTTTTCAAAACCTTAAGATGGTGGTTGTGTGAAATTTTAAAATCTCGTTTTTATTTCTTGTGTCCTAATTACGCGATTGAAGATTGAATAAACCTACGCAACAATCTTCATTTAATAATACAGAACTCTATGGCCTACACATATAATAATCCAACAACTACCTGTTACTAGGTGACGATGAGACGTCGAGCCCCCCCCCCCCCCTGCAATTTTCGTTTAATTTCTTACTTGCTTCGTGATATTCATTATTTGGCTGGTCTGAAACCATTGGGTACATTATCTTTATGGCATGAATCAGAGGAATAGTTTTTTTTAGTTCAGAGTTTTGTTTTGTCCATAGAAGTTCGCTTTACTTTGAAAACATCGTCATAATGTTCATTTCTTAAGAACAGGTATCGACAAAATAAAAAATAAAAATCAAGCAGTTCATTAAAATGGTAATAATATTTTTATTAATGCAGCCAATGGCCATGCACTTTTCTTTTCAGGACGGGTCAGGGAAGGGATATTGGAAGGAAATCGGCCGTGGACCTATTGTAAGGAACCGTCCCGGGATTTGCCTGGTGGTGAAAATGGGATACCAGGAAAACCATTTTCAGGACGGCCGAGGTGGGATTCGAACCCACGCTCTCCCGATGCCAGCGAGGCACGAGGTAGTGCTCTCACTGCATTAAAATGGTAATGTTAACCCAGTTCGTTGATTTTCTAAATAACTGGAGATATTTTCAAATAATCCCAATTCACTAATTTAAATAAAACTGTAGAATTATCCCTACGTCTAAATCAGTTATGAAATAACCTGGTTAACATTGAACAATCGAAATATTCTTGGGAATCCAGTGGGAGGGGGCACGATCCCTCCTTGCTCGCCCCTGCCGGCGCCCATGCTTGGATCCCATTGGACACAGAGATTAGATCCTTAATTGGAACAAAGAAATTAATGAAGAAAGAGCTGACCATCTATTTATTTTAATCTGAAATAGAAGTTTGAAACCAAGAGCAAAGAAAAACGAAAGCTAGAGGAATCATTGAGACTTGTTTTGAAGCAGACTAACACTCAATCGTGAAGAGATCTGAGTCATTAGAGACAGATGCAATGAGAGAAGACTTTAGTAATAAGAGTGGAAGTTTGGTAGGGGAGGGGAAGGAGAGGAAGAAATTAAAGAAAGGAAGAAGCAAAAACAAGAGATGAAGCAAAAGCGTATAATGACTGGCTCTGCTCATTTATCCAATTGTGGTGTGTCGCGGTGTATTCTGGGTATTCGTGCCGCACGAGAATCTGACCAACACACTGTTCTCACGCCCTCAAGCCGTTTAATTGCTAAAGTCTTCTTTTAGAGGGCAAAATTTGATACACACAAGCTGTAGTAGTTGACTTTGCAAATGCTGGGGAAGACGAAGAGGAGAGGGGAGATCCAATGATAAATCTCCCCTGTAATCATGAATGTGTTGTCACGTGATTCCTGCGTGGATGACGGCATCGCTGGCAATTGTCTTTAATTGCAACCTCTCCGGCCTTGCTGTCTTGTGTCTATCGGTCTCCTGAAGGCGGGAAATCTCGGGAGTGAAGCTCTGGATATGGATCTCTCACTGCAGCTTCTTGTAACTCGCTGGATCACTGCGCACAAAACATATTATTGCTGCGCCGGCCGTCTGCCATTGATTGAGGGCCTATTAGCTCACAAGACATTGGGCTTAAGACGAATAGCTATTAGGACTTCTGTCTCAATACATTTGGAGTAGGATAGTTTTATAACAATAGACATAAACAGGAAGGGTGAGAGTAGGAGGGATTTATTTCACGTTTTTGACAACCCTCATATTGTTGTTGTACGGGCTATGCGTGCTGTCATCGATTACTATTGCCTGGAGCGGCTTCGGTGACGTAGTTGGTAGCATGCTGAGCTGCTATGCCCAAGGTCTCGGGTTCAAACCCGGCCGAAGTCGTGGGATTTCTTAAGAGCGTTAAACATCTCTCAGTATACATTCCTTCAGAGGGGAAGTAAAGCAGGCGGGCCAATGTCATAGATTTATGGCATGTAAAAGATCCTTCTACTAACTACAATTGAGTGAAATTAAATTTGTAGCTTAGATTTAATTAACACTCTTAATGTCCAACGTTCAACGCCAGGTGCTGGTTGTGGTGGCATCTAGTAGACAAGTTCACAGTTAGGTGTCGTTGACGCTAGCATTTGGTGGCAAAAGTAGGAACTACTTGAAATTGATCGTCTACAGTCCTTACCTGAATTACAGATAACACACACTAATACAGCCATCACAATTAACACTGGTTATCAGACAGATTTTACCATACACACACCGAAAGTACACGGAGCTACATGACAGCGTTGTCGCAGCCCCTAAACTGAGGAACCAACCAACTATCGCCTGGAGTCTGTAAAACAAAATTATTGACGAAATATTAACAATCTATTATTGGTGGTTGAGGAAGCAAAATAACTAGTGATGGACAAAGCAAAGATGATATAAAAAGTAGGTTTGCTTGGGCAAGGAAGGCAATTCTACAGAAAATAAATTTGTTGACATCAAATATAGATTTAGGTACGGTATTAGAAAATCATTGCCGGCCCCGTGGTGTTGGGGTAGCGCGCCTGCCTCTCACCCGGAGGCCCCGGGTTCGATCCCCGGCTCCGTCAGGGATTTAAAAACTGACGTGAGGGTTGGAACGGAGTGCACTCAGCCTCGTGAGGACAATTGAGTAGCTGTCTGACAGAGAGACAGCGCCCCGATCACGAACACCAAGATTAACGGCCGGGGGACCCGACACGCTGATCACGCGTCACCCCAATAACTGCAGGCCGAATGGCTGGGCAGCGGTCGCTTGGTCGGCCTTAGCCCGTCATGGGCTGTATAGTGCCAGGGGTTGGGTTGTTGTTGTTGTTATTAGAAAATCATTTTCGAAAGCCATTGTTTGGAGCGTGGCGCTCTATGGAAGTGAAACCTGGTCTGTTGGCGCAGCAAAAAAGAGAAGAATAGAAGCGTTTCAAATGTGGTATTACTGGAGAATGATGGAATGTAGTGTTATTGGTTTAACGTCCCTTTTAGCTACTCTGTCTTGTAGGGACGCCGGGGTCCAGAAAGCTTGCCCCGAAGGAGATCTTTAACGTCCCAGTAAATCTATCGACACGGCTCCCTCGCATTTGCCCACCCTCATATGCCAACTGACTGCGCCAGGATTCAATCCTGCAACCTTGGGAATAGCAGGCGAGAACGTTACCGCTGAACCACGCAGCGAGAATGATGAAGATAAGATGGGTAGATAGAGTAACAACTGAAGAAATATTAAGACGAGTGGGCTAGGAGAGATGTTTCTGGTGACTACTAATGATGAGAAGAGATAGGTTGGTAGGGCACATACTAAGACACCCAGGAATAGCATAGTTAGTTATGGAAGGAAGGGTTGAGGACACGAAATGTAGGGGTAGCCCAAGGTTAGAATATGTTAAACAGATTGCCTCGGATGTAGGGTGTGGTAGCTATGCAGGAAAAAAGGAAGGAAGCTTGTAGTTTAACGTGACCGTTAATCTTGAGATCATGAGCCACGGGACCTCCGTTTTACGTGGAATCCGAACCACAGGACATGGCATTTCACTTCGAAAATCTCACATGCATTGACCGGGAATCGAACCCAGACCGCCTTGGTGGGAGGCATACAGCTAGACCGCTGAGCCACCACGCCCCGATAGCTATGCAATTTAGAGAAGAAACGATTAGCTCGGAACAGGGCATCAGATCAGTCAAATGACTGAAGACTCAAACAACAACGAGGGGATAAAACAAAAGATACGGTTTGCATGATAGAAGCTATGAGAGGATAATCTGAACAAACTTCGCTTCTGTCAAACATGGGTTGACTGCAGTCAATTATCGCATAGATTAAGGACTGGATGTACGCACATTAAGCCATTTCTCAGAGGTTTTTCACTCCTTGTCTTTAAGACATATTTAGTCACCTGCTACAAGGAATTGCCGCCCGACAAAGTCCAAGTCTGGGCTGTGCCAGATCCATCTCACAATCATTAAACGAATTGATGGAAATGTCTAATTAACGCGAGTGGTGGATCTGTGACACGCACATCTACCTCTGAGAAGAAATTTGGATGACACACTAAGAGTAAGGCTTGAAAATAAGCCTGCCATCAGGATTCGAAATTGAATCTCATACATTTCAGGCAGACGCATTATACGTAAGACTACACAACCACAACCAACGAGGAGGTCAGGATCCGAACCTCCGATCGCCGGATTGGCTACAGCTCCTCATCAAGTATTTGAAGATGAAAGGAAGCCTGCAATTTGTAATTATAAGCCTATAATTTTTATTATTATTATTAATATTATTGTTATTCAAAATGTGAACCTAACCAACATTGTTTTATTTTATTTTGCAGTGGTTGGAGTCGGTTTGCAATTCGATGCCCGACAGATCTACGATGCAAGGATTGTCGAGGTCTCTCTCTCTGGTACAGTAATTATTAATTAAGTCAGGCCTGGCTTTATTAGTGGCCTTAATTGTTGGAAATGGTGAGCGGAGTGGTCATGTGATGTCACCGCTGGCCGGGACGGTCACTCGGAGCGTGCGAACCGCGTCCGGAACAACACCCGATGACGTACAGCCGTCATGCACACAGTGACCTTACTGTCAGTCTCCGTGAACAAATTAAAATACTTCCTTTTCTTAAATGATGTATAATCCTGGAAAATGGAGCGTGCGATATCTTATCACAGGAATCTTCAGATAACTCCAGACTAATTCCACGCAATTTAAAGACGGCGAAGACACTGAAACAATTATTGTCACTCCCCGTTTTCTTTTGTCTTTGCGCCAGTGAATCATAAAGAGATGTAATCTGCAGTTCACAATAATAATAATAATAATAATAATACCGGTAATAATAATAATAATAATAATAATTATTATTATTATTATTATTATTAGTCTATTACAAGCCTCCGTGGCTTAGGCGGCAGCACGCCGGCCTCTCACCGCTGGATCCGTGGTTCAAATCCCGGTCACTCCATGTGAGATCTGTGCTGGACAAAACGGAGGCAGACAGGTTTTTCTCCGGGTACTCCGGTTTTCCCTGTCAAAATTTCATTCCAGCAACACTCTCCACTATCATTTCATTTCATCTGTCATTCATTTAATCATTGCCCCAGAGGAGTGCGTCAGGCCTCGGCAGCCGGCACAGTTAATATCCTCGCCGCTAGATGGGGGCTTCATTCATTCCATTCCTGACCCGGTCGGAGACTGGAAGCAGGCTGTGGATTTTCATTTCATTATTATTAGTCTTTTATCTTCTTCTTCTTCTTCTTCTTCTTCTTCTTCTTCTTTTGAGACCACAAAGGATCACTTTACCCAACCATTAGTTCGTCGACTTGTAGGAACTGTACGAGCCTTGCGGTCCTCCCAGTACTTCTTCATGCGTATTGATCGTCTTGCCCGTTCTTCGGCGGAAAATATTCTTGTAGGAATTTTCTTCTTTGTGAGTGGAAAATGAAACGTCATATTTTTAAGTGCTGTAGTTAAACTTTTCTTATTTGCTGCATCTTCTGTTGTTAGGCCAATTTCTTTTAAGTCCTCTCTGATTTCTTTTAACCATCGGCATCCAGTTGTTGTGTTTTTTGAAGCAAGATTGTACTGCACTAGTTGTTTTAGAAGACGTGAATCTGGCATTCTCATGATGTGCCCAAAGAATCCTAGTCTTTTCTTTCGCATGGTATCAGTAATGGGTTCTAGGTTGTTATAGACCATATTGTTAGGTATTATTCGCCATTGCCCATCTTTTTTATATCCTTTATTGATACAAGTTCTTCCAATTCGCCTTTCGATCTTCTGTAAACTGTCGGTTTTAGAATGTTCATTTAGATGGAATAATGTTTCTGCTGCGTATGTGGCTTCCGGTTTTATGACTGTATTGTAATGTTTAATTTTTGCATTAATTGATAAGCATTTCTTTTTGTAAGTTTCCCATGTTAATTTTTGTGCCCTAGATAAATTGTTGGTTCTTATTTGAATTGACGCTTTCTCATTTAAATTGTTTGTTATTAGCTCTCCTAGATATTTGAATCGTGTTACAATTTTAATTTTTGTATCATTAATTTGTATTTCCTTTAATGGTGTTGGTTTTTGTGGCATGATTTCTGTTTTTTCGAATGATATCTTAAGGCCAATTTTATTTGCAATTGTCTGAAGCTCTGATATCTGTGTTTTGGCTTCCTCTAAATCTTTCGCCAATTATTGCCAATCGCCAATAATGTCGTCTGCAAAACCAAGACAGTTTGTTTGAATTTTTCTCCCTATTTTTAGCCTACTTTCGATTTTTGCAAAAAATGAAAGTAGATTTATGAGATCAACACAGGGCGAAAAAAGTGTGTCTGTCTGTGTGTGTGTATGTGTGTGTGTGAGTCTGTGTGTGTGTGTGTCTGTGTGTCTGTGTGTGTGTGTGTGAGTGTGTGTACTCTGAATGTCTGTCCCCCCTATCAATTCGAACACGGTGAATGCGAATTGAACGAAATTTGGTACAAAGGTAGCACTAGCAAAGGACACCTCAGTGTCATGTTTTATATCGCCGCCATCTTGACGGAAACGTAATGGCGGCCACACAAATGTTCAAAGCTTAAATCAAATTACGTCTAACCTAATCATCCGATCTCTACCAAATTTTGCAACTACATACCTTTATGGAGGGAGCATCCTTTGACCAATCTAATAGGTTATTAGCCTAATAGTTTGTGGGTGGCGGCCATCTTTATGTCAAAATTGATTCCCCCTATTAATTCGAACACGGTGGAACCGAATGGAACCACATTTGTTACAGAGGTAGCACTAGCAAAGGGCACCTCAGTGTCATGTTTTATATCGCCACCATCTTGACTGAAACGTAATGGTGGCCACACGAATGTTCAAAGCTTAAATCAAATTACGATTAACCTAATCATCCGATCTCTACCAAATTTTGCAACTACATACCTTTATGGAGGGAGCATCCTTTGACCAATCTAATAGGTCATTCGCCTAATAGTTTGCGGATGGCGGCCATCTTTGTGTCAAAATCGATTCTCCCCATTAATTCAAACACGGTGAAACCGAATGGAACGAAATTTGGTACAGAGATAGCACTAGCAAAGGGCATCTCAGTGTCATGATTTATATCGCCGCCATATTGACAGAAACGTAATGGCGGCCACACAAATGTTCAAAGCTTAAATCAAATTACGATTAGCCTAATCATCCGATCTCTAGCAAATTTAGCAACAACATACCTTTATGGAGGGAGCATCCTTTGACCAAACTAATAGGTCATCAGCCTAATATTTTGCGGATGGCGGCCATCTTTGTGTGAAAATCGATTCCCCTTATCAATTCGAACACGGTGAAACCGAATGGAACGAAATTTGGTACAGAGGTAGCACTAGCAAAGGGCCCCTCAGTGTCATGTTTTATATCACCGCTATCTAGACGGAAACGTAATCACGGCCACCCAAATGTTAAAAGCTAAAATGTAATTACGACCAACCTAATAATCTAGTCTCTACCAAATTTTGCAACACCATATCTTTATGTGGGAAACATATTCAGACCAAACTGCAAGAACATCAGCCCAATAGTTTGCAGATGGTGGCCAAGTATGTGTGCAAATCGATTCCCCCTATCAATTCAAACACGGTGAAACCGAATTGAACGAAATTTGGTACAGAGGTAGCACTAGCAAAGGGCACCTCTTATTCATGTTTAATATCCCTATAGCACGTTGTATTTCAACAAGCTACTACAACCAATATTCAATCATACTCCTTGAAAAGGACAAAGAGTTATAACAATACCCATGCATTTAGGAGAAAGTAGGCTATATGTTCTTTACTGAACATCTTGTTATATTTGGAGGGCATTTCTTAGACCATTCTCGCATTACCATTTCCAATGCACAATTAAATAGTAATGGTGATAAGCCATCACCCTGTCGTAAACCGGTTGTGACCTCAAATGGGTCTGAGAATTCACCTCTGAATTTAACTTTTGATTTGGTGCCTGTAAGAGTTAGTTTTATGAGATTTGTCAATTTGGGGTGTAATCCCACGTGTCTTAGAATTTTTAATAAAGATTCTCTATGAATACAATCATATGCTTTTTTAAAGTCGATAAATGTTATCACCATATCTCTACTCCTTTTTCTATTATAATCCATTATCAATTTTAGGCTCATAATTTGATCTGGGCAACTTCTCCAGGGCCTGAAACCTCCTTGATATTCTCCTAATTCATTTTCAAGTTGTACTTTAATTCTATTGAGAAGAATTCGAGATTTTTTTTAATAGGTAACATCCAGGAGTGAAATCCCTCGGTAATTGTTAGAGTCAGTCTTATCCCCTTTTTTATGTAGTGGATGGATGATAGCTGATCTCCAATGTTCAGGGAATTTTCCTGTAATCCAGATGTTGACTAGTTGTTGGTGATGAGCGATTTTTGCCGAATTTCCAGCATACTTCCAAATCTCTGCAAAAGTCTGGTCTTCTCCAGGGGCTTTGAAATTCTTCATCTCATTCAGTGCTATGTAAACGTCTTCTAATGTGGGCGGGTTAATGTTCTCCGGTGGTGTTGTTATTGGAGTGTCAACATCCAATTGGAGAAATTCTATGGGTTCTTCACAGTTTAGGAGTGTCTTAAAATATTTAACCATAATTTGTGCATTATCCTGGTTGTTGTGGGTCAATTTACCATTTTCATCTTTTAACAATAGGGTAGGTACTTCATATCTTTTCAGATGTTGTTTAAAGATTTTGTAATAATTCCGCGATTGTGAAATTTTGAATTCCTCTTCAATTGTTTGTAGGGTGTCAGTATTGTTGTTGCTTAAACATCTCTCTGGTAGCAGTTAAAATGAAACACCTTGAGTACTCACTTAAAATAATTTATTAACTAAATTCTACAACTAAGGAGAACATCTTAAGACTACGACATTGCTCTCCGTGAGACTACACGTGACTGAGGAGCGGGAACCTCACTCAAGGCTGCCCGAGTCGCCTGCGGGGTGCTGCCGTCTTGTGGTTGCTGGGTGAACTACCCTTAGTCCAGAGCGAGGCACCGGACATGCCGCCCATCTAATTTGTTACACAAATTATAAAAAATGATGGCAGTACGTGGACATACTGCTCCAACACAAGTCTCTAGCAATAAATCAAACCACACAATGTAGACAAAAAAACACAAGATAAACATTATATGAACACAAGATAGACACTATATGAACACAAGATAAACACAAGATAAATACACTACACTGGTAGTCCTTTTAGATGAGTTCTTCAGGGAAAAGACTGATCCTGGTTACTGGTCGTTTGTACGACCCCTTGCTCGTCCGCACAGTCACAACACGCACCAGCCCATCAGTCCCAGGATGGAGCTCTTCTATTATCCCGGTTGGCCATGTGAGGGGGGGAGCATTTTCTTCTTTGAGGAGCACCAGCCTTCCTGCCTTGAGGTTGGGTTGGTTGTGGAGCCACTTGGAACGCTGCTGGAGCTGGCCCAAGTAGTCGGTTGACCAGCGTTTCCAGATGAGTCGTCGGCACCGCTGGACCAGTTGCCATCTTGACAGCCGTGATGATGGCCCTAAGAGACGATCTGGTTCAGGGAACGACACTAAGGGTTCGCCAGTCAAGAAGTGACCAGGGGTGAGGAACGCATACTCATCAGGACTGTTGGGTATCGGGATGATTGGTCTCGAATTTAAACATGCCTCAATTTGTGTGAGCAGTGTTGTTATCTCTTCAAAGGTTAGCACAGTGTTACCAGCAACTTTCCTCAGGTGGGTCTTCACTGATTTTATACCTGCTTCCCACAGTCCGCCGAAGTGAGGGGAGTAAGGAGGTATGTGATGCCAACGAATTCCTTCTTCAGCTGTGAAGTTCGATACGGTAGTTTGATGGTCTTCTGTTCGGATGAAGCGCGACAATTCATCTAGTTTCCTTCGTGTTCCGGTGAAGCACGTGCCATTGTCACTATACATGTGACTGCAGCGCCCACGTCTTGCAATGAACCTTCTTAATGCGGCAATAAAGGCCTCCGTGGATAGATCGCTGACTGCCTCAATGTGTAGTGCCTTGGTCGCCATGCACACAAACAATGCTATGTAGCATTTCTTCTGTATTTTACTTCGTGGGCTTCCATATTTCACATGCAGCGGCCCTCCATAGTCCACACCACAATGAGAGAACGGCTTGCTTGGGGTCACTCTAGACTTAGGCAACTGTCCCATGAGCTGACTGGTGTCATTGGTCTTCACTCGGAAGCATGTTACACAGCTGCGGATCACTTGCCTGATAACAGATCGGCCATTGGTTATCCACCACCGTTGCCGCAACGAGGCTAAGAGAAGTTGGCTTCCTGCGTGCAAAAGTCGTATGTGCTCAATCCAAATAAGCAATTTTTTGACAGGATGCTTAGGGGGCAGTATCAAAGGATGTTTTTGTTGAAATGATGCTTCAGCATTCTCCAGCCTGCCGCCCACCCTCAATAGGTTGTCACTATCCAGAAAGGGGTGCAGAGTGAGAAGTTTGCTCTTAAGTGGCACTGCGTTTCCTTGATGTAAATTATGTATCTCCTGACTGTACGAGCAGCGCTGAACGATGCGGATGATTGCTGTCAGACTATCGCGAAGTTCGTCAGTAGTCAAAGGTCCATGCCGTCTTGCTGCTGCCTCCTGCTTTAGATTGTGAAGAAATCTGAGAATGTATGCAAATACTCTGTGTAGTTTAGTCCAGCTGGAAAAGCGGGTGAAGAGGTTATCTGCGTCATGATTACTCGCCACGAAACACAACCTTACTCCTCGCTGCTCAGGAATTTCGGTTGGTTCAGCAGTGGTTAGTTCAGGCCAGGCTGAAGGATCCGTCGATAGCCAGGCGGGCCCCGCCCACCATAATCGATTGCCTTGTAGTCGATGTGGCTCCGTTCCCCTGGAGATAACGTCCGCTGGATTTTCCTGTGATGAGACATGGTTCCAATCTTGCTGAGAAGTCAGTTGGTGAATTTCCGACACCCTGTTGGCCACATATGTTTTCCAGGCTGAGGAGCTACCTGCAATCCAGGCCAGAACGACAGTGGAGTCTGTCCAGTAATAACGTCGACATGAATGTAGATTAAGGGCTTGAATCACTCTTTCCATTAGCCTGCTTAGAAGGAGTGCGCCATTCAACTCCAGTCTTGGGAGCGACACTTGCTTCAAAGGGGCTACCCTAGATTTAGAGCAAAGTAAGTGAACGGAGATTGTTCCATTGGAGTTGGTGCAAAGTAGGTAAGCGCAGGCACCGTAGGCTCTTTCTGAGGCATCAGCAAATCCGTGAAGTTCAACATTGGCATTCATGCCGTCTGCGGTCACCTTCCGTGGTACACGAATCTCATTTAGTTTGGGGAGCTGCTGATGTATCTCCTTCCATTGTGTCTCAAGGTCTGAGGGAATTTTACCATCCCAATCGAGGTGTCGTTGCCAAAGGACTTGTATGAACAATTTGCACTGGACAATTACAGGCCCTATGAGTCCCAATGGATCATAAATGGACGCTACATTGGCCAACACTGATCTCTTTGTCCAAGTCAATTTGTTGTGGTTGAGAGCTCCCACGGTGAATTGAAATGAGTCACTGCTCGAATGCCATAACAGACCAAGCGTTTTCACGGCGCCATCTTCAAGAGGAAGACTGCAAGACACCTGGATCTCGCGAAGTGTAGGTGGGATGGCCTCCAATACATCGGGATTGTTGGACCGCCATTTGCGGATGGGGAATCCTCCGGTTTGCAGGAGCGATGTGAGGTCCTTGTACAAATGGATGGCTTTTTCAATGGTGTCTGTCCCTGTCAAAAGATCATCAACGTAGAAGTCTCTCTTGGCAACGTCGGCTGCTGTAGGGTGTATGTCTTTACCGTCGAGTGCCACCTGCAGTAAGCAACGGGTAGCTAGATACGGAGCCGCTGCAGTACCGTAGGTTACCGTAGTCAATCGGTACATATCCAGTTGTTGATTCGGAGAACTGCGCCACAAGATTCTCTGGAAGTCTCGGTCTGCTTCATGAATCTGGATCTGTCGGTACATCTTCTCGATATCTGCTGTTAGCGCATACTTGTGTGTGCGGAAGCGAAGAACGATCGAGAACAGATCCTGCTGAACAGTTGGCCCAACCAGCATCACGTCATTCAGGGAGATCGACGAAGTTGTTTTAGCCGACGCATTGTAGACAACTCTGACCTTGGCAGTGTTGCTCGTGTCCTTGATTACTGCGTGATGAGGCATGTAATAAACAGGTTTCTGCTGGTTACTACGATCGACAAGTTCCATGTGTCCTAGTTGGCGGTATTCATCCATGAATTTGATATACTCATTCTTCAGTTCAGGTTGTCGATGCAATTTCCTCTCGATATAGCCAAAGCTCCTCCTGGCATTGGCAAACGAGTCACCAAGTTCTCCTACTGCTTCTCGTAGTGGAAGTCTCACTGTGAACCTGCCCGACTTATCACGCGTGAATGATTTCCTAAAATGCTCCTCGCATTGACTTTCTTCCTTGGAATGGCTACGAGTCGTCAGCTCCTCCTGTTCCCAAAAGCGTTCCACCTGTGTGTGCAAGGCTTCAGCCGTGGATAACAATGATGTTGTTCCATTCTTACGTTGTTGAACTGAGTGAGGGGGTAGACATCCAGATAGCACCCAACCAAGTTGTGTATTTTGAAGAGTAGGGTAACCTTCTCTAGATTGTTGTTCGGGTCTCAAGACTTCAAAGAACACAGTAGCACCTAACAGCAGATCTATCTCCTTAGGCTGGTTGAAATTAGGGTCGGCTAGTGGAATGTTGGCGGGCAGTTGCCAGTCCTCGCACTCTATTCTTGATGAAGGCAGCGGGCCAGTGATCTGACGCAGGACAGAACTTACTATATGCCGACTATAAGTACCAACTCTCGACTCTATCTGAAGTTGACAGAAGTGAGAGGATTCAGTCGCTCGCGTGTTGCTAATGCCATTGATGGGCATTGAATGCCGATTCAGCTTGATACCCAACCGGTCCACTAAGTCTCGAGACACGAAGTTCATCTGTGATGCACTGTCTAATAGTGCTCGGCATTGATGCATTCGACCTTCGCTATCCCTAATGTTAACAATGGCAGTTGATAGCAATACTTCATTGTGAGGGCAAGCGCCTCTGACAGAACAATATGCTTGGTGTTGGGATGCAGTGTGTGACGAGGTAGCAGTACGGTCCATATTCTGGTCTATATGTAACATTGTGTGGTGACTTTTATTGCATCTTCGGCAGTTACCTGCGTTGCAATTGTTGGCTACGTGGTCATTTCTCAAACAATTGAAACAGAGATTATGTTCCCTCACAATACCTATACGGCCATTTACGTCCATGTATTTGAATTTTGGACATTTATGCAGACTGTGAGATGTCTTACATAGCACACAATAAGGTGACATGGTGACGAAGGCTCGGTGTTGTCCCCTTGAACTTGTACCACGCTTGACCTCATCTTGGGTTACAGCAGCTGTCTTGTTGGACGTAACTATTTCTCAAGTTTGGCAATTACTTTCCAAGAATTGAATTAGGTCCTTCAAGCTGGCATGCACTTCATTTGACGTACCGTTCTCCCATTGTTTCCTGAGATTGAGACTGATTCTTTCCAAAACTAAGTGCGAGAGCATAAGGTCATGCAAGGGCGTTTCAATTTTTAGAGCTTCTATGGCATTTAAGTTGCTGCAAAGTTGATTAATTAGCAAACGCAGCTCTTTAGGAGAATCATGCTTTGCGTTAGGGAGTGACAACAATTCCTTGATGTGAAGGTCTGATATAAGTCTGGGATTGTGATACCGACTGCGAATCAATTCCCAGGCGACCTTGAAGTTATCCTGTGAAATTGGTAAATTCTCAATTAGGTGGTGAGGTTCGCCAGACAAACATGATAGAAGATAATAGTATCTTTGAATGTCTGTGATTGTATCATTATTGATGATCAGCGCTACAAAGGTGTCATGGAAATGCATGAAATCTTGTAGAGCACCACTGAACTTGGGTAGTGAAATAGTTGGAAGTTTTAGGGTGCAACTATTGCTCATGTTATCACTATTTACAGGCGGAGGTGTGTGTGTATGTTCGGGGCACAATAGCGTTTCCATTTTTGACTTAATGTCCAAGCATAAATCATCAAAGGCTGCTCTATCTAGATCATGTGCTTCGTTTTCAGGATCATCGATTTCCAATTGTATCTGAGTGTCATTATACTCATCCATTAAACTCGCCAACGATTGTTTCCTAACTTTAATGTCATTAAGATTCCCACCTGCTGCAAATGCATTCACGAATATACTTAGGCGAGTCACGCGAGATTTGATGACTGCTCTTTTCTTTGTTAATACACGTTTTTGATTGGCATCCATAATGACCCGGTAAGAAAGGACAGAAGGAAATGTTGAACCAGATTGTACTCACCGATGCTGTCTTCAATGTTGGTAAGCTTGTTTATCTGTCGACAGCGGTCTCTGGTGGATGTTCCTGCAAGTTCCGTTCTCTAGCACTCCTGGCGGGCATGTATGGTAGCTGACGTAAGCGGACTAGCACCTCACAAGATGGCGTCCTACGGTCATGGCGTGGTTGTGCTATTCAAGATGGCTATTTACAGAATACGAATTTATTTCTACCGTTATATATGTATATATTTTGTATTCTTATACCGCACTTTGTATTATTAGTCACAGTTTGATTTGTAACATAAGTCATGCACATTTCATCACTAAACAGGTACACTTGTTTCACAAAAATCCCACATGTTGGCACACGAATAAGTTCGAAGTTCACTTTTTTCTATAATCCGGCATTAGGAGGACCAAAATGTTGTTGCTTAAACATCTCTCTGGTAGCAGTTAAAATGAAACACCTCGAGTACTCACTTAAAATAATTTATTAACTAAATTCTACAACTAAGGAGAACATCTTAAGACTACGACATTGCTCTCCGTGAGACTACACGTGACTGAGGAGCGGGAACCTCACTCAAGGCTGCCCGAGTCGCCTGCGGGGTGCTGCCGTCTTGTGGTTGCTGGGTGAACTACCCTTAGTCCAGAGCGAGGCACCGGACAAGTATGATATTGCCGTTTTATTCTTCTTAAAGTTTTAGTTGTTTCTTTTCGTTGTGTAACTAAATTTTGAAAAGATGTTTCAGATTTTTGGGATTGGTGTAATAACCACGCTCGGTGTCGTTTTTCAATCATCTCATCACATTCATTATTCCACCATTGATGTTTTTTCCGCGGTTTAATTGGAGCCAGGTCTTCTGCTATTCGTTGTAGGTTGTGAACCAAGTTTTCGAGTTTATCAGTTATTTTAATGTTTCCAGTTGCTTTTTGGTACTGTTCACTGTTGATTAACTGGATAGGATCTATTGTTCGTTTAGTTTTGGGGGGTTTCCTTTGTTGTCTCTTCTGGGGCGCGAGTTTAATTTTAATTTTGACTACGTAGTGATCAGAACCTGTGTCAATTCCGCGGAGGACTTTGACGTTATAGATCTCTTTATGGTGGTGTTGATCCTTGCACACGTGGTCCAGTTGCCATTCTCCCTTAGTGTAATCAGGGTTGTTTTAAGTTTTTGAGGTTTTCGTTTAAAACATGTAGATTTTGAGATTAAGTTATGGTTTCGACACAGGTCAACTAGTCGCTCTCCATTTTTATTTGTTCTATTGTGTGCTGGCCATTTTCCGACGATGTCACGGTATTTTCTTTCTCTACCTAGCTGAGCGTTAAAGTCGCCAATTAATAATTTAACATGGTGTTTGGGGATGTCATCTATGGTTTGATCCAGTAGGTCCCAAAATTCTTCTGTTTCTTCACGGTCTTTGGGGGAAGTGTTTTTATCATTAGTGGGAGCATGGGCATTTGTGACAGTATAAATCTTATTAGATGTGTTAAAGGTGAGTGTTGAGATTCGAGGAGATGGTGAGCGGAATTCTTGAACTGAATTTATAATTTTAAGGTTGATCAGAAATCCTGTTCCAAATTGTGGAACATTCTTCATGACTCTCTTCCCCGGTATACCCTTATATAGTCGATGCCCTTGAGATTCCAAAGCATCCTGGTCAGTGTTCCTCAATTCCTGTAATCCCATGATAAGAATTTTGTGCTGATCCATTATGTCAGTGATCACCTTTAGCTTTCCAGTTTGCATGAGGGAGTTCACATTATGTGTAGAGAAGTAAGTTATCTGCATTGGTTTGATTCTTGATCTCGTCTATTATAATAATAATAATAATAATAATAATAATTATACCGGGTGAGTTAGCCGTGGTCGTTTCGGCATGACTGCTGGCAGTCGCTCACATCCGGGAGGCGAGGAGGTTCGAATCCCCCCGCCGGCAACCTTGAAGATGGTCTTCTGTGGTTTCCCATCTTCCTTCCAGGCAAATGCCGGGGTTGGTCCCTAACTATAGGCCACAGCCGCTACCTTCCAACTCCTCGTCCTTAAATCCAAACTTTCCTCCCCAACGGTACTTGTAGCTCACCCGTTGGGTGTTCGTCTCGAAGCAGCTACAAAACTGGCGAGCCGAACATGTCCTCGGACACTCCCGGCAGTAAAAGCCATACGAAAAAAAAGAAAAAATATATTATTATTACGACAACCTGGGAAAAAGTGGACGGATGAGAGGAAGAGGGAGCATTCCGCGAGAATGAAGAGATTTTGGGAGGAGCGGAGGAGACACGCCTCCAAATGACATCGTGTTATCAAGTTAAATCGCTCTCCTGTGGGGGAATTTTCGCTTAAATAAATAAATAAATAAATAAATAAATAAATAATAATATTATTAATAATAGAGGAAGCAAGGAAGGAAGTTCATAGTTATACGTTACCGTTAATCTCGCAATCATGAGCCATGGGTTCTCCATTTCACGTGGAATCCGAACCACAGGATGTGATGTTTCACTTCGAAAATCTCACATGCATTGACTGGGAATTGAACCCTGTTAGCCAAATAATAATAATAATAATAATAATAATAATAATAATAATAATAATAATAATAATAATAATAATTCAATTCTAAGTTTACTGTACTTATTTGTTTGATTGTTTGCTTCCTAGGTTGGTCTTGATTATTATTTGATTGCTTTCAAATGTGATTTGTTTATTGTTTTCTTTGTTTGTTTGATTGCCATATTGCTTTTTGTTTGTTAGGTTTGATTGCTTGTAAGTTGTTAACAAGTAGGCCAGAGGCAGATGACCTCGATGTTCCGCCCCTGAAAACAACAATAAGTAACTAGCTAACTAGTAGTTCCTTGAACAACAAAATGGTCTTTTTTCATACATTCTTCTGGTATATTTCATTTCAAACTAATTCTACCACCAATTCAATAGATTTTCTGTGTGTTGAACTAAATATCTCTTGATACATAACCTACATTATGATGAAAATAAATAGCTCAACAAATACAAATTCAAATTAAGTATCCAAGTAGGCTACTTTTAGACAATGAATGTAAAATAATATTGTAAGATATCAAAATGGCCTCACTGTGTTACTACCGGGCCGATAACCTAAATGTTAGGCCCCTTAAAACAACAATTATCATCATCACATCACTGTGTTACTAATGCTAGTTTTGTCATTAACCAAAGTATTTATCGATAATCAAAATAACCCATCCCTACAGCAGTGTTAAAATATGTGTCCCAAATCATTGCTTACTAATGTGGACAGTGGGCTATATATCTGCCCGACTGCGCTTGAAGGAGGGAAGTGATGGTGTGAAGTTAAACTGTGAAATGAAATGGAGCTTGTGTTCTTTATAAATTGTCCGCCTCATTGCGTAGTGGCTAGCATTCTTGGCTGTCATTGGGCTGTCACCGTGGAGGCCCGGGTTTGAATCCCGGCTCAGCCAAGAAATTTAATTCTGGTCTGAGGGCTGGATCGGCGTGTACTCAACTTCATGAGACAAAACTGAGAAGAGGCAGGTTCGAGTCCTATCTCAGCCATCCTCGAAGTGATTTCCGTAGTTTGCCTTTGTTCGTCCCGGGAGTGAACAAGGGTTCGTTAATGATGCAGAGTTAACGTTTCTGTGCCAAAAGAACACGGCAAACACCCACGACGAAATGACAGGTGAAGTGTATGAAAAGTAGTTCGCCGAGCAATTGTTGCCCAATGTTCCCGAAGGATCTAGCCTAGTAATAGACAATGTAGGCTATCACAGCAGAGAAATATGTTCGTTGCTTGCCACCATACCAGAGTGAACTTTATCTCATCAAAATGGTATGGGCGCAAGTAAAGAACTAGCCTATATAAAATTGAACAACGTCTCATTCAAGAAACAAGAAATGAATAATTTAATTTCGCCTGCAGACCACCACTTGACCACACAAAATTGGGTAAATTACGTGGACCACAATATATTATTATTATTATTATTATTATTATTATTATTATTATTATTATTATTATTTTATTATTATAATCATTATTATTATTAAATGTCATATTATAATTTATTATAACCTATGATATTCGAGAAAATGTAATTTATCATATTCATGAATAATTGAAAATTATAAATTATTTTAATGTGTGCATTAAAATCCCGCTCTGAACTTCGGTGTATCATATCTAAATATTGTACCGTCGTTCGCTTCAATGCATGAGGTACAGTTATATACAACAAACAAATATTTTGGAAATTTCTCGAGTTTTCCGTAAATACACGCCTGTATACGAGTTATGTTACATCATGTGCCCGGCCTTTCAGAACTTGGTATGTGCTCCATTTAATGCGTAGGTCTACTGTCTTTTAAGGTAGAGACGCACTATAGTGCCGCTGTCACAAAAAGTGAAAGCCTCTACCTTCCACTACTCCCAGGGCCTCCATGGCCTGTACGGAGTTGGCTTTGCTTTTTGCCCCACTCCTTAAAACAATCACCACCGCCGCCACTGCAATACAAATTAGAATATATCCCTTTCAGGATACATTAACAATGACTTCTCCCGTAAATATGGCATATTTATGTAACAAGTGACAGGGATTTAGTTTTAGAAAAGTCAAACGAACGATTTCTATAATTTGCGGAACGCAATCTGGAAATTCAGTATCAGCAGATAAAGGTTCATTATACCAAGCTTCAATTTGAATGCTTGAATAGGATTCGAGAAATAAAGTAATGTTTTGAAACGTTCGGACTGCCACTATCTTGAATAATTGAAACAATATTCCTCTAATTAAATGTATATAACTGTTGCCCCGGAGATCCGGGTTAGGTTCCCGGCTCTGCCAAATAAAATAATTATGGCCTGAGGGCTGGAACGGGGTATACTCTGCCTCGAGAGGCAAAAGTGAGAAGAGGTGGGTTCGATTAACACCTCAGCCATCCTGGAAGTGGTTTTCTACACCAGGCAAATGCCGGGATAGTTCCTAACTTAAGGAAATGGCTGCCTCCTCCCCAATCCTCACCTGCATTACAAATACACACTCTACTACACACACCACACTAACACAGGATATCAGACAACTCTACAGTCACCAAGGTACACGGGGCTATTCGACCATGATGTCGCTAAGCCCCTATATGAGTTAACAACAAAAATACATTTATATATGCCTATCTCTAAATTTAGATTCACTAGATCTAGATTCACTGTGCCATGCTTCGCCACGCCCGGATGATTACATCGCCAGACAAATCATTTTTAGCCTAATTTCAATTTTGAAAAAATAGGCTTATGAGATCACCTTTTGTCCGTGTGTCTGTGTGTGCGTGTGTGTGTGTGAAGTGTGTGTGCCCCCCCTAATAATTTCTAAACGGCTGGAGCGATTTCAATGAAACTCGGGAGGTTCATAGCACTATTCCGGGTGACCCCGACCGTGCCCTTCAAATTTTGTTATGACTCACCAATCCAACATGACGACTATGCGAAATATTTCACCAGCATTCAATATCTCCGAACCTATTCCCGATACCACCCTGGAATTTATTACGGTGATAAAGGGGACTACTAGACGTTCACCTATGTGACTTTTGAAATACTGGTAACTACAAAACCAACATGGCGGCCACGCGAATTTACGACATTTAAATAGACGTTTCTCGCGATTTAACCAACCAAACGCAATAAAACTTGGTACAGTATATGTTTATACACATTGTAATGCACTGACATCTAAGTTCATTCAATTGTTTACATAACCATAAGATGGCGGCTATGCGAAATATTTCACCGGCATTCTATATCTCTGAAACTATTAGCGGTATCACCTTGAAATTTTGTACGGAGATAAAGGGCACTACTGGAAGTTCATGTATAAGACTTTCAAAACCCGGTTAACTAGAAAACGAACATGGCGGCCAAGCGAATTTGAAAATTTGAAATAGACCTTTCTCGCGATTTAATGTTCCAAACGCAATGAAATCTGGTACAGGAAATGTTTATACACATTTTAATGCACTGGTATCTAATTTAGTTCAATTGTTTACATAACCTCAAGATGGCGGCTGTGCGAATTTTAAAATTAAGTTTTTATATCTTGTGTCGTAATCATGCGATCGAAGTGAAAGTTTGAATAATGAACCTACGCAATAATTTTCCTTTATTGGTACATGACTCTATGGCCTATTCATTTAACAATCCAACATGGCGACCATCCGAAATATTTAGACTGCTCTGAATATCTACGAATCTATTATAGCAATCAAACTGATTCTTTTTATGTTCATAGGGGCTATGAACTTAAGTTCACCCATAGGACTTTAAATAACCTGGTGATCACAAATCCAACATGGCGGCGACGCGAATTATAAATATTCACATGAAAGTTTCTCGCAATTTAACCATACGAGTGCAGTGACACTTGTTACAGTAAATCCTTATACGAATGTTAAACCACTGGCATCTAATTTATTTCAATTGTTTCTATAACCACAAGATGGCAGCTGTGCGAAATTTTAAAATCTCCTTGCTACTTTATGCGTCCTAATCATGCGATTGAAGTTTGAACGCTACACTTACACAATAATCTTCATGTAACAGTTCATAACTCTAGAACCTACATATGTAAAATCCAACATGGCGACCATCCGAAATATTTAGTCGGTTCTCAATATCTACGAATCTATTACAGCAATCAAACTGAAATTTTGTATGTTGATAGTGACAGTTAACATAAGTAGGATATATGAAAATAGGCTGTATAGTTCTTCACGGAACTACTTGTTAATATATGAAATTACGTCATCGCTATGTTGTTTCTAAGCACACCAGGTTTCGGAAACTCACATATGTTGCCTAATTAATTGCCTCTATCAATGTACAAAAATTTCAGTTTGATTCCTATAATAGTTTCGAAGATCTTGACTTCTGGTAAAATAATCCGCTTGACCGCTATGTTGGATTGTTTAAAGTACTGTATAAGCCACGGAGTAAATAAAAACAGTATTGCTATGGTGGCTCATTTAGGTGCATGCTTTCATTTCCATCCCTTGAACAGGACACGATGAAAATATCTATATTAAAAAAAACTCGACTGCCGCCATCTTGAATTCGTTAAATAAAAATATTGAAAATTAACAATTTAAGATTTAAGACACTTCGAAACAACCTCTTCAATTACCATAACTCAACACACTACTCCAGGCATCACTAAAATACAGTGTATAAGACGAATACTTCCACACGGCACTATAGTCATCATCACACAAAAATACTGGTTATCAGACAAACTCAACACACACCCAAGTACACAGGACTAATGGCCAGGATGTCCCAAGCCTCTAAAACGAAGCAACAACATCACCAACATAATCTTTTTATCCTGTCGTCCGACGGCGTGCTCGTTAAATTATGCACCACGATCACGTGGGCAGCTGAAGCAAATCCGAAGATCGTAGGTTCGAATCCCGGCGCTGACAGCGGCTATCCTGAGTGTGGATTTTCCCTGTTTTTTTCACACTTCCCCCAGGCAAATAGTACCTTATTTCAAGTCCAGGGGCAACTACCGATTCCTGTCCCTAATACACTACACATAAATACAGGTTATCAGACAAATTCAACACACACCCAGCTGCACGGGGTTAATGATCAACATGCCCAAAGCTACTAAAATGAAATAACTATGAACTAGGGTGTATATATATATGCGAACATCAAATTATACGAATTATTCGAATGATTTCGAATACGAATATTTGATTCGAACATACGAATAGTTCGTCCATTAGAAGTAGTCAAATATTCGAATGCTTTGAACCTTCGAATGATTCATTCGATTTTTAATTAGCGAATATTCGAAGTAGTCGAATTAATCACATTTTTGAATTATCATATTCGAACATTAAATTATGCGATATTTTCGAATTATTTCGAATGCAAATATTTGATTCGAACATATGAATATTTCGAGTGTTCGAAGTACCGGTATTCGAATATTAGAATATTCGAATGCTTCAAACTCTCGAATGATTTATTCAAATTTTGAAGTAACGAATATTTGAACATTCCGGCGTTTGAAGCCATTTGCAGTGTTGCCTTAGTAATCGGAATTAGATGTTTTTCAGCCAGTCAACACGATTGTACCCAATTGTGATGGGTTGTTCCGTAATCCTGATAAAATAAATGACATGAGATTAATAAATACACTTGGATGGCCGGTTTCGATCGTCAAGCGATCATCATCAGTTCCATCAAATTTCGAATATTCGAAGTAGTCGAATTAATGAAATATTGGAATGATATCCACAGCCCTACTATGAATACGTCACCACGGGTAAACATACAGAGGTGTGCTAATTAAGACTAAAATACATAATTTAAGTTAGTCACATTCTTTTATTCAAAATCATTTTATTTTATTTTTATTGCCCTACTTAGTAATGTTTTCTCCCATGTGGACTTACATCGTTTCCCATAAGGAATTTCATCTGGAAATTTTCGAAATTGAAGATTCTGATGAAGGGGACAAAAATTGTTCGTTAGTCTCTGAAACTTGTACCGTTTCCAAGAACAACTTTGTTAATAATTTTTTCATTAGAGTATTGAATCAGGCGGAAATATAAACTAAAAAAAAAACGGTATAAGCACATCAATACGGAACCATTATGAGTGATTTAAATAATAGAATTCATTGACTTTGGAATGTATCCTCTAAATCAGGTGATTTCAATCCATTGTTCACGAATCTTTGAATAGTTCAAGAGAGGACAATCAATAATATTCCAATCTCTTTGGTCTAAATTCACACGAAACTTGAATACAGTAATCAAAACAAAACGTGTGGTATTCTGCATTAGCAAGACTCCTCTTTTAGAGGAAACTGTAAACAATTAGTTTCCTGTCAGATTCATTTTAAGAAATGTTATTAAGACTACTGATTAAACATACAAATTAATTCAGCGCCTTGCAAAACATTTCCACTGTATTAAGCGTTGCCTACGTTATAATACAAGGCCGGGAGATGCCGCACCGCGACTGGGGGGCACGGCCGACTGAATGCGCTCATACCGGCCTAGACAATGAGACCTTTTTCATGAAATCTTGTTAGTTACTCAACTGCTCACACAGCGCTGTTCACCAAGCATTGCACGACTAAGACTTATCTCTACTTAGTGTAAAACGAAGTCCCCGATTCTTGGATATCACGGGTAATCTCGAGAACCACTGGATGGATTTTGATGCGGCTTTCACCATTCTGTACAGGTAATATCGAGGAAGATTTCTGTAGAAAATAATTTATTTATGATCAAAGGGAGCCAAGCAGTAACGATTTTAGATTTCAGTGAATAGATCGAAGAAAGAACTTGACGTCCGTGCGCTTTTTAAGCTTACGCTGGACAAACCGTTAAATATATCAATATACTATGAGTGTAAGAATTGTTCAGCATGAAAAATTGTACAAAAAAGTCCGCGTGAACATATCTCTATCTTCGATACATCGCCCACTATAAGTGTTTTTAGTTTGGACGGGAGGGGGATTTGGCTTGCACCTCGCCATTCTTAAATTACGTCTGGCAGGAATTCCTTGCACATTCATAACTGTTCCCGGGCGAAGCCGGGGCGGGTTGCTAGTGACACTATTATATTATCATTATAATTCCCACAATATCAAAATGCAAATTATATCACAAAATAAAATAGCGTGCTAATAAATCTAAGAGAAATTAGACATACCTTGCACAGTTGAATTCGATCAGAATCACTCGGTTTTCATTAAAGTTTATGCATTTTTCTGCTGAACGGTTTGGAAGTTCGGCAACAGGAAACCAGGACTGTTATTTACTTAAAATATTCATTTTTGTATTTTTATACTATTTGTGTTCGTGATTTCATTACATTGTCAGAATTACCGACAGTAGTGGCTACGCAGGCTAAAGCGTAGCGTTAGGCCATGGGGCCAAATCTCTGCTGACTCGGTAGACGCGTGTGTTCGAGCCCCACCGTCGGCCGTCCTTGAAATGATTTTCCGTGGTTTCCCATTTTTCAACACCAGGCAAATGCTGGGACGGTACCTTCTAACAGGCCACGGCCGCTTCCTTCCACATCCTTGCCCAGTTTCATTCATCTTCATCCATTCCATCTCTCATCCTGACGCGCAGGTCGCCCACGGGCGTCGACTAGAAAGACCTGCACTCGGCCTCTCAGGAGGCCACACGAAAAAAATGTCAGAATTAATGCTTTAATTAGTAGGGTATACTATTCAGTGTACCTATAATAAATAAAAACCGTGAGGTTTCTCACCTCCCCATATTACGAAACCCGGTTGCCTAATACGGGGAAAGTGCACTTTTAAAGTTAACAATAATATCAGAGGGTATTACAACATCAAACGTGCCCATATTTGTAATATACATAGTATATCGCCTGAGGTTTACATTGGTGAGAAAACCAAAATTATTCCGTTCCTTCTTATGTCTAATGTGAGCCCTATAAAAAAAACTCCCCATATTTGGCGACTTTCTTCTACCCATTTTTAGAAGATACCTTATGCACTGGACAGCTGAATCCGTGATTAATTGTATAGGTAGCTTCGTAAGTCTCAGAACTCAGGAAGTCCTTTCTAGCAGCGTTACTAGCAGCTTTCAAAGTTTCAAGGTAAGAAAGAAAGTATTCCTCTAGCCAGTTTAGGCGACTGACATTTAATGAGAAAAAATGCCCTTTATCTGGATTTCTAGACTGAATATGATGATATGTGATGCTTACGTCATGCATAGCGAACCATTTATTAACGTTTTTTTTAATGGTTGCTTCTGCGTCCATGAATGTGTACGCTTCCGGGTGCATGCCTATATTTTCTTTCAGTGTACTATTGGCACCAATAACTTCTGACGAGAACACTTCCTTGGCACGCCGAACATTCATTTTTTCAAATTTAGTGGGTTCGATGTGTTTTTTAGTGAGGTGTCTGGCCGGTTTGACGATCTCACCCGTTTGCATTGTGTATAGTAATGACAAGTATTTCCCTGAAATTATTCCAGTACCATCAGTCATCTCTCGTTACAGAAACTGCGTTCTAATGATTTTTTTTTTTTTTTTTTTTTTTTTTTAGAATGTGACAATTATCAAAACTAGGGAATACATTCCTAGACTCGTCGTATGGGTGATTGACCATTGGTTGCAAATTCCCTCCCCCTAAATGCCTCATCATTGTAGTGTTAGTTTTGTGATTATCAGAGACAGTTATTATAATTATGAAACCGCATTGTTCAACCTCGAGAATAACGTCCAGCAGGAGTTTATGTAAGTCCCGTCCTGACAGCTGCTTCGTGAAAAAGAAGGCACACGGTATCTGATAATTTGTCGAAAGATCTCTTAGCACAAAACACAACACACGATTAGCTGCTACTTGTTCCCCTCCCGTCCAAACTAAAAACACTTATAGTGGGCGATGTATCGAAGATAGAGATATGCTCTCCCGGACTTTTTTGTAGAATTTCTCACGCTGAACAATTCTTACGCTCATAATATAATGATATTTTTAACGGTTCGCCCAGCGTAAGCTTAAAAAGCACACGGACGCCAGGCTATTTTTTCGACCTTTTCACTGAAATCGTTACTGCTTGGCTCCCTTTGGTCATAAATAAATTATTTTCTACACAAATCTTCCTCGAGATCACCTTTACAGAATGGTGAAAGCAGCATCAAAATCCATCCAGTGGTTCTTGAGATTTCACATTTAATATACGTACTGTACAGCTGATTCCTTATCGCGCCTATAATGGGAGGGGAGTGCGCTCTACCGGCAACGAGTAGAAACTTTCCAATTACATGTTATACATGGGTTCTGACTGGGAATGTCAAGGCCGGTATAGAGCGCAGCTCGTATTCAGTCGGAGTTTCCTGTCAGATTCATTTTAAGAAATGTTATTAAGACTACTGATTAAACATACAAATTAATTCAGCGCCTTGCAAAACATTTCCACTGTATTAAGCGTTGCCTACGTTATAATACAAGGCCGGGAGATGCCGCACCGCGACTGGGGGGCAACTGAGTTCAGCATTCTGCCGCTAGGATCGCATTGTAACACCCTCAATATGCGCGCACTATATGAATTTAGTATTGAGATGAGAGAATACCCGGGCAATTTAATGCACATTTACAAAAGTGTGTTTTATCATTCATATCTATAACTCACCGGAATATCATAAACAAGCAGTCTTTTCTTAGAGCTTCAGTACTTTCCTGTTCAGAGGCTTATTGTGATGCTGTGAAAATCGTTCATTCCTGCCCGTGCGATTGAAGGGTAGGTTGTCCAGGAGCGGCTTCAGGAACTTCTTCAAAAGGAGGATCGGAAGTTCAGAATCGTTGCTTTGGTCACACTTAATTGGTTGACAGAACTTGTCTTTTAATAAAAGTGTGCAGTTTGTCAGTAAGTTCTTTCGTGGCAGATACTGGACAGCACGTGATACGCATTGCATAATTTGCTCTAGTAACACCGCAAATGTTGTTTTAGGGTACCTCAGTCCTCCACGATCTTGAAATCGTATAAGGCTGAGAACCGGGCTTTCACTCTCAGGAAGAGAAATATGTTGCAAACAACCTTCACAGCTGGTATTTTCTTCTGCTACGCGCACTAAGTAGCCTGCCACCATTGCTACTGCTATGTTGGATGCAGAAGCTGGAGTTCCTAAAAATAAAATAAAATTGTTAAATACCGTAATCGTGTTTAGATAAAAACACAATACAATGAAAATAAATTGGCAGGTTAAAAATGTACCTTCAACGGGGTTTCCAACTATAGCGAGGACGTGTTCGGGAAGCTCCGGTACGAAGGCAGAATCTGTGACATGTCCTTCTTCACCTGGCTCTTGAAGTTGGTTCCTAGAAAAGAACCTGGACCTTACGCAGGATACTAAGTCTTCATTCCTTAGTTCGACGTTTCCATGGCTCGAAGCTGCGATAATTCCAGTGTGAAGGGTGGATTCAATAGCATGGATACAAGATCTCACATCCATCATATCATTGAATCCCCCCACTTTCGTCTGAGGTGACTGAAAAAGAGCTCGACATTGTCACTCGATAAATTCCTCGTTAGGACATAGTGGAAATTGATGCTTATTAAATATCGTATGCATGCCACAGAAGAGAGAGTTGTCAACTCCAGAGCGTGGTAAGTCTCTTTAGTAAATTTCCTGAACTTTTCGGGATGTTACTGAATGACCTCAATGTATGGCAGAAATACGTCCGTTAACCAGTGCAGTCTTTCATCGTCCATCTCACAAAAAATCATCTTATTGTCATTTCTGGAATGCCTGCAATGGGATGTGTTACAGACATCATGGATGTCAAACCATTTCTGAAAATGTTCCATCAAATTAATAGTCTCAAGTAAACTGCCTTTGTCATTAATTTTCTCCGAGCATACGACTTCCATACATTTTAAGCCTGCGACAACTTCAGGTGAAAACACAACTTTGGCCCTGGAAACATTCATCTTTTCCAAATTACTAGGATAAACCACCTTCCTGGAGAGTTTCCTGACAGGTTTTACCACCCGAGTTTTCTGAAGATTTGGTAGTTTCCTAGCTGTAGTTGTCACTTGTTTGTGCTGAGGGAAGTCTGTAAATACTGAAGGTACGGATTTAGGCAGAAGAAATCTTCTAGTTGTGCTCACACTGTAATTGTCTTTTCTGAAATGCCTAATACAAACTGCCGACCTCTTAGAAGGAGTCCACACACTACCTGGCTTATCGCCTCGTCGAGAAACAGCTATAATCCACTTATTTCTTAATTCCTGATTGATAGGAAACGAGTGAAATGAAACTGATTTGCACATTCCCTGCCGGGACGTACACAACGGAACACAGCAGTAAACCATTTAAAAATACTCATGTTAACAACCACTATTTGCAATGTCACTATTGAGTTAAACTGACGACACTCTTTCATCCAAAAGAAAATGTGACTCTCCCTGTGAGTAATTTTGTCCTTATTTGTGAAGACGAGATAAATTGTAGAAGTATAGGGACACAGTTTTCACCCATTTCAAGGCCAGTTGTTAGGAAGTCTCTTCGATAGAAACTGCGGAGTGCTACGAAAAAAAAAACTACTAAGCGAGATGCTGTAATTCACAAGCTACGAAGAAAACTTCATGATCTTCAGGCTGAGTTGAAGAAATACAAAACTAAGAAATATGACATGAACAAGCAGCTGTCTGCAATTCAAAATGAAGCCCAACAAGGTAGCCTCAAAGCCATTATTTTGCTCGAACAGCTGCGGTTTAGGAGTTGATAGGGGGAGACACACACACAGCCAGACAGACAGAAGGACAGACAGACAGACAGACAGAAGGACAGACAGACAGACAGACAGACAGACACACATTTGCCCGATCTCATAAGACTACTTTTTCCTCATTTTTGCAAAATGTGAAAAGTAGGCTTAAAAATAAACAAATTATAACAGAAAATTCATAATAGCAAAATTATAAATTTGTCTTTATGCAGGTAATCTGTGCGCAGAACAGCTTGCATTTCCCGGCCTTGTATATAGATAGCGTAGGCAACGGTATTAAGTCACAAAACGCACCAAGTAAATGTTAGAAAACTGGCACCGAGTCTAATAATTGTTCACCCTTCTGTAGCTAGTAGCCTCTGATAAAAGGAATGAGAATATCAGGACAATGTTGGCGTTAGTTGTTGAGTGCAAGGAACATGAGTTTACGAGGCTAGCGAGGTTTGTCTTCCTCCGTGGAAACGGTAATTGTCTTTTATAGTTGAGTGTGCAGAAGCAATCTGTTGGATGAGAATGTGCCAAATTGACTTTCTGAATATTTAACGAACGTGCCATATAGCAGGCGTCCATTACGGCCTCTAATTAGTTTATATGGCTGAGCTCTGATTCAGAGTTTATCGTGCTTTTAGCGGGGCACCAGGTGTTAGAGGCGATCAGCTGATGCGTTGAGTGCGTCGCATAGCGTCGCGCCCACCAACTTGGGATGGGACAGATTTTCCCCCTTCAGGCAGTAATCGCTTTTCGATGCCAATAATATCTCCACTAACAGCTAGTGCGCTAAAAATAATAGGAAGGAAAGGAAAATGCCTGGACCACACAAGCGGTTTAATTCTCTATTAGTAAAAGTTAATTTCTGCTTTAACGTAGATGCAGAGTAAAGTGAGGCTCTAATGACACCCCATACTTTGTTACGAGCTGGCATAAGCCTTCACACAGAATGTTAGTGTGGCTGCTTCCACCTGCTACCAACCATACTCTATGGACAAGACATCAGTGTTGCGTTGTGCACAACTCAGGAAGCATTCTGTTTATTTATTTATTTATTATTTATTTAATTTATTTACACATCTATTTCTTCATCAATTAATGAATTCAATAATACAATTTATTCACTTATTTGTTTATTTATTCATCATTCCGTAAGTTACAAATGCATTTATTCATTCATTACTTTCTTTCTTTCTCTTTTTTTCATTCATTATTTCTTTCTTTCTTTCTTTCTTTCTTTCCTATCTATATTTCTTTCTCTCTCTCTCTCTTTCTTTCTTTCTTTCTTTCTTTCTTTCTTTCTTTCCTATACTTCTTTCTTTCTTTCTTTCTTTCTTTATTTATTTCTCTCTCTTTCTTTCGTTCTTTCTTTCTTTCTTTCTTTCTTTCTTTCTTTCTTTCTTTATTTCCTTCGTTCTTTCTTTCTCTTTCTCTCTCTCTTTCTTTCGTTCTTTCTTTCTTTCTTTCTTTCTTTCTTTCTCTTTCTTTCATTCTTTCTTTCTTTCTTTCTTTCTTTCTTTCTTTCTTTCTTTGTTTCTTTCTTTCTCTTTCTTTCATTCTTTCTTTCTTTTCTATCTTTCTTTCTTTCTTTCTTTCTTTCTTTCTTTCGGTGGCTTCGGTGGCGTAGTTGTTAGCATGCTGAGCTTCTATGCTCAAGATCGCGGGGTCAAACCCGGCCGAAGTCGTCGGATATTTTAAGAGAGTTATAAATCCCTCAGTATGCCTTCCTTCGAAGGGGAAGTAAAGCCGGCGGCGGTCCCATGTCATAGATTTATGGCATGAAAAAGAACCTTCCACTAACTACACTTGTGTAAAGCCAAAATTTGTAGGTTAGAATAGATAACGCTCTATTAGTTTCAACGTTCGCCGCCAGGTGCTGACTGCGATGCCATCTAGTAGCCAAGTCCACTGGCTAGGTGTCGTGGATGGTAGCATTTGGTAGTAAAAGTAGGAACTACTTAAAATTACTGTTGCAGTCTTTACTTGAATTAAAACAGATGACACACTCGACTACAGCCATCACAATAAACACCGGTTATCAGACAGATTCTACACACACACAAAGTACACGGGGCTAAATGACCGCGTTGTCGCAGCCCCTAACTAAGGAACCAACCAACCTTTCTTTCTTTCTTTCTTTCTTTCTTTCTTTCTTTCTTTGTTGGCTTCGATGGCGTAGTAGGTAGCACGCTGAACTGCTATGCCCAAGATCGCGGGTTCAAACCCGGCCGAAGTCGTCGGATTTTTAAGAGCGTTTAAATCCAAAGTAGATCGCTTTCGTGGTGTAGTGGTCAGTGTGCTTAGTTGCCACCCAGGAGGTCCGAGGTTCGATTTCCGTTTCTGCCACGAAATTTGAAAAGTGGTATGAGGACTGGAACGGGGTCTACTCAGCCTCGGGTGGCCCAAATGAGTAGAGGGGGTGCGATTCATAACTGAGTCATCCTCGAAGTGGTTTCCCGTGGTTACCCGGGCAAATGCCGGGATGGTACCTAACTTAAGTCCAAGGCTGCCTCCTTCCCTCTTCCTTGCCTCCCCCTCCCAATCTTCCTATCCCTTCGCTTCCTTCATAAGGCGCCTGTTCGCTTTGCAGGTGAGGCCGCCCAGGCGAAGTGATAGTCCCACCTCCCCAGTTGTATCCCCTAACCAGATGTTTCAAGCTCCAGGAGACTGCCCCTAGAGGCGGTAGACGTGGGATCCCTCGCTGAGTCTGAGGGAAAAACCAACCCTGGAGGGTAAAACGACTAAGGAAAGAGAAAGAAAAGAAACACCTTCAGTATGCCTTCCTTCCGGCGGGCCCATGTCATAGATTTATGGCATGTAAAAGAACCTACCACTACAATTGGTAGAGTGTAGCCAAATTTGTAGGTTATTTGGTTTAGAAACGCTCTATCAAGTTCCAACGTTCGCCGCTGGTTGACAGTGGCGTCTGGTAGCCAAAGTTGGAACTATTTGAAATTGAACTTTCATTTATCTTCATTCATTTCATCTCTCATTAAATACTCTCGTGAGGTTCACGTCAGCAAGGGCATCCGGCCATAGAAAACAACAGCCACGTGAAATTTCATCGCATCTCATCCCCGACCCCACCGAAAACAGTATTACAGGCCGGACGTTTGTTTTAGACGATTGCCCTTGACCTTGAAGCCTGCTGGTGAGCCTGCACACACTCACTCTCTCACCCTATCGCTTCACACTTGTCACCACCGATCTGATGTAATGGAATTCCAGACTTGAACAGACAGTACAGTCCACTTCGAAGTATTGTGTGACGGGCGGAAGTACACGTTACGTATTAACGAACAGACCGTCATTATATTTGCCAATGACTGTACTTCAGCAGAAGTGTGAAACACATCTGTCAATCATCGGACCGCTTGGGGCAGCTGATAACAACACAGGTACTGTAGTAACTCTCCTCCGGGCTTCCATTAAGATTTTTCACTCGTCTAAAACAAACGTCCGGCCTGTAATAAGGTGAAGACATAGATTTCTTTATTTCTTTTTTTTTTCTTTATTTGTTCATTCATTTGTTCAATCATTTATTTATACATGCATTGAATATTCATAATTTTTCAAAATTATTCATTCATTTCTTCTTACACTTATCTATTTATTATTAATGTTTTTGTTGTTGTTCTTGTTGTAATTGTTGTTGTTGTTATTGATTCTTTTATGGACTTTGTGACATCGTGGTCATGTAGACCCGTGTACTTGTATTTATGTAGCATTTTTCTGATAACCTGTGTTGTATGTAGCCTACTATTGCGTGTATTGGTAATTGAGGTAGGATTTTAGTAGGAAGCGGCCGTGGCCTTAGATTAGGTACCATTTCAGCATTTGCCTGGAGTAGAAGTGGGAAACCGCTTCGGTTGGTAGCATGCTGAATTGCCGTGCCCAGGATAACGGGTTCAAACCAGGCCGAAGACGTCGGATTTTTTAAGAGCGTAAAAATCCTTCAGTAGGCCTTCCTTCGGAGGGGGAAGTAAAGCCGGCGGTCGCATGTCATAGATTTATGGCATGTAAAAGAGCCTTCCACAGACTAAACTTGTGTGAAGCTAAATTTCTAGGTTAGATTTCGTTGGAACGCTCTATGAAAGTTCCAACATTCACCACTAGGTATCATTGACATATGGTAGCGAAAGTTGGAACTACTTGAAATTGAAGAGATCTTGTAGCTCACCCTATGGGTGTCCGCTTGAAGCAGCGTCACGCACTCGCCGTCTCCGTATCGCATAACGCCAGACCCCAGGAGTAAACTCAGACTCAACAGACTCCATTACCCTTTAACTTAGGCTTCCCGCGTGGGGAACGGAGAGCAGGAGGTGCTCTCTGCTGCATGACGTCACGCACTCACCGTCTCCGTATCGCATAACGCCAGACCCCAGGAGTAAACTCAGACTCAACAGACTCCATTACCCTTTAACTTAGGCTTCCCGCGTGGGGAACGGAGAGCGCGAGGTGCACTCTGCTGCATGACGTCACGCACTCGCCGTCTCCGTATAGCATAACGCCAGACACCAGGAGCAAACTCAGACTCCTTGCATATACACTGAACAACATGACGTCATACACGCCGTAACCGTAACGCATAACGGTAGACCAAAGCATAACGATGAAGTCGACAAGATTATTTGAAATGATAAAATCCACAAGTCCAGCCTTTCAGGCAAGCAACTCAATGTTAAAATAATCCTTTAATGTCATAGACTAGACCTTCCTTTCTTGGTGCATTTGGAATTAATTGTCGTTGTTTTCTCCATGTGTGTTCAGTAACGAACATATAGCCTACTTTCTCCTAAATGCATGGGTATAGTTATAACTCTTCGTCCTTTTCAAGGAGTATTATTGAATGTTGGTTGTAATAGCTTGTTGAAATACAGTAAAACGTGCTATACGGATATTGTACGTTAATTGATTGAATCCTCACCTGAATTATATATACACACACTAATACAGCCATCACAGCAATACAGGTTATCAGACAAAATTCAAGACTCACCCAAGCACACCGGACTAAATGACCATGATGTCCATGCATCTCAAATGAAAGAACAACAAGAGCTTCCTACCCAACTAAAATCCTTCCTCGTATAAAAGTACACACACTAGAAAGCCTATAGACATCACAGTGACACAGGTTAACAGACAACTTCTACACACACCAAAGTACATGGGGCTACAAGACCACGATGCCGCAAAACGTAAAGGACACACTAAACGTTTATTACGTGGTGCCAGCATGATGGTATGGGGTAGACTGATGACTGTTCACCGGAAACTCAACCATATCCGGTCGATTCAATTAGCAGTTTGCCTTTTCTACCACTACAATCGCTAGTGTGAGCCAATGAAACTCAACCTTATCTGGTCAATTAGATAAGCAGTTTGCCTTTTCTACCACTGCGAGCGTTAGTGTGAGTCAATGAAGAGTTTCACCAAAGTATGGTATATTCTCTTGAATATACAGATTATGTTAGATTTAATTGTCACTTCATTTTGGTTTTCTTCTTTATTTAAGTTCCTTTTACGTCTCATTTTTAGCCTATTTTCAATTTTGAAAAAAATTGGCTTATGAGATCAACTTTTATCCGTGTGTGTGTGCGTATGTGTGTGTGTGTGTGAGGGGTGTGTGTGTCCCCCCTAATAAAATCTAAACGGCTGGGGCAATTTCAATGAAACTCGGTAAGTTCATAGCACTAATCACGGCGACCTCGACCGTGCCCTTCAAATTATGTTGCGTCTCACCAATCCAACATGGCGGCTGTGCGAAATATTTCACTAGCATTCAATATCTCCGAAACTATTACCGATATCACCCTGAAGTTGTGTACAGTGATAAAGGGAACTACTAGAAGTTCACCTATGAGACTTTCAAAACCCTGGTGACTACAAAACCAACATGGCGGTCAAGCGAAGTTGAGACTTTTAAATAGACTTTTCTCGCGATTTAACTATCCAAACGTAATGAAACTTGGCACAGCAAATGTTTATACACATTGTAATGCACTGGAGTCTAATTTAGTTCAATTGTTTACATAACCTCAAAATGGCGGCTGTGCGAAATATTTCACTGATATTCTATATCTCCGAAACTATTACAGATATCACCCTGCAATTTTGTACGGTGATAAAGGGTACTGAAACAAGTTAACCTATGTATATTTCATAAACCTGTAAAGTACAAAACGAACATGGCGACCAAGCGAATTTGAAATATTTTAATAGACTTTTCTCGTGATCTAACTCTCTGAGCGCAGTGAAATGTGGTACAGTAAATGATTTTGCAGATTGTAATGCACTGCCATCAAATTTAATTCAATTGTTTACATAACCTCAAGATGGCGGCTGTGCGAAATTTTAAAATTAAGTTTTTATTTCTTGTGTCGTAATCATGCGATCGAAGTGAAAGTTTGAATAATGAACCTAGGCAATAATTGTCCTTGAATGGTACATAACTCTATGGCCTATACATATAACAATCCTAAATGGCAAGCTTCAGAAATATTTAGACGGTTCTCAATATCTATGAATCTTTTAGAGCAACCAAACTGAATTTTTATATGTTCATAGAGACTATGAACATATGTTCACCTATAGGACTTCAGTAACCTGGTGAGCACAAATCCAACATGGCGGCGACGCAAAGCATAAATATTTAAATAGACGTTTCTCGCGAATTAACTATCCGAGTGCCATGAAACGCAGCACGTTAAATGCTTATACAAATGTTGATCCACTGGCATCTAATTTATTTCAATTGTTTGCATAATCACAAGATGGCTGCTGTGCGAAATTTTAAAATCTCGTATTTCCTTCTTGTGTTCTAATCATGCGATTTAAGTTTGAATACCACACGTACACAATAATATTAATGTAATAGTACAAAAATAAAAATCCAACCTGGCGACAATCTGAAATATTTAGACGGTTCTCAATATCTACGAATCTTTTACAGTAATTTAACTGAAATTTTGTATGTTGATAGTGGCAATTAACATGAGTAGGATATATGAAAATAGGCTGTATAGTTTTTCACGGAACTACTTGTTTTAATTTGTGAACACCAGCAGAGACCTCTTTGTTTCCTGTTTTCTTTGTGCATCCTCTTATATTCTTTGAAAGTTCGTTCCAGATGGCATTTTTAGCCTACTTTTCACATTTTGCAAAAATGAGGAAAAAGTAGACTTATGAGATCGGGCAAATGTGTGTGTGTGTGTGTGTCTGTCTGTCTGTCCTTCTGTCTGTCTGGCTGTGTGTGTCCCCCCCCCCCCTATCAACTCCTAAACCGCTGGAGCAATAGAAACAAAATTTGGTAGGAGTAAATGTCTACACCCGAATATCTCACGGCCATATTTGAAAATGATGTCAGTGCTACCAACTGTTAAAAAATCGCAATTGAAATTTGAGCTCCATGTTGGATATCTTGGAAGGTATGAATGGGAGCTATTTCAAAATTGGCACACGTATAGATAATAATATTGCAGTTTAATTTCCAGGAGGCCATACATGGCAGTGTTGCCAAAATGATTATAAGCCTGCTGATTGGTCCAATTTTTAAATGTATATAACTTCTACACTATCAATTGGAATTCAACCAAATTTCGTATGTTGTATGTGTACATAACCAGATACGACTGAGCGTATTCTTGAGACCCACCAGGGCTGCCAACTGTTAATTAATGCTCCTAATTTATTTTATCTAAATACCAATATATCAGAAAGTATGCAAGCCGACAGCTTTAAACTATGCACACGTATAATACCTGACATTCTATATTAATTTGGAGTAACTTATATACGTCAGTGCTACCAACATGATTCTAAGCCTGCTGACAGGTCCAACTTTAAATACATGTAACTTCCATACTATCATTTGGATTTCAACCAAATTTCGTATGTGCTATGTGTACCATAACAGATATGACTATGCGTATTCTTAAGAGCAACCAGGGCTGCCAACTCTTAATATGTGCTGTCCCTATTTTTGTTACCCTAATATCAATATACAGTATCAGAAAGTATGCAAGCCAATAGCTCTAAACTTTGCACACGTATAGTACCTGGCATTCTAGATGAATTTGGAGTAACTAATATACGTCAGTGCTGCCAACATGATTCTAAGCCTGCTGATAGGTCCAATTTTAAAATGCATGTAACTTCTATACTATCTAATGGATTTCATTCAAAATTGGCACAACAATAGATCATATTATTTCAGATTATTTCTGAAATAATGTATAATCTGGTTATACATGCATGACATTGTTGCCAACATGATTTTACGAGCACTGTTAGATCCAATGTTTAACTGCATGTAACGTCCATGCTATTCATTGGACTTCAACCAAATTTTGTATTCTGTACCTTAAGAGATGGAACTAAGAATATATTCAGTCATCAGGTCTGCCAACTGTAGTGCTCTATTAGGCAACATTATGCAAGGTATACAGTATTTCGAACTAATTAGAAATTTTGATATTAGCAAATTAATTTCGTCATTATTCTAGATAGGTTCATATACTGTAGAATAATCATTGGCATGAAAAGTAGGCTCTTTAGTTCGTCACGGAACTTCTTGTTTTCTTTGTGTGAGATCTCTCTGCGGCAACTCGCAGAAGCTTTGGATTTCAATCACCTCACCAACTTGTTCTATAAATATCAAGTAGATGGCATCATCGTCGATCTCTGCATTCTCCTTGAAGACTACAACTTCTTGATTTTCCTTACCTAAAAATTGTTTCCTATAAAATGTATTTTTCTTTATGTTGCCCACATTGCTCCCCCTCTCCCCCCTCTCTTCTTCGGCTCCTTAGCACTTTTGGAATTTCTCGCCCACTCTTCGTCGAGTGCTTCGCTGTAACTATTCGGCTCTCTTGCTTGTTTTAAAGAACATTTTAAAGGCTGGCCGTGAATCCTCACATCTCTACGATGAAAAAGATAAGTACTTGATTCAGTGTTTTTAAACAAAATATTATGGGCCATACATCAATCTTGATCTGAATGTTTAAAATGAACATTTTCTGCAAATTTGAACTATACATAATTTTGCAATCTGCTTGCGGCCCAACGAGGGACATTACATTGCTTTGCTAAAGCTTTTCCAGCTCGCCATTAAATGGTTATGAAAGCTTCCTAGCACTTCTTTGTCAAAAGGGAATACTTTTCCTTCAACGTGGGAATCAAGTGAAAATTATAGCACTTTGAAAATCGTGCTCTCTTCTTCGAGGGATTTTTCTACTAAATATTGAAACTGTACCAAGTTATTTTCCAATTTCATCGTGTGATTTCGCTTCTTGCCCCATTTTATGTTACGTTCAACTCATGAAACTTTGAATTAAGCAATAGACCCTGTATTGTTCAATATCACATCGGTAAACACCTCAAACCTCAATAACTTTAAACTGCTTATCACTTTCAATTCAAACCGAACTATAAACTGCAATAGTGATTTATCCGTGTGCTTCCAAATATTGGTTTCAGTGCAAACCATAGGTTTTGGGTACCCAATTGCGAACCGAAAATCGTATGAACAAACTATAAACATAAACCATTTTTCCTTCCTATTTCCCATCTACTAACAATTAATAATAAACCTGTGTATATTCTTTTTGGTAAATTGAGGCTTCACTGAGGTGACCTCTCCAATATTGAATTGAGCACTACGTAAATACTGTTTAAATAACCTGTGGTTATAACCCACATTTTAATTATCGTTCTTATTTTTCCACCTGTGCCTAGGAATTTAAAATTGTAACCTTTTTGTTTAAAGCTATTGTCGCTTTACTATAAAAGCACTGTAGGCAAGAATTTGTTAACTACTTGATTTATTGAACAAAACTTCTATACATTTTGTAGGGTTCCCTTTTATCTTGTTACAGGTCTCAGACCTTCCATTTTCTAATAATATGCAAAAACATTATTATTGTTTAGGCAATTAGAAATATTTCTTCCTTGTTTAAATCATTCTATTTCTCAAAGAGCATTCTAATTGCGACGTTTCCTTTCCCATTTTTTCTGGTACTATTTTCTGTACTTACAGAAATGATTACAAACACTTAATGCTAATCTCAAAATTAATCACAATCATTTGTTGTGTTCATGGCGAAACTTCTAATTAAGTTTCTATTCCTAAGCCCTTTCCTTTTTCACATCATCTTCCCTCCGGTATGCCGGAAGTGATTTTCAAAATTTGACACAATTGAGGAAATTGGTTAATTTTACGTTTTTGTATAGAAGAGGACCCCTAATTTTGTCTGCTAAGGAATGTTTTGAACATTGGTTGGCTGCTTCCTTAGTTTATGGGCTGCGACAACGTTGTCATATAGCCCCGTGTAGTAGGTCAAGCCTAGCATTAAACACTACCGGAGGGAAGATGATATGACAAAGGAAAGGGCTTGGGAATAGAAACGAACTCTGGGCAGAAAGGAACGAATCCAGGCAAAGAAAGAAATAATATAGTTCAGATGATGAAAACATAGTAGGCTCGGGCTCTGAGTACAAGGAGAGAAAGCAGATACTAACCTCGAAAGTTTTAGTTGCTAATAGGGCATTCTTAGCCTATTTTCAATTTTGAAAAAATAGGCTTATGATATCACCTATTGTCCGTGCGGGTGTGCGTGTGTGTGTGTGTGTGTGAGAGAGAGAGAGAGGTGTGTGTATCCCCCTAATAACTTCTAAACGACTGGAGTGATTTCAATGAAACTCGGTAAGTTCATAGCACTATTCTGGACGACCCCGACCGTGCCCTTCAAATTTTGTTACGTCTCACCAATCCAACATGGCGGTTGTGCGAAATATTTCAACAGCATTCAATATCTCCAATACGATTACCGATATCACCCTGGATTTTTTTACGGTGATAAAGGGAACTACTAGGAGTTCACCTATGTGACGTTTGAAAACTGGTAACTACAAAACCACCATGGCGGCCACGCGAATTTGCGACCTTTAAATAGACGTTTCTCCCGATTTAACCAACCAAACGTAATAAAACTTGGTAAAGTATATGTTTACACACATTGTAATGCACCGACATCTAACTTCGTTCAATTGTTTATAAAACCACAAGATGGCGGATGTGCGAAATATTTCACCGGCATTCTATATCTCTCTAACTAATAGCGGTATCACCCTGAAACTGTGTAGGGAGATAAAGGGCACTACTGGAAGTTCATCTATAAGACTTTCAAAAACCGGTTAACTACAAAACGAACATGTCGGCCAAGCGAATTTGAAAATTTGAATACACCTTTCTCGCGATGTAATGTTCCAAACGCAATGAAATCTGGTACAGGAATTGTTTATACATATTGTAATGCACTGGTATCTAATTTAGTTCAATTTTTTACATAACCTCAAGATGGCGGCTGAGAAAATTTTAAAATTAAGTTTTTATTTCTTGTTTTGTAATCATGCGATCGAAGTGAAAGTTTGAATGATGAGCCTACGCATTAATTTTCCTTTAATGGTACATGACTCTATGGCCTATACATTTAACAATCCAACATGACGACCATCCGAAATATTTAGACGGCTCTGAATATCTACGAATCTATTATAGCAATCAAACTGAATTTTTTATGCTCATAGGGGCTATGAACATAAGTTCACCTATAGGACTTTCAATAACCTGGTGATCACAAATCCAACAAGGCGGTGACGCGAAGTACAAATATTCACATGGACGTTTCTCGCAATTTAATCATCCGAATGCAGTGAAACTTGGTACAGTATATCCTTATACGAATGTTAATCCACTGGCATCTAATTTATTTCAATTGTTTCCATAACCACAAGATGGCAGCTGTGCGAAAATTTAAAATCTCCTTGTTACTTCTTATGTCCTAATCATGCGATTAAAGTTTGAATGCTACACGTACACAATAATCTTCATGTAACAGTACATAACTCTAGGACCTACATACATAAAATCCAACATAGTGAACCCGAGGGGGTCATGCTGACTGATATCGAACGTGGATCTCGGAGATAAGTTGAGCTCAGAAGGAAGGTTCCACTAGGGAACGAACCCGAGATCTGTTGAGGGAGTTTCGTTGTAAAAACCCCTAGAGGAATGTATATGTTTAATCACTGGTGCGATATCAGTTGATACTGGCATTATTTAGTGAAATAATGCAGGGAAAATGAGCGGAATACAGCATTATTGGACTACTTGGAGTAGGCTATGCTGGACTTGGAACACAGAAGTGCAGAGTTTGACAGTTTACTAATAGCCCCAGAATTGTGGGAGGAGACCCATGGAGCCCTGTCAATCTCGCTGACCTAGTTAAGTCGTCTGGAAGAGGTCGGGGGGTTGAATAATGACCCAGTTCTTCCCCGTTGGAGAATAAAACCAGGAAGGGAGGGGAGAGATCCCAAGGAAAATCATTGATTACTCGTGATTGGAGCAACGCAATGACATGAGAGGTGCACACAGGTAAATCTTTAGCCAGGAGGCTAATTTTAGAGCCATTAAACTGCGAAATCAAGGCATATTTAATGGAGTGCGTAAGGACACAGGACTATGGATGTTCGCGGCAGGGTTTGACTATATCACCGGGAATTTCCACTGGAAACCGCGTCCCCACGCTATGGCAAAAGCAATTAATATTAATTAATTGGCCGATCGATCCTTCAGCACGCAGATAGTTCTGGGATCAGTGAAGAAAAAGGAACCCGATGAGCATTGTTTCGAGACCAGAATCATCCTGGGAGAGGAGTTGATATAGCACGGGAATTCTAGGTCTATTTTTTTGTGTGAAATGGATATAAGGGAGTAGACCCTTGGCAGAAGACAGTTGTCGTCAGTTTTGGAAGAGACTCGAGCGCGGAACGTATGTCGCTCTGGCTCAGGAAAGGACGCTCAAACAAAGACTTGAACACTTTAGTGTTAATAATTATATTCGCCGTGCAGTGTAATGCACCAAGTGATAAGATAATAATGCATAGTCAGTAAGTAATAAGAAGTACGGTAATCAACGAACTTTATTGTGTGAAATGCGTATTACCGAAGTCAAGGAAGGAGGCCCGGACTTCAACTTGGGAAGCCGTGCAGTAAAACTTTTAGAAGGCTTTTATTAAGGACAGTCGTGCTGCAGGTGTAGGCGGCAGTACGAGCAATGGTTTGTGTTCACATAGGAAGTACCGTGTGATATATGTTGCAGAACTATTGAATGTATTAATCTGTGTAAAGACTATGTACAATGTTAAGCGCAGTGTATAATATATTGATTGGTTATACATGTCGTATTACGCCGGACTGCGCTGGGAGAAACTTTATGATGCATTTGGTGAAATGTCTTAAGAATACCAAATGGTAACGCTCAGGACGAAAGTAAGCATATTTATGCAAAGCAGGAAGTTTATCGTAAGATAATTGATAGACTGTTGGTGAAACCGTAGGCAGATGACCCAGACTTTCAATCAGGAGTTGGTAGGAGCATGGAGGATGCCGTCAAATACCGCAATTCTGATATTTTGCCAGGGAACTTCAACCAAGAAAAAGTGTAAAAAGTGACGTGTGTTATGTATAAATCATATGTGAAATATCTTTTAAATTAATGGTATAATAAGTGTCATAAAGTGTCATGTGTCATGCTTCATCATAGTAATGGAAAGTGCCGTGTGCTTGGTGAAAGAAATGTATTATAAAATGTGTATATTCAATATGCAAATGTCGCGCTAACTCTACAAATGGCAGGCGATATTGGAGTATATGAGTGGTTGGAGCCACCAGGATAAGCCTAAGATGTGAGTACCCCACAAATTATGATTATATAGAAGTATAGCCCACTGCATGTAATGTGATTTCAGAATTATAAAATTAATGCCAGTAAGAATCAGTATTAGGAGATAGACCCTCCAGGTTTAATTGTTGTTGGTTGATTTTACTAGAGTTGAGATGTTGTTATACATCAGTGAGTGGATTAATCGTTACCACTATTAATAAAATGGCAAATCAGTTATGTAAACTTAACGTAACGAACACGGATGTTCGATTTTTAAGATGGTTATGTTGTGTCGGATTATGGTAATTTATGTCAGTGAAAATAATAATAATAATAATAAATAATAAAAGGTATGAATGAATACATCAGGTAAAATGTTGTAAGCGAGAAATATTTATGCTAATTGGAAGACTTATCGATCTAAGCAGTAAGATTACATTAAGGGAGGAAAAAAGAGTTTAATATCAGAATATATTGTGTTAATGGGAATATAATTATGCAAAGACAGTGGAAGAGCTTAAGAGTGAATTGAATTTGCAGCTTGTGTAAAAGCTTATAGAGTAATTGATAGATTTCTCTTAATAATTAAAGGACGAAGATCATAATATCAGGTCATGGAACCAGGTAATCTATTCGACGTATGAAATCTCGTATAGCCGTGGGCATACGGAGATATGTACTTTGTGCCAGAGTGTATTTAGTGATTGGACCCTAACTCTGATGATGGATATGGAATGGTCCGGGTTCGAATCCTGTGATAGGTGAGAGGAGAACATTGGACACCTCTGCACCTTATCTGATCGCCCGAGAACTTATTATTGAGTGATTCGGCTCTTGTGAAGCGAATCTTATGGACGGCAGCATGTAGTTGACCACATCATTTATTAAGATACCGGTTATCCAGATCGACCAATGTTTTTATGAATCTCGTGCCTTCATGTTGAAATGGACCTATTGGTGCCAGTCTTCATTAATATCCTAAGGTTAGGAATAAATATTTAAGCTCATCCAGAATCTATTGCATAATATTCAGTTTAAATCCATTGGGATATGTGCGTCATTGTGACCACGGTATTGCCTTTTAGAATCTTATACTGCTTGGGGAGATATAAGCCAAGAGACAGGAAGGCGGGGGAACGGTTTACTGCGGTAACCTCACTCCACTCCATTGTATATCGCCGCTCGGAAAGGGGGCTGAGCTGTCAAGCGAACCGTGAAGGATAAGGTTTAAGAAAAGGGCGGATTTTAGACCCTGTTAGTAACATGAAAGGAAACATTGTTATATTGAGTAATGAAGTCATGTGGTTTAAGAACACATATTATAGATCACCCTGATGGTTCATGATTTTAGCAATCTAACGAATGGTTGGAAGTTGCATTTTACTGTCACTGACGCCTATTTCTGAAGTTGGTTACTTGACGCCACAGGCTACGCTCGCAAGGGTAGCTTAATAATACCATCCGACACAGCAATAACGAAAGTTTTGAAGATGAAATCACAACGGCATGCAGTGGAACTATAAATAGAGAGAAGGGTAGGGGTAGCTTTACATAATTATGGAGTTGCACGTAGATTGTTGTGCAACACCTGAATAGGCTAATGCATGTAAAGCATTTGATGGGAAGAGAGAGACCAAACACACACGGTATACATAATTGTCAAAGTAAGATGAGGTTTAAGAAACAAGTAATTTTGTGAGATTAAAGAAGTCACATTAGATGACAGAAGAGTAAAAGTACATATTTGTTTATGAAAGTTGTATGTGCATCAGCGCACTAGAGTGAAGTGTGAAGTCGATATAAGGGTAAAGGTTTGAGTAATGATATGAGTTTATTATGATGATATTATGGTAATATTAGTGGATTGTGGAAGTAATTTTTGTTTGATTTTGTTTTATGTTTGTTGGGATTGTTTTTATATGTTTGAAGCCATGATTTTAGCACTGAATTAAAATCTTTAGAATAGAGTTGTGCCTTATCATTGTAGAGTTGATACTTTTCAGTCTCAGATCCAAAATATGCAACTGCTTAATGGGGGAACGGTACACGCCTGAGACCTGACGCTAGCTGGAGGCGGAAGCATATTTTCCATGGAGATTACTCACATGGGTACAATAGCGACCATCCGAAATATTTAGTCGGTTCTCAATATCTACGAATCTATTACAGCAATCAAACAGAAATTTTGTATGTTGATAGTGGCAGTTAATATAAGTAGGATATAAGAAAATAGGCTGTATAGTTCTTCACGGAACTACTTGTTTAAAGATTGATTAATTGTAAAAAAAAAAACTAACAAAAACTTGAAGAATGAAACTGATAAAGAATAAAACAGTCTTGCTTACGTATAGAGCGAACAAGAGTGTGTATAACAAATTATTTATAAGCAAGTGTAATGGTGCGAGCAACGCTAGCTGAGTTTGCCGGCAGGCAGGCGCTGGGTGTCCTGTCCCTCCCAAACGGAAAATAGGGTACTATAGGTACACAGTTCGCTGGCGAGGAAATACAAACAAGGGAAAGTTGAATTATTTATTTTCCTTTCTAAAGGGAAATGTTTTAGGGAGTTTTCTATACTCCGGATATTGAAATTGACAGGAATAAATTTATTCCCCAACAAGGATGGATCCAATGCTTCAACCGGTTACCGCGTGGAGAGCTGTGGAGAGGCTTACAAGGAAAATGCACATCTGAAACAAACTTTCAAAGGGATAAGCATATATACAGAGAAACAGAAATACATGGAAGGTCCCTGTTGGTGGCTACAAGAAGGGAAATAAAAGAACGTTAATGAAAAGAAAGAAAAGAGCAGTGACTGCTAACTCTAACAAGACGTATATTCCATTGAATATACCACCGTGTACTTTGGGTGTGTGTAGAATCTGTCTGACAACAGGTGTTAATTGTGATGGCTCTATTAGTGTGTGTTATCTATGATTCAAGTAGAAGGACTGCAGTCGATTAACATTTTTAAGTAATTCCTACTTTTGCTACCAAATGCTACCATCCACGACACCTAGCAGCAGACGTGGTTACTAAATGCAATCGCAGTCAGCACCTGGTGGCGAACGTTGGTACTAATATAGCGTTATCAAACTAACTTACAAATTTTAGCTTCCACAATTGTAGTTAGTGGAAGGTCCTTTTCCATGCCATAAATCTATGACTTGGGACCGCCGGCTTTACCTCCCCTCCGAAGGAAGGCATAATGAGGGATTTTTAACGCTCTTAAAAATCCGACGACTTCGGCCAGGTTTGAACCCGCGTTCTTTGGCATAGAATCTCAGCATGCTACCAACTACGTTACCGGAGCCGCTGTTTTGAACATTAACAATTGCTATGTTTTTCTGTAACTCTGTTTCACATTTATACAGCATATTTTAGGTAGATTTCATTAGAAAGCTAACTATTGCAATGGGTACCATGTTTCGACTTCCGGAAAATTTCGACATATCTTCGCGTTTCACATCCCCCAGACCCCAAAACCACCGTCAGTTCAAAAGTTTATATATAATTTATGTATATATGTATCTATCTATCTATCTATCTATCTATATATATATATATCAGTTTCTTGTGGACACGATAACTGCCGTAATTTTGCACCAATCACTTTGAATTCTTTACATAACATGTATCCCTATAAAATCTCGGTCGAGTTCGTTAATGGGCAAAATCGGTCGAAGGGGGTGAAAATGGGGGTCTTTTTTCGAAAAAGTGAAATTTCGCTATGACTCTCTTAATACGTGAAATATCGAATCAATTCAAAGTTCATAATATGTGTCGGATAAGTGCCAAAAGTTTATGTCAAATAAGTTTTTTGATAGCACCAACCATTGACCAATGGGGTGGAAAAAAGTGGGTTTTTCGGGAAACATTAATAATATCTCTCTTAATAGGCACAATATCAAAACCGTACAAAATGGACAATATTCCTCCAATAATTACCTAAAACGTTTGTCTGAAAGAATTTTCGATATGACCCACCATTACGCCACGGGGTGAGCAAAATGATTTAAATTATAAGAAAATTCCAAGTGCCAAGAGTGGTTGCCATGACAACTTTACTTTTAATTGATAAGGGATGAGCCATCAGCAGTTGCTATGACAACGCCACGGCACGAGATCACATTCTGTTCTCATATGTCTGTGGGAAGCGACTTCGGTATCGGAACTGGTAGCATGCTGAATTTCTATGCCCAAGGTCGCGGGTTCAAACCCGGCTGAAGTCGTCGGATTTACTAAGAGCGCCAAAAAAAACCTGAGTATGCTTTCCTTCGGAGGGGAAGTTCCAACGCTCGTTGCGAGTGGATGGTTCCGGTGGCATCTAGTAGCCATGTTCACAGCTAGGTGTCGTTGATGGTAGTATTTTAAATTATGTAGCCTATTTTAGGTAGATTTCATCAGAAAGCTAACTATTGCAATGGGTGCCATGTTTCGATTTCCGGAAAATTTCGACATATCTTCACGTTTCACATCCCCCAGACCCCAAACCACCGTCAGTTCAAAAGTTTATATATGTGTGTGTATATATATGCATATATATCAGTTTCTTGTGGACACGATAACTGCCGTAATTTTGCACCAATCACTTTAATGTTTTACATAATATGTAACCCCTTAAAAAATCGGTCGAGTTCGTTAATGGGCAAAATCGGTTAAAGGGGGTGAAAATGGGGGGTGGGGGGGCTTTTTTTTTTTTTTCGAAAAAGTGAAATGTCGCTATAACTCTCTTAATACGTGAAATATCGAATCAATTCAAAGTTCATAATATTTGTCGGATAAGTGCCAAAAAAATTATGTCAAATAGGTTTTTTGATAGCACCAACCATTGACCAAAGGGGTGGAAAAAAGTGTTTTTTTTCGGGAAACATTAATCATATCTCTCTTAATAGGCACAATATCAAACCCGTAAAAAAGGAAAATATTCCCCTAATAATTACCTAAAACTTTGTCTGAAAGAATTTTTGATCTGACCTACCATTACGCCAAGGGATGAGAAAAATGATTTCGGAATTAAAGAACATGCCAAGTGCCATCAGAATTTACCGTGACAACGCTTCTAAATTGATGAGGGATGAGCTATCAGAGGTTGCCAAGACAACGCCATTGCACGAGATCACATTCATTTTTCCATCTGACTGTGGGAAGCGGCTAACTGGTAGCATGCTGAACTTATATGCCCAAGGTCGCTGGTTCAAAGCCGGCCAAAGTCGTCGGATTTTCTAAGAGCGCTAAAAATCCCTCAGCATGCTTAATCCCCTAGTTTGCCCGGTGAAATCTACCTCCGCCTTCCGGCGTGCCGAGGGGATTTTTTTTATCTCTAATGGGAACTGTTTGTTTGTTTTTCCCGAAAATTCCATTGCAACTTAAGTCTAGTTCTGCAAGGACTTTCTTGCCTTTGTGCTGTTTCAGTACTTCTTTATAGTAGGATGAACAATATTAGTCTCTGCTGGAACAGTTCTCCGGATGAGTGGAGTTATGTGTACATAAACGCGGAGCTAGCCAGTGACAAAACGCTCCACAGCGATCTTCAGTCCAGAGGGGGCCAGGGTGGGGGGGGGGGAGAGGGAGGGGTGGGGCAGACGGCCCGATACATACGGACGGTTCAGTTTGCAATGCAAATGAGGTAAAGGATCGCGAATCGACGTGATAAAGGCTTTGTTACACTCAGGTCTCTCAGCAACGGACCTCGACTAGTACAGGAAAGATTATCATTTGTATAGTCGCTGACTGTGAAGTGGCGTAGTTCCAGGGTACGCCATAGGGCACAGTGTGTTCCGGAACAAGTGCAGTGACTCTACCGTGTATCGTCCCGGGACATGTTCAGCCACAACATGAACTGTGCTTATGTTGCAAATCCCCTTCCAGATCTCATAACCACTGACTTCCAATGTAGGCATGTGAGGACGGGAAACATGTTCCCTCTTTCAGAATATAAACCGGTGTTGGTGTCTGTTGTTTGAAGTGGAAAGAATCTAGGTCATTTGCTTTTAATGGTATGATAATGATAATTCTTAACAAGTAGTTCAATAAAGAACGAAACAGCCTATTTTCGTATATCCTACGAGAAATGAAAACGAGATTTTAAAAACTTGCACAGCCTCCGTTTTTAAGTTCCCATAAAATTCCATTAAATTCGACGTCAGTATATTAAGGTTCGTATCAAGATATACCGTGCCAAGTTTCACAGTGATCGGATGAAAAGTTGCGAGAGAAATTCGTTTAAATATTTACATTTCGCGTCGCCGCCATATTGGTTTTGTGCTCACCAGGTTATTGAATGATCCATTCAACTTAATAACCTTAGTTAATAGCCTCTATTAACATACACAATTTCAGTTTGATTGCTGTAATGGATGCGTATACATTGAGAACCGTCTAAATATTTCGGATGGTCGCCATGTTGGATTGTTATATGTGTAAGTCATAGAGTTATGTACCATACGATGATGATTATTGCGTAGGTTCATTATTAAAACTTTCACTTCGATCGCATGATTAGGACACAATACATATAAAAACATACTTTTATAATTTCGCACAGCCGCCATCGTGTGATATGTAAACTATTGAACTTAATTAGATATCAGTGCATTACAATGTGTATAAAAATTTGCTGTGCTATGTTTCACTGCGCTCGGATCGTTAAATTGCGAAAAAACTCTATTTAAATGTTTCAACATCGCTTGGCCGCCATGTTCGTTTTCTACTTAACAGGTATTTGAAAGTCACACACATACACTTCTAGGATTACCCTTTATCACTCTACAAAACTTCAGGGTGATATCTGTTCCTGTTGCGGAGATATATAATGCTAGTGGAGTATTTCGCGCTGCCGCCATGTTGAATTTGTGAAACGTATTATAATTTGTAAGGTACGATCGAGATCAAACGCGAATCTAGTGTGCACTTACCGAGTTTCATTAAAATCGCTTCGGCCGTTTAGATTTTATTAAGGGACACACACACTGACGGAGATTGATAGAAGAGTAATTTTATGGATCCAAGAATTTTTGATGATTAGTTCCCAGAAAGTGAAAGTTGAAGGCCGATTCTCAGATGAAATTACCGTAACGTCGGGTATCCCTCAGGGCAGCGTAATCGGAACCTTGTTATTTTTGGCGTTTATAAATGACTCACCAAATGGGATTCGCAGTGAGTGTCGATTGTTCGCGGATGATATCGAAAGATACATGACTCACAAGACAACGCAGTACTTCAAGATGACCTGAACCTGGTCTATAAGTGGGCGATTGAACATAAAATGAAAATAAACACAAGAAAATGTAGTCTCATAAAAATAGGGAAAGTGCGAAGGCAAGATTTTCAATATAACATTGGCTCGGAAATACTTGTAGAAGAAGATTCTTGCAAATATTTGGGCATTCACGCAAGGAATGATATGAAATGGAGTAGTCATGTAGGATGTGTAGTTTCTAATGCTTACAAATCCCTGCACTTGGTAATGAACGTATTAAAATGAAGTAATACATCTGCTAAAGAATTAGAATATTTGTCACTTGTAAGAACTATTCTGGAATACCCCTCGGTGGTTTGGGATCCATAACAAGTAGGGCTCATAAATGAGTTGGAAATGGTACAAAGAAAGGCCGCTATATTTGTGCTCAGTGACTTCAATCCCAGGAGCAGTGTGAGCCGTATGCCGTATGTTAAAGAAACTTGGGTGGGAATCACTTGAGGCTAGGAGGATGAAATCTAGACTCTGCGCTATGTACAACACGTATACAAACCAACCAGCATGGGGTGAGCTTAGCAAACGTATGGGAAAGCTCACTTACATGAGTAGGAGCGATCATCCTTTCAATATTAAGGGCCGACCACAGCGAACAAATTATGGTAAATATTCTTTTGTAAGCTGTGCCATTGATAACTGGAACTCGCTACCTGCCGCAAACTTAGAGCCTTTCCCCAAACATATAGGTGTGCTAAAAAAGACTGACTATTTGTGTAAATACTCCAGTTTAATCGTTATTGAATTGTTATGTATAATTATTTATTTGTTATGCATATCCAATTTGCTACTAGGGAACACACCTCCAATTGCAAATAAATGAATGAATGAATGAATGAAAGGTGATCTCATAAATTTATTGATTTCATAAATGAAAATAGGCTAAAAATACTACACCAATCAAGACAAATTATTATATTAATTGGCGTAGTATTTTTAAGGATTATCTATTTATAAATACTGTAAATATAATACACTCTCCTAACAGGGTGAATGTTATTGATTTTTGTGATGATAATGAAAAGCAAGATGTTCAGTAAAGAACATACTGTATAGCCCACTTTCTCCTAGATCTAGGGGTATCGTTATAACTCATCGTCCATTTGCAGGAGTATAATTGATTGTTGGTTGTAGTAGCTTGTTGAATAACAACGTGCTATATTATACATTGAATCCTCACCTGAATTATAAATACACACACTAATACAGCCATCACAATGACACAGGTTAGCAGACAATGTTCAACACTCACAAAAGTACACGGGGATAAATGACCATGATGTCCAAACCTCTCAAATTAAACAAAACAACAACAGCTTCCTACCCAAATCCTTCCACGTTTAAAATTACACACACAGACATCACAGTGATACAGGTTGTCAGACAACTTCTATACACACCTAAGTACACGGGAATACATGACCACGATGCCACAAAACCCCTGAAGAATCAACAACAATAGACTCTACCGCGAATCAAGGACAACGAATTTTAATCGCTGTAGTCTAGTGTTGAATTAAGTGGTGTTACACGTATATATAATATTTTTGATTGAAAATACACACTATATATGCTTAAGATTATAACGCGTGAGCAGATATCAATCAATAAATGTAAAAACAAGTAGATCCGTGAAGAACTATACAGCCTATTTTCATATATCCTACTTATGTTAAAGGCCTCTATCAACATACAAATTTTCAGTTTGATTGCTGTATAGATTCGTAGATATTGAGAACCGACTAAATATTGCGGATGGTCGCCATGTTGGATTTTTATATATGTAGGTCTTAGAGTTATGTACTGTTACATGAAGATTATTGTGTACGTGTAGTATTCAAACTTCAATCGCATGATTAGGACACAAGAAGTAAAAACTTGATTTTAAAATTTCGCACAGCTACCATCTTGTGGTTATTGAAACAATTGAAAAAATTAGATGCCAGTGGGTTAACATCTGTATAAGGAATTACTGTACCAAGTGTCACTGAACTCGGATGGTTAAATTGCGAGAAACGACCATGTGAATATTTATACTTCGCATCGCCGCCATGTTGGATTTGTGATCGCCAGATTATTGAAAGTCCTATAGGTGAACTTATGTTCATAGCCCCTATGAACATTAAAAAAAAGTCCTCTCGGCACGCCGGAAGGCGGAGGTAGATTTCACAGGACAAACTTGGGGATAGGCGAAAATAGGCAGAATATGCAGGTTTTCGTAGAAGGATCAGACCACATTTATTGCGTGAAAGTATTTAAAAATTGGAGATTAATTAACTTTGTTTTTCGTCATTTTATGCTTAATTTAAACATTCTATTGTCTTATGATGACTTTAAACTTCTTGTCATTTGGAGTCCATTTTTATACTTGTGGTCACACTGTCCTTATGCAAGGTTTTGACACTGATGTGTAACTATGTAACGGTCTGTTACTTCTTCACGCAAAATTATATCTCCCGCAGAGATGTTGGTTGGTTCCTCAGTTTAGGGGCTGCGACAACGTGGTCATGTAACCCCGTGTATTTGGGAGAGTGTAGAATCTGTCTGATAAACGGTGTGAATTGTGATGGCTGTATTATTCTGTAATTCAGGTCAGGAATGCAGACGCTCAATTTCAAGCAGTAGTTCCTAATGTTGCTACCAGATACTACCGTCAACGACACCTAGCTGTAAACTTGGCTACTAGATGCCACCGCAATCAGCAACTCGCAACGAACGTTGGAACTTCTCCTCCAAAGGAGAGCATACTGAGGGATTTTTAGCGCTCTTAGAAAGTCCGACGACTTTGGCTGGCTTTGAACCCGCGACCTTGGGCATAGAAGTTCAGCATGCTACCAGTTACGTCACCGAAGCCGCATCACACTTAGTCAGATGGAAATCTGAATCTGATCTGGCGCAAGTGCGTTGTCATGGCAACGTCTGATGGCTCATCCCTCATCAATTTAGTAGTGTTGCCATGGCAACCACTGATAGCTCTTGGCATTTTCTTACAATTCCGAAATCATTTTTCTCATCCCTTGGCGTAATGGTGGCTCATATCAAAAATTCTTTCAGACAAAAGTTTTAGGTAATTATTAGGGGAATATTGTCCATTTTGTACGGTTTTGATATTGTGCCTATTAACAGAGATATGATTAATGTTTCCCGAAAAACCCACTTTTTCCCACCCCTTTGGTCAATGGTTGGTGCTATCAAAAAACGTTTCAGACATACATTTTTGAGCTTTATCCGACACATAGTATGAACTTTGAACGGATTCGATATTTCACATATTAAGAGAGTTTCAGCTATATTTCATTTTTTCGAAAAAAAAAAGTCCCCCATTTTCATCCCCTTCGACCGATTTAGCCCAGTAACGAACTCGACCGAGATTTTATGGGTATACATATTCGGTAAAAAATTCAAAGTGATTGGTACAAAATTACGGCAGTTATCGTGTCCACAAGAAACTGATAAACATATATTGAACCCATGGGCCATAGGGTCCATGAAGGTCGAACCCATGTCCTTAAGGAAGAAATGAAAGAAACGTATAGTTTCCTAAAGGAACGGAGAGAGATTTTAAGCCAGGATTATAGCTTAACATTGTGCAAGCGACTAGGGACAGATGTTCCTTAGATGAGATCACCCCACTCGACATTCAAGAGAGGGCTGGTCACGAGTATTAATAACTGAATGGAAATTTCCACCGTGATAGACAAGGAAGCCTGAATCGGAATTCGAGCTGACGTTGCTGGAAATTGACAACGCCGCTTATGCGCCAGAAGAGGAATAATTAAAATTAACACGTTTACGAGCATAATAATGAGTAAACAAGCACAGTACAGTGAATCATTTTGAATGAGAGATTTTTCAGTAAAGAGAAACCATTTAATAATTGCGCAGAAAAAAACTGCCGACGTAAGACGACGTCATTGGGGAAGTACCTAAGCATCTGTGGAGGGGAGAGAGCAAAAGGAATGCAACACCCACACAATTGAGGACGAGAAATTAATTAATATCTCCGAATTGCACGATCGATTCTTAGGTGCAATAAGATCATTTGACATTGAGAAGATGAGCTTTCGGAAGGTATAATTTTTATATTTGTGGCACCATTATTTTAGAAGTTGACCACAGAAAAGGCTAGAGTCTTATTTTTTTGTAGTAAAATAGTATAAAGCTTCGGGGTTTACCAAGCCAACCATGCAGTTTTACAACGAGCACTCCGTGAGCGGAGGTGCTGCATCAAAGTCTTCAAACGTATGAACCTCAGGGGAGGTCATACTGTGCAACAAGTATAAGCACCGAATGCAGTTTCAGACAGCCCGAGGGGGCGTCACTGTGTCACATCGCAGCGAATGCAGTTCCGACAGCCCGTGAGGGGCGTAAGGCTACATCACAGCAATCATGCAGTTTCAAACGGCCTGAGGGCACGTCACTGTGCTACATCACACCGAATGCAGTCTTGAACAGCCCGAGGGGTGTTGCCACGCATCACGCAGTACGAATCCGTCCAGGAGGACGTGAAGTTATATCAGCACATGCAGTCATACGAGCACTCCGTGAGGGGAAGTGCTGCACCACGACGTAGAAGTAGTCATTCCGACAGTCCGTGAGGGAACGTAACTCTGCGTTACATCGAAAACAGCTACCAGTACTCCTTGAGGGGAGAAAAGTTGTGTTACACCGCAGAAGTAAGATCCGATAGCCACAGGCGTCGCAGTATTAACGACTTGCTTGCCTCCATAAGGAGTGGTCAAGACGAAATTTTAAAGTATCGCCGTAGTGAAATATTAGGAAAATCCTAATTATAGGATTTAGGCCCGACTGTATACAAGTTAAAGTGAAAATTCGTAAGATATAGTCAGAGCAGGCTGCGAACGTCGGACTTAAAGGCGATAGGTCGTTAAATGTACGAACGAATAGATCATAACGTACGGAAGTATCGTACCAGACAGATAAACTGTTATTTAAATTGAAGAAACCTAAAAGGGAAGAACAGAATAAGGTTCGAAACGTAGGAGTGTTAAAACAGTTCAAATAAAGAAGATAGGAGACTATAAACATTATCTCCAGAAAGCAGGCGAACTATTCTAAAAATACTAGAATCGAGAAGTGCTAACTGCTATAAACTAAATCTATAGGTCTTAGAGGAGACCTCGATCCGTATAGACTTTCGTTAGGATCGACAGACAGATCTATAAAGAAGCCGTTCAAGCTAGATAAATAGCCGGTTATCCAGGATAGGAGTAGCAGAATTGGACTCCAGGGAACAGTAGATGTTTCGGGACTTCCGCATTCTGCAGGATAGGAAGCCGACATCGAATAAATTTCACCCTTGGAAACGGGAATTTAAGAAGATCACGTGTGATAGGCTCAGAAATACGGCCTAGTGATCGAGAATTGTGAAGTGTAAAATAATCAAGATTGTGTGTTAAATAATATTTTTAGTGTTTATTATGTGTTCAAAAGGGACACATCAGTATATAAAAATGTCGTCAATGTTAAGTGTTTTAAATATATGTCAAAAAGTGTTTTACGTAAGATGAATACCTTTAATATGGAGTAAAAAGTTCAAAGTGGGCCCAAAAATGAAGCACCGCACCAGATTAAAGATCATGGGATGATCTGGAAACATGTGAGTACTAAATTCATTTTATTTTGGTGTCAGAAATTGATTGTGTACAAACCCACCGGAGTTTTTGAGTAAAAGGGATGTGTATTAATAAATAAATACTGAATAATCAAGAACACGGTCTGAACGATAATAAATAAAATTGAGAAATTATAAATAATTATGTAAAGAATAAATCCCGTAGGGGAAATATGTGAATAAAGGGTTAATGTATTTAACAAATGTCATAAGAGCAAGCGAAATATCATTAATTATCATGAAAGACATTGAAATAAAGTAAAGTTGAGATATGAAAGAAATAGCTTTGGAGCTTGTATAAAGAATAAAGATAATAATAATAATTAAATATGGAAATGTTAAATAAAAAATCAAATAAATTGATATGAATATAAGAACGTTAAGCCTTAATGTATGTGTAAGATATGATGGTCAATGGAATATATTAAACAGGGAGCGATTTATCGACAACGGAAGGATTAATATGTGAATTAAAATAATATGAATTGTTACTAAAGAGATTTATCAGTTCTTGGGAAGACATTTTCGGCTTTAAATAATGCATAGCGCATAATGAGCGCAAATATAATATTAAAGTGTCACGCTAGGAACGCGTAGTGGTTAAATACTTGGTACATTACTTATGGTGGGTAGTTGATTGCAGTGAATTGATAATTGTATAAGTCCTCTATTTGTGACATAGTATCACGAGGCATTGTGTATGTATTTAAAAAGGGAGCTAATATATGGTATTATTGAGCGTATGTCATATGGGCCACGGCCGACTCTAAATCGCATTTTGTATAAGTCCTCTGTAAGGGATGGGATCCCGAGGCACGTGAAGAGATTCGAATGCAGGATCTTCTTATGATAAAAGCCCCTGTAATTCTCCGTCGTCGTATGTGTATTAATCTTCCCAATCAATGAGGACCCTCTCATAATTAATAAATGCCAAGGATACGAAAATGGTCTTTGAACCAAAGAAATGTTGTTTGAATGTATACGGTACAGTAAAGCCCGGTCTCCCCAGAACTGGATATAATGGGAAGGTTTGTTTTGAAAGCCTTGGAAATAAGCTACTAACGTTGGGTCAGACAGGGAGTCGCCGTCACCCTACGTGGTCATAAATCGCACCCCAAGTAGTAGGGTCTAGCTCTCTTAAAGCGAGAGGGAACAGAGACCGTCTCGTAAGCTGTTGTAAAGAGAATGAATACACCAGGAGTGTTTAAAGTTGTTAACGACCCGGGCGATGAACCGAGGTCCTAGTAGATGGATATTTTCGTTTGCCGGTTCAGATCGTAGTTTCTTATATGATAATGGTCTATTAAGACATAAGAGATAAATAACAATCCCTATTGTAATGATGTAAGGACGTGGGATTCCACGAGTTGATTGAAGGCAACTGGGTTCGGGAGTAACTATAGTTTTTTGACTGTGTCAAGTACCTTCACGCTCTGGAGTACACAATTGATTTTCTGATTACCTCAATGTATCTGTGAAATAAAGAGAGATGATAACAACTGAATGTGTGGACATGCCCAAAATATTGAGTTAGATAATTAACATAGATTTTAAATATAATTATATATTTGTTTTTGAGAAATAAGAAAATATAAAGGATAGTGTTTGAGGTGTACAAGAATGACACCATAATAATGTAAATGCATGGAGCCAAAGAGCTCGGATTTATGTAAACTTAATGTTAGTGCTTTATGGAAGTGAGACTAAGTAAGAATTGTTGGTTTATGTGGAAACCGCAGGATTTAAAATAACATTTGTGTTATCTTATGGACTCCGTGTTTATTTGGAACCGGAGTAGTTTTAATTTGTGTAGTGGCTTCAACGTGGGGCCTCTAAATAAATTGTTAAACCGTTTTCCAGCGTGGGGCCTGTATGATTTTATCATACACCTAATCATAAACTTCTTTTTGGCGCCCAGTACGTAGGGATGAGTTTTCCTAGGGAAAACCCGAGTTTTCTCGAAAAATCAAAATTTTCATTTTTGAAAAAAATGGTTTTTCGAAATTTTGAATTTTAAATACTTCCATAAAGGTTTTATGAAATTGAATAAAAATAGTAAAAGGGTACGTTGTAAGTGAATACCCGTACTAAAGTAATATTTCAAAGAAATTGGGACACACGGATTCAGAGTATCATCTCTCAAGCATGTACTAGTGTGGTGGCATTAGTGGCCCACTGTATTTTAATATGATGTTGTTAAGTGAAGAGAGGCGGAGGCTCTCTGAGAATGTAAGGGCCGAGAGCCCAGATAAAAGTAAAACTACAGGTGAGAAAGAGTACCCAACTAAAGAAATTATAAATGTTTCTGTAGAAAGCATGCGTGCACCTGGAGACATAGTTACACGAAGAGAAGGTAACATGTCTGCAGACAAAAGGGTAATAAATGTTGAGCCTTTAGAGCTCGGAAAGGAAAAGGAAATTTGTAAACCAATTCCAAGGGAAAATGTAATGGATATTGATAAGAATAAGGATAATACAAAGTCTCACGTAGTAACGCCGGTCCAAGTAGGCTCAGAAAACGAAGGGGAAAAGAGCGATAGTACTGACGTTCAGGATCAGGAAAAGGTAGAAATGGCGACTTGGGATGAAATAAATAAATTCTTGAAGATAATTCGGGAAACGGATAATAAGTATCATAAGATGAATGGCGAACTTTGGGTATTAAAAGATTACAATTCAAGAAAGAAGGAAGGAATTGAGGAACAGAGAGAAAGTATTTCTAAGGAAAGGGAGAAGATAGACAAACTTCGTAAGAGGGCCAGTATAAATAACTATAAGATATCCAAACAGGAACTAGAGGAATTGTCCAAAGAAATTCCTAATGTTAAAAGGTCATTGATAGAAACAAAGAAGAAATTTGCGAAACGTATGGAGAAAGAAGGAAAAATAGAATTAGCTCCGTGGAAACAGATAAAAATGTTTATTAATGAAATAAGTGAGATAATGGAGCAGGTATGGGATATGAGAAGAGAATGGGATAAGATTTGATGGAAGACCGATTATAAAGAGCACAACCGGGAGAAATATATTCAGGAACAAAGGGATTATTTACAGGAAGAACATGATCAGATGCATTGCTTCAGAATGAGCATGTATGATGAAGATGGAATAATAACTGTTCAGGAGTTAGCTGAATTGAGAAAGGTTAAGATTTCGGAATACGAAGAAATATTAGAAACCGTCCAAAAGAAATATGATGAATACATATTAGCAGAGGACCTCAAAGCAAAAGAAGTGGCTATCCCAGTCATAAATGAAACAGTTGTCCAGACGGAAGTTGAAAAACAAGCTGAAATTAAAGAAGAAAAAGAAGCCACGGTGCCAGAACAGCCCAAATTTGAGATTGGAGAAGTTGAACAAGAAATAGAAATTATGAGGACTCCAGTGGAAACTGAAGAAAACTTGGAAATCCTTCCAGAGAAACCAATGGAAATTCAGGAAGAAATCGTAACTCCAGAACAGGAGGATAGCCAAAATGAAAATGAGCTCCAAACTGAAGAGACTCATTTTTATGAAAAGGTCGAGCTGGAAGAGCAAGATATAATCTCGGAACAGGAGATACTAAAGGAATTGATAGTTGAAGAAACGGAAATGATAATTCCAGAAGAAATAGAGAAATTAAATGAAATAAATATAGAAAATATCAACGAAGCACCGAAGGAAACAGAGGTTCAAGATTTCACAGAAAGTGAAAAAGAAAACACAGAAGACATTCAGGAGGATCAAGAAGATAAAACGGCATTAGAAGGACCAAAATTGAAAGCTCAGATCCTTGAATTGTTGATTAAATACCAGAACTGGCAACAAAAGAACAGAGAAAGGGAAACAAATGCCAACAAGAGCCAAGAAACCCTAAAGGAAAAGGATGAGATTGTTGGAAACAATGAAAAAATGAGAGGAGACGTCTCTGAAGAAGAGCCAAAAGGAAGAAAACCGCCATTGATAATTGGTGTACCAGGAAATGGATACCCCATGGAAACAAGGAAAGGAGGCGAGATAACAAACGATGTCTTGGAGAAAGAGGATGCCCAGGCATATTTCAGCTGGAAGCATCGTAAGAAGAAAGGGAAGGATAAAAAGAAGAGAAAGAAAAGAGATTTGGAAAATCTAAAGAATTGGAAGAGTAGGAAAAAGAAATACTCTTGGAAAATGCCATCTCGATACGAGGTGAAGGAAAAGGATTATCCCATTGGAACAAACGGGTAAAGATATTTGAAACCATCAAAGAATATGAGAAATAAGTATAATATTTGCTGAAATACCATCTCAAAGAGAGATGAGGAATAGGGAAGAGAACCAGAAAGAGTCAGGTGAAGTCAGACTGAGCTCTTAAAAAATCGAATGAAGGGTAACAGACTTGAAGTCTGATAACTGTAATGAATTAAGTTACGGGTAAAGCTAATTGCACCCGCAAGATAATTAACATAAAGTCATTAAGTTGAAGAAATATAATGAATAAAGAACAGACCGACTTGAAGTCTGTCTTGAGAAAAGAAGAAAAGAAACCAACTGTTGACTCGAGTTTGGAGAAGAGCGCGCCAGACAAGGGCAGAGAGTTGTAAACACCGAACGTGACAAGAGATTTATGGCTTGAGTGGAGTCGACCACTAGGGAATAAATGAATGAATGGGAACTCTTGAAGACCCAACCTAACCACAGACCAGAAAGGAGAGGAACTTTAAAGAAGTAATTGATTTTATTGAAAAGGAAAATTTTAATGTAATAAAGGAGAAAGAAAGGGTAAAGATAGAGCATACCCAACCTACACAATTAGTGGAAGGAACTTTAAAAGAAGTAAAAACAACAGTAAATACGGATGACGTTATGATGGATTCGACGAATAAAGAAATACAAATAAAATTGAAATAAATTTCCTCAAGAATTTTCGAAAATTTATTTACCTAAGGAGGGGAGAGATGAACCCATGGGCCATAGGGTCCATGAAGGTCGAACCCATGTCCTTAAGGAAGAAATGAAAGAAACGTATAGTTTCCTAAAGGAACGGAGAGAGATTTTAAGCCAGGATTATAGCTTAACATTGTGCAAGCGACTAGGGACAGATGTTCCTTAGATGAGATCACCCCACTCGACATTCAAGAGAGGGCTGGTCACGAGTATTAATAACTGAATGGAAATTTCCACCGTGATAGACAAGGAAGCCTGAATCGGAATTCGAGCTGACGTTGCTGGAAATTGACAACGCCGCTTATGCGCCAGAAGAGGAATAATTAAAATTAACACGTTTACGAGCATAATAATGAGTAAACAAGCACAGTACAGTGAATCATTTTGAATGAGAGATTTTTCAGTAAAGAGAAACCATTTAATAATTGCGCAGAAAAAAACTGCCGACGTAAGACGACGTCATTGGGGAAGTACCTAAGCATCTGTGGAGGGGAGAGAGCAAAAGGAATGCAACACCCACACAATTGAGGACGAGAAATTAATTAATATCTCCGAATTGCACGATCGATTCTTAGGTGCAATAAGATCATTTGACATTGAGAAGATGAGCTTTCGGAAGGTATAATTTTTATATTTGTGGCACCATTATTTTAGAAGTTGACCACAGAAAAGGCTAGAGTCTTATTTTTTTGTAGTAAAATAGTATAAAGCTTCGGAGTTTACCAAGCCAACCATGCAGTTTTACAACGAGCACTCCGGGAGCGGAGGTGCTGCATCAAAGTCTTCAAACGTATGAACTTCAGGGGAGGTCATACTGTGCAACAAGTATAAGCACCGAATGCAGTTTCAGACAGCCCGAGGGGGCGTCACTGTGTCACATCGCAGCGAATGCAGTTCCGACAGCCCGTGAGGGGCGTAAGGCTACATCACAGCAATCATGCAGTTTCAAACGGCCTGAGGGCACGTCACTGTGCTACATCACACCGAATGCAGTCTTGAACAGCCCGAGGGGTGTTGCCACGCATCACGCAGTACGAATCCGTCCAGGAGGACGTGAAGTTATATCAGCACATGCAGTCATACGAGCACTCCGTGAGGGGAAGTGCTGCACCACGACGTAGAAGTAGTCATTCCGACAGTCCGTGAGGGAACGTAACTCTGCGTTACATCGAAAACAGCTACCAGTACTCCTTGAGGGGAGAAAAGTTGTGTTACACCGCAGAAGTAAGATCCGATAGCCACAGGCGTCGCAGTATTAACGACTTGCTTGCCTCCATAAGGAGTGGTCAAGACGAAATTTTAAAGTATCGCCGTAGTGAAATATTAGGAAAATCCTAATTATAGGATTTAGGCCCGACTGTATACAAGTTAAAGTGAAAATTCGTAAGATATAGTCAGAGCAGGCTGCGAACGTCGGACTTAAAGGCGATAGGTCGTTAAATGTACGAACGAATAGATCATAACGTACGGAAGTATCGTACCAGACAGATAAACTGTTATTTAAATTGAAGAAACCTAAAAGGGAAGAACAGAATAAGGTTCGAAACGTAGGAGTGTTAAAACAGTTCAAATAAAGAAGATAGGAGACTATAAACATTATCTCCAGAAAGCAGGCGAACTATTCTAAAAATACTAGAATCGAGAAGTGCTAACTGCTATAAACTAAATCTATAGGTCTTAGAGGAGACCTCGATCCGTATAGACTTTCGTTAGGATCGACAGACAGATCTATAAAGAAGCCGTTCAAGCTAGATAAATAGCCGGTTATCCAGGATAGGAGTAGCAGAATTGGACTCCAGGGAACAGTAGATGTTTCGGGACTTTCGCATTCTGCAGGATAGGAAGCCGACATCGAATAAATTTCACCCTTGGAAACGGGAATTTAAGAAGATCACGTGTGATAGGCTCAGAAATACGGCCTAGTGATCGAGAATTGTGAAGTGTAAAATAATCAAGATTGTGTGTTAAATAATATTTTTAGTGTTTATTAAGTGTTCAAAAGGGACACATCAGTATATAAAAATGTCGTCAATGTTAAGTGTTTTAAATATATGTCAAAAAGTGTTTTACGTAAGATGAATACCTTTAATATGGAGTAAAAAGTTCAAAGTGGGCCCAAAAATGAAGCACCGCACCAGATTAAAGATCATGGGATGATCTGGAAACATGTGAGTACTAAATTCATTTTATTTTGGTGTCAGAAATTGATTGTGTACAAACCCACCGGAGTTTTTGAGTAAAAGGGATGTGTATTAATAAATAAATACTGAATAATCAAGAACACGGTCTGAACGATAATAAATAAAATTGAGAAATTATAAATAATTATGTAAAGAATAAATCCCGTAGAGGAAATATGTGAATAAAGGGTTAATGTATTTAACAAATGTCATAAGAGCAAGCGAAATATCATTAATTATCATGAAAGACATTGAAATAAAGTAAAGTTGAGATATGAAAGAAATAGCTTTGGAGCTTGTATAAAGAATAAAGATAATAATAATAATTAAATATGGAAATGTTAAATAAAAAAATCAAATAAATTGATATGAATATAAGAACGTTAAGCCTTAATGTATGTGTAAGATATGATGGTCAATGGAATATATTAAACAGGGAGCGATTTATCGACAACGGAAGGATTAATATGTGAATTAAAATAATATGAATTGTTACTAAAGAGATTTATCAGTTCTTGGGAAGACATTTTCGGCTTAAAATAATGCATAGCGCATAATGAGCGCAAATATAATATTAAAGTGTCACGCTAGGAACGCGTAGTGGTTAAATACTTGGTACATTACTTATGGAGGGTAGTTGATTGCAGTGAATTGATAATTGTATAAGTCCTCTATTTGTGACATAGTATCACGAGGCATTGTGTATGTATTTAAAAAGGGAGCTAATATATGGTATTATTGAGCGTATGTCATATGGGCCACGGCCGACTCTAAATCGCATTTTGTATAAGTCCTCTGTAAGGGATGGGATCCCGAGGCACGTGAAGAGATTCGAATGCAGGATCTTCTTATGATAAAAGCCCCTGTAATTCTCCGTCGTCGTATGTGTATTAATCTTCCCAATCAATGAGGACCCTCTCATAATTAATAAATGCCAAGGATACGAAAATGGTCTTTGAACCAAAGAAATGTTGTTTGAATGTATACGGTACAGTAAAGCCCGGTCTCCCCAGAACTGGATATAATGGGAAGGTTTGTTTTGAAAGCCTTGGAAATAAGCTACTAACGTTGGGTCAGACAGGGAGTCGCCGTCACCCTACGTGGTCATAAATCGCACCCCAAGTAGTAGGGTCTAGCTCTCTTAAAGCGAGAGGGAACAGAGACCGTCTCGTAAGCTGTTGTAAAGAGAATGAATACACCAGGAGTGTTTAAAGTTGTTAACGACCCGGGCGATGAACCGAGGTCCTAGTAGATGGATATTTTCGTTTGCCGGTTCAGATCGTAGTTTCTTATATGATAATGGTCTATTAAGACATAAGAGATAAATAACAATCCCTATTGTAATGATGTAAGGACGTGGGATTCCACGAGTTGATTGAAGGCAACTGGGTTCGGGAGTAACTATAGTTTTTTGACTGTGTCAAGTACCTTCACGCTCTGGAGTACACAATTGATTTTCTGATTACCTTAATGTATTTGTGAAATAAAGAGAGATGATAACAACTGAATGTGTGGACATGCCCAAAATATTGAGTTAGATAATTAACATAGATTTTAAATATAATTATATATTTGTTTTTGAGAAATAAGAAAATATAAAGGATAGTGTTTGAGGTGTACAAGAATGACACCATAATAATGTAAATGCATGGAGCCAAAGAGCTCGGATTTATGTAAACTTAATGTTAGTGCTTTATGGAAGTGAGACTAAGTAAGAATTGTTGGTTTAAGTGGAGACCACAGGTTTTGAATACAATATTTGTTTATATTTCTGATTCCTTGTTCATTTGGAACAAGCAGTGGATTATTTGGGTCAGTAATTAAATTGTTAATATGTTTGTAGCGCCATTAATTTTATTAATTAAATGTGTTTAAATAGGAGTTGATTTTGTCGTTATTTTTGCAAGTGTATCCTCTAATTAATCCAAAATATGTGAGTCACAGAGTGGGGGAACTTACCGCTGCCCCGAAAATTCCGAATTGAGCTACGCTGGTATACTGTGATTGGCATATTTCTTGCTAAATGGGCACAATATATATATACATACTTTTGAACTGACGGTGGTTTCCGGGTCTGGGGGATGTGAAACGCGAAGATATGTCGAAATTTTCCGGAAATCGAAACATGGTACCCATTGCAATAGTTAGCTTTCTAATGAAATCTACCTAAAATACTACCATCAACGACACCTAGCTGTGAACTTGGCTACTAGATGCCACCGGAACCATCAACTCGCAACGAACGTTGGAACTTCCTCTCCGAAGGAGAGCAAACTCAGTTTTTTTAGCGCTCTTAGTAAATCCGACGACTTTAGCCGGGTTTGAACCCGCGACCTTTGGGCATAGAATTTCAGCATGCTACCAGTTACGATACCGAAGTCGCTTCCCACAGACAGATGGAAATCTGAATGTTATCTCGTGCAGTGGCGTTGTCATAGCAACTGCTGATGGCTCATCCCTTATCAATTAAAAGTAAAGTTGTCATGGCAACCTCTCTTGGCACTTGGCATTTTCTTATAATTTAAATCATTTTGCTCACCCCGTGGCGTAATGGTGGTTCATATCAAAAATTCTTTCAGACAAACGTTTTAGGTAATTATTGTAGGAAAATTGTCCATTTTGTACGGTTTTGATATTGTGCTTATTAACAGAGATATGATTAATGATTCCAGGAAAACCCACTTTTTCCCACCCCTTTGGTCAATGGTTGGTGCTATCAAAAAACTTTTCAAATATAAATTGTAGGGTCTTGTCCGACACATAGTATGAACTTTGAATGGATTCAATATTTCAGATATTAAGAGAGTTATAGCGATATTTCACTTTTTCGAAAAAAAGCCTCCCATTTTCACCCCCTTTGACCGATTTTGCCCATTAACGAACTCGACCGAGAATTTATAGGTATACATATTCGGTAAAAAAAATCAAACTGATTGGTGCAAAATTACGGCAGTTATCGTGTCCACAAGAAACTGATATATTTATATATATACAGTGTGGTCCACCCGCCCCTTATTATTTAGTTTTGGGGGTGAAGCTGATTCCTGCCCGTGGTGCCCCTGCTAAGGTAGTTGGAATTATATTTCCATTACCGAACTGAACGTCAGCAATCCAGAAGCAAATCAAAGAATGGTGAAAATTAATATAAACCGGCCCTTTTCAGCGCCAAAACTGACAATCATCTCTGTCAATATTGAAGGTCTTTCATCCACCAAGGAAGAGTTATTAAGCCAGATATGCCATGATCAGAAATGTGATTTACTATGTATTCAGGAAACCCACCGAGACTTGACTCTCCACCGTCCAAAAATCAAGGGTATGAGCCTAATAGTTGAACATCCTCATCGACATTATGGCAGCATTATCTTTGCCAAACCTAATATTCAGATCGTCTCCACAGGAATTTCCATTGTAGATGACACCGAAATTCTTACAGTAGAGCTTAGCAACTGTTCTGTAACATCAGTTTATAAGCCCCCAGGTACTGTATTTAAATTTGTAGAACCCAGCAACTTCCAGCATCAATCTGTGAAGTTTGTTGTTGGTGATTTCAACAGCCGTAACACAATATGGGGTTACTCAACTACCGATGAAAGTGGTGAGGCCGTGGCTGAGTGGGCAGACTCATATGATCTCAACTTATTGCATGATAACAAACTTCCAGCATCTTTCAACAGTGCAAGATGGAGGCGTGGATATAATCCCGATATGATATTTGTGAGTGAAAACATATCTCATTTATCAATAAAATCAGTGGGTCAAGCTATTCCTCACACGCAACACCGGCCTATTATATGCCAGATTTATGCTGCCATTCGACCACAGTCAGTTCCTTTCCGACGTAGATACAATTTTAAGAAGGCTGATTGGGAGAAATTTACCATTTCTCTAGAAGAGAATATTCTAAATATTGAGCCAGTTCCTGAATTATATGACGACTTTGTAAATATCGTGAAGTATTGTTCCCGTGTTTCAATTCCCCGATGCTGCAGAGCACAATATATAAAAGGTCTGACTTCGGAAACTGAGGAACTTTTGAAAAACTATCTTGACCTCTTTGATAATGACCCATTTGGTAACGATACCCTTCAAGCTGGGGAAGATCTTTTAACAGCGATTTCCAAGAACAGGAACGATGCATGGTGCCAATTGATGGAGGAGACGGATCTAAGTAAGAGTAGTCAGAAAGCCTGGAGACTCCTTAAGTACCTGAGTTGTGATCCAACAACAAAAGAGGGACACAAAAATATAACAGCTAATCAGATTGCTCGTCAGCTCGTGGAAAATGGTAAAGCTGACCATCCATTACGCAGGTCAGATCATAAAATTGCTCGGTCAGAAGAACTCGAGACTAGTCAACTTATGCAACCTTTTTGCATGGCAGAACTGACGGCAGCCATTGATAGTTGTAAGATCGGCAAGGCAGCAGGAGTAGATGATATCAGATTAGAGCAGATCAAACACTTTGGGGAACGAGCAAGAGAATGGGTCCTAGCTTTCTTCAACAACTGTTTGAAATCCTGCAATTTCCCAAAAACCTGGAGGAAATCACGAGTCATACCGATTCTGAAACCTGGAAAAATGTCAACTGAACCTCAAAACTACAGGCCAATATCCTTGTTGTGTCACCTGCTTAAAATCTTTGAACGAATGTTACTGAACCGCCTAGTTCATGTCGTAGAGCCTGCTCTCATACAACAACAAGCAGGCTTCAGACCAGGGAAAAGTTGTACATCCCAGATCCTTAACCTCACTCAATTCATTGAGGATGGCTTTGAAACACGGAATATCACGGGAGTAGCTTTTATCGATTTGACCGCTGCCTATGACACTGTCAATCATCGTGCTTTGTTACAGAAGATTTATGGAATCACGAAGGATTACAGTTTCACAAAACTTATTGAAAGTTTCCTTCAAAACAGGAGATTTTATGTGGAATTCCAAGGACAGCGCAGTCGATGGAGACGTCAAAGAAATGGCTTACCTCAAGGTAGTGTTCTATCACCAATGTTGTTTAACGTCTACACTAACGACCAACCACTTCCAAGGAACACTAGAAGTTTTCTTTATGCTGACGATCTAGCATTAGCTTGTCAGGGGAAATCCTTCGAAGATGTTGAAGCTCATTTAACACAAGCATTGACTGAGTTGGATGTCTATTACTATGATAATCAACTTCGTCCAAATCCATCAAAAACTCAGTTGTGTGCATTTCATCTGAAGCACAAGCAGGCTCGTCGTGAACTTAACGTCTCTTGGCAAGGAACACGATTAGTTAACACTCCTCATCCAAAATATCTGGGAGTTACCCTCGATCGTACTCTGACCTACAAACAGCATTGCCGGAATACCAGACTAAAGGTGGAAGCTAGAAATAACATCCTACGTAAGATCACTGGTAGCACCTGGGGCTCTCAACCATCAACCTTGAGAACGACAGCGCTTGCAACATGTTACAGTGTTGCAGAATATGCATGTCCAGTGTGGTACAAATCCACCCATGCAAATAATGTTAACAAGGCGCTTAATGAAACATGTAGGCTTATTACAGGTTGTTTGAAGCCTACACCTCTTGCAAAACTTTACCAGCTTGCAGGGATAGCACCACCGGATATACGTCGTGAGGTAGCAGCCAATGAAGAGAGAGCTAAACAGGTTAATCAGTTTTCCCATCCGTTGTACGGTTATGTACCAGCCACCCGTAGGTTGAAGTCCAGGAGAAGTTTCCTCAACACCACTGCAGTCTTGCTAACTACACCAGCTACAGCTAGAAAACAATTGTGGACTTCTCGGCTTGGGAATAACTCTCTATGGGATCACCCTTCGGAAAGCCTCCCACCTGGACATGATCAGAAATGGATCGTGTGGAGGGCACTTAATCGTCTCCGTTCTGCTGTTGGAAGATCTAAGGATAACTTGCAGAAATGGCACTTCCCCGTCGACTCCACCAACTGCGACTGCGGTATGCCCCATACCATGGAGCATCTACTGAATTGTCCGCTGTGCCCTGCCACTTGTACAGCAGAAGATCTTTTACTAGCAACTTCCAATGCTATACAGGTTGCACATTTTTGGTTGACCGTGGTTTGAAAAGACATTGTGTGTTGTATGGTTTACTTTGTAAATATGTATGTAATTTTAGTGTAATCCAGTATTTTGTTTGCTTCTGACACGAATAAAAATTTAGTTTTATGAAACCCAACTAACACGGCATTTCTCCCGATGGTCGATATTGCTCTGCGCTCTGACTGTGCGACTGCAATGTAATTGGGCCACGGGTCTAGCAATGGAAAACCGACCTTAAACTTTTCCCCGCCAAATACTATGGCCCATTCTACTAACATATGACTCACTGCTCCTTGAAATAACACACATACACGCAATTCGATCGAATTAATAGCTTACGCCACGTGATCTGTAATAGTAGAAAGTTAAATCAACACCATAAATCATGATTGAAGACTTTGAGATGGACTTAACGTTTGAGGTGGGACGGCTACTGTAACTACACCACGTTTAGCGACCAGTATCTACCATGTGTTGGTGGCTGAGAGGTTTAAAGCCTGACCGTACGTGGTGGGCGCGAGCGGGTTGAAGTCTGCTTCGAATCCAGTAGTAGGCATGCTTTTTTGAACGAAAGCCCACATTCCATTTTAGTGGGGATGTAACTACATTGCCACATTTATTGCCTTCCGACGTAATTTTGTGACGAATACGTTGAATTTTGCTGATTTATTTACGAGAATACGATCGAACTGGTACGTTATGCCACGTGACCTGTAATGGCAGCAAATTTAAAAACTGGCATGAATATTAATATAACATATCGAAGTGTCGCTCCGGAGGTCCGGGTTCGATTCCCAGCTTTGCCAAGAAATGTAATATTTGTCTGAGGGCTGAAATTGGGTACACGTAGCCTCGTGAAGCAAATATGAGAAGAAGTGGGTTCGATTCCCACCTCAGCCACCCTGGAAATGGTTTTCCGTGGTTTACCACTTCTACTCCGGCCAAATTCTGGGACGGATTCTATCTTAAGGCCATGGCCGCCTCCTTCCCAATCCGTAATTGCAAATACACACATCATTATAAGCCCGCAATAACTCAGGTTATCAGACAAATTCTACACACACTCCCAAGTAAATGGGGCTAAATGACCGCGATGTTCTAGCCCCTCACATGAAACAAAACAACAGCATATCGAAGGATATTCTGATCGCCAGTGCTTGCATCGAAGTATACGTATTCCTTAGAATTTCCCATGGTATTATTAGCATACCTTCGATTTTTGCAAAAAATGAAAGAAGACTTATGAGATCTACACAGGGCCAAAATTGTTTGTCTGTGTCTGAGTGTGTGTGTGTGAGACTGTGTGTCTGTCTGTGTGTGAGTGTATGTACTCTGAATGTCTGCCCCCACCCTATCAATTCGAACACGGTGAAACCTAATTGAACGAAATTTGGTACAGAGGTAGAACTAGCAAAGGGCACCTCAGTGTCATGTTTTATATCGCCGCCATCTTGACGGAAACGTAATGGCGGCCACCCAAATGTTCAAAGCTTAAATCAAATTACGAATAACCTAATCATCCGATCTCAACCAAATTTTGCAACAACATATATTTATATGGCGAGCGTCTTTTGACTAAATTACAAGGTAATCAGCCCAATAGTTTGCAGATGGCGGCCATGTATGTGTGCAAATCGATTCCCCCTATCAATTCAAACACGGTGAAACCGAATTGAACGATATTTGGTACAGGGGTAGCACTAGCGAAGGACACCTCAGTGTTATATTTTATATCGCCATCTTGACGAAAACGTATTGGCGGCCTCCAAAATGTTCAAAGCTTAAATCAAATTACGACTAACCTAATCATCCGATCTCCACCAAATTTTGCAACAACATATACTTATATGGCGAGCGTCGTTTGTTTGAACTACAAGGTCATCATCCAATTAGTGTGCAGATGGCGGCCATGTATGTGTGCAAATTGATTCCCCCAATCAATTCAAACACGGTGAAACCGAATTGAACGAAATTTGGTACAGAGATAGCACTAGCGAAGGGCACTCCAGTGCCATGTTTTATATTGCCGCCATCTTGACTAAAACGTAATGGCGGCCATCCTAATGTTAAAAGCTTGAATCAAATTACGACCAACCTAATAATCTGATCTCTACCAAATTTTGCAACAACATACCTTTATGTATAGAAAATCTTTTGACCACACTACAAGGTCATCAGGCCAATAATGTGCGGATGGCGGCCATGTATGTGTGCAAATCGATTCCCCCTATCTTTTCAAACACGGTGAAACCGAATGGAACGCAGTTTGGTACAGAGGTAGCACTAGCAAAGGCCACCTCAGTGTCATGTTGTATATCGCCGCCATCTTGACCGAAACGGAATGGCGGCCACCGAAATGTTAAAAGCTTAAATCATATTACGACCAACCTAATCATTTGATCTCTACCAAATTTGTCAACAACATACCTTTTTGTGGGAAGCATCTCTTGACTGAACTCCGAGGTCATCAACCCAATAGTTCGCAGATAGCGGCCATGTATGTGTGCAAATCGATTCCCCATATCAATTCAAACACGGTGAAACCGAACTGAATGATTTTTTTTACAGAGGTAGCACTAGCAAAGGCCACATCATATTCATGTATAATATCCGTATAGCACGTTGTATTTAAAGAAGCTACTACAACTAACATTCAATTATACTCCTTGAAAAGGACAACGAATTATAACAATACCCATTCATTTAGGAGAAAGTAGGCTATACGTTCTTTACCGAATATCTTGTCTTGTTATTAAATTTTAACAGATAGTCTTAGCATATCTTTAGGCCTGTATCACACGACACTCGCTGACAAGGAAGCTGCTGTGATCGCTGGTACAAAATCCTGTATGATTCTGTTCTCTTCGTCAGTAGGCCTATACCCGCTTGTATTACCGAAGTGTATCACACGCTAGCATTTTGTACGCTAAGTTGTATGAAATAAAACCGAAGGGCTGTCGTTGAGGGCATTATTTGCAGTTAATTCGCCTTAATAACGCAAAACGGTCGCGAAACTTGCTTTAAGTAAATTAGAAAACATGCTTGGTACTGAATGCATTCCAATCAAGATTTAAGATCTAACTGTAATAATTTAATATTTTACCATACGCGTTAATAAGAAGCGCAACAAAAACCTCCAGAGTGTGTTGAAAATGTGTGCAAGTGTTATTGCGCCCGCTCGCTCTTTCGAAGATCCCGGGTTCAAGACTATCCAATGGCAGACTTTTAAAATTCTTTTTAACTATTTTATTATACCCTCCCTACCTCGTACAGCAAGATTTCAACTTGGTTTTGTTCACATTATCTACGAAGACGATAGGGAAAGTTATTTTCTTGTCTCATTTAAATGGCTATTTTCCCTAAATACTGTTCAAAACCATGGATGGATAGTATTCGTTATAATTATTATATTTTTAGTCGATTTTACCCTCCATGTTAGGTTTTCCCACGGACTTGGCGAGGGATCCCATCATTACCGCCTCTACGGGCAGTGTCCTGGAGCTTGAAACATCTCGTCTGGGGGATACAACTGGGGAAGTGGGATCAGCACCTCGCCCAGGTGGCCTCACCTGCAAAGCGAACAAGGTCCTCTTGACGGATGGGAAGGGAGGGGAAGATCGGGAGGGAAAGACAAGGAAGAGGGAAGGAGGCGGCCGTGGCCGTACGGTAGGTAACATCCCGGTATTTGCCTGAAGGCGAAGTGGTAAACCACGGAAAACCACTTTGAGGATGGGTGAGGTGGGAATCGAACCCCTCTACTTATTTGGACCACCCGAGGCTGAGCAGACCCCGTCCCAGTCCTCATATCACTTTTCAAATTTCGTGGCAGAGCCGGGAATCAAACCCAGGACGTCCGGGGTGGCAGCTAATCACGCTGACCACTACGCAACGGAGGCGACTCTATTCGTGATAATTAGAATTTTAATAGTTCAAAATTTATCCCAGAATAATAATATGACACGTTCTGTAATTACTGCCTTGCTGCGAGGCTGAAAGGTAACGTTCTCGCTTGCTGTGCCCAAGGTTGCAGGTTCGTATCCTGGCGCAGTCAGCTGGCTTTTGAGAGTGCACAAATTCGAGGGAGCCGTGTCAGTAGATTTACTGGCACTTTGAAGATACCCTTCGGAGCAAAATTCCGGCACCCCGACGTCTCTAAAAGCCAGAGTAGTTAAAAGGGACGTAAAACCAATAACATTATAATTATCTGTATTTACTGTATGTTTGGGGCAGATGACCTCGTAGTTCCGCCCCTTAAAACCTCACTAACTAACTATTACTGTAAGTGTATAGCAATCGCTTTTCGCACAGAAGCCGTTGAAAGAAATTATAGTTTCGGTCTGATGTATTTATTCGTGAGCCTACCCACATAACAAATCTATTTGTTATGTGGGTCGTCTGATTTAGTCGGAGTTTTCATATAAACAAAGGTGGTCAAAATTTCGAACACTTGCTACCTTGAATATACAGGATACCTTGCTTTCGTTCTACATATCGTTATGTCGTCGTCCAATCTGGCTGCGTACCATCGGAAAAGTACGGTCGTTTTGAGGACCAAATAAAAAATCACTCGTTGGAACAGATCGATATGCGTCCATAATACATCCACAATAAACGACATTAAGCAAAAAAATGTATTAGTTCAAGGTTCGAACCTACTACAATGCGACATCGTTGACGCTACTCTAGCAATTCTTGATTTAGCCACCATAGCTACCGAGAACCATAGTGTATTGCTGGCATGTATTGAATCTATTCGTAGTCACTTCCTGTCCAAACGTAAGAAGGTGTTATTCGGAGCTCTGATCGTTTCAATCATGCATTATATTTGAGGTAATTGAAAAAACACTGCCACTATTGATTTCTACTATATTCGCGAGGATGTACTCAACAGTAAAGTTGTACAATGGACGTACTAATGTTTTTAGGATGACTGTGCTATACGCGTTAGTTGGGTTGCCTTCCTCCAAAAAAAATAAGGGGCGGGTGGACCACACTGTATATACATATATACATACATAAATTATATATAAACTTTTGAACTGACGGTGGTTTTGGGGTCTGGGGGATGTGAAACACGAAGATATGTGGAAATTTTCCGGAAGTCGAAACATGGGACCCATTGCAATAGTTAGCTTTCTAATGAAATCTACCTGAAAGTCCTCTCGGCACGCCGGAAGGCGGAGGTAGATTTCACCGGACAAACTTGGGGATAGGCGAAAATAGGCAGAATATGCAGGTTTTCGTAGAAGGATCAGACCACATTTATTGCGTGAAAGTATTTTATAATTGTTTTTCGTCATTTTATGCATATTTTAAACATTCTATTGTCTTATGATGACGGTAACCTTCTTGTCATTTGGAGTCCATTTGTATACTTGTGGTCACACTGTCCTTATGTAAGGTTTCGACACTGATGTGTAACTATGTAACGGTCTGTTACTTCTTCACGCAAAATTTTATCTCCCGCAGAGATGTTGGTTGGTTCCTCAGTTTAGGGGCTGCGACAACGTGGTCATGTAACCCCGTGTACTTTGGGTGAGTGTAGAATCTGTCTGATAAACGGTGTGAATTGTGATAGCTGTATTATTCTGTAATTCAGGTCAGGAATGCAGACGCTCAATTTCAAGCAGTAGTTCCTAATGTTGCTACCAGATACTACCGTCAACGACACCTAGCTGTAAACTTGGCTACTAGATGCCACCGCAATCAGCTACTCGCAACGAACGTTGGAACTTCCCCTCCAAAGGAAAGCATACTGAGGGATTTTTAGCGCTCTTAGAAAATCCGATGACTTTGGCTGGCTTTGAACCCGCGACCTTGGGCATAGAAGTTCAGCATGCTACCAGTTACGTCACCGAAGCCGCAAAACTCTTAGTCAGATGGAAATCTGAATCTGATCTGGCGCAAGTGCGTTGTCATGGCAACGTCTGATGGCTCATCCCTCATCAATTTAGTAGTGTTGCCATGGCAACCACTGATAGCTCTTGGCATTTTCTTACAATTCCGAAATCATTTTTCTCATCCCTTGGCGTAATGGTGGCTCATATCAAAAATTCTTTCAGACAAAAGTTTTAGGTAATTATTAGGGGAATATGGTCCATTTTGTACGGTTTTGATATTGTGCCTATTAACAGAGATATGATTAATGTTTCCCGAAAAACCCACTTTTTCCCACCCCTTTGGTCAATGGTTGGTGCTATCAAAAACTTTTCAAACATAAATTGTAGGGTCGTGTCCGACACATAGTATGAACTTTGAATGGATTCAATATTTCAGATATTAAGAGAGTTATAGCGATATTTCTATTTTTTTCGAAAAAAGCCTCCCATTTTCACCCCCTTTGACCGATTTTGCCTATTAACGAACTCGACCGAGAATTTATAGGTATACATATTCGGTAAAAAATTCAAAGTGATTGGTGCAAAATTACGGCAGTTATCGTGTCCACAAGGAACTGATATACATATATACATACATAAATTATATATAAACTTTTGAACTGACGGTGGTTTTGGGGTCGGGGGATGTGAAACGCGAAGATATGTCGAAATTTTCCGGAAGTCGATACATGGGACCCATTGCAATAGTTAGCTTTCTAATGAAATCTACCTAAAATTCAGTTTGATTTCTGTAATAGATTCGTAGATATTGAGATCCATCTAAATATTTCGGATGGTCACCATGTTGGATTGTTATATGTACTGTATAGGCCATAGAGTCAAGTAATTAAAGGAAAATCATTTCGTAGGTTCATTATTCAAACTTTCACTTCGATCGCATGATTACGACACAAGAAATAAAAACTTACTTTTAAAATTCGCACAGCCGCCAACTTGAGATTATGTAAACAATTGAACTAAATTAAATACCTGTGCATTACAATGTGTATAAACATTTCCTGTACCAAGTTTCATTGCGTTTGGATCATTAAATCGCGTGAAATGTCTGTTTGAAATTTTCAAATTCGCTTTGCCGCCATACTCGTTTTGTAGTTAACCGGGTTTTGAAAGTCTTATAGATGAACTTCCAGTAGTGCCCTTTATCTCCGTACAAAATTTCAGGGTTATATCGCTAATAGTTTCAGAGATATAGAATGCCAGTGAAATATTTCGCACAGTCGCCATCTTGAGGTTATGTAAACAATTGAACGAAGTTGGATGTCGGTGCATTACAATGTGTATAAACATATACTGTACCAAGTTTTATTGCGTTTGGTTGGTTAAATCGCGAGAAACGTCTATTTAAAAGTCGCAACTTAGCTTGGCTGCCATGGTGGTTTTGTAGTTACCAGGTTTTCAAAAGTCACATAGATGAACTTCTAGTAGTTCCCTTTATCACCGTGAATTATTCCAGGGTGATATCGGTAATAGTTTCGGAGATATTGAATGCTGGTGAACTATTTCGCGCAGCCGCCATGTTGGATTGGTGAGACGTAAGAAAATTTGAAGGACACGGTCGGGGTCGTCCGGATTGGTGCTATGAACTTACCGAGTTTCATTGAAATCGCTCCAGCCGTTTAGAGGTTATTAGGGGGGGTTGGGGGCACACACCATCACACACACACGCACACGCACACACAGACAGACACACGGACAAAAGGTGATCTCATAAGCCTATTTTTCGTAAATGAAAATAGGCTAAAAATCAATTAAAATAATTGAAGTCGCTTGAATTTGAACCTCTAACCTTCAGATTAGGATTCTAACACGCTACAACGCTGCTATACATGCCCACCACGCCAAAAACGTTAACAACAGCTTTAGTATAATTGCCTAGCATATTTTTAGCCTATTTTCAATTTTGAAAAAAAAATAGGCTTATGAGATCACCTTTTGTCCGTGTGTGTGTGCGTGTGCGTGTGCGTGTGTGTGTGTGTCCCCCTAATAAATTCTAAACGGCTGGAGCGATTTCAATGAAACTCGGTAAGTTCATAGCACTATTCCGGGTGACCTCGACCGTGCCCTTCAAATTTTGTTACGTCTCACCAATCCAACATGGCGGTTGTGCGAAATATTACACCAGCATTCAATATCTCCGAAACTATTACCGATATCACCCTGAAATTTTTCACGGTGATAAAGGGAACTACTAGAAGTTCACCTATGTGGCTCTTGAAACACTGGTAACTACAATACCAACATTGCGGACAAGCGAAGTTGCAACGTTTTAATAGACGTTATTCGCGATTTAACCAACCAAATGCAATAAAACTTGGTACAGTATATGCTTATACACATTGGAATGCACAGACATCTAACTTCGTTCAATTGTTTACAAAACCACAAGATGGCGGCTGTGCGAAATATTTCACAGGCATTCTATATCTCTGAAACTATGCGCGGTATCACCCTGAAATTTTGTACGGAGATAAAGGGCACTACTGGAAGTTCATCTATAAGATTTTCAAAAACCGGCTAACTACAAAACGAACATGGCGGCCAAGCGAATTTGAAAATTTAAATAGACCTTTCTCGCGATTGAATGTTCCAAACGCAATGAAACTTGGTACAGGAAATGTTTACACACATTGTAATGGACTGGTATCTAATTTATTTCAATTGTTTACATAACCTCAAGAAGGCGGCTGTGCGAATTTTAAAAGTAATTTTTATTTCTTGTGTCGTAATCATGCGATCGAAGTGAAAGTTTGAATAATGAACCTACGCAATAATTTTCCTTTAATGGTACATGACTCTATGGCCTATACATTTTACAATCCAACATGGCGACCATCCGAAATATTTGGACGGCTCTGAATGTCTACGCATCTATTATAGCAAACAAACTGAATATTTTTATGTTCATAGGGGATATGAACATAAGTTCACCTATGGGACTTTCAATAAACTGTTGATCACAAATCCAACATGGCGGCGACGCGAACTATAAATATTCACATGGACGTTTCTCGCAATTTAACCATCCGAGTGCAGTGAAACTTGGCACAGTAAATCCTGATACGAATATTAATCCACTGGCATCTAATTTATTTCAATTGTTCCCATAGTCACAAGATGGCAGGTGTGCGAAATTTTAAAATCTCGTTGTTACTTCTTGTGTCCTAATCATGCGATTGAGGTTTGAATGCAACACGTACACAATAATCTTCATGTAACAGTACATAACTCTAGGACCTACATATATAAAGTCCAACATGGTGACCACCCAAAATAGTTAGTCGGTTCTCAATATCTACGAATCTATTACAGCAATCAAACTGAAATTTTGTATTTTGATAGTGGCATTTAACATAAGTAGGATATATGAAAATAGGCTGTATAGTTCTTAACGGAACTACTTGTTTGTCTTGGAATTAACGATTTCATTAGCGTTTTATGCCGTTTATTATAAACCATTTGATACTAAATTTGTATTATTTTTTCAGCACATTCCTGGAAGACTATCAAGCTACTAAAATTTGGACTAGCGAGCAAACAACAGCCTCCATTTTGACCCAACGAGACACCACGGCCCAGCACGATAACATGGGGCAAGGTCGGTCTGAACTGTATACTATTCTATTCTATTATAAGATGTCAATATACTCCGGGTCACCTCCTTAAGGACAGTTAAAACCACCCTCTGTACGATAAATGGAATTGGTGATGCAGGACCTTGTTGAATCGTAAGTACCGGTAACGTTTAGGCTATAATACTTGCATGATTCATACGTACGCCATCTTGAAAATATCATTTCATTTACATTTTCACAATCATCCAAACCATTAGGGGCCGATAACGCAGATGTTAGACCCCTTAAAACAGTAATTATTATCATCATCATGTTATATTATATGCACCCCTGGTTCTCGCCTGACAAAAGCAGCAATGAGATGTGGGTAGTATCTGCGCGCGCGTCTTTTTTGCAGTCATCGATACATTTGCATTTCTCCAGTAAAATACATTCATCGTATACAGACCGGGGTTGATTTGTTTAATGGTTGATGAAATTATTTGTGAGCTCAGTATTGAATGTTAACATGCTGCGAGAACTCTCGGAAACACGTCTGATCTCAGCCATGTAACTGCTACAACCCATGTGCTCGTGTGCTTCTCCACTGGTATGTCTTTTTTAACAAACACTGTTGTACCACCCAAATATTAATAATTCCAAAATATTAAATTTATTTTGACTTTGGTCTCCAAATAAGATTCGCTATTAAGCTAACTTAAATCAAAATCTAAATAAAAATCAAAATCAAAATCAAAATCAAAATCAAAATCGAAATCGAAATCGAAATCGAAATTGAAATCGAAATCGAAATTGAAATCTAAATTGAAACAAAATCAAAATCGAAATGGAAATGGAAATCGGAATCAAATTGAATATTGGTAGCCTACGTAACAAAATATTCTCTCTGCCAAACGGGCATTGTCACTATAAATCGGGAATACAGGGTTAAAGAAACCGTATGGTGTATGTACAGAATTTCAAACTACCCATGATCATCAACACAACTTTGCCGAGGTCATAAGAGGACAGTCATTGGGACAAGGAAAACGAGTGCTGTACGGCCATCAATGTTTAATACAGATATGACTCTGTTGTGGCAGTTGCTGTTTGGCGGTGGGTAATATAAAGTTCATACAACCATCCTAACAAACAGTTACGTTGAAGAATAGAAAATAGAAGAGTTTTGTCCTCTCAAATCGTTACATTATCGGGATAGAAATGGAAAGGACCATGGCGAGAATTGAAAGGTAGACTATCCATGGCTCAGATACCCAAACACACACGGGGTACGTATTCAGTCAGCAGTTTCAAAGGCCTTGCTTTCGATTTTAGGATCTATCAAGAAATGTAATATTCTGGTCTGATGCCTTGAATGGGATTCACTTAGCCACGTGTATCAGAAGTGAGAATAGGTTGGTTCGATTCCCACTTCAGTCTTCCTAGACTTTTCACTTTACTAATTGCGAATGCCAGGACGGTACTTACATTGAAGCCTCGGCCACCTCCTGTAGAGTTGTTGTTGTTGTTGTTGTTGATTCCTTGATGGGCTTTGAGACATCGTGGTCATGTATCCCCGTGTATTTGGGTATGTGAATAATTTGTCTGATAACTTGTGTTAGTGTGATGTCTGTAGTAGTGTGTGTAGTTGCAATTCTAATGAGGATATGAAAGGAGGTGGTCTTAGCGTTAATTTAAGAACCATCCCGGCATTCGCATGGAGTAGTAGAGGAAAACCACATAAAAACACTTTCTGGATGGCTGAGGTGGGAATCGAACCCACCTCTTCTCAGTTTTGCCACACGAGACTGACCTCCTATACAAATCCTATTCCCAGTTATATATTCACACCAATAAAGCCATCACTATGATACAGATTACCCACACATACCCAAGTGCACGGGGCTACCTGTCCCCAATGTCGTAAATCCCCTAAATGAATCAACATCAACAAGAATTAAATACACCTTCCCAACCCTAGCTTCATTTACAAATACACATACTACCAAAGACAAATAAATGTACACATACCCAAGTACACGTGGTTGTGGCCATGATGCCTTAGCTCCTGAACGAATCAACACAATCGGGTTAGGAAAAGAAGAGGAGTTGATTAAGGAATGTTCACAGGCATGTGCAGGGCTCAAGAATGTGGATGCAATGCCTGATTCAGCACCATGAAACCACTACCGTACCCTTTAGCAACTCGCTCTGAAGTTGCACCATATTCTGAGGAATTTTAGACGTCTTTTGTCAATGTAGTGTCTGCTGCGACTGTACCACACGCCCAATCGCCGATGTGGTTGAGAACCTACACATTACATTTAGGCTGGAGCTCCCTCAGTTCAAAGGGAATTCAAATCGGTTAAAGGTCGGCCGAAAAGCGCCCGCCCGCTTATCAAAACAATCAAGACAGAATCAAAGGAGTCGGGCGGGAGGGTGCGGGGAGTCGTAGACATCATGCATAGTGATGCGCTCATCGAATACGGAAATAGAAGCAAATCGTTCGCATCAAACAGCGCCTGCAGCTAGCGAGACAGCCGTGCTCCTTTGTTGTGGGGGCTGCCTATCTCCATACTGAAAGGTTCTCTGCCTCCAGTTACTCTCGGCAAATGCATTACAATACATCGCTTAGGTTACTGCATATATTACTGTGTACAGTGGGTTTGGCATGAATATCATTGAGCAGAATCGTGTTATTATTATTATTATTATTATTATTATTATTATTACTATGATATAATAATAGATTTGGTGGTGCGATGATTTTGGAGCGAACGTCCTATTTTGGCTACCAAAAACATGGAAGAAAATGAATTGAATTTCAAAATTCAAAATGAAATTGCCGTTGATTTGAGGACATACAAATCAGTTTATTCCGCTACCAATCAACTATCCACCCGAATATTTGAACTCGCTGGATTTGACAGGATTGCCACCTCATAATCTTCAATTAAAGGTCGGATCAGTGGTCATAATGTTGCAAAATATCAACCAAGCGCGTCTTTGTAATGGCACACGGCTAGCGGTGAAAAAAAAAATTAACAAATTTATCGAAGCAACAATTCTAAAGGGAAAGTACAAAGGAGAAGACGTTTTGATACCACGCATCTCGATGATTCCCACTGACATACCATTATAATTTGAACGACTGCAGTTTCCAGTGCGGCTTGCTTTCGCTATGACAATAAATAAATCCCAGGGGCAGGCATTGAGTGTCTGTGGCATTAATCTTGGCAACCGATGTTTCTCGCATGGCCAATTGTATGTTGCCTGTTCCCGTGCTGGAAAACCATCAACTTTGTTTTACGCGCCAGGTAATCAAACAAAATATCTCGTTTACCATAAAGCATTGCAATGAAAAAATCATTTAACAGAAGAATCTTATTTGGACCAAAAAGTATTTCATTATGTGGCAGTAAATTATTAGTTACACCCAAGAATTGTGATCATGTGAGGAACACACGCCAGTGAAAGCAACAACATATTTTGACGGAATTTTATCTTCATAGTGTTGATTGGAATGAGTGTTGGCACATTATCTTCACGGCATCAAAATATCAATTTACTCAATTTGCAACGGAGGATTATGGCTCAGTGAGGTATTTGAAGACCTGCCAAACAGTTTCCATCTACGCAACAGTCAGTATCTTTTCGAGAAATTTCTTAATCACTATGAAGATATTAATATTGCAGCTACTGAAAACACATAGTTTCTTAGTAATTTTTGGTAGCAGTAGAAAATTAACTCCTTTTATGTTGATGTAGTGATTTGCATTATTCTGATTTTTGCGTGCAGTACAGACTGAATTGGAGTTTAATACATTGTCATTTATTTTGACAGAACAACGGGTCATCTAGTAAATAATAAAAAATAAATAAATAAATAAATTAATTAAATAATAAAGAAATAAATAAAGAAAGAAAGAAAGTAAGAAAGACAAGAAGTTCCGTGACGAACTAAAGAGCCTACTTTTCTTAAAATTTAAGATTCATGCCAATCTATATAGACCTATCTAGAAAAATAGCGAAATTAATTTGGTAATATCGAAATTTCTAATTAGTTCGAAATATACCTGTAGCCTAATAGAACACTACAGATGGCAGCCCTGGTGACTGAATATATTGTTAGTTCCATCTCTTAAGATACAGAATACAATATTTGGTTGAATTCCAATGGATAGCATGGACGTTACATGCAGTTAGACATTGGATCTATCAGCGCGCGTAAAATCATATTGGCAACAATGTCGCGAATGCGTTGGTCAGAGATAATCTGAAATATTATGATCTCTTGCTGTGCCAATTTTGGATGAAATCCATTTGTTAGTATAGAAGTTACATGTATTTGAAAACTGGACCTATCAACAGGCTTAGAGTTAAGTTGGCAGCACTGACGTATATTAGTTTCTCATAATTAATCTAGAATGATAGGTACTATACTTGTGCAAAGTGTAAAGCTGTTGGCTTACATACTTTCTGATATATTAATATTTGGGTAAAAAAATAGAGACAGCATTTATTAACAGTTGGCAGCCCTGGTTGCTGTTAAGAATAAGCATAGTCATATCTGTTATGGTACACATAGCACATAGGAAATTTGGTTGAAATCCAATTGATATTATATAACTTACATGTATTTACAAATTGGTCCTATCAGCAGTCTTAGAATCATGTTGGTAGCACTGATGTACATAAGTTACTCCAAATTAATCTAGAATGCCAGGTACTATACGTGTGCATAGTTTAAAGATGTCGGCTTCCATACTTTCTGATATATTGGTATTTGGATAAAAGAATAGAGATAACATTTATTGACAGTTGGCAGCCCTGGTGGCTCTTAAGAATACGCTCAGTCATATCTGTTTATGTACACATATTACATACAAAATTTGGTTGAAATCCAATTGATAGTATAGAAGTTATATGCATTTAAAATTAGACCTATCAGCAGGCTTAGAATCATTTTGGCAACACTGCCATGCATGGCCTCCAGGAAATTAAACTGAAATATTATTATCTATACGTGTGCCAATTTTGAAATAGCTCCCATTCATACCTTCCGAGATATCCAACATGGAGCTCAAATTTCAATTGCGATTTTTCATCAGTTGGTAGCACTGACATCATTTTCAAATATGGCCGTGATATATTCAGGTATAGATCTTTACTCCTACCAAATTTCGTTTCGATTGCTGCAGCCGTTTAGGAGTTGATAGGGGGGGACACACACACAGCCAGACAGACAGAAGGACAGACAGACAGACAGACAGACAGACAGAAGGACAGACAGAGAGACAGACACACATTTGCCCGATCTCATAAGACTACTTTTTCCTCATTTTTGCAAAATGTGAAAAGTAGGCTAAAAAATAATCAAATTATAACAGAAAATTCATAATAGCAAAATTATAAATTTGTCTTTATACACATTTCGCTGAAATTAACTTGTTTATTTTTAACATTCAGTCGGTCAACATGAAATTATGCCCAACTACATTAGGCAGGAAATATACGACTTTATCTAAAAAGTTCTACAAGTGATAACACTTTTAAATGATTATATTACCCCCCTGTCATCTGTGCAAATAACAATTACTCATGAGTAGATTTTTTCATGAAGAGTCTCATATTCCCCATAATAAAATAAATACTGTAATAATAAATAATACATTCTTTTTGACCAATTGAAAAGTTTTCAATCAAATGTTAATAAGGCAAGCGTGGAAAATGGTTTCGGAGCTTTCGCCAATTAACTGAAATACACCCCGAAGGGAGAAGCTTCCTTGCCACCATTTAAAAATTAATCACTCTGATTCAAAACTGCAGGAATGGAGAAATAGCATCAATATGACCAGACTTCAACGCGACTGATGTGGACACATTTTGAACTGTGTCAGATGATAACTCGACTAGACCGCGAGGTGCATTTGAAGTTCTGTACAACGAAAACTAACCCGGATGTGTGTGCACTGTGATAAATTGCTATTCACATTTTCCCACCCTTCAAAAAATCGGACTGGTCTCAGGACGTGGGCACCCGTTTACTGATTCACTGAGGAAGCATTGTCGCTCATTGAATGTTTGACCCCAGTGATGGATGGTTAGCAAACGGTATGTGTCAAAGTTTTGTAATCATATCGTTCCAACACATAGGGGTCAGGTTTCAATCTGCAGATCTTAGAATTAAAACCATGCTCACTAGTCGAGTTGCCATCTGTCACAGTTCGTAATTTACCCTCATCCATTCTTGTGTCACCATCGTATCCGTTGCGTGGAAGTCTGACCATATTAATATCGTCTCTCCCTGGCTACTCTCACCCGGTGATAGTTGGCACCTTCAAAAATTAACAATTTCAAACAATTTTTATCTCCGTTTCTACCATATACCAGATGAATCAGCTGCCCCTACCGACAGCAATGGCTACGCGCGCTGAAGCGCAGCGTTGGGTCACGGGGTCAAGCTCTCTGCTGACTCGATAGACGCGTGGGTTCGATTACGTGCCGATTGCGACCGTGCCGGTTGCGACCCAGTAAAAATCGTGGCTGTAGCGACCCTGCTAGTAACTTACAGTGCCCCATGTGACCCATTGTTCGAGAGTAGAATTGAGGATCTTATTTCCAAAGTGACGTAAATCCATGAAATGCAAAACTTCAGAAATCGCGTTTTTGTTTCTTCGTACAATTAAATTCAGATATGATTAAGAATATAATGTAATTTTATTCATTACTTTCATGCACATCCTGACACTGTGTTTCAAAAATCTCATTAGAAATTGTGGCAATCGTCTCCTGTAAGTTAGAGTTAGGTCGTTTTGGAAATAAATCATACATTGACATAAGCTTTGAGTGGCATTTATGAACATTTAAATGGTATAAACATAACAAACACAAACTGATGCTCTACATATTCTTCAAAATTAGCCATGGTCTTGATTTATCACGTGATATCACGTGGAGTTCCATCACTTTTTCAAATAAAGTTAGTTCTTAGATCTCTGTTAATATGGGATACACGACGTATTGTGACTTGAAACGTTATCTATACTTTGAGAGAACATATAAACTTTCTTATGAAAAAAAAAACAACTGAAAACCCGTCAATTGTGGATTTAAGTCACTTTGGAAATAAGCTCTTCCATCTTTACGGCGCCAAACCTAACCTAACCTAAGCGGAATTTTAGCAGATACACATATGTGTTAGAAATTTCCAGATTCCACCGATACATCAGTGCTTGGGTCGCTTGCGGCACGGGTCGGATCCGGCACGACACCGTGGGTTCGAGCCCCTCCGTCGGCCGTCATTGACATGGCTTTCTGTGGTTTCCCCATTTTTAACACCAGGCAAACGCTGGGACGGTATCTTCTGACAGGCCACGGTCGCTTCCTTCCACATCCTTGCCCAGTTTCATTCATCTTCATCCATTCCATCTCTTATCCCGATGCGCAGGTCGCCCACGGGTGTGGACTAGGAAGACCTGCACTCGGCCTATCAGGAGGCCACACGAGAAAGAAAGCCCCTAGTAATATTGTCTTTTGCAGCTCAACTAGCGTTGTCAGTAAGGTCGATATTTCTCTGCTTGCATTCCGCATGCTATTAATGAATTGCAAGCATATCCTGCAAACGATACTAAACACTGTTATTTTTCCCTAGAACTGACTACTGCCTCATACGAGGGAAAAATAATAATGTTCAGTATCGTTTGCGGGATATGCTTGCGGTGCATTAGTACCATACGGGATGCAAGCAAACAAAATATCGAACTTCCTGATAACACGCATTAGTTGGGCTGCATAAAACAATATTATTAGGGACAGCTGATTCACCTGGTGTAAACCAATGACACGTTTTACAGTACATGTAAACTACTCCATGTGTAGAGCACCTGTGTGATTTTTAAAGTAGTCTATAGCGCAGTTAAACATATTTTCAAAAATCAAAAAGGTGACTGTTAGTTGTCTTGTTTCACCGTTTCCCTGATGTGGAACATTTATTAAATTATTTTTGCTCTGTTTGTTGGAGGTTGCCTTGCAAGGTTACAGCTACAACACTGACTTCTTTAAGAACTCTATTAATAAATTTAGTATTTTTTAATCATGTGACAAATTAACAACACAAAATTGCATATTTGTTTCGTGGAAATATTTTCTTTTACAAATATCCATCCAACCATGGCTCACGATTCTGGTTATTTTATAGAGCCTATAACTAAGAACGGGGGCTGCGTGGCGCAGTTGGTAGGGGCGCTGAGCTTCTAACTGAGAGGGAAAGGGTTCGATCCCCACCCAGTTAGTGGATTTTAGAAACAAAACTAATCCTTTCGGGGACGCAAATAGCCCTGGGGTTCACTCAGCCTACACCAGAAATGCGTACCAGGGTAATTCCTGGGAGCAATGACAGCCGGGCGTGGAGCTGACAACTCCGTGCCATCTAGTGCCGATGTCACAAAAAGTGGAAGCCTCTACCTTCCACTACTACCAGGGTCTCCATGGCCTGTACGGAGTTGGCTTTGCTTCGGCTTTTATAACTAAGAACACGTGAGAAAATATTCATTGCATTATACCTTATGCTCTAGGAGTTACAAAGGAAACCGGATTTGTAAAATATAATTTTGTGAAAATGAACAACAAAGTGATCTAGCTCCTTAAATAGCCTGAGCAATTCCCAGCTTTTAAAATCATAACTCCTAAGCTAATGTAGATATTTATAAAGCTAATGCACCGAAATAAACCAGTAGAGTCGGGTTATATTTTAAAAATTAATTTGATTTTTCAAGGTGTTGAACTGAACCAACCCCCTTAAGTGAATAAATATCTAGGTCATCCATCCATTAATTATATGGATGATAACAAAAATAAAAATATTCTCGGGAATATCTCCCTAAACATTCAAGGCAGTTAAAACTTAGTGGGAATTATTTAAATTAATAGAAATTGAAAACTCTAAAATCCTTAACATCACCCGTAAAATACAGGAAATCAGCATTTGATAACAAAGTTTCTGTTCTTTCAATAATATTGTGAACAGGTGCAATTCTGCAATAACAATCCTTTACTAACGTTGTTGAGTAACGAAATCCACGTTTTTACTAAATAAGAAAAAAATAACTTACATAAAATATTTTCTCAATTAGCCTATATAGATGACTAAATAATTACTTTTTGACACTTGCAAGCTTATATTGATCTTAGTGTATACCAATCCGTATTTAATAAATACATTTAATTTGATTTAATAAATTACACAATGGTCAATAGCAATTAAATTACGGTATTATAAATTTCGCCCGCTATCTTTAACGGTTTACCCAGCGTAAGCTTAAAAGGCGTATTTTTTATTTCAATGAACTACGATTTCTATCCGTATTCCATTTCGGCATGATGGGTTTTAAATCACTGACTGGACTATTAACTATATTATCATGGAGTTAGCGTGTGCAATGAATTCTTGTCAGACGTAATTTAAGAATGGCGAGGTGCATGAAACACAAATCCCCCTTCCGTCCACTATAAACTTGACTGTGTATTTTGCAGAACGAATGAAACTGGTGTGGTAGGCTCATTCGCTAGCAAGCTCGTAAACTGTCTCCGAAGGTAGTAATTGAATGGAGATCTTTGGAAGAAATTAAAACGTAAAAACACATATTATAGTGGGAGATGTATTGATGTATATTTGCACAACTTTTCATGCTGAACAATTCTTATACTCATAGTATAAAGATATGTTTTAACGGTTTACCCAGCGTAAGCTTAAAATGAGAATGGACGGTAAGTTTTTCTTCGACTCAATTCACTGAAATTGTTACTGTTCGGCTTCCTTTGGTCATAAATAAATAATTCTCTAGAGAAACCTTCAGTTTCGGCCGTATTATGGCTCTCTTCAGCGGTGTAGTTATATAGAACTTAAGTAACTGCGAGCAAACATTGTTAATATTTCACTTGAGTTTTGAATATATTTCCAAAAATTAAGTGGGGGAGCAGTGAGGTCATCTGCCCCACCTAACCGCTTTTCATTAATCTCTCTCATTAGTACATTTCAAATTGTTGCCTAATACTTCATACTGCATCCCTGATGAGGCGTATAGTAATCAAATATACAGTAGGTTAAATGTTGCCTGTCTGTTTGATTATTTGTTATGGATTCTCGTCAAAACTACTGGAGGGAATAGCACAAAAAATGAAGCAAGAGGCATCCCAGAAAGAAATCTTGACAATACATTACTCTATTTGCATAGTAATGAGGCGTGGGGGCAGAAAAGAGCCTTAAATCAATTTATATCGATTGTTCCATTTAGAAAAAAAATGGTGGAAGCATAATTGAAAATTTAATAATAAACATTTTCAACAATTACTGTTTGTGATAGAACGAATCATTATCGAAGTATCTTCTTTTTAAATATCGAAATAAGATACACAATTGCGCAATGTGGAAATTCATTTATTTATGGGATATATTATATTATTTCTTTGCCCGGGAGACACACTAGATTCTTCCGTTCCAGAACTCTGCAGCTCTTATCCCTCGGTCTGTGGCCAACATAAGGTCTTCCTTGGTGCAAGTGTCATTCATATCTTGACACGTGAGCAGTTGTTGTAGAGTCTGGATTTCTCCACAGTCATGTCTTGGATCTTCTGTATAACCCCACTTTACAAGGTTGTTAAGAGACATAGGCACTCCTGTTCGTATCCGGTTTAAAGACCTCCAGGTGGTATAAGGCAAATGACTACCACTGCTCAGTTCGTCTTTAGGGGTAAACCCCTCTGGTACTATGCTCAACAGAAGTTTGGAATATCTTAGCTTTTACTACAATGAATTCTAATAGAAAACCCATTGAGGTTTATACAATAGCCTAACTTATTAACAAACTAAACGTCAGTCCTTCTGAAAACAATAACAATCGTGGTTAGATAACAATATAACGGTACAAAAACAAAGCGATGATGATGATGATAATTGTTGTTTTAAGGGGCCTAACATCTAGGTTATCGGCCCCTCAAAAACAAAGCGAACTCGCTTCTAAGTGTCCCGTTTGAAAACAAAAACTTTAAAAATCTGTATCTCATGATGTTCAGAATCAGTCTTTAGTAATCCTCCCCGCACACGGAGACCATCAAGTTTATCTTGGGGTAAGAGGTCCCACTCCTCTGTGGCAGCGTCAGCATACAATTGATGGCTACAGTCCAAACTTTTGTTGAGCGGTGTATTTGTTTCCAGAGTGACACACGCCGGATGTCTGGTTTGGTATGGAGGTGTACTGTTCCCTTAATAAAACTCTTCCTGGATCTTAGGCGAGGAGTGGTTACCTTGTTGTTTTATGGGATACAAATTGGCTTATGATGATACATGTCTAGTGACGCACGCTGTCCCTCAGCATAATAACATGTGAAAGTTACATACAATAGATGTGCCATTTACCAGCATGTTTCCAAATCGAGCCCATTACGGCTGATTGCCTGTTTTCCCTTAACTACGAGCGGCTTCGGTGGCGTAGCTGATAGCATGCTGAGCGTCTATGCCCAAGATCGCGGGTTCAAACCAGGCCAAAGTTGTCGGATTTTTTAAGAGCGTTAAAAATCCCTCAGTAGCTGCCTTCCTTCGGAGGGAAAGTCAAGCCAGCGGTCCCATGTCGTTGATTTATGGCATGTTAAAGAACCTTCCATTAATTACCCCTGTGTGAAGCTAAATTATATAGGTTAAGAATGTAAACAACGCTCTTAGGTTCCTGCGTTCGTTGCCAGCAGCCGACTGCGGTGGCGTCTAGTAGCTAAGTTCTGAACTAGTAGTCGTTGACAGTGGCGTTTGGCGGAAAAAGTAGGAACTAATTGAGACATTCAAAGTCTGCAGTCCTTACTTGAAGTAAAAAACAGATAACACACACTAATACAGTCATCACAATTAACACCGGTTATCAGACAGATTCTACACACACCCAAAGAACACGGGGCTACATGACCGCGTTGTCGCAGTCACTAAACTGAGGAACCAACCAACCAACCATCCCTTAACTACTGTTGAATGTTAAGTTTGTTGCCACCACAACACTGCTTCTTAATTTAGAAGCTAATTCTAAGCACAACAATGCATAGAGTTCAAGTTGTGAAATCACACTACTGCTGTGGCTAAACATTGTACGCAAAGTCCGACAGCTTAACCTTCTTTCAAAGTCTCGTGAATAGAATATAGAATGAACCAGTCACCAACAGGCTGCACACAATGTTGTATAATTATTGCTTACTTTATCCACAAAAAGCTGCAAATTATGCTGATGATCGTTTTGTAGATAACAATTTGTGAGATGCTAAGCGTGACTCATTTTCTGCCGTTTTAATTTTCTTGTTTACTTCCAGAACAAAGTTGGCGGTGCAAGTTTATGTTATGAATCATGCGCAAAATATGTTCAAAATAATTTTAGTTTTTCAACAAACGGAGGGATTTGAGTGCCGAGTTATATAGGATTTTATTTTAGATTACCGCAACGAGCAAAAAATAAAGAACAATATTGATCACAAATACTTGAAATATCCACAATTATGTAAACACGATAAAAAGCTTCCCCTTTTTATGTCTGTTTGGTGATTCTGCTAAACTAAAACTATATCAGCTAAGGCCGTGGTTCCAACATTTATCTTTTGAAGAACCTTGGACATATATTTTAGTTTGACCTGGGAAATCACCGACACATATTTTGTCCAGCTTAATAAATAAAACAATGTTGTTTGGTAGGCGGGATCATTGAATGTTTATTCTGACTTCTAAAATATATATTTATTTGATAACTAGCAGTAGTGCCCGGCTTCGCCCGGTGGATTTATTTGTTTTATGGATGATAATGAATACTACTACAGAACAGGCACATGATACTTAAACTAACAGAAAAAAATATTTTAAAAATATAACATTTTGTGGTGGTGGTGGTAGTGGTGGTTGTAGTGGGGGTGATAAGTAGTACAGTATAATGGACGTAACATTCAGGTAATTTTCTCGTAATGATAATAATAATGAATAGGGAAACGGCTATTTTCTAACTACAGCACTGACACATGTTATTTACAAACAAATTTAAAAAAAAAATATTAGAAAGAAGAATAAGTGAAATAAAAGACTTTGCCTATGGCCTATATATCATTGGCTGTTAGAAATGTATAGACCAATAGTGTCGTCTTTTGTCGCATAGCGCCGTAGGAAAATAATCAGAACACTTTGGAAAACTTCGGCTGTCCCGAGCTACTGAGGTAGCAATAGTATCATTTATCGCCACATAGCGCTCAACGATAAGGTTCGGAATAATTGAAGCTAAATTTGAAAGCACAAACACTTATTGCAGCTGGTAAGCTCAATGTACTGCACCAACACCATTGCACTTATACCGAGGCATAATATTTTCATGATGATAACTGTTTTAAGGTGTCTAAGAGATCATTTTGCACTAATCGCTCCCCGTGACTGCAATTTATAAACAGAGCTAGATGCAACTATTTTCGCAATTCTGCACCAGAATGCTGGGAGACGTGATGCAGCCCGAACTGCCCGTCAACAATAGACTTATTAAAATACTCTGCCAGTTATACTACTACGGACATGTATGGTTCTAGGGCCTCAATACGTGGTTTTCAAGTTTATTTTGTCTGTTATTCTAAATGTAGGGAATGGAGAGCGTTGACCAAAATATCAAGTGGACAGTGTTACCAGCAGGGTTTCAAGGTGTATGTACAATTTGGTTCAATTAGGAGAAACGGTGTAGATTTGTAATAAAGGGCCTAAATGCAGGGAATGGAGTGGTCTGTCCTTAATTTTAAGTGGACAGTGTCACCCGCAGGGTTCCAAAGGGTAAGTATACAAAATGTGGTTCAGATCGGTGAAACGGTGTATATTTGTGCCAAACGGTGTATATTTATACCAAAGGGCCTAAATACAGGGAATGGAGTGGTCTGTCCAACATTTCATGCAGACAGTGTTACTCGCTGGGTTCCAAAGGGTAAGTATACAAATTTTGGTTCAGATAGGTGAAACGGTGTAGATTTGTGACAAAGTGCCTAAATTCAGGGAATGGACTGGTTTGTCATAAATTTCATGTAGGCAGTGTTACTCGCAGGGTTCCAAAGGGCAAGTATACAAATGTTGGTTCAGATCGGCGAAACGGTGTAGGCTATATTTGTGCCAAAGGATCTAAATGCAGGGAATGGAGTGGTCTGTCCGAAATTTCATGCAGACTCTGTTACTCGCAGGGTTCCAAAGGGTTTGCATACACATTTTGGTTCAGATCGGTGAAACGGTGTAGATTTGTGTCAAAGGGCCTAAATGCAGGGAATGGAGATATCTGTCCGAAATTTCATGTAAACAGTGTTACTCGCAGGGTTCCAAAGGGTAAGTATACAAATTTTGGTTCCGATCAGTGAAACTGTGTACGTCTCACTAACCATAACGCCAGCGCATGCCGATAGAGCAGTTCGGGAGCGCTTGTTCTACCGACTTACTGAACAAAAATCAATCTTTTATGTTATCTGAGAGGTGTATCCTAATACTACATAGCCTAAACTATTCCCCTTGAATCTGGCTATCATATTAAAAAATAATTTTTCGAATCGGACTGGTAGTTCCAGAGATTAGCGCGTTTAAACACATAAACACACAAACACACAAACTCTTCAGCTTTATTATATTAGTATAGTGTATAGATATAATTTTTGTATAAATGGGAATTATTTTCGTTTTAACGTCAGGACTCCTTGCAACAAAAATTACTGTATATTAAGGTGACTCGGCGTAAATATTTAAATCAACTAGTGAAATACAAATCTCTAAATAGGCCTATAGTTATATCCACTCTCTATGGGTAAATAAATGTAAAAGTTATCTTTAAAATTGTATTCATAACATATTTAACATTACAGGTATTCAAATTGTAGAGCTCGTACCTAGAGTCGCAATTAGAGGCGGGATAACGAACACATTGTCCATTTGTAAGTCGATGTTATATTGTTTTACGACAAAAATCACGACACTCATGTCATACGTTGTTGGCATGTTAAAGAACCCATTTGAATTCAGTAGGCCGTGTTCAATGGCAAAATTAATCTCGGGATTTTCCGCCAACACAAAGTTCCTCCATTCTCTACTTGAAAGCGCTGTAGTGTCAAGGAGTTTAGATATCTAACCTCCTTGACTTTCATAGCGTTCAAAGGAACGACGAAATTCGACATGCAAGCTACCCTCTGGGTGTCAATTAACAAAGCTTGCACCAGGCACCCGAGGCCATACGATAAAGAAAAAAAGATATTGTTTTACAAGAGAACTTGTGATTTTTAACAAATCTCACACTCAGATACAGTTTCAATGACAGGGGAAAACGTACAAGTAGACGGCACGAGATCCATGTTTTAGTTTTAGAAGAAAGTAAGTCGAAAATAAGGAGACATGAGTGCCAACTTTATTCTGTATAGACCTCGTATGCAGGATAGAATTTCCGACGCCAGTACCCCTAGCGGATGAGCAATCCATATCAGGTAAGAGTGTCGTAAGATTAGAACGTTGGTTGGCACTCTCTTTACAGTATCAAAGAGGCTGTTACGCTGACCGTGTGACTTCAAATTATTACCAAACTCATCAAAATTCTCAGTGCTACGACTGGTTCTCACCAGTTTCTGCGTGTGCCCGTGCTAGCGAGTATATACTTACCACTGCTTGTGTTCGTGTGCGTCATGGTGAAAACACCGTCTGATGAGGCTAAAATGCCGCCTTCTGCTCAAGCTCAAGCTTCTACTCAAGCTTCTTCTCAAGCTCCTTCCATGCCGTCGCTGCTGATGGACTCGGACTCTGACCACGAACAACCCGAGGTGAGTGATAGGGAAATGGAAACTCTGCAAATTAAAATGGCCCGCAAGGACCACACGCCTCCTTCCATCGAGCGTGCCAAGAAGCCCGGCTATTCAGGGGAGAGTTCTGGTGCCACTAGCACTACTGCTACGCCCCAGGAGGAGCTGGGTATTAAGAGCCGTTTGGAGATTGACTCTCCGCTCCGCCGTCTCTCACCATCTCGTATCGCTGCCCCATTTCATTTCCCACCTCGATCGCCACAGCAGAACCAGTCTCAATCTTCCGATGCCTATATGCCAGCCAATATTGTACCCGACCCACTTCTCCGCAGCTACGCCGACGCAGCACGGAACCCCGCCTTACCCTCTGCTGTCCGCACGCGTAGCGTCACCGCTCCCTCCCTCATCCCGTCTCCCACCTACTATGTTGTCCGTCTTACCAAACTCATGCCAGAACACAACCACCCCCGCCATCTCCACCAAGTCCTATCCAAGTTTATTCCCAACCTTGCTGCCTACAACCTCGAAATACAGAACCAAGGAGGGTCACAACCTCAAATCCACCGAACCGCTGTACAGCATCATTGTTAACTCCATCGGTACAGCCTAATTCTCCCCCTCCTGTCGGGCTTATAATGTCACTATGGCACAGCCTTCACATCAGCCACCCCCATCTCACCGCACTACTCCCATCATGTCAGCGGTTATCTATGGGGTCGAGCGTTCGTACTCCGCCGACAAGGTTGCCGCTCAGCTCCAACTCGCCGGCCTGGATATCTTCAAGGTGGTACGGATCAACAACGCCCATGGCCCCACCACCCTGGTGCGGGTGCTGTGCAAGAACGTCGCCTCCATCGACGCCCTTCTGCGCAACGGTGCATCCATCTATTGTAAGCGTCATCGCGTGGAGCCCTCCCGGACTCCCGCCCCTCAACGTACGCGCTGCGACCGGTGCCAGAAATTTGACCACTCCCCTGGAGCCATCTGCCCGAACACTCAGGTATGTGGTATTTGTGCCCAAGGACACCCTACCGCTCGTTGCGTAAATCGGGAGCACCCGAAGTGCGCAACCTGCGGTGAGGCCCACCCCGCCTTCGCATACCGATGCCGGGGCCGGCCTCTTCCCGACCCTGCTAAGCCTGAACAGGTTGTCCCCGTCCTGTCCTAGTATCTTCCCACCCCCATTCCGCATCTCCTACCCCTCCTCCTACCACGGAGAACATCGTCCGATTCGTGACGATGGTCCTGCAAAACGTCCTTCCCTTCGCCCGTCCACTCATTGTTTCCCAAGTCCAACTCGCCGCCCGTCTCACTTTGAATACGCATGTCGACATGTCGTATAGCGGGAATAAGATGCATTTTGCATTTTTCCCGCTGAGTACCGTCCCTGCCTATTGATAAATGCCTAACCTCACCCTCTACTTCGTCAACATCCGCTCCCTCTTCTCCAACCGACCATTGTTGGACATCTCCCTCTCCCAACATGCCCCGGACATCATGATTTTTAATGAAACCTTCCTCAAACCTTCCCAAGCAATTCCCCCCTTTGACGGCTACCAACTAATTCGTGCCGATCGTCACTTTCAACGGTCGGGTGGGGTTGCAGTTGCTGTTCGCAACTCCATTCCCACCTGCCAGCACTTTTTCAACTTCCCTGACGGCTTTACCGAATATCTCATTCTTGACCTTATCTTTCCTAACCAAACTTTCACCCTTGTCACTATGTATCTGGTACCCCGCTCCCCTCCCCCCCCCCCCCATCGATTTCTTCCGCTTCCTAGAAACCACTTTTCCTACTTATTTCTTTGCCGCCGATATCAATGTTACCTCCTACACCCCTGTCCAAGCCCGTCTTTTCCAGGACTTCTTGTCCATCAGCCGGGGCATGTCCGTCCCTTTTCCCTCCCCCACGATTCCCTATTCCAATTCCACTCCCGATTTTCTTATGCTCACTCCTAATCTCGCCAATATTGCTACTGTTGCTGTCCTCCCCACTATCGGTAGTAACCACATTCCAACCCTCATTTCCCTGCATAACTACCTCCCTGCCCCTTTCCAACCTCCTCCACGACCTCCTCCAGCCCGTCATTACTCTAAAACAGATTGGAACGCCTACCGTACCACCTTAGCTTCCTCCCTCACCCCCTTTCCTCCTACACCTCCTACCTCTCACCCTGCCCTTTCACAACTCATCCATCGTGTCGAACAGGCCTTAATTACCGCCGATCTCCGCCATGTTCCCCGCCACTCCTGTGGAGGAACGCGAGCCATCTGCCGGAGCTTCCACCGAAGCTATATGATTGTTGTATGAGTAAACTTCATTGGGAATAAAAGTTGTGTATGAATTAGCTCCACGCATATCAATACTGTACTTCAAATGTTGGTGCCGAAAAATCCGGTGAAACGTAAATGTAAGGGAACTACCTTAAAACGGGACGGAGAGTTTGAAGGAAGAATTCACAAGTGCAAATCAGTGTAAAGTGAACGTAACTTAATTGTACGAGCGTCTCCACCTATAGCCTCCAACACGCAGATGAGTAACGTATCTAACTTTCTAAACTATGATGTTATACTATACGGCAGTTAGGAGTTGAACACATGTTATTTTATGTCCAATACGATCTCGCATGGTTCTAGCTTGAATAATTAGGTTATAATTATACTACTTCATAAGAGTTTCCAACACGCTCATCGTGACTACTAGCGATCTCTACTGACCAGAACCTCAACTTCCTTATTCCATAGAGACTCGAGGTGGGCTACGGGAATTTCACGGCCTACTCGACATTTCGGAACTGTCATTTTTCCCAGCCACCTGAAGTAAACTAAATCAACTCTCGACTATCACTGAATAAACGCCATTTTTCACGTCACGTTTGCCTAGACCATACACGAAGTCACAGAGTAGTCACGGATCATATCACGCTTCAAACTTGTACTTAGAGTCTCTTAGACTTACAGACAGCACGTATTATATCAAGATGAGTGAAGCCCGACTGGCGACGTTATCCAATTTGAAGAAGAAACGAAAGTGAGAGAGGACTAATGTTACACGATTTTCTTCAGAAATAAATGGATTTACAGAGGAATCTTCCATGGAAGACTACGAATATTCTACAAATCGGGAGAGGATGGTGGGCTCTGTCAAGCGCTGTAGACGGAAGACTGTAGGAAAACTGCTAATTGACGAAGAGCAAACCAATACCCTGCTCATCAGTATTGAAGCCGCCCTTAATTCGAGACCACTCGCTAAGGCAGATGATCAAGAAGTACTAACTCCCGCCCACTTCTTGAATGGAAAAAACTAACAGCAATACCATCCGGACAACCAACAACAGACGTTAACTTAACCAAGATGTACAGACTGAAACAAAGAATTGCAGACGATTTTTGGAGACGTTGGACAAAGGACTACCTTTTAGAATTGTGATCTTTCCACCACGTCCGAAACACCCGCAGCAAGTCAACAGCGCTCAAGGTAGGCGACGTTGTACTTCTGCAGGAGGACCATGTGCGACGCCATATGTGGAAGTTGGCGCAAATAGAAGAACTTCGACCTGACAGAGACGGCGTGACGAGGACCGTACTCCTGAGGACCACCTGCGGCACGCAGATTATTCGACCTATCCAGCTGGTCATCCCTCTGGAGATCGGGGAAGACCAGAGTGGGGAGGTTGTGGAGGAACGCGAGCCATCTGCCGGAGCTTCCACCGAAGCTATATGATTGTTGTATGTGTAAACTTCCTTGGGAATAAAAGTTGTGTATGAATTAGCTCCACGCATATCAATACTGTACTTCAAAACTCCTATCACCCTTCGAAACCTCCTATCCCTCCCCGCGCCCTCCGTCTCCTTCGTACTGCCCATGATCTCTACCGCTCCTACTGTCGAACCCGCGACCCTGTCACCCTAACCGAACACCGTAAAACTCTTCGTCACGCTCGCTCTTTTATCAAAGCCATCCGCCGCAAGCAATGGAATGACGCCTGTTCCGAACTTTCCCACGGCCCTGACCCTGCCCTTTTCTGGAAAACTTTCTCCCGCCTTTCCCAACGTCAAAAATCGCATCCCACGTACCCTATCCTCCGTACTGGTTCTCCTGTTGTTTCTAATCAAGCAAAAGCCGACATGTTTGCCCAGCATTACTCCCACGTTTTCTTCCCCACTATCGCCCCTCACCTCTCCCACCCCGACAAACCTACCATTCATGCCTATACCGACCCAACCTCCCCTCGTCTCACGCCTTCCTTTGCCCACCTTCCCTCCACTGATTACCAACACCCTCTCAATTCCCCTATCACCCCCCTTGAAATCCGCAATCTCCTTAAGCATCCCCGCACTACGCCCCCCGGGGGTGACGGCATTACTTACCATCACCTTCGCGAGGCCCCTGACATCCTCTTCCTTTACCTTGCTCAGATCTACAACACCATCCTCTACACCGGACATTTTCCCCACCACTGGGGAAATGCCAACATCCTTCCTTTTCTAAAACCTTCCAAACTTCCCTCGGACATCAATTCCTACCGTCCAATCTCCCTTCTCCCTGTTCTTTCCAAACTTTTTGAACTTATCATCACCAAACGCCTCTATCCCTATCTTCACTCCCTTCATCTCATCCCCGCTCATCAAGCTGGCTTCCGCCCTAACTTCTCCACCCACGATCACCTCTTTCACATCACTGCCTCCATCGAAGCCTTCCTAGCCTCCCCCAATAACAAACACGCCCTTCTCCTCTGTTTCGATATTGAAAAAGCTTTCGATAAAGTCTGGTTCCCTGGCCTCCTCTTCAAGCTCCTCCACCTCCCCTTACCCATCACGTACGTCCGTCTCATTGCCAACTTCTTATATCATCGCACGGCCCAAATCCTCATACAAGGTACTTCTTCCTTCACTTTCCCTATCCACGCCGGAGTCCCTCAAGGCAGCCCACTTTCTCCCCTTCTCTATGTTCTCTACGCCCATGATATCCCTACCCCTTCTCCTCCGCTCCATTTGTATCAATACGCCGACTACCTTGCCATTCTCGCCCTCTTCCCTCGTTCTCACACCCTCCAACGTCATGTTCAACGTTACCTTCATACCCTCCAAACCTGGTGCAATCACTGGCACATTCAAGTCAACCCCCAGAAGTCCCAATACATCCATATCAAACGCTCCCGCACCCGTCACCGCCCTTCCCAGCGCCTCCATTTCACCTTCAATGATTCTCTTATCCCTCAACTTAATCAGCTTAAATACCTCGGCATTACCTTCCAAAATAACCTCCAAAGGAACCTCCACTTCGATTCAGTCTACAAACGCTCCCTCTCCCGCTTCCGCATTCTCCGCCTCCTCATCGGTAAGATCTGGGTCCTACGGCCCCCTCAGACCCTTAACGTTTACAAGACCTTCATCCGCCCTGTTTTCCCCTACGCCTCCCTTACCTGGCTCACCGCCCACCCCCGCCTTTATTTCCGTCTCCTCACCCTTGACCGCCACGCTATCAGAATCGCCTATCATTGTAAACTAGATACCCCTTCCGCCACCCTCACTGGTATGCTCACTTTCCCTTCTGCACTCGCCCACATTCACTCCCTTCGTTTCTCCTACCTTACTCGCGCACGCCACTCGCACGCCACCCAACCTCGCGAAGCTCTCGAGCTCTCCCCCTATGCCACTGCTATCCTCAATTCCACACGCACCCCGGAAACCGGTCATCTCTTCCCTCCACTCATCGACTAGCCCCCTCTCACGCTCCCATTCTTCTGTTCTGTGCACATTTTCCACATGTTCTACTTTCTTTTGGGGGGGCTATAGTCAGCCCCGCCTCTTTGTTACTGTTGGCACCACAAGTGCCCTCTCATTGTTTATTTCTTTTCGCTTAGTTTTATCTTATTCACATCGCCCCTGTCGCAGTTATATAAATTTTATTTTTGCCCCACTAAACCTTATTTTTAGCCTATTTTCAATTTTGAAAAAATAGGCTTATGAGATCACCTTTTGTCCGTGTGTGTGTGTGCGTGTGTGTGTGTGTGTGTGTGTGTGAGGTGTGTGTGTGTGTGTGTCCCTAATAAATTCTAAACGGCGGGAGCGATTTCAATGAAACACGGTAAGTTCATAGCACTATTCCGGACGACCCCGACCGTGCCCTTCAAATTTTGTTACGTCTCACCAATCCAACATGGCGGCTGTGCGAATTATTTCACCAGCATTCAATATCTCCGAAACTATTCCCGATATCACCCTGGAATTGTTTAGGGAGATAAAGGGAACTACTGGAAGTTCACCTATGTGACTTCTGAAAAATTGGTAACTACAAGACCAACATGGCGGCCACGCGAATTTGCGACTTTTAAATAGACGTTTCTCACGATTTAACCAACCAAACGCAATTGGTACAGTATATGTTTATACACATTGTAATGCACCGACATCTAACTTCGTTCAATTGTTTACATAACCACAAGATGGCGGATGTGCGAAATATTTCACCGGCATTCTATATCTCTGAAACTATTAGCGGTATCACCCTGAAATTTTGTACGGTGATAAAGGGCACTACTGGAAGTTTATCTATAAGAAATTAAAAACCGGTTAACTACAAAACGAACATGGCGGCCAAGCGAATTTGAAAATAAAATAAAAACTTTCTCGCGATTTAATGTTCCAAACGCAATGACATCTGGTACAGGAAATTTTTATACACATTGTAATGCACTGGTATCTAATTTATTTCAATTGTTTACATAACCTCAAGATGGCGGCTGTGCGAAATTTTAAAATCTCGTTGTTACTTCTTGTGTCCAAATCATGCTACACGTACACAATAATCTTCATGTAACAGTACATAACTCTAGGACCTCCATATATAAAATCCAACATGGCGACCATTCGAAATATTTAGTCGGTTCTCAATATCTACGAATCTATTACAGCAATCAAACTGATTTTTTATGTTCATAAGGGCTATGAACTTAAGTTCACCTATAGGACGTTAAATAACCTGGTGATCACAAATCCAACATGGCGGCGACGCGAAGTATAAATATTCACATGGACGTTTCCCGCAATTTAACCATCCGAGTGCATGAAACTTGGTACAGTAAATCCTTATACGAATGTTAATCCACTGGCGTCTAATTTATTTCAATTGTTTTAATAACCACAAGATGGCAGCTGTGCGAAATTTTATAATCTCGTTGTTACTTCTTGTGTCCTAATCATGCTACACGTACAAAATAATCTTCATGTAACAGTACATAACTCTAGGACCTACATATATAAAATCCAACATGGCGACCATCCGAAATGTTTAGTCGGTTCTCAATATCTACGAATCTATTACAGCAATCAAACTGAAATTTTGTATGTTGATAGAGGCAATTAACATAAGTAGGATATATGAAAATAGGCTGTATAGTTTTTCACCGAACTACTTGTTTCTACTTCGTTCTCCGGAATGGCTCCACGCATCGTCACACAGTGCTCCCAGTGCTCCTAAAATCTATCGGCCTTGTTGCCGCTACACCCCAGTGCTTCCAGTGATGCGTGTGTTTCTGAAATATTTTTGTTTCTCTTTCAGCATGGACAATAGACAATCTTTTGAACTTTAATACATTGCAATTTATTCATTTTCTGTGCCTTTTCCAGTGTCTTCATCTTTTCCAGCCATACGAACAATAGACATTCTTTCTGGCCTTTACTTTTCTGTTTGTTGTATCTTCTTCTGTATTTTACCCACGGCAATCTTTATTTTCTCTATCTTGTATATTTTTTGAATAAACGGGGCTAGTGGGGTAATGCTCCGGCGAGTGCGGTGGGGGGCCTCGTCTGGGGGGTCCGCCTTGGGGTCGCGGTGTCTTCTGCGCCATTGCATCCTCCTTCGTCCCTCCCATCCATATGCCTAGCATATCTTCTTTCAAATATAATTTATTCTCTAACCCTTTCCTCTTCTTCGGCACAAGAGCTCCCTGTTGAGCTGGGTGCCCGCCCTGTCTCGCTTTGCGGGGCAGGGAATGAAATAAATCCTGTTCCTTCCTTCCTAGAACGTTGGTATTGTGGGATAATAGGTAAATTTAGTCAAGCTCTTATTGTTATTATTATTATTATTATTATTATTAATATTAGCGACTACCTCTTACATTAATTAAGTGGGTTACAAAGATTCAAATGAAGTCCCTACTACGTCCGAATTCCACTTTGAGTAACAGGAAGAGACTAAATGAAAGTCATGGTTTCTATATTGCCAAAGAAAGATGTTCAATAGAAATATGAGCATTGCGTAAAGCTGATCTTACATGGATTAAAGCTAGAACTATATTGTACAAGACTTAAGTGAAGCACTTCGTAGGATTTAAACTTAAAGTTTGTGACTACAATAGCAATTTTGCCTTGGTTTAGTTTTGTTTGTAGCTATGCCATCAATGGCTAAGATGGCAGTTCTACTGAAAGTGCAGTTTAGGGTTTTGTTCACTTACTTCAGTCCTCTTGGTTGTGATTATATCCAGCTCGTATTGTTGTGCCGGGATAATAATAATAATAATAATAATAATAATATCGTATGGCCTCGGATGCCGGGTGCAAGCTTTGTAATTTGACACCCAGAGGGTAGCTTGCATGTCGAATTTTCGTTGTTCCTTGAATCACTATGGAAATCAAGGAGGTTAGATATCTAAGCTCCTTGAGCACTATAGCGCTTTCTAGTAGAGAAATGAGGAACTTTGTGTTGGCGGAAACTCCCGAGATGATAAGTGGTTTTGGAAGGATCGTTTGATTATTGAATGTTTAGGGAAACGTCACGTCTTGTAGTTCCAGTTACCCATAAAAATGCAACCTGGTTTACTGCACGAGTCCAAGCTCTATGAACTTGCGGGGTGAGGAGAAAGAGCAGGGAAGGGTCGGGCGTGAAGAGAAGGGTCTGTCAACAGCCCACCGTGATATATGGTATTCCTTTCTATTCCAATACTGCTAACATTCGGCCGTTGCTCAAACCACTGTGGTGTTAGGAATGACTGAGTGAGTCACCGACCAATGTATTTGGTTCTGTACTATGCACGGACCGAGAAACCTCATCACCCGTCAACACCACCACTCATAGTCCTCTCAGGTTCGCGCAGCTTAGACTCGAGCAGTAGGTGGATTTGATTCCCACTTAAGCCGTCCTAGAAGTGGGGTGACGTGTGGTAAACATCGCGAGATTAACGGTCATATAAAACGACAAGCTTGTTTTGGCTGGGATGACTTTCGTCCTCATTCATGTGTTCTTGGGTGTGTTTGCGATGTGTTTGATAACCTGTGCCATTGGGACGATTCCATTATTGTGGACAATTAATTTAGACTGTGATTGAGGATGGAAGCGGTCGTGGTCTTAATTTACGTACCATCCCGACATTTGTCTGAAGTAGAATAAGGAATCCAGAGGCTGGCCCCGTGGTGTTAGGGTAGCGCTCCTGTCTCTCTCCCAGAGGCCCCGAGTTCAATTCCCGGCTCAGAGAAAGGGTTTTAGAAACTGACGTGAAGGTTGGAACGGAGTATCCGTATCTGAGTATCCGTCTGATTAGTGAGGCAGTGCCTCAATCAAGGGAACCCAGATTAACGGCCGAGGGGACCCAACGTGTTGACCACGCGTCACCCCACGATCTGTAGGCCAACAGGGCTGGCCAGCGGTCACTTGGTAGGGGCCAAAGCCCTGCAGTGGCTAAGTGTCATTGGGGTCTTTCTTTTACAAGTGTGAATCTTCGAAGAACCACTTCTAGAATGTTAGTTATTGTTGTTTTAAAGGATGGAACGGCTAGACCATCTGCCACTCTAAACACAGTTAAAATTATACAAATTTAGATTAGTTTAAAAAAATAGGACGCATAAATATTTAAATATTTTAAAACATAAAAGTAACATAAACATAAAACATAAAACAAAAATAAACAAAAAAATCTAATAATTAATTGGGATCGCTTAAGTAGGAATCAAACCCAGCTCCACTCATTTTTTCCTTCAGACTAGAATTGAATTTCTTGGCAGTAGTGGGAATCGAACCCGAACCTCAGGCATAATAGCCGAGAATGTACCACCAGGAAGACGAAATAAGGTACTATCCTAGCATTTGCATCGGGTGACACATTCAGAATTGCCTCTGTGAATATCGTGATTCGAACCTCCTATCTCCGGATTTGCTTCTGTTATTTTTGTTCCATTTGAGGGACTTGGACATCGAGGTCATTTAGCCCTGTGTAGTTGGATGTGTGAGGAATTTTGTCTGATAATCTGTGTTATTGTGACGACTGTATTAGTGTTGGTATTTGTAATTCACGTGATTATTGGGAAGGAGGCAGTCATGGCCTTAATTTAGGGACCAAATCACGGAAAACCACTTCTAAGATGGCTACCTCTTCGCAGTTTTTCTCCACGAGACTGAGTGTACCCCATTCCAACCCTCAGAATAGAACAGAATTAATTCTTTTTTTAGCAGAGCTGGGAATCGAACCCGGATCTCTGGGGTGCTAGCCAAGAATGCTAGTCGCTACACCACGAGGTGGTCTTGAATTTGCTGCAGCCCCCCATCAGGATCGTGGGGTGACACTAAAATCTTGCAAGTCTTGAAAAGTAGTGAATACTATCCAGAGATATGCAGCGTCACTCTTTTCCCGCATACTCAAGTTCGTGGAGTGTGATGGAGTAGCAATGCCAGCTAGCGTTGACCACATGGAACTACACATTCGTCTCTCTCCATCATGATGCTGACCGCAGCGGCAGGAAACAACACCAAATAAAATAAAACAAACGAATGGAGAGAACACGCGTTCATTTCAGGATTATACTGGTCCTCAGTATTTACCAGGCTCATTTGTCAAAATTAATGAATGACCCTTGTTTCTACGCTTGTACCTCGAATGAATATTGAAATCGTGTACCCTGCGATTTTGTGATTTAAACCTCCCACTTCCCCACCCTCAGCCCGCTTTTAACATTCATCTCCTCCCTCCCACATCTATCCCCTCCCATGCTATTTACATGAAAATGTTGTTGATTGATCCTATCAGTTTTTGATCCAGCCATTTTTTATTGCCTGTCCCATTTCTGTGCCATTGCTCTGTTTTGTTTTTATGGGCTTGACCTAGCATGCCCTGTCATTATACAGATACGCACCAACACACAATACTGGATCTGATTGCCTCCACTATTCCTCTAGTGATGCGTATAATATTCTTACTCCACGAAAATCGTCGGATAATGGACAAACACAAGCGATGATTAGCCTACTTATGGTAACAAATTCAGTTCCACATGAAGGGAACGGGTTATTTCTGTAAACGAAATCATTAGTTAGTTATTGTTATTTCAAGGGGCGGAACAGTGAGGTTATCTGGCCTTCAAATTAACTTATCATTTATTCACTACTGGGGCTCGGTTTTAGGGTCTAAAAATCGGGATTTTTATGTACTAAAATACCTGAAATATGTGACAAAAAAGTAAAAATATTTCATTATAATAATTTAGTTTATTAATGTGAATGAAATATATGCTATGTCTCACTGACTGCTGAAGAATTACAATACACAACGAGATACATCTTCAGGTTGTCCTTCACAAATGACTGGCGATTATCGTGAAACACTTCTTCAGAAGGCGCGAAACTGCGGCAATATATTTCTTGCCTTGAGGTGTTGTGTAACTTGAGATCTCTCTTCAGCCTTGATTACTTTCCCACATGGTTGGGAGAGCAGAACGCCCCCATCAGAAGTAAAATTATCCTTAAATTCTACAATATACTGCTGCAGACGATAAATTGTAGTTGCTTTTACTTTAGGCATCGTAGAACTGCCTTACACTTCACAGTGCAAAAAATGAACTACAGTACATGTGAGCAACACTGGTTCCAGGTAGCTGGGGGAGAGAGGTCTAGCACGTGGTGCAATATGGCTTTGGACAAGGAAATCCCCGGCTTCCACAGTGAGTGGCACGGTGCGACAAGTTAAGAAAACACAGTTGCAAGCTGACATACGCTCTGCATGAAGATTAGATAGCTCACAGGTTCTTCCCCGTTGAAGTAACACAGAACATAAATGTAATAAACTGTGAAATCTAGCATACTGATTTTAAAAAATGTAAATATTTTGTCTATTTATGTGCTAATAAGTGAAAAGCAGAAATTTATGTATTTATAGAAAATATGCTTAAAATATGTATTTTCATAGAAAAAATATTTATTTACATAAAAATCCAAGCCCTATTTATTACATTGGTAGGATAGCAACTGCGGTAGCTATATCCCCTAAGGTGCAACGCAAGGCCAGTGAGATTCAATTTCATCGTCGACCGTCATTGAAATGCTTTTTCATGGCCTCCCATTTTCAACTTCTCCCCTCCCACGGACTCACAGTCAGTAGGACGTGGGTTGGCGACCACGGGCCCCCAGCTAAGTCCGGAAATGCTGGGTTCCTTTCTTTCGTCTTTTCTGTCAACCTCCCTTGGTCAACTGTTTTCCTCTTCCGACCCCGACGGTATTAGAGTATCCGAGGCTCAGGGTGTATTTCACTTTCCCGCATTAATTTGCCCTTGTCTCATCTCTCCTGATACCCTTATTTTTCTAGGGGCCAGATCTCTTCTTTTCTTTTCATGGTACAGTATCTCCTGCCTTCTGTAGGTCTGTTGGAATATAGTTTCATTACCCCTAAAGCCTTTATTTTTCTCCAATTCTTTAGTGTACCGGTACTCTACTTTAAATTTTGAGTCTCACGGTGTTGCCATGCTCGTTAAATCGTGCATCACGGCCGCGAAGGCAGCTGCAGCAAGTTCGGAGATCGCAGGTTTGAATCCCAGTACTGACAGCGGCTATTTTGAGTGTGGTTGATTCCAAGTTTTTTCCACATTCCCTCCAGACAAATGCCGGGGTAGCACCTGATTTCAAGTTCAACACACACCTAACTACACGGGACTGATGACCACGATGTCCCATGACCCGAAAACTTATTAACAACATCACCTTGTGAAAATGATAGACAGAACTCTAATAGCTAATGTAAGTTTGAGCATAGACCATCACGACAGCCTGGAAGAAAATGGACAGCTGAGTGGAAGAAGGAGCATTCTGAGAGGATGAAGAGATTTTAGGAAGAGAAGCGGGAAAACGCCAGAAGTTCAAACGCTCTCCTAGAGGGGGACAATGGATTACATAATAAATAATAATAATAAACTCAAAACACAACTTCAAGCTTGCAAAGGTTTCCAAGAAAAAACGAAACTGAAAACGGGAAAGAGTTGGTTCCAGGAACGGAAGGAAGTCCACCGGGAACGAATGCGAGCGTACTGGGCAAACATCGAAGCCTGTAGGGGACAGTTGGAATGACGAGGTCCATAGATGGCCTATACGAAATGAATGAATGAAACTTCCCATATGAAGTTGCAGTCCAGCCTTTTAATGACTAGTTGCGGGATCGAATGCTGGCGCAGTCATTTGGCATTTGAGGCTGCGCAAGTGTGGGGGAACCACGTCAGTACATTTACTTTAACGATACAGAACCCTTTTGGGGCAAATTTCATGTACCCCGGTGTTTGTAAAAGACGCAATAATTAAAAGGGACAAAAAACCAATAATATTCTTCTTTTATTTTCCCCACATCGTTATGCCCATCTAAGGAGCGCGAGAGAACTCATTTAGCAAATGAAGTTGATCTTTCCTTCTACCAAAATCTCTTCATCTGGGCACTGAAGAGTTTCTTCCGTTCTTCAGTCCAGGGTTTCTTGGTACTGGTCGTGATTTTCTCCACAAAATGATAGTTGTTGACAACTGTTCTGAATTTGGATCTGTCTTGTATGATTTCCTCCACAATGCCAAATTCCCGAAGATCTTCCTCTATTTCCATACTCCAGTTGGTCTTGACTTTCATTGAGAGATCAAGGTTGAGAATCCTCTTCGTCAGTCTGTCATCGGTCATGCGAAGAATGTGGCATACAACTTTAATCGCCTTTTCCTGAATGTGTCGGTGATCCTTTCAGAGTGATGATATAGCTCCTGAGACTTCCGTTTCATCCAGATTCCCTCTACGCAGACTGGACCAATGATTTTCCTCTTGCTTTTCTAAGTCATTAATAAGAGATCTGCCTCCAATGAGCAAGGTTTCCGGGGCGTATAGCCTAATGCTTCAAAGTTAGACTACTGTGGTGTAAAGTCCTAATTTTGCGTTCTTCGATATTCTCTTTTGTGATATTTGTTCCAGGTGTTTTTTTTTAGCCCATCTCGCTAACGCACAGCGCTAGGCTATGGAGCCAAGCTCTTTGCCGACTTGGTAGACGTGAGTTCGAGTCCCACCGTCGGCCGTCCTTGTAATGGTTTTCCATCGTTTCCCCATTTTCAAATCCAGGCAAATGCTAAGACGGAACCTTCTGACAGGCCACGGCCGCTTCCTTCCACATCTTTGTCAGTTTCATTCATCTTCATTCATTTCATCTTTCATTAACTCCTCTCATGAGGTTGGCATCAGGAAGGGCATCCAGTCGTAAAACCCATCGACCACATAAACTTTCATCGCAACTCATCCCCGTCCCCGTTGGAAACGGGAATAATTATTAAAGAAACTCGCACAAGTTGTGCATTAAGCATACACATATATTTACACTACATTGATTATTTTATATGTCACTTTGTTTCAGACTGATGGTTCTAAGCAAGTCTCGATTATTGACTTGGATAGTTTTTTGCATCTTGTAATGTGGTATCGATCACATGGGCGTTCACAAAGATCGCATACACATGTTTCGTTCGGCTCGTGATGGTTCTTCACTTTGAACACTCTGTGGTGGTATCCGCGCGTTGCCAATGAGTTCACGAAATGGCACAGGTCTTGGTTGGTTTCCATCCATGATCTATTCACCATGGCCTCCGTTGCACAGCAGTCAGCCCATATCTCTTTTGACTTTTGTTTTATTATTTCCACTTGTTTTTCCCAGTTTTTAGTAAAAGGTAGATTATATTTGGTCCTGAGATCATCCATCAGAAAGGTTTCTCTTGCTAGGACATAGACGAGTCGTGAGCGGGTGTATTTGGATATTGCTAGGGCGGACTTCACGAATCGAGCTTTGACGGCTTCCATGGCTGATAGATCTTTCATTCCTAGTTTTTCCCAGGTTATTTCTACTCAATACGTTAGGATGGGTACGATTTTTGCATCGAATAGTTTCATGACAGTTTTTAGGAATAATAAGGGGCAGATATACATGCACATTATTATTACTAATATTATATTAATGCCTAATCGTCTGGGTTCTACCGATTATCAAAATGATTCAAGATGGTAAATGAAATAAAAAAACAAAGACTATAACAACTTTGCCCAGACAAAATACAAACATGACTCGTACGGAGATAAAAACAAAGGCCGGCTGGAGGCTGCGTGCGGCTGTTTTAGGCCAATTCAGTAATAAGCCGAGCTGAGCGGTAATAGTCGTGAGAAGAATGGAGAATGAGAGGAGTTTTCTGCGAGTTGAATCACTGAGGTTGCGTCATTTCGCGCATTCTTATGACTCACAAGGACACTTCATTAAAGCAATGTGTCAACAACCCTAAGGTTGGCTGGATTCTGGCCAAGAAGGAAGAGTAATCTGCAGATTCAACGGTACTGTAGTACGGCCCCACAACTTCCAATATTCAGTTCACGGCACGAAGTGTGGGTGTAGCAGACACAGGCGTATCAACATGAGGACGCTTAGTTGTCGTCCTTGTTTCATTTTAGGTAGGCCTACTTGGACATCGTTGTCATATCATCCCCGGGTAGTTCGTGTGTGTGTGGGTGTATGTATGTATTTGTACGATAACCCGTGTAATTTTGGTGTCTACAGTAGTCAAAATGTAATGTGTTTTCAATCGGTCAGCACGATAATCATATTAGTTTCTTAATTACCATTATAGGCGAGTTGCATACAACTGTTTATGTTCGACGATAATTATAACTTTATTTTATGTTCGAACATAAATATTCATAATATGTGTCGAGTTTCCGCCAGTTTCATGCATGGGACGCAGAGAATACCTAGTATTCGACCACGGCCTCCTCGAACACCCCCACTACGACACTAGCCACGCAGTGGAATTCAGCGCAGGAGCGATGCTACCCTTACCTAATTGGTCAAAGAGCTGTATCGCAATTATAATCTTGAGCTCTGATTGGTGGAGATCCTGTATCATAATGTAATTTGAACTATAATGTCATGATCGTAATGATCGCATGACCTCCGGAGAGGCCGAGTGCAGGTCTCTCTAGTCGACGCCCGTGGGCGACCTGCGCGTCGCAATGAGGATAAAGTGATGAAGACGTCACATACACCCAGTCCCTGAGCCACAGTAATTAACCTCAGGAGATTTAAATCCACGATGGCTCGGCCGGAAATCGAACCCGGGGCACTTCAGGCCAAAGCTTAGCGCGCTAAAAATTTAACCACGGAGCCGGACATATGAGCTATAATGAGCCTCTTTAAGATGCAGTTTTCTGGCATATAATATTTATATTTTGGCATGGTAGACCATAAAATAATTATTAATCTCATGTGTAATTCTTCCATGATTAGGGAAACGCCCAGTAGAATTCGGTACAATCGTGTTGACCGACTGAAAGACATTACATTTCGATTACTAAGGCAACAATGAACAAGACGTTCAGTAAATAACATATAGCCTACTTTCTTCTAATTGCATGGGTATTGTTATAACTCTTTGTCCTTTTAAAGGAGTATAATTGAATGTTGGATGTAGTAGCTTGTTGAAATACAACGTGCTATACGGATATTAAACATGAATATGAGGTGCCCATTGCTAGTGCTACCTCTGTAAAAAAAATCATTCAATTCGGTTTCACTGTGTTTTAATTGATATGGGGAATCGTTTTGCACACATGCATGGCTGCTATCTGCAAACTATAGGGCTGATGACCATGTAGTTCAGTCAAAAGATGCTTCCCACAAACAGGTGTGCTGTTGCAAAATTTGGCAGAGATCAAAATATGATTAGGTTTGTCGTAATTTCATTTAAACTTTTAACATTTGGGTGGCCATCATTCCGTTTCCGTCAAGATGGCGGCGATATAAAGCATAACACTGAGGTGCCCTTTGCTAGAGCTACCTCTGTATCAAATTTAGTTCAATTCGGTTTCACCGTAATTGAAAAGATAGGGGAATCGATTTGCGCACATACATGGTCGCCAAATGCAAACTATCAGACAAATGACCTAGTAGCTTGGTCCAAGAACGCTACTCAAATAAAGGTATGTTGTTGCAAAATTTTGTAGAGATCAGATGATTAGGTTGGTAGTAATTTGATTTAAGCTTTTTACATTTGGGTGGCCACCATTAAGTTTCCGTCAAGATGGTGACGATATAAAACATGACAGTGAGGTGCCCTTTGCTAGTGTTACCTCTGTACCAAATTTCATTCAATTCGGTTTCACCGTGTTTGAAAAGATAGGGGAAATCGATTTGCACACATACATGGCTGTCGTCCGCAACTTATCGGGCTGATGACCTTGTAGCTTGGTCAAAAGATTCTTTATACACAAAGGTATAACGTTGCAAATTTTGGTAGAGATCAGATTATTAGGTTGGTCGTAATTTGATTTAAGCTTTTAACATTTGGGTGGCCACCATTACGTTTCCGTCAAGAAGGCAGTGATATAAAACATGACACTGAGGTGCCCTTTGCTAGTGCTACCTCTGTACCAAATTTCGTTCAATTCGGGTTCACCGTGTTTGAATTGAAGGGAGAATCGATTTGCACACATACATGGCCGCCATACACAAGTATTGGGCTGATGACCTTGTAGTTTGGAAAAAAGATTCTTCGTACATAAAGGTATAATGTTGCAAAATTTGGTAGAGATCAGATGTTAAGGTTGGTCGTAATTTGATTGAAGCTTTTGACATTTGGGTGGCCGCCATTTCGTTTTCGTCAAGATGGCGGAGGTATAAAACATGACACTGAGGTGTCCTTTGCGAGTGTTACCTCTGTACCAAATTTCGTTCAATTTGGCTTCACTGTGTTTGAATTGATAGGGGAAATCGATTTGCGCACATACATGGCCGCCATCCACAAGGAATTCGGCAGATGACCTTGTAGTTTGGTCAAAAGATTCTCCACACTTAAAGGTATAATGTTGCAAAACTTGGTAGAGATCAGCTGATTAGGTTCGTCATAATTTGATTTAAGCTTTTAACATTTGGGTGGCCGCCATCACGTTTCCGTCAAGATGGCTGCGATATAAAACATAACACTGAGGGGCTCTTTGCTAGTGCTACCTCTGTACCATATTTAGTTCAATTCGGTTTCACCGTGCTTGAATTGATAGGGGGAATCGATTTGCACACATACGTGGCCGCCATCCGTAAAGTATTGGGCTGATGACTTGGTAGTTTTGTCGAAAGATTCTTCATACATAAAGGTATAATGTTGCAAAATTTGGTAGAGATCAGATAATTAGGTTGGTCGTAATTCGATTTAAGCTTTTGACATTTGGGTGGCCGCCATTATGTTTCCGTCAATATGGCGGCGACATAAAACATGACAGCGAGATGCCCTTTGCTAGTTCTACCTCTGTACCAAATGTCGTTCAAATCGGGGGGACCGACATTCAGAGTGCACACACTCACACCCACACTCTCACACACACAGACAGACACACATTTTTTCGCCCTGTGTAAATCTCATAAGTCTACTTTCATTTTTTGCAAAAATCGAAAGTAGGCTAAGCATGGATTCAAATGCGATATTGTCTACAGTAGTGTGTGGAATTGAGGCTAGGATTGGGAAGGAGGCAGCCGTGGTCTTAAGTTAGGTACCATCCCAGCATTTTCCTGGTGTAGAAGTGTACGTAGTAGTTCCTTCAGTATCCCACCATTGCTGGAGAGTTCAGTGGAACAGGACATTCTCTCATTATGTCTGCATGAAGGTGCATATTTCTGACTCAGAATATATCCCCCAGGGACACACGAGAGATGGGACGTGGGTTGGCGACCACGGGATCCCAACTAAATCCGGCATGACTTCCACTCACATTTTGCCGGTGTCCTTTCTGTCAGCTTTCCTGTTGACCTCCCTTGGCCAACTCTTGATCTCTTCCAACCCCGATGGTATTAGGGTATCTGAGACATAGGAAGTCGTTTACTTTCCCGTCTTAATTGGAGGATAGGAAGGAAGAAAGAAGTAAAGGGAGGATGGCGGATAGGAAGGGAGAAGAGCGGTAAGGAAGGAAGCTTAGACTACTGAGTGACTGTTAGACTCGCAGATCCGTCTTTATACGTGGTATCTGAACAACTGTACGGGACATTTTACCTTGAATTAACCGGGATTCAAGCCCGGTCTGCCTCAGAGAGAGGCAAGCCATTTTACCTCAGAGCCATCACGATAGTTTTAGAAGAAAGTTATCCAGCATTTTATAATAGGCTACCATCCAAACAAATATATTTCGAACACCTTACCCCAAGCATGGAGGTAAGATCACCAAACGACACTCTCTTTGACGTGTTAATTAAAGAATATACGCTTAGGGGAACTCGAAATAAAAAGCACATTTGTTAGAGAGGTTTATAATATAGAAAATATTTACGTACTCAATTAACCGTAAAATCTAATATGTTTTGTCCATATTTCTCAAGAACTGGTGGGTAAGATAGGCGGTATTGTGTATGAAAATAAATTACTGAGATATATAATTACAATTGATAATTCAAAAACTATAAAGTAAAACTTGTTATTATTTTTTGATAAATCCAGTGGTTTTGCTTAAGGCTTGCTTGGAAAAACGGGTTGACTCAAAAATTGAAATATTTGAGTTTAGTGCTGCCATCTGTTGACGGATGCGTAATATTTGGCTAATCTGTTTCCATCATAATTCTTGTCTGTAGTAGTGTGAGTATTGGTAGTTCATATTAGGACTGGGAAGGAGCACTGCCATCGTACTGTACAGGCCATCATGCAGCGACTCTTAACGATTGATCAGCTGATCGGTAGGGGTAGAGATGGCGACCATTTGGCTTTGTGCTGTGTTGTTTATATCTTTTATGAATGAGTATCCACGTGAAAAGTGATACTTGAGAACGCTTCTACTTACCTCATCTAGAATGAGGATTATTTATTTTCTGAAAGATATGTTCATTTTGTAGGTAGGTTATTGTATCTACGCAAATTTTGCGTTGCATGTTTGTCATCACACTGAAGGTTATGTTTTCGTTAGGACCTCTATATCACTTATTATTTCGACTCATACAAGGTTTTTTGGATGGTAATAAAATGTTGTTAGTTCAGGAAACCTCCTTCCCAGGTCGCAGGTATGTCAAAAGTTTGTTTATAGCAACTACCGGTATTGTGAAAGAAATGATAATGTGGCTTGCTTCTCCTACCCCACCACGACAATTTAAGAAAGCAATGCATACACAATATTCCTAGAAATTATTTGTGCATTACGGGGAATATAAGAGTGTGTGTTAACATTTCCCTGAAAGTAAGATACCATTCTTCGGGAGAGAAGAGCTAATCGCCTTGATGGCAGTAGCGGTTGATGGATAATTGTTCTGGGTGTTGCGCTATTTTCATTAAGGGGGGGGGGGGGGGGTTAAGTTGGTACATGGGCACCCGCAGGATTTTTTCAAGGGTGGGGGAGTAATATGTTTTTCATTTCATTACCTCGTCACTAGGTGTTATTGATACGTACACCCCCGCGCAATTTTCTTTTCATTTCTTACTTGCTTCGTGATATTCATTATTTGGCTGCTCTTAAACCGTTGGGTACATGATCTTTATGGCATGAATGGGAGGAATATTTTTTTTAGTTCAGGGTTTTTGTCCATAGGAGTTCTTTGTGAATCATCGTCATAAATCATTTATTTTAAACAGGCAAAAGTAGTTGTATCACCATGTAGGCCAACCGACAAAAATAAAATTCAAGCAGTTCATTAAAATGGTAATGTTAATTCAGTTCGCTGATTTTCTAAATAACTGAAGATATTCTCAAGTAATCCAAAATTTCTAAGTTAAATAAAACTGTGGAATTATCCCTGCGTGTAAATCAGTTAACCATCAGTAACTTCAATTTATGAAATAAACTGGTGTGACAATGAACAATTTCAGGGGGGTGGGGGGGTGGGGGCACGGCGCCTCCTTGTGCCCCCCCCCCCCTCCTGCGGACGCCCATGAGGTGATAGGACTGCTTGATATCGGAGCAAACTGTATTCAATTGCGCGGTAAAACGGATGTATCGGTACCTCATTCATAACGAATGCCGCAGTTTAGAGACATCATATTTTCATCGGATTAAATGGAATATAAGTTAGTCTACATGACAACCTTCATGAGAACAAAACAATGTAAGTTATATACGAGGGTGAGTATCACAAGTACGCCCAACATTGCAAAACATAGTATCGGCAGTTGACGGATCATCTCGGATGTCTCCGGCCGCGCCTCGGCTTCCTGGTTGCAATGAGCTGGCAACGACTAGCCGTGTTAACTGTTGGGGTAGGGTTTACCCGATCTAGCATCTCTGCCATACCCTTCACTATTGAGATCTGGTCGGTGCTTGGGGCTGGCAACGACCAAACGGACGAGCGCTCCTCGACGGCTGGCGCGCTTCGCTTTCTCAGTCAGTTCACAATACTGTAACTTTCTATGAGATTTCCTGAATTATTAAAGAACAGAATTATGAATTTCTATACATATAACAGGAAACATATAGCTTTTAATACTAAAAATATTATCGCGGTATTAATTGTTTTTCATGAATTAATCTGGTCGTTGTGCAACACTGCAACCTTATTACCGGCCGCCACTGCTTGATGGTAGGTTGTTAGTTAATATGGTTTCAATTATTGTAAGAAGTTCCCAAACTTCAGCCTATGCTAGGACTGGAAACATTTCTAATATGATAATGCTGAGGTTAAGTTACTTACCGTATGTAAATCAGAGAAGCGATATCCAGTATTCAGTATCTACTGAAGTCAGTCCAAGTTACATTATTTGTGAGAATGGTCTCTCGATCAAGCTCAAGTGAATATGGTAATGTTTTCGTGGCAGCATTTGTGTAGGCTACTGTATTTACATTAATGGTATTGTTAGCACCTGGTGTATGTACTGTCGGTTATTGATACCTGATTTCAAAATTACAACCCATTGTAAATTCCTGATGCAAGAAACAAGTTAGATTGAGTCATAGAAAATAAGTGCTGTTAGGATAGGCCCTGTTTAAGTCACCTTGAGGGTGGCCTGTGCATTGATTACAGTTAGATATAGGTTACATTGTGCTTTGTCATCCACGAGCAGTTTAGGACGTGATCTGTTAATAGCCAATGTGGGGGTTTCTCAGACATCTACCATAAAACTTTTCAAAGCGGTGAACAACTAGAAAATGGCCAAGAATAGATCTTATTCTCGACCTCAAAATACTGCAATTTAGCCCTGTTTGTGTGTTTCAACGTCCTAGTAAATGTACCTGCAATGTACCATTTTGTTCACTCTCAAAATACCAGCTACATCGGCCGGATTCGAACAAGCGGAGCGATAATTAGGCGTAGCACTGGTAACGGATGGAAGTGCCAATCAGCCCTAAATAGCATTGCTATTTTTCTACGTCTTGAAGCGGGAGCGTAATTTATATTAGGTTTGAAGAGGCTCCGTGTGAAGGGAGCTATCTGACTTGCTGCTGCGACTATAACGACCCTAGGCGTGACGTCACAATAGGAGCCTTGCGGCCTGTACATTACGATGGCAGTGGAAGGAGGCGGCCGCATAGGCTATCAGAAAATTGTTAACACACCCAAATGCACGGGGATAAATGACCACGATGTCCAAGCTACTCAGATTTAATTATATACACTACACACAGTTGAAACACAAAAGGGGAAAGTTCTTGTGTTTCTGAATTTTCTTTACCTGTAGGGTACTGTTGCAATGCACCTGCCTCCTAGTGGCGAGTGATGGAACTAGTGTATAGCTTAAGCATGATAAACAATACAGTAAATGTTCGAAATGAGAAAGTATATTTACAACACTAGATAATACTAATATGATATATATTAGTTTTACAGAACAGAATGTTTGCAAGGATATTCCGCGTTCAATCTAATAATTTTAAGAATTCGATATGTAGTAAATCATATCATTATTGGAATGCGTGCGCAGCGGTCATGCTGGCACTCGTTACTCAGAACATGAACAACAGTAGCGGTTATAAAAGAGAGAAATGTGGACGAAAAAGTACCCATGATACAGTATTCCACACTAACACATTCGTCATAAAATTAATATTATAAAATTATTACGATTGAGTTGGTAGTGAACGCAAACATTATTTTTAATATCGGTGATAGCTAAGTGAAGGATCGAAGAAGTTTAATATACATTTCATGCTATTATTATTGATATTGTCTTGCTTTGGGCCTTTTAAAGGAAGTCTGTAATATAATATAGAAGTTTATACCGTCTACTTGAGCCTCATATTCACAAAAAATAATACAGATAATATTAATTTTTTCAGCCTCTTTCACAAAATACGATTTCCCTCTATTTCGAAATATATTTTTTTTTCGTGTGGCCACCTCAGAGGCCGAGTGCAGGTCTTTCTATTCGACGCCCGTGGGCGACCTGCACGTCGGGATGAGAGATGGATTGGATGAAGGTGAATGAAACTGGGCAAGGATGTGGGAGGAATCGGCCGTGGCCTATCAGAAGGTACCGTCCCAGCATTTGCCTGGTGTTGAAAATGGGAAACCACGGAAAACCATTTCAAGGACGGCCGACGGAGGGGCTCGAACCCTCGCGTCTACCGAGTCAGCAGAGAGCTTGGTCCCATGACCTAACGCTGCGCTTTAGCCAGCTGAGCCACTGCTGTCGGTATAATAATAATAATAATAATAATAATAATAATAATAATAATAATAATAATAATAATATCGTATGGCCTCGGTGGCCGGGTGCAAGCTTTGTAATTTGACACCCAGAGGGTAGCTTGCATGTCAAATTTCGTTGTTCCTTGAATCACTATGAAAGTCAGGGAGGTTAGATATCTAAGCTCCTTGAACACTATAGCCCTTTCTAGTAGAGAAATGAGGAACATTGTGTTGGCGGAAACTCCCAAGATTAATTTTGCCATTATGAACACGGCCTACTGAATTCAAATGGGTTCTTTGACATGCCAACATCGTATGACATGCGTGTCGTATTTTTGACGCCTTTCAAAAAAAATCACTTACCACGGCCAGGAGCGAACCTGCAATCTTGGGGTTAGTAGACCGACACGCTATCCACTCACCCACCGTGGCAAGCTTATTTTGAAATGTGGGTTAACTTAGCCAATTTTGTCTGTTTGCACAGTCTAGAGTAAGATGTGGTTTATCACCGATATCGCAATCTCATTAATGTCAGTGATTATAAAGGAAACCACTGAGGAATGATGATGCTTAGTGGACCAAATGGTATTCTAGGCACAGCAAGTGTCTGTGGATGCTGCGAGAAGTGCTATTGATTATTGTGTTAGTATTGTTGTCCTGACTCAGTGAGGAAAGCAATGACAAATTACCTCACTTCTTGCCTTGTCTAGTACGTTTAATTATAGTACTACCTTGGAATTTAGAGTTTCTATCCACACACACTATGGCGGTGCTTCGTTTAAGGATCCAACCAGCCTTCGGACTGACTACGTAACAGCCAGTGAAGTAAAGTACCTCGCGGCGTAGCCATGCTCGTTAAGCGTACACCATGGCCGTGCGGACAGTTGCAGCAAGTTCGGTGGTATTAATTACAGTCATTAATAAGCAGAGACCGGATTTTTAGCCTATTTTCATTTTATGAAGAAAAAAATACTAGGCTTATGAGATTACCTTTTGTCCGTGTGTATGTGTGTGCGTGTGTGTGTGATTCGTGTGTATGTACCCCCATAATAACTTCTAGGGGCTACACATCCGTTAGTAATCATAATCTCGAATATCATCAGATATAACTATGTCCAAATATCAGATAGCATAGCCCTATCCAAAAACATAACCCAAACAAACGGAATCCTACAAGGAGATCCAATCAGCCCAATATTATTCAACATCATGACAGCAGATATCACAGAAGTAATCATAGATACATCAGCATCACTTTTACTTTATGCGGACGACATGGCAATAGGTTCAGAAAACATAGAAGAGCTCCAAGAGGTCCTCAACAGGCTCACATCATGGACAGAAAGAAATGGCCTACAAATTAACCACAGCAAAACCAAACAGATGACCTTCAGGAAAGGAGGAAGGCATTCACTTAAAAACACAATGACTCTTCACAACAAACCACTAGAAGTAGTGCCGAAATTCAAGTACCTCGGAGTCACCCTCCAAACTACTCTAACATCCTACAATATCCACGTTAAAGAAAGAGCGGCCTCAGCAATAAAAGCCATCTACCACATCGAACAACCTCAACAAATATCATTGGGTACAGCAATGCTACTGTTCAGAACAGCCATATCACCAATAGCAACCTATGGGATTAGCATTACCTGGGAAAAACTCACACTCAGCGACCTGATGATAATAGAAAAAGTCAAGGCCCGATATCTTAAGAGGATTTTAGGCATAGGAAAGTCTGCCCCTTCAAGGTTGACATATGTATTAACTAAGGAGGACTACTTCATCGACGACATCAAAATACAGTTTTACCTACCAAACACCAAAGCCTATGAGAATGCACGCCGAATCTTAAATGAGAAACGAAATGCCATTTGGTCCGACTTTTATTCCACAGATGCCATAATGACAGAAGAGTGGAAACAAGCTAATTACGAGCTACGACACGTAATAACACGTTACGCCACCCATGGATTTCACTATAGATTTTGCAAAACCAAGAATTTCCACCAACCGAATGAAGACTGTGTATGTGACCTGTGCAACGATCATTGTGAAAGGTACCACGCACAAAACTGCAAAATGAGGACAACCTCAATAATAAGACTGGCATTAGCATAATTGATCATTTATGTACAAATATGTATTTGCACATTGTGCGCTTTCCTTTTAATAATAATAATAACTTCTAAACGGCAGGAGCGATTTCAATGAAACTCAGTAATATCATAGCACCATTCTGGCCGACTGCGACCGTGCCCTTCAAATTTCATTGTGTATCACCAATCCAACATGGCGGCTGTGCAAAATATTTCACCTGCATTCAGTATCTCCGAAACTATTACAGATATCACCCTGAAATTTTGTACGGTAATAAAGGGCACTACTAGAAGTTCACCTATGAGACTTTCAAAAACCTGGTAACTACAAAATCAACATGGCTGCCAAGCGAGTTGAGACTTTTAAATAGACTTTTCTCGCGATTTAACTATCCAAACGTAATGAAACTTGTACAGCAAATGTTTATACACATTGTAATGCACTGGCGTCTTATTTAGTTCAATTGTTTACATAACCTCAAAATGGCGGCTGTGCGAAATATTTCACTGGCATTCTATATCTCCGAAACTATTACAGATATCACCGTGAAATTTTGAACGGTGATAAAGGACACAGCTACAAATTTATCTATGTAACATTCAAACACCTGTAAAGTACAAAACGAACATAGCGGCCAAGCGAAGTTGAAACATTCTAATAGGCTTTTCTCGTGATTTAACCATCTGAGCGCAGTGAAATGTGGTACAGTAAATGTTTATACACATTGTAATGCTCTGGCATCTAATTTAGTTCCATTGTTTACATAACCTCAAGATGGAGGCTGTGCGAAATTTTAAAATTAAGTTTTTATTTCTTGTGTCGTAATCATGCGATCGAAGTGAAAGTTTTAATAATGAAGCTACGCAATAATTTGCCTTTAATGGTACATAACTCTATGGCCTATATACATAACAATCCAAAATGGCGATCATCAGAAATATTTTGACGGTTCTCAATATCTACGAATCTTTTACAGCATTCAAACTGATATTTTTAGCCTATTTTCAATTTTGAAAAAAAAAATAGGCTTATGACATCACCTTTTGCCCGTGTGTGTGTGCGTGTGTGTGAGGAGTGTGTGTGTGTGTGTGTCCCCTAATAAATTCTGAACGGCTGGAGCGATTTCAATGAAACTCGGTAAGTTCATAGCACTATTGCGGGCGACCCCGACCGTGCCCTTCAAATTTTGTTACGTCTCACCAATCCAACATGACGGCTGTGCGAAATATTTCACCAGCATTCAATATCTCCGAAACTATTCCCGATATCACCCTGGGATTTATTACGGTGATAAAGGGAACTACTAGAAGTTCACCTATTCGACTTTCGAAAAACTGGTAACTACAAAACCAACATGGCGGCCACGCGAATTTGCGACCTTAAAATAGACGTTTCTCGCGATTTAACCAACCAAACGCAATAAAACTTTTTACAGTATATGTATATACACATTGTAATGCACCGACATCTAACTTCGTTGAATTGTTTACATAACCACAAGATGGCGGATGTGCGAATTATTTCACCGGTATTCTATATCTCTGAAACTATCAGCGGTATCATCCTGAAATTTTGTACGGAGATAAAGGGCACTACTGGAAGTTCATCTATAAGACTTTCAAAAACCGGTTAACTACAAAACGAACATGGCGGCCAGGCGAATTTGAAAATTTTAAATAGACCTTTCTCGCGATTTAATGTTCCAAACGCAATGAAATCTGGTACAGGAAATGTTTATACACGGTGTAATGCACTGGTATCTAATTTAGTTCAATCGTTTACATAACCTCAAGATGGCGGCTGTGCGAATTTTAAAAATAAGTTTTTATTTCTTGTGTCGTAATCTTGCGATCGAAGTGAAAGTTTGAATAATGAACCTACGCAATAATTTTCCTTTAATGGTAGGCCTACATGACTCTATGGCCTATACATTTAACAATCCAACATGGCGACCATCCGAAATATTTAGACGGCTCTGAATATCTACGGATCTATTATAGCAATCAAACTGATTTTTTTTATGTTCATAGGGGCTATGAATTTAAGTTCACCTATAGGACTTGAAATAACCTGGTGATCACAAATCCAACATGGCGGTGACGCGAATTATAAATTATAAATTATAAATTATAAATATTCACATGGACGTTTCTCGCAATGTAACCATCCGAGTGCATTGAAACTTGGTACAGTAAATCTTATACGAATGTTAATCCACTGGCATCTAATTTATTTCAATTGTTTCCATAACCTCAAGATTGCAGCTGTGCGAAATTTTAAAATATCCTTGTTACTTCTTGTGTCCTAATCATGCGGTTGAAGTTTGAATGCTACACGTACACAATAATCTTCATGTAACAGTACATAGCTCTAGGACCTACATATATGAAATCCAACAATGCGACCATCCGAAATATTAAGTCGGTTCTCAATATCTACGAATTTATTAGAGCAATCAACCTGAAATTTTGTATGTTGATAGTGGCAGTTAACAAAAGTAGAATATATGAAAATAGGCTGTATGGTTCTTTACGGAACTACTTGTTTATGATCAGAAATCAAAAAAGGCCCTTGACTAAAAAGTGCTGTGTCGTAACCTATGTTAGTCTTCTTATAGAAAAAGTATTGAAGTCGGATTTTGTCATATGTTATGTGATTAAGGGAAAAGAATACAGCGAAAAGAAATGCCCTCAACCCTAGAGGGACTTGAAAAGAAGTGAAGCCACGAAAGGCCTATGCCTACACCTTATTTATCCCATTACCAACAGGATCGGGGATGAGATGCGATGAAATATCACGTTTTGATGGTCTCTACGGTCGGATGCTCTTCCTGACGCCAATCACACGAGAGGAGTTAATGCGAGAAAGGAAGATTGTAGTTTTACGTGACTTTTAAACTCGAGATCATAAGCCACGGGACCTCCTTTTTACGTGGAATCCGAACCACAGGACATGGCATTTCACTTTGAAAATCGCACATGCATTGACCGGGAATCGAACCCGGTCCGCCATGGTGAGAGGCCAACAGCTTGACCGCTGCGCCACCACGCCCCAGTTAATGAGAGATGAAATTAATGAAAGTTCAATTTCAAGTAGTTATAACTTTGGCTACCAGACGCCACTGACACCCAGCGGCTAACATTGGAACTTGATAATGCATTTCTAAACCAAATAACCTACAAATTTAGCTACACACTGCCAATTGTAGTGGGAGGTTCTTTTACATGCCTTAAATCTTTGATACGGGCCCGCCTGCTTTACTTCCCCTCCGTAGGAAGGCATATTGAGGATTTTAATGCTCTTAAAAATCCGACGATTTCGGCCGGGTTTGAACCCGTGGACTTGCTGTTCAGTTGTATACCAGTTCAGGATGCTACCGACTGCGCCACCAAAACCTACTACGAAAGGCAGATAATATGAATTGTAAATATAATAGGGTCCATCCCATAATCAATCAATAGAAAGATAAATACAATCGGACCCAACTGAAGAATCCCTCCCGAGTCACGACGCTTGTCTCCTTGAGGCTATATTGAATAATAATAATAATAATAATAATAATAATAATAATAATAATAATAATAATAATATCGTATGGCCTTGAGTGCCAGGTGCAAGCATTGTTATTTGACACCCAAAGGGTAGCTTGCATGTCGAATTTCGTTGTTCCTTGAAGCACTATGAAAGTCAATGAGGTTAGATATCTAAGCTCCTTGAACCCTATAGCGCTTTCTAGTAGAGAAATGAGGAACTTTGTGTTGGCGGAAAATTCCGAGATTAATTTTTCCATTATGAACACGGCCTACTGAATTCAAATGGGTTCTTTGACATGCCAACATCGTATGCCATGGTTTCGTAATTTTTGCCGCCTTTCAAAAAAAAAATCACTTACCACGGCCAGGAGCGAACCTGAAAGCTTGGGGTTGGCAGTCCGATACGTTGACCACTCACCCACTGTGGCAAGCATTAAATAATAGTAATGATGATGATAATTATAATAATAATAACAATAATAATAATACAATCAGCCTATAGACATCCCGTAAGGGGAAATGCCTCCCGTTTGCACAGGTAGGCTACGTGCTCATGGCTCTGAAGGTGAGCAAGCACTATCCAATTATTTCCTACATTTATTTCAATCTCATTTGATTACTAAAGTGAGAGAGCGAAAAAAATCACAACCTAGCCTATGTATTCTTCAGAGTACTGATGTAACCGCAATTGCAATTTTGGTTGACAAAAGCCAGCTACTACACGCATGTATTTATGGAAATGACGTAATAGAGAGCTGGGAACGAAACGAGGTTGGGGTTTGGGTTGGATTATACTGGGCTAGAAGTTGGCCATTTCCCTCTTGTACTAGAAGCGTCATGTTTTCAACAATATAACAATGACCACTCATGTATTAAACATCAGGTCTGGGATGCGAGGAAAATTCCCGTAGCTCCACACACACACACATCACATCACATCACATCACATGATATCTCTCGCAGACAATCGAGCGTTGAAATCATCATCAACATTAGTACTGGCCTGTTTTAGTTGGTCTCTGAAGCAAGCTGCTAGCTTGTTTCAGTGTGACGTTGAAAGTATTAGCAATAGAGGGCGATAGACATCCACTGTAATAGCTAAACAATACCCTGGACAGGTTGTATATGCTGTTTCCTTAGCCTCGTGGGGCGAGCAGTAACAACAGCTAGCTAGGTTCTACTGAATTCATAACTTGTGTGTGTATGTGTGCGAGTATAATCGTGCATTTTACATGAGGGAGTCATGTTGGTGGCAAATGTTTATTGTGCAGGCTGTACTCAACTGAAACCATGCTTGTTAAATTCACAAATGGTCGGAGAGAAAACAGGACAAATGGTCGCCGTGGACAAGGTATGATGGCAGGTCGGGGATTTCCCGAACGGATGGACGAGTTAGTGACAAATGAGGAGCGGGACAGCCTCTGCCTGCTAGCGACATGGGAGCACATTTAAAGGTAGGAGGATGGAAGCCCCCTTGGGGAACTGATAACACACGATCCAGCCACCACAGGTTACTGATAATGTGTGTGAAGGGTCTGGGTTCACACTCAAATACTCGCACACTATTCCCTAAAGTCTTACATTAGCAATCCCTGATGGGAACGTCTCGTGAAACGAAGTATGTCCTAACAAGAGCTTCGGAGACATGAATAATTCTTCCACAGTAAGGTCGAGAAGGATACCTCACGATTTTACAGCAAATGGGTGATCAATAAAGAAAGGTTAGTAAACAAGTTAATATCCCGATGCAATAGGATGAAGATAAGAAGAAGAAGAAGAATGCCTGACGAAAGACTCACAAAGAACATTTTTAACTACTTCAGCAAGTCCAATGCAAAGGCAATTCTGTTGAAAAATGATTTCCTAACACCAAGAAGGATCTACAAGAAATGAACATCACATCCGCAACAGAACCACTTTTAGAAATATGGTACACACATTTAAGGGGTTCCTAGAGCCAGAAACGACGACCATGAAGAAACAACATTGGACAGTTGAAAAGAAAGAAGCTGTGAGCAAGCAAGAGGATGAAGGAATACTGGCGCCTAAGTTGCCCAAAATGATTATGATGGTAGGAATAATATTTCCGATTAAATTTCAGGACCTCCATACATGATTCTACGCGAACTGATAGTCCAATATTTAAATGCATGTAACTTCCATACTATCGGTTGTAATTTAACGAAATTCATATGTGCTTATGGAACCATAACATATTTGACAAAGTATATTATTTAGAGCCAGGTTGCTAACTGTTGAAAAATGCTCTCTCTATTTTTCATCTTTGTATCAATATATCTGAAAGTATGCAGGCGAATACAACTAAACATTTCACATGTATAGTACATGTTATTGCAGATTAATATTGAGTACCTGAAATACGACTCTGCTGCCAACATGGTTCTACGCATGCTGATCAGTACAATGTTTAACTGCATGTAAGGTCCATTCTACCTACTGGCTTTCAAGCAAATTTTGTATGTTTCTTCTGTACAAGAGATGGAACTAAGCATGTATTCAGAATCACCAGGGCTGCCAACAGTTGATATATGCTCTCTATAATTTAGAAACTTAGCCTTAGTAAATCGGAAAGTATTCAGAAGGTACCGTCTCAGCATTTGCCTGGAGTTGAAAATGGAAAACCACGGAAATCGATTTCAAGGTCGGCTGACCGTGAGGCTCGACCCCACGTCTGCCGAGTCTGCAGAGAACTTGGCCCAATCGCCTAGCGCTGCGCATTAAGGTACCGTCTCAGCATTTGCCTGGAGTTGAAAATGGGAAACCGCGGATATTGATTTCAAGGTCGGCTGACGGTGAGGCTCGAACCCACGTCTACCGAGGCTGCAGAGAACTTGGCCCCATCGCATAGCGCTGCGCGTTAGCGAGTGTAGCTACCGCTGTCGGTGATAATAATAATAATTATTATGGTGATAGGCTAATAGCCTCTCTTCACACATATTTTGTGTAGAGGCTAGCGTTCTTGTCTGCCGCCCTGGAGGGCCGGGTTCGATTCCCGGCTCTACCAAGAAAATTTCAATTCTGGATTGAGGGCTGGAACGGGGTACACCCAGCTTCGTGATACAAAATGAGAAGACGAGAGTTCAATTTCCACCTCAGCTATCTAGGAAGAGGTTTTCAGTGGTTTCTCACTTCTACCCCATGAAAATTCTGGGTTGGTTCCTAACTTAAGGCCACGGCCACCTCCTTCCTAATCCTATCCCCAATTTACAAATACACACATTAGTACTGCCATCAAAATTACACGGGTTATCACACAAATTCCAATCACACCCAAATACACGATGTTGTAGACCTCAAATTAAGCTGCAACAACAACTTGGTTGAATGGATGGTAGGGGAGTTGGAGTTAAGTATAGTCTAGAGCAGGGTTTCCCAAAAATTAAATTAAAATTACATGAATGTTTATACCTAATTAATTAAACAACATGAATACCTATGTGTAATTTATGTAATTTGATAAACTACTGTAGTTGTGAATAGATTAAAAAGGAAACATAATTTGATATAATTAAATTACTTCTTTGCATTTTTATTTTATTCCTTGTTTTTTTAGGTGAGGGTTTCTCGGTCATATTGTATATGTAAAGAACTCAATTATTTGCCCACCATTTTTTCAAATCGCCCATCGAGTTAACATTCTGTCAGTATCGCCCACTGGCGTGCTAAAATCGCCCACTACTGGGCGAACTTGCCCAGTTTGGGAATCTCTGGTCTAGAGTCTAGACTCTAGTCGTTATAATTGCTACTTGTCGTATATTGGATATTTGTCGTGTGAAATATTGAAGATTTAACATAGCATTTCCACTTTTCAACAACAATTATTATATCTGAATTGCAGCCAATGGTCATAGCTGAGTATTTTTAATTGATGGTTCGTGGGCTCCCAACAAGTTCAATTTCAAGTACTTCCAACGTTGGCTACCATATGTTACTTTCACTAACACCTAGTGGCGATCTTTGGAACTTGATAGAGCGTTTCTAACTAGCCAAATATAACCTACAATTTTTTCTACATACTACCAATTGTAGTGGTAGGTTCTTTACGTGCCATAAATCTATGGCATGGGCCCGCCCGCTTTACTTTCCTCCATAGTCCATACCCGGGCCTTGTAGACCCGGCTTATGTAGTTCTGTACAAAACCGGCTTATGCACTCAAGGGTTCAAGTATTGATGTGTGATATTACTGTACCTATAACAAAACGAATTTTTCATTGCCCTGAAGGACTTGATGGTGGTGGTGATTGTTGTTTTAAGGGGGAAATCATCTAGGTCATCTGCTCCTAATGGTGAGGACGCTAATAAAAACGATTGAATGACTGAATGAATGAAAAAATGAATGTGAAATGAATGCTACCACAACTATTATTAACCCTACAAGGGCCAAAGGTCGATTTTTTAGACGCTGTGTACCTGTCTGTAGTGCCAGCATCGAAAAAATTGACCTTCATAAAAGTCGCGATAAAGGTACCTGAGGTGACATCTATCGACATAAAACACGTACTAAGTTATCAAGCATAGTTTGAAGTTTATTTTTCCTATCGTAAGGAGTTCCGTATCTGCGTAAATATTCCATGATATGTATCCTCTTTGCTTTGAAATTTCAATGTTTACACGTGGTCAAGATGGCGACTCCAGATGTCAACATTGCCGGCAATATTGACCTTATTGCGGAATTAATAGACGATGGAAGTGATTTTAGTGATGTGGAACACGGGGAACATAATAGTTACGATACGAGTAGTGACAGTGATAGTGAGAGTAGGCCAGAGCAGACTCAAATGCCGGAAAATAGCGATCGCGAAAGTGATTCCGGAGAATATGTACCTCTTCAAGAGAGACTTCATGCTGCTAATGCAGGTAGGACTACGGCTAATAAAACAACTTGGATACAAATTATCCCTCCTGAAACTGAGAAAGACTGGTTAAGATTTAGGCCTAGATCTATGGGATTTCAACATAATCTTGAGAGAAATTCAAAGGCATTTTGTTACTTCCTTCTCAATTTTCCCCTCCAATTGTGGAACATGATTTTGGCCGAAACTAATAAATATGGTGCCCAAGTTATGCACATATTGCAATGAAACGTTTACTGGTGACTAAGAACATATCAAGGAACAATTTGTGTATATTGGATTTTTCAACTCAGATAAGTGTTTTCCTGACAATTTTGGCTTGAAATTCAAATTAATTATTTTTGTTTGTTTTTGTTTTTACGTTATTAAAGTGATTTTTTGATCTTACATTTCTTTAATACATCTATTTCCTACATATAATTAAAGTACAGAATCTGATCTAAATATTGATATAAGAATCATAATTTTCTGATAAAATTTGAGGTAACTGTTAGCATTTAATAAGCAGACTACAAATCGGAGGTTTATGTGCTTGCACTACAGGAAATAAAGCTGGCACTTGTAGGGTTAACTACAGACTTATAACTGACTTAGTTGATTTACTTAAAGATGAAATAGACTAAGATAAAGGAATTGGAACTAGACTACTAGTAAAATACAGGGGAAAGGAAATGTCATCAAACCTCCTAGAATGAGAATTGGAAGACTGGGATGGGGATAGAGGCCGATAATAAAGGGAAAGAGGAGAGAGTCTGTCTCAAAGTCAGTTATTTATTTAATCGTGTCAGACAACATACAATAATAATAATAATATCGTATGGCCTCGGCTGCCGCGTGCAAGCTTTGTAATTTGACACCCAGAGGGTAGCTTGCATGTCAAATTTCGTTGTTCCTTGAATCACTATGAAAGTCAAGGAGGTTAGATATCTAAGCTCCTTGAACACTATAGCGCTTTCTAGTAGAGAAATGAGGAACTTTGTGTTGGCGGAAACTCCCGAGATTAATTTTGCCATTATGAACACGGCCTACTGAATTCAAATGGGGTCTTTGACATGCCAACATCGTATGACATGGTGTCGTAATTTTTGCCGCCTTTCAAAAAATCACTTACCACGGCCAGGAGCGAACCTGCAATCATGGAGTTAGTAGACCGACACGCTATCCACTCACCCACCGTGGAAAGCTACAACATACAATATACAGTACACACAAACTATGCTCTGGGGTCGCTAATTTTGGAACTCGTTGGTTTTGAGCAACTGAGGGTGTAAATATAGCACATTTAATTTCCATACGAGTGTCTTAATTAGCATTATAGGCGAGTTGCATACGATTGTTTTTGTTCGACGATAATTATAACTTTATTATATGTTCTAACATAAATATTCATAAATATCTGTCTAGATTCTGTCAGTTGAATTCTTCTACTTGGGAATTGTGTGGGCTCAGCATTTGATCTCTACCCAATAACGAATCCCACAGCTTTGAAACATTGTTTATCGTCAAGTAGCGTCAACAGGTACTATGTTGGATCATTTTGTTATTTTGGTCAAATAACACAAAATAGGCTGTTACAAACGCTTTAAAATTAAAATGTATCGAATTATCACCGAGTTATTCTTCAAATTCGATGGGAATAGAATGTCAACGGAAGACAAATCAATTGAGTCCCAAATAGAACAGTTATGACATCTGGCGGAAAATTTCGCATAAGAAATCCATTTACTGAACAGATAACTGGATTATAATTTCCGTGGAACTAATGTCATACGCCTGCTTCTTCCATGACTTTTGGTGTGTTTATGTCAACAACAACATTCACTAAAATTGTCGGCGAAATCTTACGAATGCGTAGAATTTGGAGTTGCGGATATTAAGGTACAGTGCTATTTGTTTTGCAATATTGCCCAGTTTGTTTATGCATTGTAACTACAATGGTTGATCCAATATAGGCTACATTGTCAACTTTCAAATCGTGTAATTCATGCCCGACATGTTGGATTTTGAGTGCATGTCAGAAGCTATCCTTACCTAATGAAAATATTGAGCTCTGATTGGCTGGAAAAACTGTGCTATAATGAAAAGTAGTCCTTTAATGACCCCCATTATGATACAGATTTCTGGCATATAATATTTACTTATTGACATCGTCGAACATAAAATAAATAAATAAATAAATAAATAAACAAATAAATAAATAAATAAATTAATTAATTAATACATAAATAAATACATAAATAAATACACAAATAAATAAATACATAAATAAATACATAAATACATACATAAATAAATAAATACATAAATACATTAATTAATAAATACATAAATATACAAATACATAAATAAATTAATAAATAAATACATAATTAAATTAATAAATAGTTAGTTAGTTAGTTAGTTAGATATTGTTGTTTTAAGGGGCGGAACTACGAGGTCATCTGTCCTAAATTAATAAATAAATAAATAAATAAATACATAAATAAATTAATAAATAAATACATAAATAAATGAAAGAACAAATGAAAAAATAAATGAATGAATATATGAATAAATATACGAATAAATAAATAAATAAATTAATTAAATTAATAAAAATGATTAAATAAATAAATCGTTAGATAAATAGGTAAATAAGTGCCCTTCATGCCCAACTCGGAATTACCAGCTAGCACGCACATGATGCCCAGTGCCCTATAATAACAGCGACCCTACTGCTGTAAACATACAAATCTCGCGGTAATGTTGTAGTCCTCATAGCGTGACGCGCATGGTGTGTTAACTCTCTGGCCCGATGTCATCAAACACACGCTTAATTTATTTTTATATAATTCACGGTGGCTCGCCCGTCAGGCGGGAGCCCGTAACTAGCCATTATCATTTAAACACTTGAATACATCGCAAGAAAAATCGAAGCATGTAATGTTGTGATTCGTTACACGGACACCGGGACTCATGAAATATGACAGAATATCACGGTAGTGTGATTCACTGAAGCCTGTAGCATCAGTTCAGCACGTTGAATTACGCTTCAAGACTTTTGTGGGGAGCTGACAATTGATTCCCGGCACAGTTGGAGGCCATTCTGACTGTGGTTCTTCTCCAGGGGTTTCCACACTTTCTCCAGTAAAGTGCCCAGATGGGACCTTATTTCAAGTGCTGTAGCATCTATTTCAATAATTAACTAATACAGTCACAAATTTAACACCGATTATCTGTTAAATATGGCGGCTTCTGTGGTGTAGTTGGTAGCATGCTGAGCTAGATTTAGGTGGTTCTCAATATCTATGAACCTATTACAGCAATCAAACTGAATTGTTGTATGTTAATAGAGACAATTAACATATACAGATTCACAGAAATTAAAGACCTCACTGCACTTAAATTATACTTCACCACATATGTTCTCCCTATCCTAGATTTCTCTTCTCCAATTTGGTCTACTTCGGCTATAACCAATATTTCTAAATTGAACAGTGTCTTTAATTTCTTCATATCAATAGTCAAAGCTCGCAATCCTTCACTAAGGCAGTTTGCCAAATCCGACATTCTAAATCAGATCAATGTACTCGACCTGAGAAGCCATCTACAATTTACTGACCTGTGTTTCTTACATAAAATTATGAATGGTTACACAAAATGTAACTTGCTCTTAAGCTACTTCCCACTCCATGTTCCCCCCCCGTTCAACACGTCAGAACCATTTACACCACATACCTCGCCCACGTCTTGAAGTACAGAAGCGCTCTATCTTCCAACATCTACCTACCCTTAGCAACTCCCTTCAAAATATTGACATATTCACTCCCTATAGAACATTCAAACATAACATTAGATGATCCCTTTCATCCTCAATTCCTACCCCTCACCCTCCTAATCACCTACTACCCCACTCATTCCCTGCGTCTTTCCGAGATTTATCCCTTGCTGCCCTCACTGCCAATTGTTACCTGTTATTGTTGTTGTTATTTTTGTTAATATTATTTGAAATTGTTAAAATATTAGTGTAAAATGCCCTATCATGGTTGTATCTATTAGCCTACTTTCGATTTTTGCAAAAAATGAAAGTAGACTTATGAGATCAACACAGGGCGAAAAAAGTGTGTCTGTCTGTGTGTGTGTATGTGTGTGAATGTGTGTGTGTGAGTCTGTGTGTGTGTGTATGTGTGTGTGTGTGTGAGGCTGTGTGTGTGTGTGTGTGTGTGTGTCTGTGTGTGTGTGAGTGTGTGTACTCTGAATGTCTGTCCCCCCCTATCAATTCGAACACGGTGAATGCGAATTGAACGAAATTTGGTACAAAGGTAGCACTAGCAAAGGACACCTCAGTGTCATGTTTCATATTGCCGCCATCTTTACTAAAACTGAATGGCGGCCACTCAAACGTTCAAAAGGTAAAATCAAATAACGACTAACCAAATCATCCGATCTCTACCAAATTTGGTAACAACATACCTTCGTATAGGATGCGTCTTGTGACCAATCTACAAGGTCGTCCGCCATACCATTTCAGGATGGCGGCCGTGCGAATTATGCAAACTTTATAATCCATATCATGGGACCCACCAGTTCCGATTATCGAGCCGAGAATCGTTTTAACTGTTCTAAAGGAAGAGGCACGTTCGAAATTAAAAGTTTATTTTGTAATACTATAGTGCAGACGTGATTTTAAAAAGCTTAGCCGATTTAGTAATAAGACAAGATGGCAGCGGGTATCTTGTGCCTGACTTATATTTCACTAATTTGAGTATTGCATGCAATATAGCGTACTGATACAAAATAAATAAACTTTGTATGAAATGCTTTATATATAAATGATATACTCCAGTGATGAAATCGTTTAGTATAAATCATTATTTGCTAACAAGTTCTATGTAAGTCATTTTATATAGAACGTTATTCGTTGACACAATCAGTTCAGTGGTAGAGCGTTAGCCTATCGCTCAAATGCCTATGGTTCAAACCCGATCAGAGCAAGTTTTTTTGCTTGAAATGTTATATGTTTATTGTTTAGTAATGACTCAGATGTTTTAAAATTAAGCGTTATATTGTGCATATTATGGTGTAAAATATATATTTAATTAAAACATAATTCGCCAGCAGATTTACTCGAGACATCTAGCTGCCAAAAAGGTAACTGCACGACGACCTACTTATTAAACAGGGGGTGTCAACCAGATAGGGATCATTTGGCACCATCGGTGTAGTAGCACGTGCCAGTCGTATGGTGCGCTGTATATCGTGTATATCGTGTTGCCAACATATGCATGATACAACGTTGTAATTGAATTGCGAACATATCACTATATTTAGTCAATAAATATACACATAATTCCTAATTGACATTTCCTTGCAATTATCTTGCTCACAGACGATAATTACGGCACTTATCATTAAATAAACATTATTTCTACTGGGTTGGCGGCACTGACCATGCCATGGGGGCTCTGTTTATGTGTTGTATGTAATAATATTGGCCGTATACAAATAAGCTAATGTTGTGTTCTATCTCATCTTTCTTATATCAAATTGTCTTCGTGGTAATGAGAAGTGAACAGTTCTTCTTCTGCTACGCCAAGTAAGTACGCTTATTTTAAGAATTTAAGTAAAAACGTGTTTCTGCGTGTGCAAAATATACCGTAGCCTAGTTTTGAATTAATATTAGACGCAGTGTACAGGTGACATTCCACTTGACATATTAATTAACTTTCACTATTATTTATCCCACAGGTAGGCCTACCAAATTCTGGGAACAAACAAATCGTAAATTTCTGTTCTCGAAATAGCAGAGGAATGTGGCAATTAGGCCTACTCTCCTTAGAAATGACCAGGTAAGAGTCTATGTTTCCGTAATATTTTCAACTTGATTACATCTTGCAGAGATACGTCCAGTACCATGAGCCTATTGCATATGTGTACTCAAGTTCTTGAGGTGTGTTAATAATTCATTTTACATTGCGGTAGATTAAAAATGTCATGATTCTTGACAACGTGTCAAAGCTTTAATATTTTCCCCTTCCTTCAATTTCAAATTATTATTAGTACCATATTCAAAAAAGATCAGTTCTTGTACATGTTAGCTACTGGTGTTGTGACAAGTATCTATTCAATTGGTAGAATGGGTAGTAATGCCATTACTGATGTAGAACTGTAATGTTCTGCGACCCAAATACCATTCAAATGCACCTGTCCTCCTCTAATAAGCCAAGAACAAACAAATGTGTAGATGTGTTTCCTTGCATATTCATGCTATGGGCACTTTGTATTTATTTTTGTAGATACACAGGAAAATAAGCTGTACGGTTTAGGTTATGGTAGGAATGCTGTGTTTGGGCTGGGTGTTCAGTTGGTCGAATTGGTAGTAATGGCAATACTGATGTAGGACTGTAATTACAAGTTATTAAAACTTAACATTCACCCCCATGGTCTAATAGGTTTAATGGCCTAGGATCATATAGTCTTACCAATGTGTAACTATATACATTAAGTTAATGTGTTCTTGTCCTGTGGAACGAAGTCCAACGTGAATATACTTTTGCTAAGTCATGGTGCTAAAGCAGTCGATTTGTGTAATGTTCTGCGACCCAAATACCATTCAAATGCACCTGTCCTCCTCTAATAAGCCAACAACAAACAAATGTGTAGATGTGTTTCCTTGCATATTCATGCTATGGGCACTTTGTATTTATTTTTGTAGATGCACAGGAAAATAAGCTGTACGGTTTATGTTATGGTAGGAATGCAGTGTTTGGGCTGGGTGTTCAGTTGGTCGAATTGGTAGTAATGGCAATACTGATGTAAGACTGTAATTACAGGTTATTAAAACTTAACATTCACCCCCATGGTCTAATAGGTTTAATGGCCTAGGATCATATAGTCTTACCAATGTGTAACTATATACATGAAGTTATGGGTAGTAATGCCATTACTGATGTAGAACTGTAATGGTCTGCGACCCAAATACCATTCAAATGCATTCAAATGTTATGGTAGGAATGCACTGTTTGGGCTGGGTGTTCAGTTGGTCGAATTGGTAGTAATGGCAATACTGGAACGAAGTCCAACGTGAATATAATTTTGCTAAGTCATGGTGCTAAAGTAGTCGACTCGTGTAATGTTCTGCGACCCAAATATCATTCAAATGCACCTGTCCTCCTCTAATAAGCCAAGAACAAACAAATGTGTAGATGTGTTTCCTTGCATTTCATGCTATGGGCACTTTGTATTTATTTTTGTAGATACACAGGAAAATAAGCTGTACGGTTTATGTTATGGTAGGAATGCAGTGTTTGGGCTGGGTGTTCAGTTGGTCGAATTGGTAGTAGTCTAATGGCAATACTGATGTAGGACTGTAATTAAAGGTTATTAAAACTTAACATTCACCCCCATGGTCTAATAGGTTTAATGGCCTAGGATCATATAGTCTTACCAATGTGTAACTATATACATTAAGTTAATGTGTTCTTGTCCTGTGGAACGAAGTCCAACGTGAATATACTTTTGCTAAGTCATGGTGCTAAAGTAGTCGACTCGTGTAATGTTCTGCGACCCAAATACCATTCAAATGCACCTGTCCTCCTCTAATAAGCCAAGAACAAACAAATGTGTAGATGTGTTTCCTTGCATATTCATGCTATGGGGACTTTGTATTTATTTTTGTAGATACACAGGAAAATAAGCTGTACGGTTTATGTTATGGTAGGAATGCAGTGTTTGGGCTGGGTGCTCAGTTGGTCGAATTGGTAGTAATGGCAATACTGATGTAGGACTGTAATTACAGGTTATTAAAACTTAACATTCACCCCCATGGTCTAATAGGTTTAATGGCCAAGGATCATATAGTCTTACCAATGTGTAACTATATACATTAAGTTAATGTGTTCTTGTCCTGTGGAACGAAGTCCAACGTGAATATACTTTTGCTAAGTCATAGTGCTAAAGTAGTCGACTCGTGTAATGTTCTGCGACCCAAATACCATTCAAATGCACCTGTCCTCCTCTAATAAGCCAAGAACAAACAAATGTGAAGATGTGTTTCCTTGCATATTCATGCTATGGGCACTTTGTATTTATTTTTGTAGATACACAGGAAAATAAGCTGTACGGTTTATGTTATGGTAGGAATGCAGTGTTTGGGCTGGGTGCTCATTTGGTCGAATTGGTAGTAATGGCAATACTGATGTAGGACTGTAATTACAGGTTATTAAAACTTAACATTCACCCCCATGGTCTAATAGGTTTAATGGCCTAGGATCATATAGTCTTACCAATGTGTAACTATATACATTAAGTTAATGTGTTCTTGTCCTGTGGAACGAAGTCCAACGTGAATATACTTTTGCTAAGTCATGGTGCTAAAGTAGTCGACTCGTGTAATGTTCTGCGACCCAAATACCATTCAAATGCACCTGTCCTCCTCTAATAAGCCAAGAACAAACAAATGTGTAGATGTGTTTCCTTGCATATTCATGCTATGGGCACTTTGTATTTATTTTTGTAGATACACAGGAAAATAAGCTGTACGGTTTATGTTATGGTAGGAATGCAGTGTTTGGGCTGGGTGTTCAGTTGGTCGAATTGGTAGTAATGGCAATACTGATGTAGGACTGTAATTACAGGTTATTAAAACTTAACATTCACCCCCATGGTCTAATAGGTTTAATGGCCTAGGATCATATAGTCTTACCAATGTGTTACTATATACATTAAGTTAATGTGTTCTTGTCCTGTGGAACGAAGTCCAACGTGAATATACTTTTGCTAAGTCATTGTGCTAAAGTAGTTGACTCGTGTAATGTTCTGCGACCAAAATACCATTCAAATGCACCTGTCCTCCTCTAATAAGCCAAGAACAAACAAATGGGTAGATGTGTTTCCTTGCATATTCATGCTATGGGCACTTTGTATTTATTTTTGTAGATACACAGGAAAATAAGCTGCACGGTTTATGTTATGGTAGGAATGCAGTGTTTGGGCTGGGTGTTCAGTTGGTCGAATTGGTAGTAGGCCTAATGGCAATACTGATGTAGGACTGTAATTACAGGTTATTAAAACTTAACATTCACCCCCATGATCTAATAGGTTTAATGGCCTAGGATCATATAGTCTTACCAATGTGTAACTATATACATTAAGTTAATGTGTTCTTGTCCTGTGGAACGAAGTCCAACGTGAATATACTTTTGCTAAGTCATGGTGCTAAAGTAGTCGACTCGTGTAATGTTCTGCGACCCAAATTCCATTCAAATGCACCTGTCCTCCTCTAATAAGCCAAGAACAAACAAATGTGTAGATGTGTTTCCTTCCATATTCATGCTATGGGCACTTTGTATTTATTTTTGTAGATACACAGGAAAATAAGCTGTACGGTTTGTGTTATGGTAGGAATGCATTGTTTGGGCTGGGTGTTCAGTTAGTCGAATTGGTGCGGTAGTAATGGCAATACTGATGTAGGACTGTAATTACAGGATATTAAAACTTAACATTCACCCCCATGATCTGATAGATTTAATGGCCTAGAATCATATTATAGTCTTACCAATGTGTAACTATATACATTGTGTTCTTGTCCTGTGGAACTAAGTCCAACGTGAAAATCCAATAAAACCATGGAACCATTGGCCCGATAACCCCACCCTTATCTGCCAATTTTTATTTTATACTCTTGGTAAGTTAATAAGTGTTAGGTTCTGTCGATGATATTCTGTAACAGTGAGATAGATACAAGACAAATATAATTGATTTATTGTATGCCAATATAATGGTTTATATACCTATAGGTAGTATTTTATTCCCACACGTTATTTACAATATTTTTCAACACGTAGGATGCCAATGTCTAAGCTTACATGGAGGGATTTTTTCATCAATTGATTCTGTAATAAGACCACCTTGTGGTGTGGTTGCTGCCACTCCTGATGTCCTGGGCTAGTTTCCAAGCTTGATTAAGTAATTTAATTCTGGTCTGACTGTTGGAACGGCGCACACTCACCTTTGTGAGGCAGAACTGAGAAGAGGTAGGTTCGATTCTCACCTCGGCCATCCAAGAAGTGGTTTTCCAAGGTTTCCCCACTTCCACTCCAGGCTAACGCTGGGATGGTTCCCAACTTAAGGCTACGGCTGCCTCCTTTCCAGTCCTCACCTGAATTACAGGAAGTATACACACTACTACAGATACCACAATAACACAGATTATCATACAAATCATACACTCCCCCAGGGGCTCACATCTAGTGGGACGTGGGTTGGCGACCACGGGGTCCCAGCTGAGTCGCGCATTGCTTCCACTTACTTGTGCCGGGCTCCTCTCTGTCTTCTTTCCTGTCGACCTCACTTGGTCAACTCTTGTTCTCTTCTGACCCCGACAGTATTAGGGTATCCAAGGCCTAGGGAGTCTATTCCTTTCCCGCCTTAATTGGCCCTTGTCTCATCTTTTCTGATGCCCTCCTCCTGCGAGGGGTCAGCCTTCTTTTTCTTTTCTTGTTATCTCCTGCCTTCTGCTCAAGGCTCTCAAGGGGCAGGGTGTATGTAGCCCCACCACCTTTGGTGCACCCTGGATATTGCTACACCCTCAGGGGCTCACGGCTGGTGAGTTCGGGAGATGGCGACCCCGAGGGATTCCTGAGCTGGGTCCAGGTTTTCCCCTTTTTTCCATTGCCTCTGGGGCCTTTCGTGGCTCTCCTTCCTTCCAAGTCCCTCGATCCTAATTCTTCGAGGGTTTGAGGGCATTTCTTTTCCTCCTGTCCTTTGTTTGCCTTATTCTCCTTTTGTTTTCCATTTCTTCTTCTAGTAGCCTATATAAGTTTGTAGTTAGTTTCAGTTATAGTTTACATTTGATTTTCATCTTCACGATCACCCAAACCATTAGGGGCCGATAACCAAGATGTTAGGCTCGTTAAAACAACAAATATCATCATCAACAAATCATACACACTTCCAAATACATGGGGCTATATGAATATATTATCGAAAGCCCTAAATGAATTAATATAAAAAACACAATGATTCTTTTAAAATGTAGTTAACTTACAGTAGGTGCAAACATACACATGTCAGCAAATTCAAGTTCCCCGTTTCAAGCATTAAGTTACACATTTATTAAGTTTACTGTTTCAACATACACACTGGTATGTGTTGTAGGAATTTGCGGTTCATCGGTGTCAGCCATTACATCAAGGAGGAACTAGGTCCATTATTATGTGCTGGTCCCTACTGTTATACTTTGGCAAGAAAGAAGAAAGGAACATGCCTCAACACATACTTTTATGAGGACCAGATTTGATTACTGTATTCTTGCTAAGTTTGATCTTGGCTCTTGCTGTTATCTTCTCTTCATTGACAACTTTTTAAATAAAACATGATGAATTCTAGCAGTATTAAGTGTTTTTCCTGTTTTTCATTGATAGTCCTATTTCTCCTTTCCCCTTAACAGCACGTAATGGAATGTACTGTATTAGTGTGCGATGTTAATTTTTGATGTAGCCTACTTACTGCATTTCACCCTTCAAAATTTTTAACTGGATATATTTTAAAGGCCATATGAAATGAACTACTGAATAGAAATTTTGTGATATCCAATTCTTTTTCTGTCCCCTAATGTGTTTGGCACTAATTACACTAACAATTTTAGTGTGATGAGGATCTGGTTACACCACCTGATTCCTTAACATTCTCTCTTAAAATTTTACTGTTATTGCTAACAGCATCAAGCATTTTAAAATATGAATTTTCTCCCTTCCCAGTACTTTTCCTTTGTAGTTTTTTCTAATAACTAATTGGTTATAGGCCTAATTGGGCCATTTTTTAAGCTGAGTAATAATATGCTGCAGGCCTTGTAGTAGCCTAATTTTTGTCACCAATGCAATATGCTCCAATTGCAACTGAAAGAAATTTAAACATGTATATTAGTGATGAGGTTATGTTCTAAATGCTGTGATTGTTCATTTCAAAGTTCACAATTTCCCACTTTGTTATTTTTATTAATTTTTTCTGTTATTGGTATTTTGAATGTGATTTATTTCTTGTAGATCATATTATTATCTCCACACTTAAAAACGTGCCATAAGTATTGGGAGATTGTGATTTTCGGAACATTGAAGTGGGCAGAGCATTTAGGACGAGAATATTTAGCGGAACGAGGGGAAGGGGCAGGGTGGAGGGGAGGGGGCGGGAGGGTTAGTGTTTACGAGATCTGCTCATAGGTGGCGCTACCGGTCGACATGTTGCTAGTACATCAGTCAACCACCAGACAGCGCTGAAGTCTTAGGTACCAAGAATTAGCATGGCTGTTGGCCATCTGTAGTAGTAGGTAATCTGTGTTATTAACTTCCAGATTTTATTGAAAAAATTCTTCTTCTGGCCGCTAGAATGCACTCGCTCTGTTAGGATTATATTGTTCGATATTTCACCACTAGATATCACGACTAGTCTACGTGGGGCTCCATTGATTACTATACCATTGGCATAGGGATGTAGCCGGAGAAAGTTCGCGCCACTGGGTAAGCGCAAGGCGATCGTCTTATGTTTCTCCCAGTCAGCTGCGCGGAATGTATAAATTGTGACCGAGTTTTCGAAGCTAAAGTAAATTATATCTTCTCTAATTTTACTCCAAGACTATATTATTTAATTCCATAGGTGTATCTCCTAATATTTTATGGACGATTTTCAGCGTTTAAGCGTTAAACAGCTGCAAAATGAGCTACGGAATAAAATCACTAAAACTAGCGGGAGGAAGGAAGAATTAATAGCCTACAGCGGTAATGACAAAATTCTAACACGCTTTATTATTCAAATAATGAATATGAGTCAGCATGCTTTCTCCTAAAGAATACAATTACTAGAGTATTGTAGGCCTATATTGATAAATATATCTCCATAAGACTTAAATCATAAATAGAGATTTAAATATTCACTTGCTCCCCCTGCTTACAGACTTCGATTCATGTATTTTTTTAGGTTGATAGCTTACATGAAACTGTCGTGTTTTAAGGTAAACATAATCAAAGAAAGTTGATACCGGTAATGTGTACCTCGAAAATACATCGCAACGTTTGGTTCTTATGTAATTTTGTCAATCTCTCAATAAGAATCGTTCCCTTACCCCTGGGAAAGGACTTGGGGATACAATTTTCTTAAAGTTTGGAGAATCCCTGCTTTAGGGCCACGAACTGTTTCCATTCATCTGGCTATGTCTCAAGAATGTACAAGTCAGTCGCTACCACATTCTCCGCCAGGCAGATGGAAGTTGACGATTAATTCTGATTTCAAGAAACCAACCATAATAAGTTACGTTAGTGACTGTTAATGTTGCGACATTTATTGTTGAAGTATTTGACAAAGTAGCCTATTGATGTCTTTGAAAATGGGAGTCAGAAATGTTACTTTCATTTCTTCGTGTATATTGAAGATTTCTTCCCGTACTTCAATGGAGATGATTTCTGCAGATTCCGATATTGTAGGCTTATCGTGATAATCCGACAATTTTCTTGTGTATGGCCTCTTCCTAAATAATTATTTTTGTTGTGTTCGTGGTCCAGTGAAAAAGCGGTGGAACAGAGCCCGGTTTTTATCTTGCTCTCTCACCTTCAAATACAAACGCATAAATTCAGTGGTTGTTATCGAAATGTCTAATCAGTTTATAGGTACAAAATAGGAATTATTTCCCTTTGTATGTCACACTTATTCAACACAGTTTTCGTGAAGTCATCGGGTTGTAAATGATGGAAACACACTTTAATACATTCGGTCAGATTTTTCTCACCGAAATTTTTCCTTCTAATAACATGTGACCATTTCTTTATTTTGTGGAAATTGGTGAAACGAAAACGGGCTTCCCTGATTTTTGCAAAGAGGAACACTGCATTAGCTCGGCATAGTCACGAAAATAGCAATTTAAACAACTTAAATTCGGCATGAGAACACAGGTGACAAATGAAGAGCGCCTTGCGCTTACCCAGTACAACAGCAGTGCGCTCTATCGGTGCTAGTTCTATACATCCCTATTCTATGCGCATCGAATTTGAAGAATGACAAGATGATACTACGATACATTTTTACTTTTTATTTTAAAGGGTTTGTAACAGCCTATTGTGCGTTATTTGAAAATGTTAATTGAAGTAAAGAACAAAACGATTTCACATAGTATCTGAACTCTACCGTTGGTGCTAGTTCAGGATATTAATTAATACTTTTATTTCAGCCAAATAGCAATCGAAAATATCCACATAGTTGGTATACACACGTCTCTGTAGGTTCATGGAAAGATTTGTTAATTCAATTAGGGTTGTGAAAGTCATACGCAGCCAGACGTGTAAAGACATGCCTCAACTCAAAGTTGGATGTTGCCCGCGTCAGGCCGATTATGTAATAATAATAATAATAATAATAATGATAATAATAATAATAATAATAATAATAATAATAATAATATTGGGTTTACGTCCCTTTTAACTACTGTTGCTTTTAGAGACGCCGGGGTGCCAGAATTTTGTTCCGATGGGGATCTTTAACGTGCCAGTAAATCTACTAACACGGCTCCCTCGCATTTGTGCACCCTCAAATGCCAGCTGACTGCGCCAGGATACGAACCTGAAACATACGGTCCAGCAAGCGAGAACGTTACCGCTGAGCCACGCCACCAGTCCGGTCGATTATGTCTCCAGATCCATAACATTCTTTAGATACTTCTTATCTTTCTTTCTTCAATGATGGTAGCAGTTTTTATCTAGGTTGTGGCGTTTGGTAGAGGTAAATCGTTTCTAAGGTCTTCAACAAAGAATAGTTCTATTATACTCTTTGATAATAACAACGAGTTATAACTATACTCATACATTTAGGAGAAAGTAGGCTATATGTTCTTTACTGAACATCTTGGTTTTTTTTTTCAAGCGAATTGACCACTTAGGATCACGCAACAACTTTATTTCTTTTTCTTATTCTTTGCCTGGAGTTTCCTCTGTCTCCAATATTCCTTCATGCGTTCACTGGCATTTTTTCTTTGGTCTTCTGTCCAAGTTCGTCCACTTCTCTTAGGTCTTCCTTCATCTTGAAACCCTTCCAGATTGTTCACTTTGCTCTTAAATACATTTCTTTCTAGCATTTGAGATTCTGTGATGTTTAACTTTTCTAAATCTTTCCTAACTTCCTTAATCCATGTTGTGGTGGTCTTTTTCTTCTTGTATCTATTATTAAATAAATAAATAAATAAAAAGTACGTTAAGTTATATGAAAATAGGCTGTATAGTTCTTCACGGAACTACTAGTTTCATCAATGGAAATTGACTAAAGAATGGAACCAAGGAAACTGCAGTTAAAACTTTCCACACATGATGATTACCTCATTGTTAGCGCAAGTGTCAATTAAAATTATTGCAATTTATAACGGTTAACCTATAATGTAATACACATCATTTTAATGGTTACACTTCAGAGATTCATAAAATATAAAGAAATAAAAAATGTTGAATTTGACAATTCTGTATCCTTTTAAATACACATTTTCTGCGTAACCTGAACATAAAACGCTAATCTAAGCTGATAAACTAATCATTCAACATAATTCAATTAACATTAAATAGCAATATATTCAGTATGTGCAACAAAGACTATAAGGTCACCAAGGATCTACAATCTTCCGAAGGATAGTAGTAGGATTCGCAACACTCCAAATATTGCATCATCATGACCAGAAATTGCGTAATCCTGATGACGTCATGGGTCCTTAGAGCGAACACGTGGTTCAGGTGGGATCAGGTGATTGGCTAATGGCTAGGATGGCCACCACGCCTTGTGTTCGCATGGAGAGGACAGCAGAGGTCAGTTGTGTATCATGGCTATTAATTATTGATTGATTGATTATTGAATTATATTTAGGTAATTGTTCAAGGGAGAGGAGAGAGTCTTTGGTGTCATAACTTTTGAATGAGAGTGTACGGTGAGGCGGTCGACATTGCTGGCTCGCTACCAGACATGTGGTGTGCATCTGTTCCGTTTTTTTCTGCTCGCGCCGTGCGGCGAGGCGTGAGACCAGTCTGCGCTCTCCGCACATGTGGTGCATGGTTGTTTAAGTTTTTTGCTCGCGCTCGCTAAATAAGTCAAGTGGCGTTCTAAAGCTGGACTCTGTTTAAGTACAGCATATATCACCAGAGCGTGGGAGTGAACTTGTGTTACTCGTTGTCGCTATGTTATGTCTGTTTAATTTAAATGATGTTAACATTTTTTTGTGTTCCGGCTTGCTTCATGATCTCGATCTGGTTACGCTGTTTTATAAGTCAAGTGTGAAATGAATCTTGGTGTGTTTGTTTCTTGTTTCATAGCCGTCATTAGTCAAGTCTGTAATTTTTAATGAGAGAACAAGGTCTGAAGCCAGTTCCCAGAGCTCCATGTGAAAATGTTTAAAATAGCTTTTTGCAGTTTGATATTCACAATATATAAGAGCACATAGCTATGAAGTAACACATAGTTTCAAAGTAACACAGTTGACGTCTTATACTCTATCATCAAGACCATGTATGGAAGCCTTCTTGTCAAGCTCCAGCAGCTCGGTGAGATAAAATCTCTGAGAGAGCGAGCAGAGAGGCTTGGGTTAAACTTTGCCGTGAGCGCTCTCAAAGTGGAGGAGGATGTATGGTTTAACGGGTTGAGCAATTTACAACAAGATATGTTCAACTGCGAACTATTAGAGATCATTCGAGACCGCCAGCATTGTCGAGAGTTGACGTCAGATGGTGTAACTCCCCACATATTGGGAGTAATCATTCAGCGGCTGCAAGCAATCGACTCGGACACTATTGAGCTGCTCGATTTTCCGCCGCTGGAGGAAGAGGGTGTGGGGGGTGGTGATCATGCGGGCATTGATGCCGAAGAAGAAGAAGAAGAAGAAGAAGAAGAAGAAGTCCAAATTGTGAATTAAAATGGACGGTGGACAGTGGTTGTTTTTTAACTAAAAAAAATTGTGCAGTGTAAATTTTTTTAAAAATATATTTATTTGATCATTTGTGGTTTACATTAATTATATAATATGAAATAGTGAAAAATGATATGATCTTCGTTCTTAAAGTGGTAATAGTTCTTTTTCCAACAAGCTGCGGAGAATTGAAGATGCTGTGTTGTTTGCAGAGTTGAAATATGCTGGTCTTGTGCACGGGTAAGTACAATCATTCTTTTCTTTCTTGCGTGTGTTGGTTTTAGTGAGCTGAAAAATATATAGAGACTCATTAATAATAATAATAATAATAATATTTTTGCGAGGTATAAAAAAAAACTTACACTGTTGTAATTAGAAGATATTTTTTTTGGGGATCCATGAGTTGTGAGTTGAATCGAATCCAAGCCAAGATACGAAGGCTCGGGTTCCTTTTCCACGTAGTACTTTGTCGACTAAGTAAATATTAGGATGTTTTGTTCGTTGTAACTCTGCTTCATAAAACGCTCCAAATATCTGCAAATTTTTATTATCTTTTAAAAGATATGTTCGTGGATTAGTATTTTGAACTTTATAAATTGTAAATAATTCCGTTGTCCAATTAGCTTCGTAGTCTTTAGTGAAGTGTTTCTTGATTTTTGATATTCTTACAATGTCACCGATTTTATATTTTGGTTTTCTTAAAGTTTCATTATATTGTGTCGGCAAGCTGGGTGGATTGTTTCTTTTTACATCAATAGGTTTCATGCCGATGCTGCGATGTATTTTGTGATTATACTTTACTAATAACTCAGGCAAAATATGTACCCATCGGTAAGAACCTCGTGTTGTGAATTCTTTCCACATCGATTCCTTAAGAGTTCGATTAAATCTTTCTACCACACTCGCTTTAATGGAGCTGCCAGTGGAATAATGCTTTAGATTTTGTTTCTGAGACCATGTTTTGAATTCACTGTTATAAAATTCCGTTCCTCGATCGGTGTGAAAATAATTGGGCAATCTTTTACTTTGAGAATAAACAAATTTTAAGCTTTTTACAATCTCACTTACTTTTTTGGTTTTAAGAGGAATTGCCCATGCATATTTCGAGTAAACGTCAATAATGGTAAATAAATATTTAAATCCATTATTCCATTTTGCAAGTTTGGTCATGTCCACAAGGTCAGCTTCATGGAGGTCATCGATTCCTTTGCTAATAACACGTCGTCTTTTAAACTTTTTTCTAAGCGGTGCGTGAAGTTCTTTTGCAATTTCTCGTCTGATTTCGTTCATAGTTATTTTCCAAACAATGTTTTATAACATACTGTGCATTGTTTTACAAACGTTTGAATTTTTATTCAATATATCCTGCATTTCTTAGTTCTTCTTCAATTGCAAAGATTTCGCTGTCGAGTCCTGTGTGACCTGCAGCTTTCGATGCAATTATTTTTTTAAGTCTTGATACCAATTTGTTTGGTTCATTCCAGTGAACGAATTCAATATTGTTTCCGCCTTCAAATTTCCAAATGGCTTGTGGCGCGATGTGTTTTTTTTTGACCATATCCAGTATGCATCGTAGTATTTGCTTCTTCTTCATTTTCATCTGCTGTTTTTATAATTCTATCTATGTCTTCAGTGAGAAGGGGTTCAATTATATGTCTATACTTATAAGATTGCGTTCCTCTTGGAGCTGCATTGCTTGTATAATTTCTTTTGTGCACGTTTGAAACATTTAATAAATTCAAATATAAACTTAAATCACTCCTATCTATTAGAGTGGGGTCTGGTACTTTCCTTTGAATCAATTCAAGTAGACCTTCTGTTATAGGAAATTTTTCACCACCAACTTTTATCCACTTTTTATCAAAGAAAACTCGTTCACGTCCCAAGTATTGTTTATCATTTCTTATCGTTATACCATATGTTCTATCCACGTTTTGTTTAATGAACGGATCAAAGTAGCGGTTAAGTAGTGAAATTATTTTGATGCTATCTCCATCTTCTTCGTCTGAAGTAGCAGTGGATTCAGAATCGTCATATTTTCCTTTTCTTTTTCGATTTTCTTTATTTTGAGTTGACGTATTAGCAATAGCTACAAGTTGATTTAATGAACTTGTTACTGGTTTAAAGTTAGTCTCTATATCTAATTCTTTTCGTCTAACATCATTTTGATGTGAAAGATACTTGTCTTTAACATCTTTTTTTAAGCGAGAAAGTTTATCCTTTACTCGACTTTCAGCTTTAATCTTCGAGCTCTTCTCCATGACTAAACGGAAATTGTGGTTGTTTTACTTATTTATAGTATATTCAAAATCGATTTGAAGAGGAAGATCATCAGTTTTATGTTTTTTCGGGTCTCTAAGTCGAAACTGAATTTCATCTTGCTCTTCAACAACAATATCACTGCCATCCAGTTCAATCTCTTGACGTATATTTAAAATTGCATACACAATTGGAGATCTTGGTGAAACAAAAATTGGTTTTAATATGCCTTTGTAGGGAAGTTGATACTGTATGTTATGATTATGAAGCGTGTATACTGGTGAATGGATTGATGGTGTGTTGGAGAATTTCAGAATAAATTTCGATAAGTTCTTTTTCTTTACTTCATCTTTTAATATACCATATTCTTCTTTGGATGCAGTAAAACTTTCGAGTGGTTCTTTGTTAACCAATTGCTCAATTTTTTCTAGTTCAGTTTTTAACTTGTTATATTCTTCTTTGGATGCAGAAGCATAACTTTCAAGATCTTCTTTTTTAACAATATTGAGATTGTTAGCAACACCCTCAATACGAGTTTGTAAATTGCTTAAAATTTCTTTTAGTTGATTAACTTCAGTTCGTGAAGCAGCATAGTGTTCTACAAACCGTTTATTTGTCACATCTTGGTCGTTAACAGGAAACTCAACATTTGTTTGTTTTTGATGTTGTAGATTGTTTACAGTTTGTTTCAATTGATCAAATTCACGTCGGTAAGCGGCATATTGTTCAACAAACGTCTTATTTGCAACATCGTTATCGTATATGGGATTGTTTACGTGAGTAATTCGTTTACTCATCATATCTAAAGTTCCACCATCGTCTACGTTTAAAAAGTTTTGTTTATTAAATTTAGTGATTAAATCTTCTAGATCTTTTCGAGAGGCAGCAAAGTTTTCTAAGTAATATTTGTTTATTGCATCTAACGAATCGATTGGTTGAGATATGTTTGTTATTCTTCTATTTAACATATCTACAGTTTCATCATCTCTGTTTATATTCAAAAGAGATTTTTTAATTTCATTGAGTTCATTTGTTACATGAGTTTTAAGAAAAGAATACGTTACCGCATCTTGATTTTGAATTGGATCTTTAACATTTCTTATTCTTTTGTTACCCAAGTCGAGAGTATCTTGATCATACGGAAAGTGATCTTCTGAAAATTCTCGCACTAAACCATGAATGAATTCTACTCGTTGTAACACTTCGGTTATTCGGGTCTCAAGATATTTTTTTATATTCGATGTATGTTGCTGCATTGCAATAAGGTTTACTGCATCATTTGCAGATGATGGTAAAGCTAAGCCCGCGAGACGTTTGTTTTGAAAGTCAAGTTCTTTTTTCTCTATTTTACAAATTGAAAAAATTAAACCTTGAAGGTCGTTAAAGTTTCGTTGTATGTCTTCTTTAGACTCGATTTTATTTAGCTCATTCAATAACTTCACTACATAACCTTTGTTGCACGCATCTTCAACATGTATTGGCGTTCTAACATTTTTTAACCGTTTGCCATTAATACTTAGATGTCCGTCGCTTGTTGTTGTTGTTAGTTGATTTCCATATTGCACTAGCTTATCATCAACATATGATTTAGTTGCAATATCATGTCGTGAAGTCGGTCGTCCGATAGACACATTATTGGTTTTGTTAAACGATGTCATAGTTAAGTTGTTAACCACGCAAAAGCTATAACACGAATGGGCATTTAGCTCTTTTTGAAGTCATATTTATAACTGAAAATAAACATCAAACCCATTGCGATATCGACCATTTTGTAAATCGCTATCTTTATCGATAACCAAAAAGCCAAACTTAGAGTTTTGCCAACAATACGAACAAATATCAAAGATCTGATCATAGCTCATATCTGTATTTACATGATCGTTATATACGTGACGCAAGTTTGTTCCGTCTTGTTTAAAAAGAATTAAAAAATTAGCGTTATCTCTAATTAGATGTTTAGGTATACAAGAATATGTTTGACAAAGATAAAATACGTCTACGTCGTGATGACGACCTCTACTGAAATAATCTTTCATGTGTTGTTGTTTATTGCTGGCTACATCATCAAAAACAAATATAGAGTTTTTTCTAGCCATTTCTGGAGGCATAACTTCATCATTATCGGAAAAAAATCACTTTTTATTTCTTTTATGGAGTCCAAAAACTTTTTTAATTCAACATATTTACTTTGAGCAAGTGATTTAGAATAAATATAAACGTTTTCAAAACGAACTCAATTTTTATGACACAATAAATTTAGCATTACGTTTGTTTTGCCACAGTTCGATGGACCGCAAATGATACATCGAATTGTGTTCGGTAGTAAAACACCATGCTTTCTTTTTTCACTTTTACTCTGGTTTTCAGCATTAGTAAATGAAATTACTGGTAGAGTGTTTGACTGCTTAACAAACTTCAGCATGTCTACGTTTACGTATGAGAATGCACACTGCACAAAAAATCACATCACATCAACATATATTGCTTCCACACGTATCATAACTTGTATTATATGGAATAATAGTAGGATTTTCAGGATTTAAATCAACGTTGCCGACGTAAAACCCTCTTAAATATGGACAATATGGCGCCCATTTTTCATGATCATTTAAAGGATTATCGTTTTCCCTCCAATTTTCAATTTCAATCTTACAGAATATACATTTCACCTTATCACCATGACCAGTATAATAAAATCCTGCTGATGCTAAACAAAATTCGTTTGGACAGGGAAGAGGCCAATTTTGAAAAGTTTTAAGTCTTTCATATTCACATTTCAATTCTATGCTAGGAGAAATATTGTTTACGTAGGGGCAAGAAAAAGCCCATTTCTTATGCTCTTCAAACGGATCATCATCTTCTTCCCAATAACTAAGTTGCAGATTACAGAAATCACACCTAACCATATCCTTATATCCATAATAGTAAAATCCTGCAGCTGCTAACCATGCAGTGTTCGTAAAACTGTCTGAAGACCAGGTCTTAAATGTTTTTAGCCGATCTCTTTCAGATTTTAAATTCATTTCTTTTTGACTCAATATCATTTGCATTAACTGTTTTTTGGAATACTTTACACAATTAAAATACTTCATGATGCTGCTTTACTTCACAATGAAAAGATGTTCACCACACAAAGCTAAATGCGAACTGAGATGAATCAACAAAACACGTTGGCTAATATGCATGATTTGCATGTGTTGGGTTGGCCGAGCGGTCTAAGGCGTTAGACTTAAGATCTAATTTTCAGAAATTGAAAGCGAGGGTTCGAATCCCTCACCTGACAATATTATTATTTTATTTACATGTAAAAGTGAGGAGGTAATTGATCATTAATAAGAACTTTAATATGAAATGGTACAAAAGACCTTTTCTTCTTTATTCATTTAGAATTACAATTAATACAATTTTATTTCTCTTGAAGTAATCTCATTCTTTTTTTAGTTGTCCAGATGAGGGTGGGTGTGTTGAGATGATCTTCTTCTTCTTTTAGTTGTCCAGATGATTATTTTCTGTAGACAAAAAAATATATATACTGTGTTAAAAAGCAAACTAAAAACAAAATATGTATATCTGTCAACGACACTAGTAGATTTAACTAATCACCTTTTATAGATAGCGATTACAGTTATCACATTTGCAGCGAAGATGAAACAGTTGAAATTTTCTCTTTAGATGATCTGGTAGATGTTCCCACTCTAGACGAATTCGTTGTGGTTCATATATAGTCAGTACGTTTATAGGAAAGTAGTTCCAATCAAACTTATTAAAACCTCGAAGTCCATTGTTTCGAAACTTGTTTATTATCGAACACACGATTTTCATGATGCCATCAGAAGAATTTAACCAATGTTGAACAGCATTGACATTGAATTTAGCACAACTATTGCTTCCCATTGCTAGAGATGGTAAATGTTTTGGACAATCTGCAGGTAAACGATGGCTATGCCTCAACATTAGGTCTGACATTCCACTAATCGTATTAAGATCGATTAATGAGTCGGAGGAAAGTGCTTTTAGTGCAAACAAAGAAAATTCCTGTGGCAAATTATATACAACTAAATATTCATATTTATTCTTAATAGAGTCAAAAAAGAAGAAAGAGTTTTTTCACAATATGCTGCAACCCATGTGATCACTGGGCTGAATGAAGGTATATTGCTGTTATTTAGCATACAGTAAGCAAGTTCCAAACTGCCGTTTGGTAGCTTGCGAATGTCTGCAACTATTGGTTGCTTCTTATTCCACGTGCCAGCATCAGTAGAAGGAGAGTTTGTTGTTGTCAATTCCATGATTGCAACTAAAGTGAGAATACTTGTTTACTTGCTTGCTTATAACTTAGCAAATATTGGTTTAGAAAATTACTTCATTCGTTAATGGTCTGTAAGATATTTGACGATCATGAATAAGAACACAATAAAGAGTTGTATCTTCAGGTATATTCTCACTTGTCTCGATTTCAATTCGCACATCGACTGAAGATGTCTTCACTGCTTCCACTTGTTCGAGACAATTAATTACAATAATCGGACAATGAGACTTAAATTCATCTCGTGAAACCAGAGTCTCTGAACGAACATCATCGATCTGATAATATACATTACGAAATTTAACAAACATGTCATACAACTCGCTGTAGTCATTTATGGCAATTTCAGAAGTTGGCATTTCATAGGGATAAAAAATTGAATTTAAAAAAATTCTTATAGATTTAATGTTAGAATGGTCAAAATAGGAAGAGCATGTGTTTAGTAAATTTCTTCTAGTTTGAAAACCTAATAAAAATTGACGTGGTTTTTGAGTTTCAGAAGTTGTCATTACAGTCCAACTATATTTAGTTGTTCTAGGAAGAGAAGGCAAGACATGAACATCCCATGATCGAAAACCAACCTGAATGGGAATATTTTTCTGCATTAGTTTTAATCTTTTAATTTGTTCTTCGTCCGATAATAATAAAACGGGGATTTTTAGATAAACTTTAAATAACTTAACCTTAGATCGTTTTCGGTTGTCGATTGCAACGCACGTGCGTCACTTGACGATCGGAGAAGTATTACCTCATGCTTGCAGTTTAAAATCGGCTTTCTGTAATCCTCTGCTAAACCTAACAGGTTATTTAAATGAAGTATTATATGAAAACGTTTTGTGTTACTATCAACAATATTTGCTTCACTTGCTGGTGTTGTTAAAGAGGGAAAATAACCAGCATTTTGTAAAGCTGTATATTCTTTTTTTGAATATGATGCAAAGGTTTTTATAGAACTTGTTATACCTAGATGACGTGTACGATCAATTTATTTACCATTTAACGTGATGCGAATTTCGCTAAAAAGATTAGCCCCAAAATTTTGGTCAGGATGTGCTGTAGTAGAAGCAGCCGGATTTATGTTAGAAGTAATAATTTGACCTTCTAAGTGAAGAACACCTTCTGATAATAAAACTATGTTTTCTTCATTTTGAATCGGTATTCGAATTTCGTCATTATTTTCGAATTTATTAGCTGAATAAGGTTGATAAACTCTTTCTTCTCGTCGCAAACTCTGTTGTCAACCTCTCTTTTATCGGTTATGTTAAACATGCTAAACATGTTAACAGCTTCAACTATAGATAGAAACTAAATAAGATTAACAATTGCATATATATTTATATTGAAATTAAAGTACGCGATAGCCTAAAGACTGTAAGAAATGTTTGTTGTTACTCGATAACTGTTTCTTAGATTTCAAGGTGCGATGTCGTTGTTTTTTTTTTTTAGAAATTTTAGCTGATTGATTTATATTATTTTTTCGAATCAGAGTGGACTTCTTTTTTTTTTTAAACTTTGAGTATTATATAGTATAACCATATTTGTGATTGTTTTCTAGTAAGCTCACTCAAGTAGAATGAAAACATAACAGTATTTCATTACTTTATATAGCAAGATATCGTGCTGGACGAATAATTAATTCTACAGTTAAATCTTCATCTTGCAAATCAATGAGCTGTTGAAGATGATCTTCAAGTTGCACAGATACATGTTGAATAACCTTGGTGTTCATAGGCAAAAAATTAATTGTTGTTGGTTGTACAACAATCGGGTAACCAGCAGGAACATGAGCTTTAAAATTATATAAAGAGTGTGTTGGTTTATGGTTCAAATAAGAACTCGTACCAAGCACAAGGTTGCAACATACTCGAATACTATTAACAGTGTTAATTTTAATCATATATTCAGAATGATGAGTTGTGTTTGCCTTGAACTTTCTATGAGAAAATCCTAACAAATCTGCAATAGAATCTGCAACACCAAAATCTATAGCAAACACTTTCGAATGTAGTTTACAATGATAAAAGACTTTATCATAATTAATATAAAATGATGGGAATTTGTCTTTGTCACCTAATAAATGTTCAACTAATAATTCATTAATCTTTTCACTTAATTGTTTTAACGTATAGCTAGCATTGGGTATTATTAAATTCGCTCTATCCGCTTCGTTCAACTTTATAGCCAAAACGTTATTATTCTCGCTAATTGTTACTTCATTATCGATTCTAATTCGATCAATTTCAATTTCTCTTTTATTCTCTTTAGGGTAAACTTTCTTTTCAATACCTAAAGGCCCTGCTACACTGTTGGCTACAGTGAAATCAATATTAAACGGAGAAGACAAAACAAGACGGTTGTCTCTTTTTCCATCTATATCCTCTTCCACATACATTTTTGTTTTTTCTAAATGTTCTGGTATAAGTTTCGACAATGAGTGATAACTAAGTAAATCATCAAAAGTTGAGGCTAGATCTTCAAATTCATAAATACCCGGTGGTACCACTAAATCAATTGATAAAAAATTAGTAAAATGAATGCGAAATTTATTATTTCTGTTGGTAACATTTCGAATAGAATTAGATGTATACAATCCTGCAAGTCCTATTTCAAAAAACTCTGCTCCTACAAGATGAATCGGGTTCTCCAATGTAACATCAATCTTCGAGCCTTTACCTTCAAGAGTTATCCGTCTTTCGAAAGCCATCTTTGAAATGTTTAAAGAAGGTCTGTGTTTCCCTTATTTATACAATACAAGAAGACTAAACATAAATGTCCACAAATCGAAGAAGTAATCGATTGATATGAATGAAAATTATATTGTAGATAGAAATTTTTAAGATATGTTAAAATTTCTAATGGTGGTCTTAAATTACCAATACTATCAAAATAATGCACATATTTACCTCGTTTACTGAAAGTCACCCAATGTGAACCGGATTTATCCATCGGTTCAAGTTTAACAATACAGTTTTCATTTTTTCGAGGATATCTTGGTAACGTATCTCGCATAAAGACTCCTCTAAAATTTGGAATCTTTAATTGATGTGCGTATTAAGCTAAATCGAAATTACTTAATGCTTTATTTGGTATTTGGTTAATTATCTTTTGTATGCAGGAGAATTTAAATAAATGCCTTGACCTCCTTTTCCTCGCATTGCTTCTATCATTCGATTGTGTCTTTTCATTTCTTTTAGTTCTTCTTAGGCAGCTTTCGCCTTGTTTATAGCAGACGCCACCCCTGCTGCTCCGCCTGCTAGACCCCCCAAGCCCGACAAGGCTGCAAATATCGGAAGTAGGGGTAAAATACCACCTTGCTTTTTCGATGTTCTTCTTTTTTTAATCTTTTCTTGTTTTTTTTATTATTTAAGTTTCGCTTACCTCCTCCAATCTTAGACTTAGCTTTCATTATGCCACCCACTGTTAGTGCAGCCGCTCTCTCTCCAAATGATGCGTCACGGGATTTTACACGAGACCAAGCTTTTGAAGCTAAAATTTCATCAGCCTCTCTTCTTTTGTTTGAATCTTTATGCTTTGCGTAAGCAATGTCGTGCTCTTTGCACGCTTTATCTAATATATTTATTCCTGGATCACCATGGCTCAATCGCTTTTCTAATTTTGTTCCTGGTCCACAATATTCATATCCCGGGATGTGTAATTCCACGGGTAAATTATCAATAGTTTTATTAAGTACACGACTAATTAATGATCCACTTCCTGTTCGTTTATATTGAGTGGTAGAGTTACTCCTCTTACAACGCACCATTACTAAATGATATGTAATATAAAGTAATTATACATATATATATATATATATATATATATTTCTGGAAAATGGGAATGGTGGGGGGAGGTGGTTTTTTTAAATAATACACACAAAATTTGGGTTATTATTTATTCTTTTTTTCATAAGCAAAGGAACACACAAAAATTAGTATTATTAACAGCATAGGAACACACAAAAATTAGTATTATTAACAGAATAAAAGTGTGTGTGTGTGTGAAAGAAATAAATGAGATGAACTGCTTTAATCTCAATTTTGTTTCTAATCATTTTTCAGAGAAAAATGACCAAACGGTAAAGTATCAATTCCGTTTTCAGTTATGTGTCTTTTATCTTCGTTTGATGAAATTGCCAACTTATTTTGCCGAACAGTAAATACAGAATGAGATTTTGAAATTATACAAACTTGAACATTGTTGACTTTTTCTCTGTTATAAAGACAATTTCTATACTCATCAATATTCATACTTTTACTCACACTCTTCTTAATGCCTTTAGCCTTACACAAGCTATTCATTTCATCACACAATTTTATTGCATACATTTTGGGGTCTTAATCCCACAAATTCTTCAACAATCCTTCCAGCATGTTCATCTTTCATTAAACCAATTTCACCTTTATTTTGTCTCACAATGCCAAAAGGATTGTTTGTTTGTTTCATAGTTTCCAGTATCAAACAAATTTGAATGCTGTTTCATGAACTCATAAATATCATAATAGAATATATACATAAAACTATCGGTGTCTGTGTATAACAACCTCATATTTGATTCAGGATTTGCTAAAATAACATTGTAATGAAAGTCATTCATTTTACATTTAGACAAATCTAATATAGATGCACCAACATATACTGGTTGATTGTGAAAAATCTTTAGTCTACTCATCTCGATGACCATACATTGTTCATCGAATATAATTCTATGTTTAAAATTAGCCTTAGCTATTAAAGACCTAGCACCACGAGCTCCATGCCATTTGGTGACCAATTTGATGTCCCTTAACTTCCTCACATTCATCAGTGAACGACCAAAAATTGCATTATTCATCAATTTATAAAAAAAAATCAAAATCATTTTTGGCATGTTTTCGTTTCTCTGTGTTCACATCAATATATGGTTTTAGCCATTGGCTCTGATTGAATTCAATTATTCTGTGAATACGATCTAATTTCATTCCTAGTTGAATACATTGCTTTAACAATCTATAATGCAAAACATAACGTTCTTTACTATCTAGGGTAGCCATTAGCTTTGTCAACTTTTCGGGACATAGAGGGTAATCTGAATGTTTGTCATGTAACTCTTGAGGATAAGTCAAATCTACTTCCAAAATATATCCAATTTCTGAAGTATCATCAATAGTTAAAACATCAAAGCCTTCAACATTTGCAACCCATTTAAAGCCACCCGTTGGAAGATATTCCATCATCGCATATCCATATAAATTATTAACGTCAAAGTACATTATGTAGGACTCTTGCTTTTTCTCATCATAAGTTTTCATATACTTATTATTAGCAATCGCATGTCGTGTTATACACTGAACATTTCCTCCTCGAATAGATCGTTCAAAAAGTGTAACATATCAATATCTTGAAGCAATTCAAGTTGAACGTTGGTTATCTTTTTCATAGCACACCAATACATAGATGGAGCAGTGTAAAAATGAGCTGCATCAATGCCATAAGTTTCCATGCCATTCGATCTAAAATTTTCAAAGACATCCGCGAAAAGAAGTGTGTCAACTTTTAAATACAAATCGGCGTATTCTCCTAATGTTTGACAGGAAAACGTTTCCCACACCGATTGAGCAAACTCATACTCTTCATTCGATATTGTTTGATCATTAAGACTGCTATAAAACTTGGATAGTTCAGGTAATTTAGTTTCGTTAAGTACATCCATACTCGTGACGTATTCATAGGGAAACACGCCTTTTCTCGCAGTAAGTCGAAACTGTGCATCATCATTAAAATAACGTCGTGTTATTTGCTTTGAATCTTCACTTAACGAAGACGAACATTGATCTAGTGAACAGGACAAGAAATTATATGTATCGAAAAATCTTAACTGAATGAATCCATTCTTAGCCCGTACATACTTTGTAAACCCTTTATAACGTTCCATATTCACCGCCAACAAACTTATATTACCAGGATTATGTAACACCTCTCCATCACGTTTCTCACAAATTTCTTTAATTATAAAATGTCCATCATAGGCCGTTAGATTATGAAATGCTATAGGCAAAACCTTTGTTACTTTGTAATTTAAATTACAACTATTGTGTGCGCTTCCTCTATATTTTCCAGTTAAGTGACAATGATTCCGTACTTTGAGTTCATTAACTGCAATCGGTTTCTCGCAAATGTGACACATTTTACTTGACAAAAATAATCTTTCTTCATTTTCGGTCATCTTTAACATTGGCTTAACCGATAAGTAATATGTTTGAAGTTTATCCACAATACTATAAAGTTCCTTTACAAACAATTCAATGCAATTATTTCCCCTAATGAGTTTGAAACTGCACAATTCACTATCAAAATTACAATGAAGGTATAAAGAAATGCTGTAAGGAATATGTTTTTGTGTTAAAGTAGAGTTATGAATGTCACTATTTGGAAAACAGGAGGAAATTGGAGACAAGACGCATTCAGTGTCTGCATATATTATAAATGGAACTGTATCTTTAACTCGGAATTCTGTAAAATTAACAAATCTTTGTTCATCAGTCGGCATTATGCTTTTTGCAACAGGAAACTGTTTACAGTCTGCAAAGTGAACATTTAACTCATCCTCAAGAAAATAATATGACAAACAACGTCTACATATATAAATCCTTCTGTGAGTGCTAGTGAGGCTTGAACGCACAAGGCGAGCAAGATTTCTAATTAAACAAAAGTGATAACTTGCACTGTTTCCAATCTGCAACATCAATAAGTCTACACTCCTTTCATATACTTTATCTGATACATACAAAGGTACAATAGTAAAAGTTTTTTTTCCTTTTACTTCGTTTGTTCCCATACATACCCAATTGTTTTCATCATATTGTGCTCCAAACACATTTACAGAAATATTGTTTTGGTTTTCAAACTTGTTTAAATATTTCATTTCCATCGGAATTGGAATACCATCTAAATTTAAAACATCTCTGTAATTAGGATAGGAAGAAAGATGATTCACGTTTCGAGTTTTTGGATACAAACCAGCAACCACACTCCACGCAAAACAAGCTTCCTTTGTATCATACAAATTTAGTACTGCATTTTTATTGACTATTACGTCAGGCAATCGACTAGTATTGGACATTCCTACTTGAAATCCAACATATTTATTTATATTAATTCTCAAACTATGAATTTTTTCTAAAGCCCACCCGGAACCATTTGCTTCAAATTCGCTCATTTTTGTCAATGTACCTTCAATGATATTCTTATTATAAAATTCATTTAAATCAGTATACTCGAAAACTACCTCATTTTTTATAGCAAAATATTTTGTTTCTGATATGTCGCGAAGCACATATTGTGCACACAAAACTGAATTCACCTTTAAAGCTTGTACAGTTAACGCTTTCTTAACATACTTTGTAAACCAAATATTAGCATTCGCTAAAAATTCGCGAGGATCCAAAAACTCATTCTTAACATTTGATACTGCAAGTGTGTACACTCTAGAATTGAATGCCGTTTCAATTAACTCACAGCTCAAGAAAGATTCATCCTTTATTTGAATTGTAATTTCTTCGAAATTCACAGCTTGTTGCAATATGTGCTCACTAATAACTCTCCAACATTCAATCAACTCATCACTGTTCTCAATCAACTCGGTTTGAGTGTTTTCCCCGATTTGGTATGATACTGAAATAGCACCGCTTAGTTCACTTCTAAAATTAGAAACACTTTCAAATGCATTGTCCAATTGGTTTCTTATATTTTCACTGTTATTATGTATTACAATATCAACCTTTCTACGTTGGCTAGGAGGCGAGGTCATTGTTGCTGTTGTCTAAGCAATTGTCCAATTTTCACTAAAGTTAATACACCACCAACAGTTGGTGTACCATCACTGATGTCTAAGCATACGTCCAATTTGCACTATTGTTAATACACCACCAGCAGTTCCTGTAACATCGGTTTACCATAAACCTATAATCTTTTAAAGTATATTCAAGCCATTGTGATAAATTACTGCCTGTAATCTCCAATGAACAATGAACAGCCTCAAAAGGAAATTCATCCTGAAGTTTACCAAGCAAATTGTTTCTATACTCATTCAATTTTGTTACATCGTAACAAGTCATGGAAAATTCGATTTTGAAAACTTCATCAAATGTATTGTATCCGAAGAAACAAATAAAATGTTCATCTTCACATAATTCTTTCAATAGATATCTTAGAACTGTTTCTGTCACCTCTCGCTGACTATCATCTGATTTGCTAACATTGGTAACGTAGACTGAAAATGTCGAAATTCCACTCGAAGATGTCCATTTGTTAAAACAAGCTTCTTTCTCATTACGACTCACCTCTTTATCATCTTCTTCCTCTTCTTTCGGTTGTTGAAAGCATACACGATGATACTCTATTAGCGGGTGCGATCGATGTTCAGTTCCACTCAGGAAATTAACAGTTTTCCACTTCATTATGCTGTTCGTTTTATTAGTTTTTAGATGATCTGAAAAATTAAACAAATTAAGAAATAATGAGCAACTAAATATATCAATCGTTATATCAATCAATACATAATATATATATATATATATATAATCCAATACTCACCAAGAAAAATTTACTGATTTAAAAACATGTTGATGTGAGCGGTTCTTCAACCCAAAATACACAGTCATCAGTTTGCCATCGAGTACTGTTTCAAAATGACTTGATGTGAGCGGTTCTTCAACCCCAAATACACCAGCATCAGTGTGCCTCCCATTGAGTTTAGTTCATCGATCTCTGATGCGCTTAATTTTGAAAATACTGCTGGTAGAAATACACTTGTTACTTCATCTTCAATGTTAATGTCCACCACTATTTTTCTTCCAAACCTCGTCTGTACGGAGCGAATAATTTGGACCACATATGGTAAATCAATGACTAGTTCTGCTAGTTTCTTATTAGAATACTCATTACAAGATGATAAGTTATTGAACTTCGTTAGAGCTTCCATCACACAATTTGTTCCTCGTCGTTGACTTTCTTTATTTCTTTCACACACACACTCTTCGCGCAAAAGTAAAAGTTAAACTCTTCCATGCACTCGTCCATTTATATATCCTTCACCCCCACCCACACTCCAGAAACCATATGCTGCAAACTAGCTTCTAACGCAAACATTTCTTTTTTTCCACTATTGCTTAAAGAAGTCAAAGATTACATTCTTAGTCAATGACGTTAAAGGTCAACTCTGTCTCACGCTAACACTGCAGACGAGATCAATCACACTGCTGCACATGGTCAAACTTGCACGGGTGTCAAATGACGGATAGCATCCTAAGCAAAAAACAATAACAGCTGCACACCACATGTGTGGATAGGAACCGCCTCTCCGCTCAGCCCACCCGGCGCGGACAAAAAAACATAACAGCTGCACACCACATGTGTGGATTGCTGGCAGTGGCACACATGCTCACACTCGCATGGGTGTCAGATGACAGTTAGCATCCTAATAAACATCCCCCATGACGTTAACACCCATTAACTTTTTATCACCATCGCACAAACAAGCCAAAAGGTCAACCCCTTCCCACGCTAACACGTGCAGTGCACATGCTCGCTCCTGGACCACGTGCTCGCTCTAAGGACCCATGACGTCATCCCATGACGTCATCAGGATTACGCAATTTCTGGTCATAATGATGCAATATTTGGAGTGTTGCGAATCCTACTACTAAGGCTTGGAGAAGAAAATATTTACAGAATTCTTAAGCTGGTTATGAGAGCCCAGCCCCATCATTAACCAGGAATGCGCATGGGATAGATCACTACAGTTCTGTATCCGAAATGTGAACCTCTACCTGTTATTGCGGCCTAGAACATGAATGAAGTGGAATCGACTCCAAACGGGATGCACAGATGACTCGGCTGGTCAGTCACTTGTAAGCTACAGAAACAAGGCATTGGCACATCTGCGACTGCATAGTCCCTATACCCGTGGTTACCCATAAGGTCTCATACTCTACCCGTACACGTGTAGCTGATCCATTTCATAATGCCACCTCAACTCTCTCTAAATGTTGAATAGCATATTGCCGAGACGGTAGCCGTACCTTGCAACAATATTCAAGAGACGACCTTATATGCGATAGAAATACAATTTTATGTGAGCCTATTGCGACAAATTCACCACAGTTTCTCTCTAGAAGACCAAATAATTAAAACCCTTTTTCTTGTTATCTTATACACATGTTTTTGAAATTGAAGTATGTCATTTTTGGTAAATGTTACACCTAGGTCAATTGATAGACGTTATAATTGCAGTTATATACCCTCAAACTGTGTCGTAACATTTTCGGTGTACAAACTGCGTCGTGGGGTCATTAATGGCACCCGGTATGTACTGTATAGGCGAATAACTCTGTTGTTTGGAATTTGTTTATTGCAACATTATTACGCTATTTTATTATGATATATTACTTACATAATTTGCGTAAAAAGATGCGCCTTCTTAACAATGGCAGTACGATTGTTGCCAACTACTACACCACTAAGTCAAATTGAAACATAATAGGAAATTGAAGAGTTTTATGTAAGGAAGATCAACATAAAATTAAATAAAATATATTTCACATAAAAGGCAAAGCTTATAGCAAAGTTACGAACTTGGTTAATGTTTCTCAAACAGTGGAATTTCACATCACTTCAATTAGCACTAGAGATTTGCATCTCTACATTCTTAACACATCACTAATCGACAGTCCTGGTACATGGGTCGGTCACAAGTACAGTAGAACTGGTTAGACTTCTTCTTCTGTTATCTTGGGCATAGAGCACACCTCTTTCTCTCTGAAGATCCTGCGCTGGCTTATTAAAATGTACAAGCACGCATGAAAACATTTACGATATTATACTGCGTCGTGGGGCGAATGTGGCACCGCTCACGATTATCACTCTGTTACAACACAAACTAAACTGAGCAGAACCGTGCGAGCCTAGCAACAGTTAAACGACACAAAGGCGGGAAGGTATAGGGACTACCAACAATTGGATACGAAATTAGTTCCTGTTATAAGAACAAGGCACGAGAGAGATGTTTCTTTTCAAGTTCTGATGGACTGTATAAAAATAACAGATTGACATACCAAACTGATTTTACTACTAAATGTTTGCTTGTTTTATTCTTATGTCTCAACATAATCGCCAAAACGATTGAAACATGTGTCGTATCGTTACACCAGCTTTCCAATGACCTCAGCAAAGAATTCTGCCGCCACTGAGGTGGATACGTCTGGAGAGTCTCCTGAAGTGTTTCCTTTCGGCGAGGCATTGCCGCCCAACCATACCTTCAATTCTCGAAAAAGGTGAAAAGCATTCACGACCGCACTGTGCTAACGTTACGATAGACTTTTTCAAAGAATTCAAGTGTGAAGTTTTGGACCATCTGCGGTTTAGTCCAAACCAGGACAGAATGAGTTTCACCGTTTTCGAGAATTGAAGGTGTGGTTGGGCGGCAATGCCTCGCCGAAAGGAAACACTTCAGGAGGCTGTCCAGACGTTCCCACCTCAGTGGCGGCAGAATTCTTTGCTGAGGGCATTGGAAAGCTGGTGTAACGATACGACGAATGTTTCAATCGTTTTGCCGATTATGTTGAGACATACGAATAAAACAAGCAAACATTTAGTAGTAGTAAAATCAGTTTGGTATGTCGATCTGTTATTTTTATACAGTCCATCGGAACTAGAAAAAACCAGCCCTCGTAGTTCATCGGTATCGTATATGACCCTACGACGCAGTTTCTGGGTTAATAACGTTACTATATTGGGTCCCATGGTCGCCATTTTTAACCCCATAATTTGTATGATCACGGGTAACAATGTAAAATGTATTTGCTTTATATGCTAGCACTGGAAATGAGTTACTGTTAATTAAGTTAGACCATAGCTCCCGACTCATGTTTTGTGAACTGACTGTATGTCTATTGTGTGTGATCAACAAGGGATACTAAGCACGCGACTGGTGGCCTCATGTCGGTCCCTGGACCCTTAAATTATCCTAGTTTAAAATTTATAAAGAAGGAGGGAAATCTCGTGGGGATCAAAGGGCAGGAGGGAGAGGAGGGTGCTAAGCGAACTGAAATCTGCTACCCTCGTGCAATTATCATTATGAGTGCGGTGTCCGCTTTATTGCACGGTACATCTCAGTCACGCTACCCACTGTCTGAATATTAGATTAGAGCAGGCCATTTACACAGCAGATTGGATGGCAAAACAAGCCGGACTCGATCACATGTGCACGGACCAGATCCTATAAAACTAGGGTGCGGAATCATAAGGGGACTAATGCGCTTCTTTTCTAGAATATCTCGAGATAACCCGTGTTTCTGTGGTGGCTGAAGTACTGTAACTGCAATATATAAAGCACCTTCGAGCGTTTTACACAACTAAAATGATATTGAACGACATGCCGGTTCTTTTCAGTTCATAGGATAGGGATAAAGAAGGGATTTACATAATTTTATTCGAGATTTGAAGCATTCCAGTGTTGCCTTATTGACAATTGGTGTTGCAACTTTTCAGTCGGTTAACACAAAATAATTCCATTTACTGAGACATGCGAAAACAAACCAGAAAAAAAAAGTTATGAGCCTAACAGTAGTCGCATATGATGTGTAACTTGTGACAATCATGTTATCCTACTATGTATCTGCCGGGAGCACAAATCCCTTGTTAACAGTGAACTCTTTTGGTCATTGAAATAACTACTTGTATAACTCATGTGCCAAATCCTTTCAGCAAATATGATACATTGAATATTTTATCATTTTAAATGATCCAGTCGACTTCGCCGTTACGTTACGGCAACGTCACGAAATGTACCGAGAATGCACTGAGGTGTGTGATGTCATAGTACGATGTAGAAGCCGAGTACCAAGAAGGCAGTGCGAGGACAGAGTTTCAAGAAGGCAGTGCGAGAACAATCAAGTAGGCAGTGAAGAAACAAAATAGAATCTTGAAACTCTGTTCTCGCACTGCCTTCTTGGTACTCGGCTGCTAGCATTTAAAATGACATAAAGTCCAGTCTTTCAGACTGACTATCAGTCTCTTTTCACACCTAAGAACGACAACTTGAAGATGATTTAATGTAGGAATATCCTTAATGCGGCCTCCAAACCTTGAAGTATGCGATATAAATGCCACATAGTGCTGTATTTTGGCCCACAGTACCTCAAGTGCTCACATTAAATAAGAATACAACAAAAGTAGTAAGATTTAATAAATCATAATTGTTTTCATCAAATATGATATGAATATTTTCACACAAAAGAACGGCAATTTGAAGATGATTTATTGTAGGAATACTTTTAATGGGGCCTCCAAACCTTGAAGTAAAGCGTATGCGATATACATTCCACATAGCCACATGGCCGACAGTACGTTGTGGTACCAATCTCCGCCACCGCGCGCGCTCATTGTTTCCGTTGCATTTCCGTCCCATTTCCGTTTAATTTCTTCAAAATCATCCCCACAAAAAATATACAGCAGTACGAATCTCCGCCACCGCGCGCGCTCATTGTTTCCGTTGCATTTCCGTCCCATTTCCGTTTCATTTCCTCAAAATCACCCACGCAAAAATATACAGCAACCGAGTGGAAAGATGTTACACATCAAAAATATGATACGAAATCAGGAATAGAGTACATACGGCATCGCATTTCTATCACTCTGTATTCAATTTACTGTGGGATGAATCCTTTCTTTAGCATCCAAAATCACACTTTACAAAACCTATCTCATTCCAATATTGACTTATGGACTTGAAACCGCCATTTTAATAACAGTATCTGACAGTAGCAGACTTCAAGCAGCTGAAATGAAGTTCCTCCGATCTTGTCTCCAGAAGACCGTGTCTGGCTGGTTGGATCCTCAAATAGTACCGCCGTGAGGTTATGTGGGTAGATACCCATAAAAACCCAAGGCGTACTAGGCAAGCTGAAGAGTGAGGTAGTTTGCCATTGCTTTCCTCACTGAGTCAGAACATCAGTACTAACCCTATGAGTAGAACCTTTCACAGCATCCGCAGGCACAGACTGTGCCCTGAATGTCATTACAAAGCACCACCCATACCTCAGTAGCTTCCATATAATCACAGCCATGAGTGAGACTGAGATATCGATGAAAAGCCACATTTTACTCTAGCCTGTGCCAACGGACAAATGAAAATGTACTGCATTCAACATGAGATGACAAACATGCCATCCAGAAGACCAGGAGTTATAAAATACGAAATGAGGAAAGTAGACAACAGCTCAATTTGGAGAGATGTTTTCTTGTCACACTAGTACTATCTAGATTGAAATGGTATGGGCATGTAAAGAGAATGGTCCACGACAGAACACCAAGATTATACTTTGACCAGGTCATCCTAGGTAAGAGACCAAGAGCAAGGCCTAGAGACATTTGGGAGAAGCAAATCTGGAGACACTTGGCCAAGAGGGATGCAGATCGGCAGAAGAAATTGGAGCACAATATGTGGAAGGACCGGACAAACTGGAAGAGCCTCATTTATACCCGTCTCGTGACCATCAAATTACCACCCAAACGTTCTACAAATAAACTACGAAACATATCATGTTCTTTCCCCTATGATAACATTCAACTTTTATTCCAGCCAGTTCTTTATGCAACGCTTAGTTTTTGAGATATTGTACAATCTCAACTTACGTGATCCACCCTGTATACATACTCGTATTCATTGTGAATTACAGAAGAGTTGGGATAACATGTTTCGCTCGTCAAGCGAGCATTATCAGATCCAAATCTATATATATAAAGCACAAAGTTTGTCTGTCTGTCTGTCTGTCTGTTATGTATACAAATCTACACCGTTTCACCGATCTGAACCAAAATTTGTATACTTACCCTTTGGAACCCTGCGGGTAACCCCGTCAACATTAAATTTCGGACAGACCACCCCATGCCCTGCATTTAGGCCCTTTTGCACAAATCTACACCGTTTCACCGATCTGAACCAAAAGTTGTATATTTAACCTTTGGAACCCTGCGAGTAACACTGTCCACTTGAAATTTCGGACAGACCACCCCATTCCCTGCATTTAGGCCCTTTGGTCCAAATCCACACCGTTTCACCGATCTCAACCAAAATTTGTATATTTACCCTTTGGAACCCTGCGAGTACCACTGACCACTTAAAATTTCGGACAGACCACCCCATTCCCTGCATTTAGGCCCTTTGGTCCAAATCTACACCGTTTCACCGATCAGAACCAAAATTCGTATTCTTACCCTTTGGTGCCCTGCGAGTAACACTGTCTGCTTGAAATTGCGGACAGACCACTCCATTCTCTGCATTTAGGCCCTTTGGCCCAAATCTATACCGTTTCACCGATCTCAACCAAAATTTGTATATTTACCCTATGGAACACTGCGACTAACACTGTCTGCTTGAAATTTCGGACAGACCACGCCATTCCCTGCATTTAGGCCCTTTTTGCACAAATCTACACCGTTTCACCGATCTGAACCAAAATGTGTATACTTACCCTTTGTAACCCTGCGAGTAACACTGTCTGCTTGAAATTGCGGACAGACCACTCCATTCCCTGCATTTAGGCCCTTTGGACCAAATCTACACCGTTCCACCGATCTCAACCAAAATTTGTATATTTACCCTTTGGAACACTGCGACTAACACTGTCTGCTTGAAATTGCGGAGAGGCTACTCCATCCCATGCATTTAGGCCCTTTGGCACAAATCTACACCGTTTCACCGATCTGAACCAAACTTTGTATACTTACCCTTTGGAACCCTGCGAGTAACACTGTCCACTTAAAATTTCGGACAGACCACCCCATTCCCTGCATTTAGGCACTTTGGCACAAATCTACAACGTTTCACCGATCAGAACCAATATTCGTAAACTTACCCTTCGGTACCCAGCGAGTAACACTGGCTGCTTGAAATTGCGGACAGACCACTCCATTCCCTGCATTTAGGCCCTTTGTCCCAAATCTACACCGTTTCACCGATCTCAACCAAAATTTGTATATTTACCCTTTGGAACACTGCGACTAACACTGTCTGCTTGAAATTGCGGCGAGGCCACTCCATCCCTTGCATTTAGGCTGTTTGGCACAAATCTACACCGTTTCACCGATCTGACCCCAATTTTATATACTTACCCGTAGAACCCGACAAGTAACACTGTTCACTTTAAATTTCGGACAGACCACACTATTCCCTGCTTTTTGGAACTTTGCCAGAAAACTACACCGTTTCACCGATCTCAACCAGATTTTACATAATTACCCTTTGGAACTTGACGAGTAACACTGTCCACTCGAAATTTCGGACAGACCACTCCATTCCACTCACCAGCCATGAGCCCTTGAGGGTGTACCAGAAGTGGTGGGTCTACACACACCCTGCCCTTTGGCACAAATCTACATCGTTCACCGATCGAAAACAAAATGTGTATACTTACCCTTTGGAACCCGATGAGTAACACTGTCCACTTTAAAATTTGGACAGGCCACTCCATTCCCTGCATTTTGGCCCTTGGCACAAAACTACACCGTTTCACCGATCTCAACCAGATTTTACATAATTACCGTTTGGAACTCGACGAGTAACACTGTCCACTCGAAATTTCGGACAGACCACTCCATTTCCCGCATTAAGGCCCTTTGGTACAAATCTACATCGTTCACCGATCGAAAACAAAGTGTGTATACTTACCCTTTGGAACCCGATGCGTAACACTGTCCACTTGGAAATTTCTGACATACCACTCCATTCCCTGCATGTAGCTCAGGAATTTCTCGGGGTTGCCAGCTTTCTAACTCACCAGTCATGAGCCCTTGAGGGTGTACCAGAAGTGGTGGGTCTACACACACCCTGCCTCTTTGAGGGCCTTGAGCAGAAGACAGGAGATATTATGAAAAGGAAAAGAAGGCAGACCCCTCGAAGAATGAGGGTATCAGGAAAGATGAGACAAAGCCAATTAAGGCGGGAAATTGAAAGACTCCCTAGCCCTCGGATACCCTAATACAGTCTGGGTCGGAAGAGAACAAGAGTTGACCAAGGGAGGCCGACAGGAAAGAGAACTGAAATGAGCCCGGCACCAGGAAGTAGAAGCGATGCCAGACTCAGCTGGGGTTCCGTGGTCGCCAACCCACGTCCCACAAGTTGTGAGACCCTGGGGGGGGGTTAGTTGTGAGAATAGCTTGCTGATTCATCGTGAGGTGACTTGAGAGTACTTTCCAGAGCCCGCCGTGTTATCTCCTGCTGTCTATGCTGATGCCAGCACAGGGCCGTTGCGAAACAGTGAGTGATTCCCGGTCAATCTGTATAGGACGGGGAACCCCGAACGTGTGTCATCATATTTCGTCATCATCTGCGATCATCTCAGGTTCGTGCAGCTTGGACCTATATTCTTTGTCTTTGCCGAGCAGTACGCTCTTTCACTAGACGCATCCAGTACAGGCCTAAGCCAGAAAATAAGGTTGAGACTATTTTGTCTTTTATATTTAGCCCAGATTGCAGGAGACCTCTTGAGTTACAAATATTATACTTGACACGAGCGATCTTTAATTGAAAATAGTTGTGCTTGGGTAATTACTGAGTGTTTTTACTACAGCCAAGATATACAGAATCAGTGCATGCAGTGCAATAGAAACATTTTAGGATAGTTTATTTTAATAAGTAGATAAGATAATCAGCATGCTTATCACTTTTGGTCCGTACTGACTCAATATTACAAAAAACTTATTCACAGGAATATTCACTGTTTGTCCGCCCTTGTGAGAACAAATAAAATTTTCAACTCTTTAACAATACATAGATTGGGTCAAATCGCACCCTTCTTCAGCTGTTTGCCAATATCATCAAGAATTTCTATATTTAAAAACATTCCATATTACTCATGTCTTATCTAAAAAAAACACGTTTTAACTTTCTTTTTAGGAGTACATCATGTAGGCCTACTTACTGTAGTTATAATAGACTACAAATGCTAAAATGTAATTCCCTTAATTTATTTCAGGTTATTTTTTCACATATTCCAGTAATTGAATCTTTTTGTGTTGACCGACTGAAAATTACAATATCAATTAGAAGATGAAAGCCAGTGGAGGGAAATGATGATCCCAGATACCGCGGTTGGCTCCGTGGTTCATAATTGCCCAGATCGGACGCAAGAAGAGGATACCGTTTATAATCTTTCAAATTTTACAGAAATATTAAGGGAAATTGGTCTGATATGCATGCAACCGTATTTTCTTGTATTCAGAGTAAAATATTAGAAAACAAAGCGCACAAAACAGCTACAACTAACTTCCTAGAATTGGATATTTACGACTTCAATGATGAAAAATGAAGGATTTTAGTTAAATGTTACAGTTACATTGTTCGTGTATTAATCGATCTAATAACAGGAAGGCTTTGTTAAAAAATAATGATTGTGTGTATCTAAATGAATACCAATGGATTTTTAATGAATGTATTACACCATAGTCAATAATAATAAATTATTATACATTAGTTAATGAAATGTACCGAGCCTCAGTGGCTTAGGCAGCAGCACGCCGGCATCTCACCGCTGGGTTTGTGGTTCAAATCACGGTCACTCCATATGAGATTTGTGCTAGACAAAGCGGAGGCTGTCAGGTTTTTCTCCGGGTACTCAGGTTTTCCCTGTAACAAATTTAATTCCAGCAACACTCTCCACTATCATTTCATTTCATCTGTCATTCATTTAATCATTGCCTCAGAGGAGTGCGACATGCTTCGATAGCCGGCACAGTTCATATCCTCGCCACTAGATGGGAGCTTCATTCATTCCATTCCTGACCCGGTCGGTCGACTGGAAGCAGACTGTGGATTTTCATTTTCAGTTAATGAAATGTACCAGGTTCAGCCATGTTCTGGCTTTCATCAGCGATGTTGTTAAAAAGGAAAATGTATTACAAGCAAAGCTCTGTTATTAATAACTTACTTGGGTTTTGTATGAAAATCTTTATAAAAATATTTAAAAACAGATCTGTAACAAATGTGGGCTTTAACGTTCGGACGGGCACAACAGATCTGACAGGAACATGTGTTAATTCTTATTTCATATTCGTCATTCGTGGGGCCGGAGATACTTCCTCTACTCAGTAACTGCCTGTTTCCGCATGACCTTCAAGTTCACATCGACCAGTTTGTCAATGACCCTCCACTCGTGCTGTTGTTGCAAAAGTGATCTGCCAGGCACATTGCTCCTGATCGTGCACCATTACGTAAAGTGCAGAGAATGTATGAGTGTATTGTACCAAAACTGATTACTGTGATGACCATTGTTAGGTTTATCACTATGGGTCGTGTGTAAAAACAATTAATTTGGTGTTTTTACCTATGGAAATGAGAAGGAATACTGGAAAAAGGAACTCTTATCACACATAAAATCGTTCTTCTTATGATTATCTTTAAGTGAATATAAGTGTACCTTTTGTATAGTGTAAAGGGCAAACATTTAAGTATTATAGAAGTTTTCTTCAGGATATATTGTGAATTATTATTTTGTTCTGATTATTTAAGTGTACCTCACAGGCTCATTCCGCTATATTAACCCTCTCAGTGCCACACGCCGATCAGATCGGCTCTCGCTGCTCGCGCCAAAAGTGCCAAAGCCGATTGAATCGGCGCACTGTTTATCTTATATTTGTAGATTTCTGTAGGCATATGTCCGTGATTATTTCATACTGTTGGGAAGGTGAGGTTTCAGTCTTGCCTATGCGGTGTTTGCTTTTTTCCTTCGATGATGCTGCTGATGATGATGATGATAATTTTTGTTTTAAGGGGCCTAACATCTAAATTATGTGAGACGGAAAATACGTACAAAAAAGAACTCAGATGGAAACAACTCACAATATGGTCTTACAAAAGGGAATTTAAAACGAAAAGATTCACAGAAAAGAATAGATTGAAAAAAAAAACACAAAACGTAGGCTAGATTAAAAATACGTACAAAATGCAATGTAGCGTCGAAATACTTACAAAATGCAACTGAAATTCAAAATACTTACAAAATGCAATTTAGATTAAAAATACTTGTCAAAATGTAATTTAGATTCAAAATACCCACAAAATGCAATTGAGAATCAAAATATGTGCAAATTGCCCGCCAAACAAAATGCAGTTTAGATTCAAAATTCGTGCGAAATGCGGTTTTGGTTGAAAATACTTACAAAAGGCAATTGAAATTCAAAATACTCACAAAGGTCCCTCCACCATATTGAAAGACTTACTAAAAAGTAATTTAGATTGTCAATCTTTACAAAATGCAATTGAGGTTGAAAACAATCGCGAGATGTAATTTAGATCGAAAAAACATACAAAAAGCAACGTAGATTAAAAATGCCTTAATAATCGCTAGAAGGGAATTTAGATACACGGTGAACCAAGTAACAAAAACAGTGCCGGAATCTTAACGAGAAAAGTAAATATAATGAAATGGGAAGAGGAGCGGAGAGGGACAAAAGGGGAAAACGGACCCAGCTCAGGAATCCCTCGGGGTCGCCAACTCCCGAACTCACCAGCCGTGAGACCCTGAGGGTGTAGCATTATATACGGTGCACCAGAAGTGGTGGGGCTACATACACCCTGCCTCCTTAAGGGCCTTGAGCACAAGGCAGGAGGTAAAAGGAAAAGAAAAAGAAGGCTGACCCCTCGCAGAAGGAGGGTATCAGAAAAGATGAGACAAGGGCCAATTAAGGCGGGAAAGGAAGAGACTCCCTAGGCCTCGGATACCCTAATACCGTCGGGGTCGGAAGAGAACAAGAGTTGACCAAGGGAGGTCGACAGGAAAGAAGACGGAGAGGAGCCGGCACAAGTAAGTGGAAGCAACGCCGGACTCAGCTGGGATTTTTCCTTCGAAGTCCGTTACGTGATAGGTTTAAGTTTGTATTCACGCCCTCCCTTTGCACTCCCCCAATCACGCGCGTTCCCACCAAAATTGCGCTGCAGTTGTTTTCTTCTTGTTGAAGTTTTCTGCTTACAGGTGTATTTAAGAACATTTTACAGCTGGAAACGTAGTATTTCTTCGAATATCACTCTTAGATGTCCTTAATTTAGGTTAGAAACTGATGTTTACAGAAAAGAAATTGAACAATTATCAGAATAATCTCAATTAAAAAGGTTTAGATGCCGTATTGACTTTTATGAACATAATGTATGAAAGAATGAGGTATTGGTTATAATTCGAAGCAAAAATAATGATTCTATCGTTGGAAATGTGGTATTTATGTTTTTGTTTCGAATAGTCTGCATGACCATTGAAAATGGCTTGGCATTCTTGGCAAAATATTTCAGGAAATGGCTTGGCACTAAGAGGGTTAAATATTGCACACGACCCGACGGAAGGTTAGTTTGATGTTCATAAAAATTAATTTTGCGAAAATGACATATAGCCTATCTAAATTGTTGGTATTTGTATATTTCTATGAATTAGTCAAACATTTCTTTACAAATATTTTGAGATGGTCAACAGGGTGTGAAGTGTGTTTTCTAAATGAAGACTCTTTGTGGAGAGGATCATAGGTTGATATACGTGTGTATGATATTTCTACAATGGAAATTTTGAAGTGATCCGACATGAAAAAGGTCCTTTACAAAAACTGATGTGTCGTAATCTATGGTAGTCTTCTTATCGAAATTTTAATGAAATCGGATTTTGTCTTATGGAGAATGTATAGGAATATACAAATACAAACTAGTTAGATAGGTCTATACTGTATGTCATTTTTGCAAATTGTTTTTTGGAATTATTTTTAGCCTATTTTCAATTTTGAAAAAATAGGCTTATGAGATCACCTTTTGTCCGTGTGTGTGTGCGTGTGTGTGAGGTGTGTGTGTGTCCCCCCCTAATAAAATCTAAACGGCTGGAGCGATTTCAATGAAACTCGGTAAGTTCATAGCACTATTCCGGGCGACCCCGACCGTGCCCTTCAAATTTTGTTACGTCACACCAATCCAACATGGCGGCTGTGCGAAATATTTCACCACCATTCAATATCTCCAAAACTATTCCCGACATCACCCTGGAATTTATTACGGTGATAAAGGGAACTACTAGAAATTCATCTATGTAACTTTTGAAAACCTGGTATATACAAAACCAACATGGCGGCCACGTGAATTTGCGACTTTTAAATTGACGTTTCTCGCGATTTAACCAACCAAACGCAATAAAACTTGGTACAGGATGCGTTTATACACATTGCAATGCACCGACATCTAACTTGGTTCAATTGCTTACATAACCACAAGATGGCGGATGTGCGAAATATTTCTCCGGCATTCTATATCTCTGAAAATATTTGTGGTATCACCCTGAAATTTTGTACAGAGATAAAGGGCACTACTGGAAGTTCATCTATAAGACTTTCAAAAACCGGTTAACTACAAAACGAACATAATGGCCAAGCGAATTTGAAAATTTTAAATAGACTTTTCTCGCGATTTAATGTTCCAAACGCAATGAAATCTAGTACAGGAAATGTTTATACACATTGTAGTGTACTGGTATCTAATTTAGTTCAATTGTTTACATAACCTCAAGATGGCGGCTGTGCGAATTTTAAAATTAAGTTTTTATTTCTTGTGTCGTAATCATGCGATCGAAGTGAAAGTTTGAATAATAAACCTACGCAATAATTTTCCTTTAATGGTACATGACTCTATGGCCAATATATTTAACAATCCAACATGGCGACCATCCGAAATATTTAGACGGCTCTGAATATCTACGGATCTATTATAGCAATCAAACTGAATTTTTTATGTTCATAGGGGCTATGGACTTAAGTTCGACTATAGGACTTTAAATAACCTGGTGATCACAAATCCAACATGGCGGCGACGTGAAGTTTAAATATTCACATGAACGTTTCTCGCAATTTAACCATCCGAGTGCAGTGAAACTTGGTACAGTAAATCCTTATACGAATGTTAATCCACTGGCATCTAATTTATTTCAATTGTTTCCATAACCACAAGATGGCAGCTGTGCGAAATTTTAATATCTCCTTGTTACTTCTTGTGTCCTAATCATGCGATTGAAGTTTGAATGCTACACGTACTCAATAATCTTCATATAACAGTACATAACTTTAGGACCTACACATATAAAATCCATCATGGCGACCATCCGAAATATTTAGTCGGTTCTCAATATCAACGGATCTATTGCAGCAATCAAACTGAAATTTTGTATGTTGATAGAGGCAGTTAACATAAGTAGAATATATGAAAATAGGCTGTATAGTTCTTCACGGAACTACTTGTTATTAATGTCAAAATAAATCCCACTAACTCGCTACATAGTACAATACAAAGTCCCCGATTCTTGGATGTAACTGGTAATATTGACAACCACTGGATGGATTTTGATGTGATTTTCACCATTTTGTAAAGAGTTTCTCATGGAAGGTTACTGTGGAAAAACATTCATTTATGACCAAAGGAAGCCGAGCAGTAACGATTTCAGTGAATCGAGTCAAAGTCGCCATTTAAGCTTACGCTGGGTAAAGCACTAAAACTATCTACATACTATGAGTGTAAGAAAAGTTAAGCATGAAAAGTTCTACAAATGAGTCCACGACAGCATATCTCTATCTTAAATACATCGCCCACTATAAGTGTTTTTACGTTTTTATTTCTTACAACAATCCCCATTCAGTGGAAATTTACATGACTAATTTCGGAGCGAGTTTACGAGCTAGCGAGCGAGCCTATCACCCCAGCTTCGGCCAGCATCAAACTGTCGAGTCATGTCGAGTTAAGACTTCAGAGAATATATGTGTTTGGAGTTTCGCTGTTCACCTCGTCTTTTCTGAATTGCGTTTGGGACCTGCCGTCTGTGCGCCTTTAATCTTACGCTGGGTAAACCGTTAAAGATACCGGGCGAAGCCGGGTCGGGTTGCTAGCAGTAAAGTGAATACACGCTGTGTAATAATACTTGACATTGCTCCTCCCTATTACATCTAACACGTCAGCCGGGTAACGCCGCCTACAAGAGCTAGTGATGAATAAACTTTCACTTTCAAAAAATGATTGAAGTCCTTGATAGGCTTAGCGAGTAAGAAGACCCTGCTGCTTCTTCAAACATGATGAGCAACATCCCAACCGGAGCCAAGTATTTTAAGTCCAGAAATAACAACTCACTAATTCTGAGAAATAAGTGATTCGTATTTGTGTGGAAAGTAAGGAATTATATATTCAGCCCAGGTCTTCATCGTACACACTCCCACATTATACAGGCCATGTGACTCATGTTATTAACTGTGACGTTAGCGCTGAAATTCTAACAACCATCATTAATTCGGCTACGCTTGAAGCAGAAGTTTTGGTTGGACCAAAGTAAGTCTTCTTATACAGAAAGTATATGGAGTGGGTTCGATTCCTACCTCAGCGATATCAAAAGTGGATTTCCACAGTTTTCCCCATATTTCTACTCCATGACAAAGCTTGGGTGGCACCTTACTAAATTGAAAGCCCCCCCCCCCCCCTTTCTACCCAATACTAGCCCCAATTACAAATAGGCTACTAAGGTTGCCAACCTTCTCGATTTTAATGGGAAATCCCGAATTTCATTTACATAAATCTGTGCCCTGTCTTATGCTGCAGCAGGAAGACACTTTTCTCGGCATTCATACAAATGAATAAAATTAGCCCAAAAATTACGATTATTCTTTTTGCTTTCCAGCTTGGGAGCTTCTCCGTCAGTCGTATAATGAAATGGTATAGCGGCTAGCATTCTTGGTAGTTGCCCTGGAGTGCCGGCTTCGACTCCCAGCTCAGCCAATTATGAAGTTCTGATCTGGGTGTTGGAACGGGGTATACTCAGCCTCCTGAGGCAAAACTGAGAAGAGGTGAGTTTAATTTTGACCTCAGCCACCATCAAAGTGGCATTCCGTGGTTTTCAATTTCTACGGCAGACGGTTCCAAACTTAAGTCCACGGCCACTTTCTTCGAACTCCTCGCCTGAATTACAAATACACACACTCCTACGGCTTATCACACAATTTCTACAGACACCCAAGTACACGGGGCTGAATGAACACGATGCCCCAGTAAGATCGCATTCGAACAGCACAGAAACAAGTTTTAGTTGGCCTGGGGGAATCAATCTATGAGTTTAGATACCGGCACTGGTGGTTGGATTGTATTATTAAAACACAAAGCACTACATACAGTACAAGAGTACGTAGAGATAGGAACTTAGTCATATCTGTAAGTTTTCTTATTGACATTTAAATTAAAGTAAATGCAAAATATTGAAATAATTTATTCCACATTCAAAAATAAATATAATTAATATCGAATTTTAATGTCTTATAAACCGTATTTTTTATTCTCATGCACATTTTAAGTAGATTTCATTAGAAAGCTAACTATTGCAATGGGTACTGCGCCTGAATTCACCAATCAGTACCTATATCCGCTGCACTGTAAAGGATTGCAGACATGTAAATACCCAGCTCACAAACTTACCATTGTCTGCTAAGTAAAAATTGGGAATTTCAGGAACACATAGGATAGATATTATTCGTAAGAAAATAGTACTACCAGCCTAGGTACAAATTTCTACTATCATTTACATTTAGAGCAAATCGAGAAACTCCAATCTCGAGGGGACATAAGGTTAATCTATAGTGAGCGCCTGAAACTATACCTAGCAGTACTATTTTCGGCGATGACGACAATGAAAACGATGTCAGCTAAGATAAAAATTGACTGAATCGCTAAGGAGCGCCAGCCGTTTATTGTTCTAAGAAATGTACAATAAAACTGACTTCCTGCCTGTAAATGGTGTCTCCTTGACACTGCAATAAAAATAATCTCAAAGAAATAAACTGCACGTGGCACTGATATAATGTGCCCTTTTAGCAAGAAATATGCCAATCACAGTATACCAGCGTAGCTCAATTCGGAATTTCGGGGCAGCGGTAAGTTCCCCCACTCTGTGACTCACACATTTTGGATTAATTAGAGGATACACTTGCAAAAATAACAACAAAATCAACTCCTATTTTAAACACATTTAATTCATAAAATTAATGGCGCTACAAACACTTTAACAATTTAATTACTGACCCATAATCATCTACTTGTTCCAAATGAACAAGGAATCACAAATATAATAAAACAAATATTGTATTTAAAACATATGGTTTCCACATAAACCAACAATTCTTACTTAGTCTCACTTCCATAAAGCATTAACATTAAGTTTATATAACTCCGAGCTCTTTTGGCTCCATGCATTTACATAATTATGGTGTCATTCTTGTACACCTTAAACACTATCCTTTATATTTTCTTATTTCTCAAAAACAAATATATAATTATATTTAAAATCTAGGTTAATTATCTAACTCAATATTTTGGGCATGTCCACACATTCAGTTGTTATCATCTCTCTTTATTTCACAAATATATTAAGGTAATCAGGAAATCAATTGTGTACTCCAGAGCGTGAAGATACTTGACACTGTCAAAAAACTATAGTTACTCCCGAAACCTAGCCGCCTTCAATCAACTCGTGGAATCCCACGTCCATACATCATTACAATAGGGATTGTTATTTATCTCTTATCTCTTATAAGACCATTATCATATAAGAAACTACGATCTGAACAGGCAAACGAAAATATCAATCTACAAGGACCTCGGTTCAACGCCCGGGTCGTTAACAACTTTAAACACTCCTGGTGTATTCATTTCTCTTTACAACGTCTTACGAGACGGTCTCTAGTCCCTCTCGCTTTAAGAGAGCTAGACCCTTCTATTCGGGCGCGATTTATGGCACGAGGGGTGACGGCGACTCCTTGTCTAACCCACGTTAGTATCTTATTTCCAAGGCTTTCAAAACAAACCTTCACATTATATTCAGTTCTGGGGGAGACCGGGCTTTACTGTACCGTACTCATTCAAACAACTATTCTTTGGTTCAAAGACCATTTTCGTAACCTTGGCATTTATTAATTATGAGAGGGTCCTCATTGATTGGGAAGATTAATACACATACGACGACGAAGAATTAAGAGGCTTTTATCATAAGACGATTCTGCGTTCGAATCTCTTCACGTGCCTCGGGAACCATTCCCTTACAGAGGACTTATACAAAATGCGATTTAAAGTCGGCCGTGGCCCATATGACATACGCTCAATAATACCATATATTAGCTCCCTTTTTAAATACATACACAATGCCTCGTGATACTATGTCACAAATAGAGGACTTATACAATTATCAATTCACTGCAATCAACTACCCTCCATAAGTAATTTACCAAGTATTTTAACCACTACGCGTTCCTAGCGTGACATTTTAATATTATTTGCGCTCATTATGCGCTATGCATTATTTTAAGCCGAATTATCTTCCCAAGAACTGATAAATCTCATTAATAACAATTCATATTATTTTAATTCTCATATTAATCATTTCCGTTGCCGATAAATCGCTCCCTTTTTAAAATATTCCATTGAACATCATATCTTACACATATGTTAAGGCTTTAACGCTCTTATGTTCATATCAATTTATTTGACCTTTATTTAACATTTCCATATTTAATTATTATTATTATCTTTATTCTTTACACAAGCTCAAAAGCTATTTCTTTCATATCTCAACTTTACTTTATTTCAATATCTTTCATGATAATTAGTGATATTTCGCTTGCTCTTATGTCATTTGTTAAATATATTAACCCTTTATTCACATATTTCCTCTACGGGATTTATTCTTTACATAATTATTTATAATTTCTCAAATTTTCTATTATTGTTCAGACCGCGTTCTTGCTTATTCAGTATTTATTTATTAACACACATCCCTTTTACTCAAAAACTCCGGTGGATTTGTACACAACCAATTTCTGACACCAAAATGGAATGAATTTATTACTCACATGTTTTAAGATCGTCCCATGATCTTTATTCTTGTGCGGTGCTTCATTTTGGGCCCACTTTGAACTTTTTACTCCATATTAAAGGAATTCATCTTATGTAAAAACACTTTTTGACATATATTTAAAACACTTAACATTGACGACATTTTTATACACTGATGTGTCCCTTTTGAACACATAATAGACACTAAAAATATTATTAACACACAACCTTGATTATTTTACACTTCACAATTCTCGATCACTAGGCCGTATTTCTGAGCCTATCACACGTGATCTTCTTAAATTCCCGTTTCCAAGGGTGAAATTTATTCGATGTCGGCTTTCTATCCTGCAGAATGCGAAAGTCTCGAAACATCTACTGTTCCCTGGAGTCCAAATTCTGCTACTCCTATCCTGGATGACCGGCTATTTATCTAGCTTGAACGGCTTCTTTGTAGATCTGTCTATCGATCCTAGCGAAAGTCTATTCGGATCGAGGTCTCCTCAGTGACCTGTAGATTTAGTTTATAGCAGCTAGTACTTCTCGATTCTAGTACTTTTAGAATAGTTCGCCTACTTTCTGGAGATAATGTTTATAGTCTCCTATCTTCTTTATTTGAACGGTTCTAACACTCCTACGTTTCTGACATACGTTCCGAACCTTATTCTGTTCTTCCCTTTTTGGGTTCTATTATTTAAATAACAGTTTATCTGTCTGGTACGGTACTTCCGTACGTTATGATCTATTCGTCCGTCTATTTAACGACCCATCGCCTTTAAGTCCGACGTTCGCAGCCTGCTCTGACTATATCTTACGAATTTTCACTATAACTTGTTTACAGTCGGGCCTAAATCCTGTAAGTAGGATTTTCCTAATATTTCAATACGGCGATACTTTAAATTTCTTCTTGACCACTCCTTATGGAGGCAAGCAAGTCGTTAATACTGCGATGCCTGTGGCTATCGGATATTACTTCTGCGGTGTAACACAGCGTTTATCCCCTCACGGAGTACTGGTAGCTGTTTTCGATGTGACGCAGAGTTACGCCCCACACGGCTGTCTGAATACTGATGTGCTGATGATCCAGCGTCACGTCCCCTCACGGACTGTCGGAATGACTGCATAATTAGCTTGGTAAAGCCCGAAGCTTTATACTATTTTACTACAAAAAAATAAGACTCTAGCCTTTTCTGTGGTCAACTTCTAAAATAATGGTGCCACAAATATAAAAATTATACCTTCCGAAAGCTCGTCTTCTCAATGTCACATAATCTCATTGCACCTAAGAATCGATCGTGCAATTCGGAGATATTAATTAATTTCTCGTCCTCAATTGTGTGGGTGTTGCATTTCTTTTGCTCTATCCCCTCCACAGAGGCCGTGGTACTTCCCCAATGACGTCGTCTTACGTTAGCAGTTTTTTCTGCGCAATTATTAAATGGTTTCTCTTTACTGAAAAATCTCTCATTCAAAATGATTCACTGTACTGTACTTGTTTACTCATTATTATGCTTGTAAACGGGTTAAATTTAATTATTCCTCTTCTGGCGCATAAGCGGTGTTGTCATTTTACAGCAACGTCAGCTTGATTTCCGATTCAGGCTTCCTTGTTTAATCCTGGGAAATTTCCACTCGGTTATTAATACTCGTGACTCGCTCCCTTCAGAATGTCAAGAGGGGTGATATCATCCTCTCGAACACTTGGTCCTCGTTAGTTGCACAACCTTATACTAGCCTCCTAGCTTGATCTTCCTTTAAAGTACATTAGAAACTGTACGTGTCTTTGATTTCTTCCTCAAATGCATGGATTCGACCATCCGTGGACCTGATGGCACATGGGTTCAATAATAAGAACATTGTGAAACGGCGTGATTTTATGCATTACCCTATTTTATACAAATACGTTTCATCTCTGAACCGTAGTTCCATATCTAAGAAAAATTATTCAACATTAACTATATTCATATTTACATTCATTTATGATTCGCACAAATATACACTATTGTGCCGAAAAGATTAAATTGTCTATCTTTCAAATGAGTCTTTACCACTCAACTTCCTTAACAATCAAACAAACACACACCACAACTCTATCGGTTGAAAGTATATATACTTGTCTTTATCATTAGAACATAAGTGACAAACATTTAAGCTAAGCACTGTTCTGACTTTGTCTCTTCCCATTTGATTATAAAAGTTGAAAAAATTCCTGAAATTCTTTACTCTGTTAATAATTCTCTGAAAAACGTGTATACTAGTAGTACATGGCATTTGACCTTCATTTCACACTCCTCTTCCAAAATTATACAACAATCACATTACTTCTTAAACACCCTGTACAGAACTTTCCTTTAATACACTCAAATAACGTCACAATCGCTGCGATCAATACTAGAAAAACTTGAGACTCCTCAGCCTCCTTTCGTAAAAATGCGTAACTCATTTACGTCTACATATCCTTTCTTGCACGGTATTTCAAATCTAAACTCCTATTTCAATGCAATATCTTACAAACTTTAACACTCTTCTCTATCCTTATACAACTTCGCCTCGTGCTTATAATTTCACTTCTGCAATAATTTCTGTACATTTACTTTTAGATCACCCTGTGATTTAACTTTCCTAACTCTTTCCTTTCACGTGTTTAAATTCAGATTTACATTATTACAACCTTTAAAGAATAATCAGTAAGAATTCATATTTTTAACAGATGATATAAGTTTATCTTCCTTTCGTGAAAATATTTGTTTGACAAATTTATCTAGGCTTTTTAATGCTCTAAATTTTCATTAGACATATGTATATAAAAGTTCTTGTAATACTTTCGTTATTAGAAAATGTGGTTTATCAAGTTACAGTATAGATCTACATATCTATCTGTCTCATTACTGTGAATCTAATATTCATTAGTTTAATCATCTATCAAACATTCTATTAATTTTTATATCAGACTTTGTGTCGTGTAACAATTCAATTTCGTTTATAATTGGTTGAAAATAAATTTCTGACACTCGAATCAACATCATGAGTTGTCGAAATATTTTGACACTTCGTGACATAACTTTTTAAATATGCGGTACTGAAATTTGGTTCAATATACTTTCTTTAATTCATTCACAATTATACTCCTTCTTTGATTCGTTAAATATTATACTCTCTTTAAGTAGTTCACCATACATTCTTTAATTTGTTCATTTTACCTTCCATCGCTGCGCATAAAACAGATTTAATTTAGTTTAAATCTAACGCAAATATGTCAATAATTCTAAACGATTTTACTCTGAAATTACTTTAACGTTAACAACAGCGCTATGCAAAATTTCGTCCAAGGGACTGAAATTTTCCAAGAACAAGAAAACTGACTACTAAGAAAAATACGAAAAATATACTACTTCAAAATCTACATAATTTTAATTATACTGACAAAATTATACGGTTGGTCAATTAGGATAAACACAGAACATAACTACAATTCTACGTAATATAAAGCAATCTCTTCTCTACCTTGAGTTGAATCTGGTCTTGGGAATGCCTTCGTCTCGCCTGCCAAACCAAGCTTGTTTGAGCGCATCGTCCACAGCTATGTAGACCGGTTGTGTCGGAACCAGCTGGCCTCTTCCCCAGTGGAACAAGGTCGGTGACATGCTCGGGTGAGCGACCTCGCCGTGAAACAGCCTGCTCCATCTGCACTGCCTCTTCCGTTCACTGCGCGTCGACTGGCTCTTCCTTCGATTCCCCATCTCTGCATTTCCATCTCTTCTCAAGGTTGAAAATCGTCGTTTATACAAGCGTCTGCGAGTATACAAGTTGTATAAGAACTCTTGTAGAAAAGTAGAGGTTCGTTCTGTGCTTTTTGCGCATCACGTGGATGTTCTGCTGCGCCTTCCATAATTGTGAATTCTGGAATTCAACTGTTCATCTTTGTAGTTTCCACTTCCCTATGATGTAGCTTAGCACATGGTCATTCTCATTTCACTAATGATACTTTTCGTACTTCCCCGTTGCTGATTTATGAATTGCATTTTTAATATAATGTTCAAGTATGCGTTCAAACGTGATAATAATGAATCTCTTCTTGTAGAAATGTTTTTATGTGATGTATAACAACTTTGTTTAAATCACTGTGATATTCAGCTATATGCTGTTCTGTTCTGTGTGAGAAATGTTGCTTGCTCCGCAAGTTACAGTCTACTGTACTGCACTCGTCTTCCAACTTTCATAAAGCGTGGCAGTATTATAACAAATACTAGCTTCTCATCGAGGTCTTAACTCGATGAAATCTCAAATTGGAAAGAACTCCTCTGTCCGGTTCTCTGTGCTCGGCAAGTTACTCACTCTGCCTCCCCTCTCGTGGTGTGACGTAACTTATACCACCTCTCCTTTCTCAGTCCGTAGTTCGACCTTCGTCCCTTCTCCTCCTGCATGACGTAACTCTCTCTACATGTGGCGTGATGTCTCTCGCAATGTAGACCTCCCCTTCATGACGTATAATAAATATATATCCATATTTAAATCATTCCTTCTTTCCTTCTATAATTGTATATTGTATATGATGCATAGTATTTCATTAATTTCTACACAGATTTTCCCATATCTCACGAATTTTAAGAATAAAAGATTTTAATCCACTCTTTTATTTTTCCTGGGTCTTAGTTCATATCCAGATTGGTTCTTTGTTAATGGCCTTAAATAAATTCTGGCGCATTTCCCCGTTTATAATTTAAAGTAAAGTATAGCCTGTACTTTCTTTAATAACAGTAAGTTTCTCTGTTCTTGGGACTGAATTTATTTATTTACTGTATCTTTGGGTAAAATCTTTTTAATTTGGAATGGTTAAATTTTCCAATGGATCTGTTGTCTTCAATCCTTACAATCTTATAGCAATTGTTACCGTAGACTGTCTCTACTTTGAACGGTCCTCTGAAAAGGCTACTGAACTTGATATGCACCTTCTTCAGTACGTCTGCTTTCATAGGAATCCTGACTAATACAAGGTCACCTTCTCGTAGTGGTCCGCTGAATCTCTTCCCTTGTAAGCGTTTTAATCTCTTCTCAGCCGCTTTGTTTAAATGGACTCTTGCTGTTTCGATTCTCTGGTCCATCGATGGTTCGTTATCTTCCTGAATGTTGAAGATTCCGTTCCATGGTCGTACGGGTTTCTCTTCAAAATGCAACATAACTAGAATATCGTTGGTGCTCTCATGTCTCGTGTTATTTATGCAAAATTCTACTAGTGGTACAATCTTCATCCAATTCGCATGATTATCTGCACTATACAAGAGAATGTACTTTGAAAATTCAAGCATTGTTCTTTCAATAGGATTTGTCTCTGGGCTGCGAACTGATGAAAATTGGTGAACAATATCCAACCTATCCATCGCTCCCTGAAATTCTGCAGAGGTAAATTGCGTTCCATGGTCCGTAAGAAGTCTTTCTGGTTTTCCCAACTTTGGAATAATGTTTCTCTCCAAGTGATATAAAACAGTATTCGGTGTAGCTTTTTGCATTGGATTAAGCATTACAACTTTGGAAAATACATCCATTGTGACTAACACATATTGGTTTCCTCTGTCTCCTTTAGGTGCAGGTCCAAAAATATCCTGACTAAACAATTCCAGTGGTTTTGTAGGAATAATTGCTTTAGGTCGTTCCTTCAATAGTTCAGAGTTGTATTTGTTTTTCTGACACAGTTCACAAGATCTGACTACTATGGTTATGGACTCTCTCATGTTAATCCAATAGAACTTTTCTGACATGGTATAGTATGTTTTGTCAACTCCTCCGTGACTTATGCTTTTGTGTACTAACCAAATTAGTGGCACAATAAGTTCTGGTGGAATAGCAACTCGCACCTTCGTGTGTCTAGCATCGATGTATTTACATACAGTTTCTCCCACGAGATTGTAATGTCTAGCTTTCCTTCTCGTTTCGAAATATGAGGCGTGCCTCCTTGTCATTCTCCCTGACAAAAATCTATAAATGTTCCTGAATAGTGCATGCTTCATTTGAAAAAGAGGAATTCTTCTTAGTTTATCCAACGTTTCCTGATCTTCTGCATCCGTCTGGATAACGTTAATTCTCACATTCTTTTCAGGAATCGGATGTCTGGAATGAATATCTGCTAGTAGGTTGTCTTTACCAGGAACATGAACTATCGTGGCATCAAATTGTTGCAAAAACATGGTCCATCTGGTCATCTGATCGCTTGACAAGTCTGACTTTAACATGAATTCCAGTGCTTTGTGATCCGTTCTGATTATAATCTTGTGTCCCAGCAATAATTTCTTCCAGTTTTGTAGAGCATTTATGACGGCTAAAGCTTCAAGCTCCGTCGTGAAATAATTCAACTCGTGCGTGCGTAACTTCCTACTGCTGAATGAAATATAGTGATGGTTGCCATCTTGATCCTTCTGATATAAGACTGCGCTAATACCAATTCGTGAAGCGTCCGTTTCTATGATGAATGTTCTTTCAAAATCTGGGTACTCTAACTTGATGTTATCTCTGAGCATTTCCTTTGCTTGAATAAAGGCATTCTCAGCAACTGCATCCCATTTCCATCTATTGTTTTTCTTTAGAAGCTCATGTAGTGGTGCCATGATCTCTGAATAACGTGGACAATGACTACTGAAAAACTGACAAAGACCCGCAAAAGCTCGGATGTCTTTGATCCTCTTGGGTTTGGGAAACTTCAATATTGCTTCTATCTTGTCTTCATTCGGGTGGTAACCGAATCTGTCTATAGTATGACCAAGAAAGTTGATCTTTTCTTGAAAGAAATGGCATTTATTCAATTTCACCTTGATGTTTGCACTCCTGAGGTTATCAAATAGCTTCGTCAAATGCATGAAATGTTGCTCTGGCGTTTCTGAAGATATGATAATATCGTCCACGTAGCAAATGGCAAATTGTTTTACTTCATCACTCAACTTATCATCCAAGGCTCTGATGAGTGCTGGACTTGAATTTACCAATCCATATGGTACTCTCTGATACACGTAACAGGTTTGGTTGAACTTGAACCCTGTATAACATTTGCTGTCTTCTGTAAGCTCTATTTGATGAAATGCTGCAGTTAAATCAATCACTGAGAAACAGGTTTTATTCTTGAATCTCCTCAGTAGTTCTCTGATTTTTGGTGGCCTGTCAAATTCTTTCAGCAGAAGAGTATTTATGCCCCTGGCATCTAAACATAGTCTCAGACTTCCATCTGCTTTCTTCACGACTGTGAGAGGGTTTAAATAAGGAGTGGCTTGCTTTCTTATAATACCGTCTTTTTCCATGCCTTTTATTAGCTCTGTCACTTCTGATTGATATTTCTCCGGTATTGGATACAATTTCTTCTGAAAAGGTGTGTCATCTGCGAGCTTCATCTGATATTTATATCCTCTGATAATGCCTGGTTTATCATCAAATACATCTACCTAAAATAGCATCGAAATTTATCTGGTTCAAGACTATGAATATCTGCTCATATTTGTATTCATTTATGGAGAATTCCATTAATGGTTGGACTTTACACTTCATGGTCTTATCATTGAATTCACCCCTGACTTTAATAGTTGAAACGGGCATTGCTGTAAGTGAATTTCCATCCTTCAATCTGTGAAAACAGTTCTCTGACAAAATTGATGCTGTCGCTCCCGTATCTAGTAGTGTTCTCAGGCATTCACTTTCTGATACAATTTCTATAATGGGTAACCTCGCTACTCTTCCTGTTTTCGGCTCTTCTCGTTCGTACAGGAGATCTTCGTTCGTGGCTTGATATAACTCGTTTATCTGGATTTCATGTCTGGTTACGGTGCTGTTCTCATCCTCCGTCACTTTTTGGAATTTGAAGTTTCTTTGTACCCCTCCTGGGTCTTCATTACCCCGATCTCTGCTTGTTCCGGGCTGAGATTCCTGATTTTGGTTACGCTGTCCCTGATTTTGGTTTCTTGCGTTTCTTTCTTCCCTTTCTCTGAGATTCCTCAGGTATTCTTGACTTTCTCTCTCTATCATCGTTATACCTCCTCACATTATTGTTATTTCTCCATCCTTGATTTTGTTGACTTTGCTGTTGTTGCTGTCTCGAATAGTTATTCGTGTTTCCCCAGTTTTGATAACCCCGGTATCCATAATTATTCGTTGGGTTATTTCGATTGTAATATCCCTCTCTGCGATAATCATTGTTTCTGTTGTGGTAGCTATTTCTCCATCTTTGATTTTCGTCCCATCTTTGATTTTGGTACGGTCTTCCTTCTCTAGGTCTCTGATAACCTGGTTGAAATCAATTTTGTCCATACATTCTTGATCTAGTTGGAGCTACCCCATGTTTTATTCTCTTCCGTCTGCTGCGTTTGATCGATGTGGATGGTGTGTATCTCTCTCTGTTCCTGATTTCTTCCTCTCTGGTTCTGGTTTCCAGTTGAGTTTTTGGACACATTAGACGTGTGATACAGTCTCCTCAAAATTTCTGCCATCCCCTCTAAGGTTTTTACATTTGCCGAAATGAGGTGCCTTCTAACTTCCGTTGGTAACTGACATGCAATAGCATGAACTAAGTCTTCTTCCGTCAATGGAGGTTGCAAATACTGCAAGCGTGCTAATTGTTTCGTAAAGAAGCTAGCGTACTTCGTTGGACTAGAATAAGCATACTTTTTCGAGTAAATTTCGGCGCGTATGTCTTGTTGAAGTTCCTTGCTCCAAAATCGCTTTTGTAGAGCAATAGCGAATTCTTCAAATGTCTGATAAGTATACCTGAAAGCTCTGTGCCAAACTAATGCTTCTGAGTCCAAGTATTTCTCAACGACCTTCATATGTCTTTCACGAGGTATTCTATTGTCCTCTAAATACGATCTCATGTCTCTAAGAAATTCCACAGCAGTGATATTACCTACCTCGCTGAATTTGTTAGGCTTTTCGTCATTATTCTTAATCACGATAACGTTGGCATTTGACCTACTCTGGTAAGGTTCAAAGTCTCCTCCAAGTTCCCCTATTTCTGTTTGAAATAGCTCTCGACTGAAGTTAAAATTGGATTTCGTAATCTGCTGTTGACTAACCACGCTTTCCTTATCCTCCTCTATCTTGTCTGTCCTAGCCTCTAATTTCCTGATTTCCTCCTTCAATATCTCATCTCTTGCTTGAAAAAATCTAGTTAAGTCCTTCCTGATGTCCTCCCTGACTTCAGCTCTTAACGTAGATGAAAATGTAGCATCCCCAATCGTGAGTGACCTTAATTGCTGTTCCAATTCGCTGGTTTCCTTTTCCTGCTTCGATCGAATTTTCGCCAGTTCTATGTTTATCTCATCGACTGTGCGTTTAATCTTGTCAAATTCGTCTGAATTACTTAAATCTGTTTTATTTACAATATCTGTCAGCGTGGCTACGTTATTGATTTGCAATGTATCTATCCGCTTGGATAGATCTTCACGTACTTTACTAACATTCATATTTGAACATAATTCTATGGCTTTTATATCATTAGACAATTTATGATGGATTTCAGATACAATTTTAGTTGTGACTGTTACGACCTCCTCCTTCATGTCCGTAACTGCCTTTACAACAGAAGCATTTATACCCACATTAATACCCTCTTCAATCAGTTTACTTTGACCTTCCAACTTGACCTGTAATTCACCAACAGTGTCATTTAGACTGTCTAGTTGCTCCTTGAGTCTGTTCTGGGCACCTGAAATGTGTACATGATGTGTAGTGTTTTCTTTCTTTAATGGAGCTAATACTAGCCTGTAATTTCTTTTCTAGCTCTATCATGTGATTAATGTTAGCTAATTTTACTTCTAACACTTTGCCTACCATGTCGGATCTTAAATTTCCTACTTCAGTTTTTGTAAGATTAATGTCCTGTTTGACTTGATCAAATGAAGTTTTTAATTCTTCCTGTGCATTTACTGCCCTTTCTAAAATTTTCTGAGCCTTTTCCTGATTTTTCTTGGCCTCATCATGAATTTTTCTGGCTTCTTCCTGCGCTTTTTCCTGATTTTTCCTAACCTCATCATGAATTTTCCTAGCTTCTTCCTGCGCTTTTTCCTGATTTTTTTCTGACCTCCTCATGAATTTTCCTAGCTTCTTCCTGTTCTGCTCTTATTTCGGCTTGGATTTTTCTATCTTCTAATCTAGCCTGCTCCTGATTAATCTATCCTCTTCGCGAGCTTTTTCTTGAGCTAATCTTATCTCTGCTCTTATCCTATTAGCCTCTTCTTCTATTTTCCTATCTTCCTCTCGTGCTCTTTCTAATGTTAGCCTAACCTCCTCCTGTGCTTTCTCTTGAGCTAACCTGATTTCCTCCCTTTCCTTTTCTCTAGCTAGTCTATCTTCCTTTCTGGCCTTTTCTAAAGCTAACTTGGCTTCTTCCTGTGCTAATGTTATACTAGCCTTAGTAAGTGTTTGAGCAACCGACAACTTGGCCTTGACTTCCGATTTCACTGTAGCTGCTGATTTCTGAATCTCGGCTTTCATTTGTTTAATGTTATTGTGTATTAATTGGTGGAGGGCTTCAAGGTCTTTGGTCAACGTATTTTGACCTTCCTTCATTGTTTCTAGCATCGTTCTAATGAACGTCATGTCGTTCGCTGACATAATTTCTTCCTTCTTAAGAATAAGGGAAGTATCAACTAAAAAAATTACAAGTGAATATCCAGATTGACCAACGTATACATTTTATACTAGTGTGGAACATATTGAACATCTTAATACTACTTAAGTCTATATAAATCGCGAGTTATCTCGTGTATTTCATTGTCCCATTTTACTGAACCGACATCATTACATTCTATCATCTGACTCAACTTATGTTTAACAACATGCATTTACTTTTTAATTTAATATTACATGACCAAACTGTCGTTAGCTGGTTCTAGAAATATGCCTCACAACTGTAATGTACTCCACTAATCTGCTGATGTTGTGTTCACCTCAACAATCATTAAATTTGGGACCGGCATTTTTCTTTTCAAAACTTATATGGCCTTACTCTCGAGTGCTTCCAAACTGCCTCTCTCGAGTACCTCTTTCGAGTCGCCCTTTCGAGTGCTCTTTCGAGTGCCCCACGGATGGGCCTGCCATTTAAATAATATACTATCTATATGCGCCCGAATTCACCAATCAGTACCTATATCCGCTGCACTGTAAAGGATTGCAGACATGTAAATACCCAGCTCACAAACTTACCATTGTCTGCTAAGTAAAAATTGGGAATTTCAGGAACACATAGGATAGATATTATTCGTAAGAAAATAGTACTACCAGCCTAGGTACAAATTTCTACTATCATTTACATTTAGAGCAAATCGAGAAACTCCAATCTCGAGGGGTGATAAGGTTAATCTATAGTGAGCGCCTGTAACTATACCTAGCAGTACTATTTTCGGCGATGACGACAATGAAAACGATGTCAGCTAAGATAAAAATTGACTGTATCGCTAAGGAGCGCCAGCCGTTTATTGTGCTAAGAAATATACAATAAAACTGACTTCCTGCCTGTAAATGGTGTCTCCTTGACACTGCAATAAAAATAATCTCAAGGAAATAAACTGCACGTGGCACTGATATAATAAGAAAATTGTGAAACGGCGTGATTTTATGCATTACCCTATTTTATACAAATCCGTTTCATCTCTGAACCGTAGTTCCATATCTAAGAAAAATTATTCAACATTAACTATATTCATATTTACATTCATTTATGGTTCGCACAAATATACACTATTGTGTCAAAAAGATTAAATTGTCTATCTTTCAAATGAGTCTTTACCACTCAACTTCCTTAACAATCAAACAAACACACACCGCAACTCTATCGGTTGAAAGTATAAATACTTGTCTTTATCAATAGAACATAAGTGACAAACATTTAAGCTAAGCACTGTTCTGACTTTGTCTCTTCCCATTTGATTATAAAAGTTGAAAAAAATCCTGAAATACTTTACTCTGTTAATAATTCTCTGATAAACGTGAATACTAGAAGTGCATGGCATTTGACCTTCATTTCACACTCCTCTTCCAAAATTATACAACAATCACATTATTTCTTAAACACCCTGTACAGAACTTTCCTTTAATACACTCAAATAACGTCACAATCGCAGCGATCAATACTAGAAAAACTTGAGACTCCTCAGCCTCCTTTCGTAAAAATACGTAACTCATTTATGTCTACATATCCTTTCTTGCACGGTATTTCAAATCTAAACTCCTATTTCAATGCAATTTCTTACAAACTTTAACACTCTTCTCTATCCTTATACAACTTCGCATCGTGCTTATAATTTCACTTCTGCAATAATTTCTGTACATTTACTTTTAGATCACCCTGGGATTTAACTTTCTTAACTCTTTCCTTTCACGTGTTTAAATTCAGTTTTACATTATTACAACCTTTAAAGAATAATCAGTAGGAATTCATATTTTTAACAAATGATATAAGTTTATCTTCCTTTCGTGAAAATATTTGTTTGACAAATTTATCTAGGTTTTTTAATGCTCTAAATTTTCATTAGACATATGTATATAAAAGTTCTTGTAATACTTTCGTTATTAGAATATGTGGTTTATCAAGTTACAGTATAGATCTACATATCTATCTGTCTCATTACTGTGAATCTAATATTCATTAGTTTAAACATCTATCAAACATTCTATTAATTTTTATATCAGACTTTGTGTCGTGTAACAATTCAATTTCGTTTATAATTGGTTGAAAATAAATTTCTGACACTCGAATCAACATCATGAGTTGCCGAAATATTTTGCCACTTCGTGACATAACTTTTTAAATATGCGGTACTTAAATTTGGATCAATATACTTTCTTTAATTCATTCACAATTATACTCCTTCTTTAATTCGTTCAATATTATACTCTCTTTAAGTAGTTCACCATACATTCTTTAATTTGTTCATTATACCTTCCATCGCTGCGCATAAAACAGATTTAATTTAGTTTAAATCTAACGCAAATATGTCAATAATTCTAAACGATTTTACTCTGAAATTACTTTAACGTTAACAATAGCGCTATGCAAAATTTCGTCCAAGTGACTGAAATTTTCCAAGAACAAGAAAACTGACTCCTAAGAAAAATACGAAAAATATACTACTTCAAAATCTACATAATTTTAATTATACTGACAAAATTATACGGTTGGTCAATTAGGATAAACACAGAACATAACTACAATTCTACGTAATATAAAGCAATCTCTTCTCTACCTTGAGTTGAATCTGGTCTTGGGAATGCCTTCGTCTCGCCTGCCAAACCAAGCTTGTTTGAGCGCATCGTCCACAGCTATGTAGACCGGTTGTGTCGGAACCAGCTGGCCTCTTCCCCCAGTGGAACAAGGTCGGTGACATGCTCGGGTGAGCGACCTCGCCGTGAAACAGCCTGCTCCGTCTGCACTGCCTCTTCCGTTCACTGCGCGTCGACTGGCTCTTCCTTCGATTCCCCATCTCTGCATTTCCATCTCTTCTCAAGGTTGAAAATCGTCGTTTATACAAGCGTCTGCGAGTATACAAGATGTATAAGAAATCTTGTAGAAAAGTAGAGGTTCGTTCTGTGCTTTTTGCGCATCACGTGGATGTTCTGCTGCGCCTTCCATAATTGTGAATTCTGGAATTCAACTGTTCATCTTTGTAGTTTCCACTTCACTATGATGTAGCTTAGCACATGGTCATTCTCATTTCACTAATGATACTTTTCGTACTTCCCCGTTGCTGATTTATGAATTGCATTTTTAATATAATGTTCAAGTATGCGTTCAAACGTGATAATAATGAATCTCTTCTTGTAGAAATGTTTTTATGTGATGTATAACAACTTTGTTTAAATCACTGTGATATTCAGCTATATGCTGTTCTGTTCTGTGTGAGAAATGTTGCTTGCTCCGCAAGTTACAGTCTACTGTACTGCACTCGTCTTCCAACTTTCATAAAGCGTGGCACTATTATAACAAATACTAGCTTCTCATCGAGGTCTTAACTCGATGAAATCTCAAATTGGAAAGAACTCCTCTGTCCGGTTCTCTGCGCTCGGCAAGTTACTCACTCTGCCTCCCCTCTCGTGGTGTGACGTAACTTCTACCACCTCTCCTTTCTCAGTCCGTAGTTCGACCTTCGTCCCTTCTCCTCCTTCATGACGTAACTCTCTCTACATGTGGCGTGATGTCTCTCGCAATGCAGACCTCCCCTTCATGACGTATAATAAATATATATCCATATTTATATCATTCCGTCTTTCCTTCTATAATTGTATAAGATGCATAGTATTTCATTAATTTCTACACAAATTTTCCCATATCTCACGAATTTTAAGAATAAAAGATTTTAATCCACTCTTTTATTTTTCCTGGGTCTTAGTTCATATCCAGATTGGTTCTTTGTTAATGGCCTTAAATAAATTCTGGCGCAGTACCATGTTTCGACTTCCGGAAAATTTCGACATATCTTCGCGCTTCACATCCCCCAGACCCCAAAACCACCGTCAGTTCAAAAGTTTATATATAATTTATGTATATATATATCAGTTTATTGTGGACAAGATAACTGCCGTAATTTTGCACCAATCACTTTGAATTTTTTACCGAATATGTATACTTATAAAATCTCGGTCGAGTTCGTTACTGGGCTATATCGGTCGAAGGGGGTGAAAATGGGGGGCTTTTTTCGAAAAAGTGAAATATTGCTATAACTCTCTTAATATGTGCAATATCGAATCCGTAAAGTTCATACTATGTGTCGGATCAAGCCCAAACATTTATGTTTGAAGAGTTCTTTTTATAGCACCAACCATTGACCAAAGGGGTGGGAAAAAGTGGGTTTTTCGGGAAACAATAATCATATCTCTCTTAATAGGCACAATATCAAATCCGTACAAAATGGACCATATTCCCCTAATAATTACCTAAAACTTTTGTCTGAAAGAATTTTTGATATGACCCACCATTACGCCAAGGGTTGAGAAAAATGATTTCGGAATTATAAGAAATTGCCAAGAGCTATCAGAGGTTGTCATGGCAACACTACTAAATTGATGAGGGATGAGCCAACAGGCGTTGCCATGACAACGCACTTGCACGAGATCAGATTTCCATCTGGCTAAGTGTGAAGTGGCTTCGGTGACGTAACTGGTAGCATGCTGAACTTCTGTGGCCAAGGTCGCGGGTTCAAAGCCGGCCGAAGTCGTCGGATTTTCTAAGAGCGCTAAAAATCCATCAGTATGCTTTCCTTTGGAGCGGAAGTTCCAACGTTCGTTGCGAGTTGCTGGTTGCGGTGGCATCTAGTAGCCACGTTCACAGCCAGGTGTCGTTGACGGACCAAGGTCGCGGGTTCAAAGCCGGCCGAAGTCGTCGGATTTTCTAAGAGTGCTAAAAACCCGTCAGTATGCTTTCCTTTGGAGGGGATGTTCCAACGTTCGTTGCGAGTTTCTGGTTGCGGTGGCATCTAGTAGCCAAGTTCACAGCCAGGTGTCGTTGACGGTAGTATCTGCTAGCAACATTAGGAATTACTGCTTGAAATTGGCCGTCTGCAGTCCTTACCTGAATTACAGATTAATACAGCCATCATAATTCACACCATTTATCAGACAGATTCTACACTCACCCAAAGTACACGGGGTTATATGACCGCGTCGTTGCAGCCCCTAAACTGAGGAACCAACCAAAATCTCTGCGGGAGATATAATTTTTTCGTGAAGAAATAACAGAACGTTACATAGTTACACATCAGTGTCGAAACCTTGCCTAAGGACAGTGTGACCAAAAGTATAAAAATTGACCCCAAATGACAAGAAGGTTACCGTCCCCATGAGACATTAAAATGTTTAAAATATGCATAAATGGACGAAAAACAAAGTTAATCAAGCTCCAATTATAAAATACTTTCTCGCAATAAATGAGGTCTGATCCTTCTACGAAAACCTGCATATTCTGCCTATTTTTGCCTATCCCCAAGTTTGTCCTGTGAAATCTACCTCCGCCTTCCGGCGTGCTGAGAGGATTTTTTTTCCAGGATTAGGAAACACCTACTACAATTGGGTACAATCATGTTGACCGAATGAAAAACATTACATTTCGATAAATAAGTCAACACTGAAAAATTACTTCCAACACGATAATATAATTTAAAAAAATTTATTTATTGCTCAGTATTTATTTATTAATTTATTTATTTATTTATTTATTTATTTATTTATCGTATGGCTTTTAGTGCCGGGAGTGTCCGAGGATATGTTCGGCTCGCCTGAGTCTGTAGCTACTTCTAGCGAACACCCTTAGGCTGAGCTACAAGTTCCGTTCAATTTCAAGTAGTTTCAACCTTCACCTCCAGATATCAATGATACCTAGTGGTGAAAGTTGGAACTTTGATAGAGCATTCCGGCGAAATCTAACCTAACAATTTAGCTTCACACAAGTTTAGTCTGTGGAAGGATATCTTACATGCCATAAATCTATGACATGGGACCGACGGCTTTACTTCCACTCCGAAGGAAGGCATACTGAAGGATTTTTAACGCTCTTAAAAATCCGACGACTTCACCCGGGTTTGAACCCACTATCTCGGGCACAGCAGTTCAGCATGCTACGAACTACGCCACCGAAGCCGCTTATCGATCAATACAAATACACATACTGAATTAATACATGCTCGCATTTCGTTTAATTTGTTATGATTCACACAACGCTGAAGAAGGTTACAATGTGGTCGAAACTGGTACTGATTGATTAATTAATTAAATTATAGTCTATATATAACAAGTAGTTCCGTAATGAACTAAAGAGCCTACTTTTCTTAAAATTTTAGATTCATGCCAATGATTAATCTATATGGATCTATCTAGAATAATGACGAAATTAAGTAGGAAATATCGAAATTTCTAATTAGTTCGAAATACTGTATACCTGGCATAATGCAGCCTAATAGAGAACTACCGTTGGCAGCCCTGGTGACTAAATATATTCTTAGTTACATCACTTAAGGTACAGAATACAAAATTTGGTTGAAGTACAATGGATAGCATGGACGTTACATGCAGTTAAACATTGGATCTAAAAGCGCGCGTAAAATCATGTTGGCAACAATGACATACATGTATTGGTGAGAAATAATCTGAAATAATATGACCTATTGTTGTGTCAATTTTGAATGAAATCCATTAGTTAGTATAGAAGTTACATGCATTTTAAAATTGGACCTATCAGCAGGCTTAGAATCATGTTGGTAGCACTGACGTATATAAGTTACTCCAAATTAATATAGAATGTCGGGTACTATAAGTGTGCATAGTTTAAAGCTGTCGGCTTGCCTACTTTCTGATATATGGGTATTTGGATTTAAAAAATGAGAGCATTTATTAACAGTTGCCAGCCCTGGTGGCTCTTAAGAATACGCTCAGTCATATCTGCTTACGTACACCTAGCACATACAAGATTTGGTTGAAATCCAATTGATAGTGTAGACGTTATATGCATTTAAAATTTGGACCTATCTGGAAATTAAACTGCAATATTATTATCTATACGTGTGCCAATTTTGAAATAGCTCCCTTTCATACCTTCCATGTTATCCAACATGGAGCTCAAATTTCAATTGCGATTTTTCAGCAGTTGGTAGCACTGAGATCATTTTCAAATATGGCCGTGAGATTTTCAGGTATAGATCTTTACTGATACCAAATTTTGTTTCGATTGCTGCAGCCGTTTAGGAGTTGATAGGGACACACACACACACACACACACACACACACACAGCCAGACCGACAGAAGGACAGACAGCCAGACAGACAGACAGAAGGACAGACAGACAGACAGACAGACAGACAGACATTTGCCCGATCTCATAAGTCTACTTTTTCTTCATTTTTGCCAAATGTGAAAAGTAGGCTAAAAATTCCTCTCGGCACGCCAGAAGGCGGAGGTAGATTTCACCGGGCAAACTAGGGGAGAGGCTATAATAGGCAAAATATGCAGGTTTTCGTAGGACTACAGACCTCATTGATTGGAAGAAAGTATTTTACTTTTAGAGGTTAATTTTTTTTTTTTTTTTTCGTTTTTGTATGCATATTTTTATTAGCCTACTTTTCACATTTTTCAAAAATGAGGAAAAAGTAGACTTATGAGATCGGGCAAATGTGTGTCTGTCTGTCTGTCTGTCCTTCTGTCTGTCTGTCTGTCTGGCTGTGTGTGTGTCCACCCCTATCAACTCCTAAACGGCTGGAGCAATCGAAACAAAATTTGGTAGGAGTAAAGATCTATATCTGAATGTCTCACGGCCATATTTGAAAATAATGTCAGTGCTACCAACTGCTGAAAAATCGCAATTGAAATTTGAGCTCCATGTTGGATATCATGGAAGGTATGAATGGGAGCTATTTCGAAATTGGCACACGTATAGATAATAATATTGCAGTTTAATTTCCAGGAGGCCATACATGGCAGTGTTGCCAAAATGATTATAAGCTTGCTGATAGATCCAATATTTAAATGCATATAACTTCTACACTATCGATTGGAATTCAACCAAATTTCGTATGTACTATGTTTACATACACAGATATGAATGAGCATATTCTTAAGAGCCACAAGGGCTGCCAACTGTTAATAAATGCACTCCCTATTGTTTTTATCCAAATACCAATATATCAGAAAGTATGCAAGCAGACAGCTTTAAACTATGCACACGCATAGTACCTGACATTCTATATTAATTTGGAGTAACTTATATACCTCAGTGCTACCAACATGATTCTAAGCCTGCTGAGAAGTCCAACTTTAAATACACGTAACTTCTATACTATCATTCGGATTTCAACCAAATTTCGTGTGTGTTATGTTTACCAAAACAGATATGACTAGGCGTATATTTAGGAGCAACCAGGGCTGCCAACTGTTAATAAATACTGTCTCTATTTTTGTTACCCTAATATAAATATATCAGAATGTATGCAAGCCAATAGCTCTAAACTTTGCGCACGTATAGTACCTGGCATTCTAGATTAATTTGTAGTAACTAATATAGGCCTACGCCAGTGCTGCCAACATGATTCTATGCCTGCTGATAGGTCCAATTTTAAAATGCATGTAACTTCTCTACTAACTAATGGATTTCATTCTAAATTGACACAACAATAGATCATATTATTTCAGATTATTTCTGACCAATACATGTATGTCATTGATGCCAACATGATCTTACGCGCGCTGTTAGTTGCAATGTTTAAGTGCATGGAACGTCCATGCTATCCATTGGACTTCAACCAAACTTTGTATTCTGTACCTTAAGAGATGGAACTAAGTTAAGAATATACCCAGTCACCAGGGCTGCCAACTGTAGTTCTCTATTGGGCTACATTATGCCAGGTATACAGTATTTCGAACTAATTAGAAATTTCAATATTACCAACTTAATTTCGCCATTATTCTAGATAGATCGATTTAGATTAATCATTGGCATGAATATTAAATTTTAAGAAAAGTAGGCACTTTAGTTCGTCACGGAACTTCTTGTCATTTTATTGTCTTATGGGGATGGTAACCTTCTTGTCATTTGGGGTTCATTTTTAGCCTACTTTCGATTTTTGAAAAAAATGAAAGTAGACTTATGAGATCAACACAGGGCGAATTAAGTGTGTCTATCTGTGTGTGTGTGTGTGTATGTGTGTGAGACTGTGTGTGTGTGAGTGTGTGTACTCGGAATGTCTGTCCCCCCCCCCTATCAATTCGAACACGGTGAACGCGAATTGAACGAAATTTGGTACAAAGGTAGCACTAGCAGAGGACACCTCAGTGTCATGTTTTATATCGCCGCCATCTTGACGGAGACGTAATAGTGGCCACACAAATGTTCAAAGCTTAAATCAAATTACGACTAACCTAATCATCCGATCTCTACCAAATTTTACAACAACATACCATTATGGAGGAAGCATCATTTGACCAAATTTATAGGTCATTAGCCTAACAGTTTGCGGATGGCGGCCATCTTTGTGTCAAAATCGATTCCCCCTATAAATTCAAACACGGTGAAACCGAATGGAGCGAAATTTGGTACAGAGGTAGCACTAGCAAATGGCACCTCAGTGTCATGTTTTATATCGCCGCCATCTTGACAGAAACGTAATGGCGGCCACACAAATGTTCAAAGCTTAAATCAAATTACGACTAACATAATCATCCGATATCTACCAAATTTTGCATCAACATACCTTTATGGAGGGAGCATCCTTTGACCAAACTAATAGGTCATTAGCCTAATATTTTGCGGATGGCGGCCATCTTTGTGTGAAAATCGATTCCCCCTATTAATTCGAACACGGTGAAACCGAATGGAAAAAAAATTGGTACAGAGGTAGCACTAGCAAAGGGCACCCCTGTGTCATGTTTTATATCACCGCCATCTTGACGGAAACGTAATCACGGCCACCCAAATGTTAAAAGCTAAAATGTAATTACGACCAACCTAATAATCTAGTCTCTACCAATCTGCAAGATCATCAACCCAATAGTTTGCAGATGGTGGCCAAGTATGTGTGCAAATTGATTCCCCCTATCAATTCAAACACGGTGAAACCGAATTGAACGAAATTTGGTACAGAGGTAGCACTAGCATAGGGCACCTCAGTGTCATGTCTTATATCGCCGCCATCTTGACAGAAACGGAATGACGGCCACCCAAATGTTAAAAGCTTAAATCAAATTACGACCATCCTAATAATTTGATCTCTACCAAATTTTGCAACAACACGCCTTTTTGCGGAGAGCATCTTATGACTGACTACAAGGTCATCAGCCCAATAGTTTGCAAATAGCGGCCATGTGTGTGTGAAAATCCATTCCCCATATCAATTCAAACACGATGAAACCGAATTGAATGACATTTTTTATATACAGAGGTAGCACTAGCAAAGGGTACCTCATATTCATGTTTAATATGCCTATAGCACGTTGTATTTCAACAAGCTACTACAACCAACATTCAATTATACTCCTTGGAAAGGACAAAGAGTTATAACAATACCCATGCATTTCGGAGAAAGTAGGCTATATGTTCTTTACTGAACATCTTGTTATACTTGTGATCACACTGTCCTCATGCAAGGTTTGGAACTGATGTGTAACTATCTGACAGTCTGTTACTTCTTCACGCAAAATTTTATCTCCCGCAGAGATTTTTGTTGGTTCCTCAGTTTGGGGGCTGCGACAACGTGGTCATGTAACCCCGTGTACATTAGGTGTGTGTAGAATCTGATAAACGGTGTTAATTGTGATGAGTGTATTAGTCTGTAATTCAGGTAAGGTCTGCACACGGTCAATTTTAAGTACGATTTCCTAATTTTGTACCATATAATAACGTCAACGACACCTAGCTGTGAACTTGGCTACTAGATGCCACCGCAACCAGCAACTTGCAACGAACGTTGGAACTTCTCCTCCAAAGGAAAGCATGCTGAGGGATTTTTAGCTCTCTTAGAAAATCCGACGACTTTGGCCGGCTTTGAACCAGCGACCTTGGGCATATAAGTTCAGCATGCTACCAGTTCCGATACCGAAGTCGCTTCCCACAGACATATGAAAACTGAATGTGATCTCGTGCAGTGGCGTTGTCATTGCAACTGCTGATGGCTCATCCCTTATCAATTAAAAGTAAAGTTGTCATGGCAACCTCTCTTGGCACTTGGCATTTTCTTATAATTTAAATCATTTTGCTCCCCCCGTGGCGTAATAGTGGGTCATATCGAAAATTCTTTGAGACAAAAGTTTTAGGTAATTATTGGAGGAATATTGTCCATTTTGTACGGTTTTGATATTGTGCCTATTAACAGAGATATGATTAATGTTTCCCGAAAAAACCCACTTTTCCCACCCCTTTGGTCAATAGTTGGTGCTATAAAAAACTTTTCAAACATAAATTTTAGGACCTAATCCGACACATAGTATGAACTTGGAATGGATTCATTATTTCAGATATTAAGTGAGTTATAGCCATATTTCAATTTTTCGAAAAAAGCCTCCCATATTCACCCCCTATAACCGATTTAGCCCATTAACAAACTCGACCGAGATTTTAAGGGGATACATAGTATGTAAAAAATTCAAAGTGATTGGTGAAAAATTACGGCAGTTATCGTGTCCACAAGAAACTGATATCTATACACACATATATATATTTATACATACATAAATTATATATAAACTTTTGAACTGACGGTGGTTTTGGGGTCTGGGGGATATGAAACGCGAAGATATGTCTAAATTTTCGGGAAGTTGAAACATGGGACCCTTTGCAATAGTTTGCTTTCTAATGAAATCTACTTAAAATCAATGTTACGTGATGGTTTGTGTGTCTGTGAGTCTTTGGGTCTGTGGGTATGTCTCCTATGCGTTCATATACCATTCATCCGATTGCGATGAAACGTGGATGAGATGTTGAGTACACTCTAAGGAAGGTTTCTACCTTAGTAAATCCATTTTACAATAGGTAGCGCACGAGTAGATTCAATAAATGAGCGACGACGCGCGAAGCGTTTCAACAATGTCCCGTATGTGTTTATATACCATTCATCCGATTGCGATGAAACATTGGTGAGATGTAGAGTACACTCCAAGGAAGGTTTCTGGCTTAGTAAATCCATTTTACAATCGGCAGCGCACGAGTAGATTCATCAAATGAGCGACGACGCTCGAAGCGTTTCAACGAAGTCCGTGAGCGTTCATATACCGTTCGTCCAATAGCGATGAAACTTGAGTGTGATGTTGTGTATACTCCAGGCATGGCCGGCTCTACGGAAGGCCGCGGCGTTCGACCTTGCAACGCTGCACTTCTCTGAACTGGGATGGCCATAGCAGCCGGTCAGCTGTTGATGCGTGTGCTTCGCCACGAAAACAAATTGAAATAACGAAATAATATTTGTTCTTTTCAACATTAAAGTAAAAGGATTGTCAAGAGTGAGTAGGGCTTACTTGGAGTAACAAAACCAATTTGTTTTCAATATTTATTTGACATTTACAAAATATACAACAGGTTGGCCTCTAACAAAGAATAGCAAGTTTTCTGTGATTACTATGGCAAGTTACCCGTTCATTCCTCAACTTCCTGTAATTATTTAACAAAATGTTACTCATTGTTAAGACAATACTTGTGACTATTGTCATAACATTACATCCACAGGTACAAGTTTTCTCGGCAGTTTCTGACAATTCAATATCTGATAAAATACCGAGTAGACTAAGATTTTGAATTACTTGGCGTTGATTGTTACATTTACATTTTAAAAATTGTTCCTCTAAGTTATCAGAAATTAGTGCCTGCGTAATTCCAACATGTTTTCACACTGATAAAATAAAATCTGCAGGAACTGAAAGTCCGCCCCTATTTATTTCATTGAAGTAGCTGTCATTTATCTTTTCTTTATTTCTAAGCAAAGCCAAACATTCTTCACATTTTATTCTTGAACATTGCTTGAACGATATGTAACCACAGGCATATATAAAACCCGACTCAACGAATTGTATGTTTTCAGTGTACTTGTCTTCTAAAATACTGTAAAAGGTATCGTCAACAGTAGCTGACGAAAGGCTGCTTGTTGTACTTTCTCCTGAATTTGTATCGGAAGAGGACATTATCATTTCTTTCGAAAAAGTAACTGCTCCATACCTGGCTGAATGAAGGCCAAGTACGCTTTTCAACCTTATTTTCAATTCGGCCTCCATTACCTGAGTAACTGTTATATTATAGTTGCCGCCTGTTAGTTGGCGGTACTGCCCAAACCTGGATTCTAATTGGTCACTCTGAAATTTGCCAGTTAACACATAAGAGGGGTTCACATTCTGTAGAGCATAAATAATAATCTCACGTAATACATAGGTTGTTACATACAAAGCGTTGTAAGTTTCATTGGTTAAACAACTCTTTTTTAGGAATCATTTTCATCGTTCTTTTTCCACGTGGACAACCATTGGAGGAATGCCTTTAGGAAAGCCAACCTTTTGTCTTCGGGATTTTTGAAAGGCATTCGAAGACTATTACGTTTAACAACATGGGTGAGAGGCCGCTTAATATTAACAATGGACCACCACATTAGGATTACTCTGACAAAAAAAGCAGTACCTTTATAACAATACTTGTTTAGAGCAGATGTTTGACACATCTAATTTATACAAAATTCAATAGTTTTCACTAGTACTTACAGACCAGTCTGTTTTATGCTCCACCAATTTATTTTGTATATCACAAACAAAGGACTCGAAAGTCGTAATTTTGTTGGCTTCCTCAGCAAGCGTCTTCTCACATTCCTCTGCAGACCTTTTCCGTTCTTTTTCTTCTTCTCTTCTTTCTTCTGGGGATTTCCTTTTCCTGGAGGAGCACTTACTCAAATACGATGGTAAATTTGGGAATACCTTTGGAACCGCACGAGGTAACAATACAGGCTTCTTCCGTGTAAATTCCTTATTATTCCCATCACCATCCTTGTATTTTTCAACATTACTTACGTCTTCAGGAAGAAAGTGTTTAATACATACGGAGGAATATTTAGTAGGTACCCAATTGGCTCGAGGAATAGCACGTTCCCATATGGCTTTCAATTGTGGATTTTTAGGAAACCCAAACATTGTCACAAATCCTTCAGTTTTTATCGATGAACGATAATTAGACTTGCAATTCGGCACAACACAAGTCTTTGGCATTGTAGCTAGCCACTATACAGTAATAATCAATGGTATAATTTCATTTACATAGAGTATTTTGAAGAAAAAACGAGCGCGTGACACATTTTCCATGTAACTCAGTGGGCTAGGCAGACCAGACTGGCCATTCACGGCGAGGTTGCCAATTTTCGCTCGCCGCGGCCTTCCGTAGAGCCGGCCATGCTCCAGGGAAGGTTTGTGGCTCAGTAAATCCATTTTACAATAGATATCACATGAGTAGAATCAATAAATGTGCAACGAAGCGCGAAGCATTTCAAAAAAGTCCCGTATACGTTCATATACCATTCGTCCGATAGCAATGAAACCTGGTTGAGATGTTGTGTGCACTCCATGGAAGGTTCTGGCTTAGTAACTCCATTTTATAATCGGGGCGCATGAGTAGATTCAACAAATGAGTGACGACGTGCGAAGCGTTTCAACAAAGTCCCCTATGTCTTCATATACCATTAGTCCGATAGCGATGCAACTTGGGTGAGATGTTGTGGACACTTACATGAAGGTTTCTAACTTAGTAAATACATTTTACAATAGGTAGCGCACGAGTAGATTCAACAAATGAGCGACGACACGTGAAGCGTTTAAACAAAGTCCCGTGTACATTCGTATAACATTCGTCCGATAGCTATGAAACTTGGGTGAGATGTTGTATTCACTTCAAGGAAGGTTTGTGACTTAGTAAATCCACTTAACAATGGGCAGCGCACAAGAAGATTCAACAAATGAGGGACGATGTGCGAAGCGTTTCAACAAAGTCCCGTATAAGGTCATATACCATTCGTCCGATAGCGATGAAACTTGGGTGATATATTGTGGACACTCCAGTGAAGGTGTCTGGCTTAATAAATCCATTTTATAATAGGTAGCGCATGAGTAGATTCAACAAATGAGCGACGACAGGCGCAGCGTTTAAACAAAGTCCCGTATGCGTTCATATACCATTAGTCCGATAGCGTTGAAACTAGGGTGAGATATTTTGTAAACTCCAGGGAAGGTGTCTGGCTTAGTAAATCCATTTTACAATAGGTAGCGCACGAGTAGATTCAACAAATGTGCGACGATGCGTGAAGCGTTTCAACAAAGTCCCCTATGTCTTCATATTCCATTAGTCGGATAGCGATGAAACTTGGGTGAGTTGTTGTGGACACTTACGTGAAGGTTTCTAACTTAGTAAATACATTTTACAATAGGTAGCGCACGAGTAGATTCAACAAATGGGCGACGACACGCGAAGCGTTTCAACAAAGTCCCGTATGCGTTCATATACCATTCGTCCGATAGCTATGAGACTTTGTTGAGATATTGTGTACACTTCAGGGAAGGTTTGTGGCTTAGTAAATCCACTATACAATAGGCAGCGCACGAGTAGATTCAACAAATGAGGGATGACGCCCGAAACGTTTCATCAAAGTCCCATTAGCGTTCATATACCATTCATCCGATAGCGATGAAACTTGGGTGAGGTGGTGTGTGCACTCCAGGGAAGGTTTCTGGCTTATAAATCCATTATACAATAGTTAGCGCAGGAGTAGATTCAACAAATGGGCGACGTCGCTTGAAGCATTTCAACAAAATCCCGTATGCAATTTTATACCATTCGTCCGGTAGTGTTGAAACTTTGGTGAATAGTTGTGTACACTCCAGGAAAGTTTTATGGCTTAGTAAATACATTTTACAATAGGTAGCGCACGAGTAGATTTAACAAATGAGCGATGGCACGCGAAGTGTTTTAACAAAGTCCCGTATGCGTTCATTTGCCTTCGTGTAGAACCTGGCACTCATACCCTTCGTACATCTCTTCCATGATTCTGATGATCATTGTTGGAATTTTATATTCCTCGAGGGTCTTCCACATGATTCTTTGATTTACGGAGTCGAAAGCTTTCTCGAAGTCAACAAATGTGAGGTAAAGGGTATTCCGCCACTCCACACTCTGCTCCAGGATGATTCGGAGGGTGTTGATGAGATCCACACAGCTGCGATGTTGTCGAAATCCAGCCTGTTCCTTCCGAAGCCTTTTTTCTACGCAGTCTTTTATACGATTCAGGATGACTCTCGCCAGTACTTTGCTTGGAATGGACAGCAAGGTGATTCCCCTCCAGTGAGGTGGCCGGACATAATCTCAAACGAAGATCTTTGGACCATCACCAATCAACAACCGATTAGCATCCAGATCAAGGAGAGGAAATGGCGCTGGATCAGTCACACACTAAGGAAGCCGGACGGAGCTGTTGAGAGGGCGGCGCTAGACTGGAATCCTCAAGGTGCCAGGAAGCGAGGTCGACCTAAGAAGACCTGGAAGAGGACGATCGAAAATGAAATTGCAGAGGTGGACAAGAACTGGAGTCAAGTGAAGAGAATAGCCAGGAACCGTACTGCGTGGAGAAATTTCGCCAAGGCCCTATGCTCCGGAAGGAGCGGCAGGAATTAAGTGTGTAAGTGCGTATGCGTTCATATACCATTCATCCGATTGCGATGAAACTTTGGTGAATCGTTGAGTACACACCAGGGAAGGTTTCAGGCTTAGTAAATCCATTTTACCATAGGTAGCGCAAGAGTAGATTCAACAAATGAGTGACGCCGCGCGAATCGTTTGAAAAAAATCCCGTATGCGTTCATATGCCTTTCATCCGATTGCGATGAAACTTTGATGACTTATTGTGTACACTCCAGGGAAGGTTTTCGACTAAGTAAATCCATTTCGCAATAGGTAGCGCACGAGTAGATGCAACAAATAAGTAACGACGCGCGAAGCGTTTCAATAACATCCCCTATGCATTCATATACCATTCATCGATTGCGATGAAACTTTGATGAGTTATTGTGTTCACGCCAGGGAAGGATTTCGACTTAGTACATCCATTTTACAATAGGTAGCGCATGAGTAGATTTAACAAATGAGTGACAACGCACGAATCGTTTAAACAAAATTCCGTATTCGTTCATATGCCATTCATCTGATTGCGATGAAACTTTGCTGAGTTGCTGTGCACTCTCCCACGAATGTTTCTAAATTAGAAAATCCATTTTACGATAGCTTAGAGGCAGTTAACGGAAATTGAAAAACATATTATGTATCCAAAAGCACTTCAAGAAACAAAATTTCAACACCTTCTGCGATTGACATAGCAATGCATGCCGGGTACAGCTTGTTAATTTTATATTAATTATATTACGATGGAATTTATTACAGTAATTCAATATCATTTGGTATCTACTTTAATTATACAAAGACACGAATTAATGGCTTTCAGTTTAAAAGACTTTAATTCCCATTAAGATTATGTTTCAGTATGACCACTAATAAAACACAGGAATATACTCTTAATGTATTAATTATTATTATTATTATTATTATTATTATTATTATTGCTGTTGTTATTATTAGCCCATTAGTATTTTAACACAAACAAAGTTTGAGACAAACCCCGTATCGAAATTGAACCAGCAATCCGCGTTAGTGTGTATGCAGATGTTTCACGTAATGACTTAGGTAATAGCTGATCGATATTGTAAACTGGCGTTATGACTCCTCCTCGCCGGGGGGGGGGGGGGGGGTTGACCATGGATTTCACAAGGCACCCGTGATGTATAGACTCGTATTATTCATATGCAGTCCACTGAGCGCGTGTGTGTGTAGGAGAGCAAACACATTAGTGATGGAGAACTCGGCGCGTGCGCAAACAACACTCTTACTTGAGTGGACGTGTAAAATATGTTGATGACTGACCATAAATGTTACAAAGTAAAGAAGGATGAGATATCTGTCAAAGATAATGATAAAATAGATGAAATTTTAGGGGTTGTTTTAGAGGGTAGCCTTTCGTATTTCTGCCACTGAAAAGAAGCAATAGAATTTGATGGTATTCTGGCTTTCACGGCCAGTGAATTAAAACTGAGACCCAGTGGGGGTCTGGGTACGGACACTAAGAGCCGGCTGATGAGCCAGCTTGGTGTTCCTAGGTTAAACACCACTAAAGACACAGCGTAAACCTAGAAAAAATGCCGAGTGTTAATAGAATTTGAATTTTGATTTGCAATTATTGGTAAAGAACTGCCACTGAGGCTAAATAAGTAAGTAATCGTTGTTCCATGGGGCGGAACTACGAGGTCATCTGCCCCCCCCCCCCCCCCCCCCCCCACTGAGGCTAATGAGCCCTTTTATACAGCGTATACATTTTTCTGGCTTCAAGTACTGTAATAAGAATCTAAACCTAGCTTAACAACTGAAAAAAAGAAAATCCACAGCCTGCTTCCAGTCTCCGACCGGGTCAGGAATGGAATGAATGAAGCCCCCATCTAGCGGCGAGGATATGGACTGTGCCGGCTGCCGAGGCCTGACGCACTCCTCTGGGGCAATGATTAAATGAATGACAGATGAAATGAAATGATAGTGGAGAGTGTTGCTGGAATGAAATTTTGACAGGGAAAACCGGAGTACCCGGAGAAAAACCTGTCTGCCTCCGTTTTGTCCAGCACAGATCTCACGTGGAGTGACCGGGATTTGAACCACGGACCCAGCGGTGAGAGGCCGGCGTGCTGCCGCCTAAGCCACGGAGGCCGCAAATAATCAAAATTAAAAATGACATTTATAACTAAACAAGTCAATTAGCATACATGTCATATATAGGGACCCTGATTTTTAGCCTACTTTCGATTTTTGCAAAAAATGAAAGTAGACTTATGAGATCAACACAGGGCGAAAAAAAGTGTGTCTGTCTGTGTGTGTGTATGTGTGTGTGTGAGTCTGTGTGTGTGTGTGTCTGTGTGTCTGTGTATGTGTGAGTGTGTGTACTCTGAATGTCTGTCCCCCCCTATCAATTCGAACACGGTGAATTCGAATTGAACGAAATTTGGTACAAAGGTAGCACTAGCAAAGGACACCTCAGTGTCATGTTTTATATCGCCGCCATCTTGACGGAAACGTAATGGCGGCCACACAAATGTTCAAAGCTTAAATCAAATTACGACTAACCTAACCATCCGATCTCTACCAAATTTTGCAACGACATACCTTTATGGGGGGAGCATCCTTTGACCAAACCAATAGGTCATCTGCGTAATAGTTTGCGGATGGCGGCCATCTTTGTGTGAAAATCGATTCCCCCTATTAATTCGAACACGGTGCAACCGAATGGAACGAAATTTGGTACAGAGGTAGTACTAACAAAAGGCACCTCAGTGTCATGTTTTATATCGCCGCCATCTTGACGGAAACGTAATGGCGGCCACACAAATGTTCAAAGCTTAAATCAAATTACGATTAACCTAATCATCCGATCTCTACCAATTTTGCAACTACATACCTTTATGGGAGGAGCATCCTTTGACCAAACCAATAGGTCATCAGCGTAATAGTTTGCGGATGGCGGCCATCTTTGTGTGAAAATCGATTCCCCCTATTAATTCGAACACGGTGCAACCGAATGGAACGAAATTTGGTACAGAGGTAGTACTAACAAAAGGCACCTCAGTGTCATGTTTTATATCGCCGCCATCTTGACGGAAACGTAATGGCGGCCACACAAATGTTCAAAGCTTAAATCAAAATACGATTAACCTAATCATCCGATCTCTACCAAATTTTGCAACTACATACCTTTATGGAGGGAGCATCCTTTGACCAATCTAATAGGTCATATACCTGATAGTTTGCGGATGGCGGCCATCTTTATGTCAAAATTGATTCCCCCTATTAATTCGAACACGGTGGAACCGAATGGAACGAAATTTGGTACAGAGGTAGCACTAGCAAAGGGCACCTCAGTGTCATGTTTTATATCGCCGCCATCTTGACTGAAACGTAATGGCGGCCACACGAATGTTCAAAGCTTAAATCAAATTACGATTAACCTAATCATCCGATCTCTACCAAATTTTGCAACTACATACCTTTATAGAGGGAGCATCCTTTGACCAATCTAATAGGTCATTCACCTAATAGTTTGCGGATGGAGGCCATCTTTATGTCAAAATTGATTCCCCCTATTAATTCGAACACGGTGGAACCGAATGGAACGAAATTTGGTACAGAGGTAGTACTAGCAAAGGGCACCTCAGTGTCATGTTTTATATCGCCGCCATCTTGACTGAAACGTAATGGCGGCCACACGAATGTTCAAAGCTTAAATCAAATTACGATTAACCTAATCATCCGATCTCTACCAAATTTTGCAACTACATACCTTTATGGAGGGAGCATCCTTTGACCAATCTAATAGGTCATTCGCCTAATAGTTTGCGGATGGTGGCCATCTTTGTGTCAGAATCGATTCCCCCTATTAATTCAAACACGCTGAAACCAAATGGAACGAAATTTGGTATAGAGGTAGCACTAGCAAAGGGCACCTCAGTGTCATGTTTTATATCACCGCTATCTTGATGGAAACGTAATCACGGCCACCCAAATGTTAAAAGCTAAAATGTAATTACGACCAACCTAATAATCTAGTCTCTACCTAATTTTGCAACACCATATCTTTATGTGGGAAACATTTTCTGACCAAACTGCAAGAACATCAGCCCAATAGTTTGCAGATGGTGGCCAAGTATGTGTGCAAATCGATTCCCCCTATCAATTCAAACACGGTGAAACCGAATTGAACGAAATTTGGTACAGAGGTAGCTCTAGCAAAGGGCACCTCATATTCATGTTTAATATCCCTATAGAACGTTGTATTTCAACAAGCTCCTACAACCAACATTCAATCATACTCCTTGAAAAGGACAAAGAGTTATAACAATACCCATGCATTTAGGAGAAAGTAGGCTATATGTTCTTTACTGAACATCTTGTTGGTAATATAAAAGGCTTCAAAGTGGTGAAATATAAAAGTGAGTTGTGAGTGTGCTTAATATGTGTACGGTGCATGGATTGGGTTCGGACACTATAGAAACATTTCGAGGAGGAATAACAAAGAGTCTATTCTAGATTTTTTTTTTTTTCGAAAGAACTAAACCTCAAATGAATTTCTGTTCAATACCTAACCTAACCTTTACTTCAACAAATATTCTCCATGAATGTACCAGAGTCCTTTTTTCAGTAATCCGTAAAACTTGTGTTGTCCCCAAAGTATAAGCAGAGCATTGTTTCCATGATTACAGGACTTCAACCAAACAAGCTCGAGAAGGGATTTCGTTATCCCGTACCTCTTATGAAATATTTATATTTAACATTTCTTATTTTCTATCAAACGACAGCAAGTGGAACTATTTCGATTAATTTTAAAGTATAAATTTTAAATAATTAAATCTTAATAGTAACATTCCGTTGGTATCTACCATTTTAGGGTGAAAATAACATATTTTGCAAAATAACTTTATTTCGCGATATTTCGAGGCTTCAATATAGTAGAAAATGGCATATTTGGGGTAAATATATAAGTTAGTTGTGATAACATATCTATGCTTGCTGAAATATTTCGCAGATATCGTTAAAACCAAAAATTTGGGACTCTGGTCATATACAAGATAAATAATACAAATTAAAACACAATAATCAAATTAATAACCTACCTAATTTATTATTAATTATAATATAGTAGCAAATTACAGTGTGTAAAAAAAGACTGCAATTTTATATGAATCATGATATGATCTTCTTCTTCTTCTTCTTCTTCTTCTTCTTCTTCTTCTTCTTTCGAATAAACCATTTGGAGGGTACGATGAATCAACGTTGGCTATTGTCCATTGTATTCAATTTCCGTTGTTTCCAAATTTCTTTCATCGTTCAAGAGTGACGATCTTTCTCCTCCTGAGTCCACTTTCTGCCAGTTGTTTGTTTCTTCCTTTCTTGAAATTTTGCGTTTTGAATAGCTTCTCTGAAGAGTGATCTGTTTGCTATTGTGTCTGTCTGAATTTTGGCGTTTGTCATATCTTTGTCAATTTCAATGAACCATGTGGGTTTGGATTTGTAACTAGTCAGTAAGTTGAAGATCTGTTTAGTTAGTCTACTATTTTCCATTCTATAGATCTGCCCAAAAACCTGTAATCTTCTCTTTCTCATTACATCAGTTAATTTTTCACATTTCAAATATAACGCTCTATTTGGTCGTAACCTATATTCTGCGTTATTATTTTGTTTAGCTCCCAATATTTTTCACAGAATTCGTCTTTCAGTCTTCTCTAATTTGTCTAAATCACCAAATCTTGTTAATTTAAGTGTTTCTGCTGCATACAGAGTTTCAGGTCTGACTATTATTAACACAAGTACAAGAGTGGCATGATCACTCGAGCTACTATCATTTCCACGGAAGTTGTATCTTGTATACTAAACATATTATAAAAAGCTGTATGGTACTGTCCCCGTTTACCCGGATAGTAGGCTGTCAGATATCCGCCCCCTCAATCGGATTGCCAACAATCAATCGCACCGGCTCAGCTACATCAATGAAAATGGCACTGACAGATACTACCGAGGTTTGAACACAGAAGTTACCAAGAAAATTATTGTGGAACACACCAAAATAGACGGGGGTTCATACTTACTTTTACTTACCTCTTAAAAATAATCTCGGGGATTGGGTTGACAACAGGATCTCTAAAGTATGCTCCCACAATAATCTTGACCATGACATTTAAAAATGAACCAAAACGAAGGCAAGAACTTTGAACTGTACAAAAGCTTTATTTCAAATAAAGGGTATGATTTTAACAAACTCAACAAAATAAATGTGGCTATCAGTAGCCCATGTCAATCTGACTACGTCCTCCTAAAGGACTTGCAAAGTTATCAAACAATATGTTAGCTCCCATGAGCTCAAAATAACGTAACATTCAATACACATTTGGATTGGATAAGGAAGTCAGGATACGACACATATATATAGAGCATTTGGTTTCTTTTAATAAACATCACACTTGTATTAATAGGCGCAAGGCCAGAGTATCGACCTCGCCCGCTGATAACCAGATGTCTGGCCGGCTGGTCTACTCTTCAACCTGGCGCATGCCTGTCAAATGGGGCTCACTCGTCACGCCACACTGCGTAAGAATTCAGCTCCTCTCAAAGCTTTAAATGTCTACAAGACAACTCATATATATTGACACAAATCTTTCAAATGCTTAACTCACATACGACTGGATTATTCTGACAATCCCTAAACTTGTTAAGTTATCATCCCAATGTTTAATAAGTATAGTTTAGAGTATAAAACACACTCTTAAATGTTTATAACAAAATCACATAAATTATTTATAACAATTAGAAATTGTTTATAATATTGTCGAAGATAATTACAAAAATTTTAAACACGCCTTTAACATTATTTTCGTTCCACATTATTGTCAAAGATATTTACATTTATTATTTACAATATTAACATTTAAATTATTAATTTAAGAAATACATTGAACCACATGTTCATCCGGTTGGTAAATTCATAATCGTGTTAATATAATCGACCAATGAAGGTTAGTTATACATGTTAATGTCACAATCTGGTTTAATAAAGGTTGTAATAATTATAATTATTTGTGACGGTAATCTTCATTCAAAATCTTATCTCAAATTCTTTCAAAACTCTTGTTAATTATAACAGTAAATTCACTTGATTAATTTTCAACGAACTATGACAATACACTCTAGCGGAAAATACTTCGCTTACAAAATAATGCACAAACTGCATTAAAAATAGGCCCAAAATTCATCATATATTAAAATATACGGCATCAAAATCTTCCACATAATTTACAAAAACCTCCACTAACACAATCTTTATCATCATTAATTACTGTGGGAATCTCCTTCATTTATTTAAGGGCATTATACATCAGCGACTTTCCACATGTCCGCTGCACTAGCGATTATACATTCATAGTTCCACTTAAAAATTCTTATAATCATTAATTGTTTCAAAACTGTTGTCATTTAACCTTCGTGGATTTCATTCATGAATCGTGATGAAGTAAAAATTTGCCAATCACAAACAAATTTAATGGTGAATACGCTTATATACGCCTGTCTGGTCTATCAAAATTTAAGATTAACATCTTCAAAGAATTGTAGTGTAAAAATACTATCATCAAACAAAGTGCGACTAACTGCAAAATAGTCGAATAGAATCCAATTAGACTGGGGAATGCAAACATCGTTATATAAATCTCTAATTGAGAAAAAATTCCTAACAAAAGTTCACGAATTTAATGCATTCAATAATTCATAATTAAAGTTCATCTTCCACAAAATTGTCTATGATGCAATGATCGTTCATAACTGACGATAAATGTCTGTGTTGCAATCAATTCAAATAACGACTAGTATTTCCAAGATCGTCGACAACGTAATGGATTTTAACGCTCTAAAATCATTTAAATGTTCTTCCTTCTTGATGATGGCAGAAAACTGGTCAAAGTAATTAAACTGGGGTAGAACTACTTTAATAAAGTGACACGCTGTCTGAATTTAAATCTGCCATAAACATCATTAACTTACAGTCAAATCGAGACTACAAAAAAAATAAGCAAATTACTGAAAAATCTAAATATCAGTCTCAACTGATCCAAAATCGTTTAACTATGCCCCTGACATAACAATGTCTTAATAAAATCGTCGAAAAAGGCATAACTCATCAAGGTGTACTGAGAATAGGAATCTCAAACAAGAATATCGGGCAAAATACATGAGGATAAAAATATGGGAAAATGGTTGCTCAAATATTGCTAAGAAACTCAAATACAATAAACGTTCACGACTACCTTATCTGCCGATTGACGTTCCAGAGGAAAATTCCCCAAAGAAGACTGTTGATGGATCCATTTCACCAAGTTAAAGCTGAGCTCCATCCTCGAAACAAGAAACAGCACCATCGGAGTATCGAACTGCTTCACGAAGACGAACGACATCCTTCCGGCAATAATCTTCTTTGTGAGTCGGGACAACCCTGACCTCTCTTGAAAAATCCCTGAAGTTCCAGTTGAAAATCGCCATGAAGTTTTTGTAGAAATTTCCGAAGAAATATTCATATTCAGAAAGTATGAAATCATTTCCATTGCTGTTTGATAGTATTCAGCCTTTAATCACGAAACATGGGTGTAGATGTTTATTTACCACATGTTCGCTTGTATGGAATAGCAATTAGCGAAGTTCCATGCTGCTATCTTACTCCGTTGAAATATGTCCCAATTGCATTAAGTCCTTTAGCCTTCCATCTTCTCTTCGGTTATGGTAATAGAAGAACAAACTGCCATATTAAACTGTTCCATAATACTGTAGCGTTGTGTCACAAAAGCAATCTGAAGTCTCCCTATTTCACTAGCCGTGTCAGCCGTCGCGTAGATTCTGGCTATACAAAGTGTTTCTCCTGTGGCGAGAAAATCACTTTTGTCAGTCGTCTAAAATTGTCAATAACTTCCAAAATACTTCCTCGAAATTGTTCAGCTTTTCTACAGTCCTTACTGTAGCAATGCACAATAGAATTAGCTTATAGGCGACCGCTAACTGTTCACAGCTAATCTTGTAGAAGCGTTATAATGGTCGTTTCAACTTCACCTAGATTTACTCACAGTAAACCTGCACTGCTTGTCAGCTCGACTCTCGTTTAATGCAGTGGATTCACCACGCGTTATAAAGACGACTTTTTCACTACTAATCTCACTCGACGTTTCACTGAAATGACTATTTGAGATCAGACGATTGAATATCAGACGATTTATAATCTGAGAATGAGGAATGAGACTCCTCTCTTCTGCGCAAGGCCTTTTATGAACTTCATGAGGGGCGTATCCATCCCTTCCATTGCGTTTTACTGCGTCATCGCTAGAAGTTCCAACTTCGTCAATACATGACGGATTTTCAAAATTCAAAAACTGAAAATAAATTTCATCAAAATTCCAGATCAATGCCTCTACTGCAAATGGATTTCCACAATTCTGCATTCCAAAAAGTAATAAAAATACCATAGTTTCAGCAATCTCCGTCTTCCTTCAGACTATCGTTCATTGGTTTGAGTCTCCCCTCCAATAGCATACTTTCTTCCTCAGCAGAATTCCACGTTTCCTGCGACTGCGTCGTAGATCTCGGATCTTTCTCGAATAAATGCTGACGTCACTGAGAATCTCAGCTCAAGTAGCCTGCTGGCATCACGTCTGCGTCATCCGTGCTTACGTCATGACTACCCACGTCATAACTATGACAGCCATAACTTTCTTCATAATTTCCAATATAGCCACCGTGGTCTCTATATAATTCAATTACGGGGGCATTCTCCTCTCACCACGTTTTAAAAACAGTTGCAAATTGTTTTTAAACTCAATGTTACAAGTACCTCAACTTTCTTGAACACGAAATTGAATTATTACTGGCTTACTCTAGTATAGTATCTTTTTAAGTTTCCAGCATTGAACTTTCCGTAAATGACATTATTCTCATCATCGTAGAGTTCATAGCAGTTGTTTCCATAGGCGTTCGTAATCCTGAACGGACCCATGAACACATTTCCAAATTTGGGGTATATTTTCTTGCTCATATCAGCCTTGACAGGTCTGCGTAATAATACAAGATTTCCAACTTGTAAGGGTGCACCAAAACGTTTTCCAGCTACTCTTTTCAATCGTTTCTCTGCTGCTTTCTGGAGTTGTTCCTTCGCCTTGTCAATCCTCTGCTGCCTTCCTAGGTCGGGATCTCTAGGAATGTGGTTGAAAAGATTATCCCACGGCCTTTCTGGGTTTCTTCCTAGATGAAGTCGCATTGGCACTTCTCCTGTGCTCTCCTGCACTGTAGAGTTCAGACATTCCTCAATAAGGGGTACAAATCTCACCCAACCAGAATGATCATTTGGACAGAAAATTCGACAAAATTTCGAAAATTCAGCCATATATCTTTCTGAGGAATTCGATTCTGGGTAACGCACGCTTGAAAATAAGTGCTTAATGCCAAGCCTTTCCATATCCGCTGCAAATTCCACGGATGTAAACTGCGTTCCATGATCTGACAGTAGATATTCTGGTTTACCAGCTTTAGGAAATACAGCATTTTCCAGTCTGCTTACAACGTTCCTTGTGTTAGCTTTCTGCATGGGACTCATTGTAACAAATTTTGAGAAAACATCCACGGTAACCAACAGGTACTGGTTACCCTGATATCCCTTCGGACAGGGGCCAAATATATCCGTCGCCATTAGTTCGTTTGGCTTAGAAGGAATCATAGCCTTCGGTTTTCCCTTTAATAAAGCAGAAGCATACTTTGCTCTTTGACATTTGTCACATGATCGAATGACCTTGGCAATGCTGGAACGCATGTTAGTCCAGATAAATCTCTCTTTAAGAGTATTAAGAGTTTTATCTAAACCGGCATGTCCAGTTGCGTGATGAGCTACCCACACTAAATTGACAACAAGTTTAGGTGGCACGACTATTCGGAGTTTTGTATGCGCAGAGTCAGCATACTTGCATACGATGTCTCCACTCAAGACAAAGTGTCGTGAATTTCTCCGTGTAACTGCATAGTCAACATCAGTATTGTCCATGTAACCCTTGAGGAACCTGTACATTTTCCTTATTGGAGCGTGTCTCTTCTGTGACACACCGATTCGGGCTAACCTCCTAACGGTTTCTTGATCTTCTTGCTCCAATTGTACATGGTGTATCTGCACATTTTTAATAGGGTTACGTGATAGAGCATCAGCCAGTAAGTTATCTTTCCCAGGCTGGTGGACGATAGTGGCGTTAAACTGTTGGGTGAACAAAGCCCAACATGTCAATCTATCACTCGACATGTCAGTTTGCAGCATAAACTGTAGTGCTTTATGGTCAGTAATAATGATGACCTTGTGTCCCAGCAGGATTTTCTTCCAGGCTTGTAATGCTGTTACAAAAGCTAACGCTTCAAGTTCTGTCGTGAAGTAGTTTTCCTCGTGTTTCTTCAACTTCCGACTAGTGAACGCAATGTAGTGCTTGTTGCCTGCCTCGTCTTTCTGGTATAAGACTGCACTAATGCCTACTCTTGATGCATCAGACTCAATATAGAACACCTTCTCAAAGTCTGGGTACTCCAGTTTCACATTATTTCTGAGCATCTCTTTTGCTTTCTCAAAAGCCTCGTCTGCAGCGGTACTCCATTTCCATCTGTTATTCTTCTTGAGTAAGTCATACAGAGGAGCCATAATTTCCGAGTATCTTGGACAGTGGCTGCTAATAAATTGGCATGCGCCTACAAATTCCCTGACTTGTTTCACCTTAGTTGGCTTTGGAAATCTCGTGATCGCATCTACTTTTTTCAAGTTTGGATGATATCCATCTTTATCAATAGTATGCCCCAAGTAATTTATCTCCTGCTTCAAGAATTGACATTTTCCAAAATTGACCTTGATATTGGCCTCCCTTAAATTCTCGAACAACTTTCTCAAGTGCACTAAATGTTCTGCGGCGCTGGGTGAAGATACGATTAAATCGTCAATGTAACAGATTACATTTTCTTTCACTTCGTCAGTGAGCTTACTATCAAGTGCTCGAATAAGTGCTGGTCCACTGTTAACCATACCAAAAGGCATTCTGACAAAGACCCATGACGTCTGGTCAAATAGGAATCCAGTGTACTGCATACTATCTTCTTCTAGCTGAACTTGTTAAAATGAAGACGTCAGGTCAAGAACGCTGAAACATGCTCTCCCTTTGAATTTTCGAAGCAGATCTCTAATCTTGGGTGGTCGGTCATTTTCTGGAAGAATCTTCAAGTTGATGGTCCTGGCATCGAGACAAAGACGTATATGACCATTACTTTTCTTCACTACTGTGATGGGGTTTATATAAGACGACGCCTGTTTTTTAATAATCCCGTCTACCTCCATTTTTCTGATTAACCCTCGTACTTCTTGATAGTATTTCTCAGGAATGGGGTATATTCTCTTCTGGTAAGGGGTTTCATCTGTCAGCCTTATCTTGTATTTATAATCCTTAATCAATCCAGGCTTTTCATCAAAAATATCTTGGAATTCCTTTATCAGATCCTCAAATTCCCCCTGAATTTCTTCAAATCCTTCAGTTTTTCTACTGGGTATTTCTGCTAAATTTTCCACTTCATTAATTATGGTATTCAAAATTTCTTCCCTAAGGTCTATTTCCAGACTGTTTTTCACGTCCTGTTTTTCTATCTCTTCTGTGATCATGTACCCATCATTAAAGCTAATACTTCTGTTCTTCATGTCAATAATAGCTCCGACCTTCGATATAAAATCGATTCCAAGCACCATATCAAAATTGATCTTGCTCACCACAATGAAGATCTGTTCATAATTCCTTCCATTGATCTCAAAGTTCAATAGCACTTGAATCTTGCACTTCACTGCCTTATCTTGGAATATCCCTCTCACTTTGACGGTAGAAACAGGTAGAACTGTCATGTTCTCTCCTCTTAGCAGACTTTGATAACATTCCTCTGAAATGATGGAGATAATTGCACCAGTATCCATCAGGGCTTTGTACTGTTGGCCATCTATCCGTACAGAAATAATAGGTAAGGCACATGGTCTTTCCTCTTTAACGATACCCCTCTCTTCTAGCAAATCTTCATCAGTCCCTTCATATATCTCATTAATTGTAATCAGGTGTGGTGTGGCAATGTATTTACAAGTTCTCACTGTCGTTGAGAAATCGGCGTTTTTTTTTTTGTGTTACCGACCTCAAAATTCTGTTGGCTCGTAGAAGGCCCAGGATCGATTACAACATCCTGCCTTTTCTTTTGATTGTCGGCTTCTTTTTCCCGTAATTCTTTCAGGTATTGCTGGCTTTCCTTCTCTCTTTCCTGATACTGATCGGGTGTCATAACCTGACCTTGAGGATTCTGATTTCTGTTTTGGTTCTGGTTATTCCTATTATAATTTCTGTTATAACCATTATTGTTGTAATATCTGCCTCTTCCATTGTAAATTCCTCGACTATAGTTCCAGCCTCTTCTCTGTTGATACGGTCGGTAACCTGGCGATCTGTTATTTTGAAACTGATTATTCCTGTGAGGACCTACATTGTCAGTTTTCTCCTCATCTGGCTTGTCAGTTTGTTGGACTTGGTCCATATATACAGTATTTATTTCTTTGAAGTCATGCCTTTGACCTTTCTGTACCACGTTAGGCATTGGACTTGTGTAGTCTAACCTCCTCAGTAATTCATCCATGCTGGTTAAATCCCTGATGTTTGATGAGATAATTAGTCTCCTCACCTCCACAGGTAGCATACGAGAAATCGCATCAATAAGTTGCTCCGTTGACAATGGGGGTTGCAAAAATCTCAAGCGGGATAATTGACTCGTAAAGAAATCAGCGTACCGCGTTGGAAGAGTACCGGAGTATTTTCTTGAATACACCTCCGCTCTTAACGAATTCTGCGCTTCTATGGACCAAAATCGTTTGATTAATGCCTCTGCAAACTCGTCAAAGTTACTGAATGTGTATCTAAATGCGCGAAACCATTCGAGGGGTCCTCCAATCAAAAATCTCTCCACTATCTTCATCTCTCTCTCTCTGGGAATGTGAGCTTCGATGACATAATCTTTGAGGTTCCTTACATATTCTATAGGCGTCAAACTATCAGTGTTGCTGAATTTTTGCGGTTTGTCTTCAAAATTCCTGATGACCGTCACGTTCCTCGGATATGAATCCGGGTAGTTTCTCCCACTATCTCGATAGTTCCACTCAGGTTCCATATTCCTCTCGTCATCTTCCTCCCTGAATCTGGATATACGTTCTTCAGGAGTCACGTCTCTCTCTTCTGGATCTAGGTTATATCTTCTGGCATAATTCCTATTGGTTTCGCAAGCCAAGCCTACTGTATCCTTGTCAGTAATCTCCGTTAAGACTTTCTTGATTAACTCTTCTTTGTAGGTCTCTATCAAACTAGCCTCTCCTAGCTTCAAATTCTGCAGTTTGCTCGACGTTTCATTCACATCAGAGACAACTTTATGAATCTGTTCCTCTAATGCAGATTTTAATGTTTGTACATCCCGATCTAATTGTGTTCTATCTTCAACTTGTCTTTCGGATAGCGAATCCATCCTGACGCTTAAATCTTTCCTAATCTGTACTACTTCATTGTTAATATCAATTTGAGTACTGGCAAGTTTTCTTTCAATACGATCCTGAATTTGGGTTACATGTTCCCCACTTGACCTATTCCACTCGTCTTTCCATATTGCTACATTTGCCGTTAACATTTCTGCTATGTCTATTTCGATATCTTCTTTCAATACTTTATTATGGTCTAATACTTGGGTTCTCATGACCTCTACATCATACTTTAAACCTTCTAAAGACGCTGTCGTTCTAACTGACTCATCAACTAGCCTAGTCGTTAATGCACTTATATTACGTGTACAAAGGGTTTTCGAATTTTCTATCTCTTCCCTGACTTTATTTACATCAGTTTGGACTTTAGCAACATCTACGAAAACTGTGTTGACCTCTACTTGAATTTTATTTATGTCACTTTGCATCTCGTTTACATCCGAATGAATGTTATTAATATCAACCTGAACATTGGACACATCAGTTCTAACATTTTGGATTCCTCTTTGGACTTCCTCAACCTTGTCTTGGACAGTCGCAACGTCATTTTTAACAACAACTACCTCAGCCCTAGCACAAGAAATATCACTTCGGACATTAGCTACATCTAGATTCAACATTGTAAGATCTTTATGCACATTAGCAACATCAATTTTAACATCAGCAACATTTTTATGCATATTAGACACATCTATTTTAACATTGGACACGTCTGAGCGCATGTCAGTTACAGCATTCTCAATTCCTTGGGTATTAATCTGTAAACGCGACATATTCTCCTCTAAGTTAGCAGAACTGGTCTGAAGAGTTTTCATATTCTCCTCCATTCGACTAGTACTCCTAGCTTCCATCTCCTTCATACTTTCATTCAGCATCTGCTTCATACTACTATTCATGCTTGCTTTCAAATTAGCAGACAAATTACTCGCATTCTCCTCCATTCTTGCTTTCAAATTAGCAGACAAATTACTAGCATTCTCCTCCATCATCTGCTTCATATTGCTATTCATGTTAGCAGACATCTCCGCTAACATCATCTTCAAACTTTCATCTGCCATTACAATATTATTCAAAAATTAGACTGCTGTAGGGACATACATCAATAGAGCAAAATAACAACATTTGAGCAACACTTTCACCATATATAACTTTGATCAATTTTCTGTCTTAAATCTAACTTATAACTACCTTATAATTAACTTTCGAAGACACTTCATGTTGAAACAAACTCAAGCACATGTTCAAATTTCCCTGGCTCATTTTAAAATATCCTAACACAAATAATTTACATTTACAATCCAAATAATTTAATTTTATCTTTAATCTGACTAAAATGTCATAAGCCGGTCAAATAAAATAAGATTCCAGATCATAGGCGATTTTCCTAAGTTTCCAGCCTATTTAACCTTTCTCAAGTTGTATAAGATCTGATCTTTTCTGAGTGTAATTTTCCTAATACAATGCAACATTTAATTCCTATATAATCACACTCTTAAATTCTACAATTGGCCTAGACATCTAACAAAGAATCAACCTCTTTATTTGAGTCTAATCGAACCACACGTTTTAGGTTTGCCAATCCTACTGTTGACTCGAGCCCCACGTTTTAGGTGTGCCAATCCTTCTGTCCCCGTTTACCCGGATAGTAGGCTGTCAGATATCCGCCCCCTCAATTGGATTGCCAACAATCAATCGCACCGGCTCAGCTACATCAATGAAAATGGCACTGACAGATACTACCGAGGTTTGAACACAGAAGTTACCAAGAAAATTATTGTGGAACACACCAAAATAGACGGGGGTTCATACTTACTTTTACTTACCTCTTAAAAATAATCTCGGGGATTGGGTTGACAACAGGATCTCTAAAGTATGCTCCCACAATAATCTTGACCATGACATTTAAAAATGAACCAAAACGAAGGCAAGAACTTTGAACTGTACAAAAGCTTTATTTCAAATAAAGGGTATGATTTTAACAAACTCAACAAAATAAATGTGGCTATCAGTAGCCCATGTCAATCTGACTACGTCCTCCTAAAGGACTTGCAAAGTTATCAAACAATATGTTAGCTCCCATGAGCTCAAAATAACGTAACATTCAATACACATTTGGATTGGATAAGGAAGTCAGGATACGACACATAAATATAGAGCATTTGGTTTCTTTTAATAAACATCACACTTGTATTAATGGGCGCAAGGCCAGAGTATCGACCTCGCCCGCTGATAACCAGATGTCTGGCCGGCTGGTCTACTCTTCAACCTGGCGCGTGCCTGTCAAATGGGGCTCACTCGTCACGCCACACTGCGTAAGAATTCAGCTCCTCTCAAAGCTTTAAATGTCTACAAGACAACTCATATATATTGACGCAAATCTTTCAAATGCTTAACTCACATACGACTGGATTATTCTGACAATCCCTAAACTTGTTAAGTTATCATCCCAATGTTTAATAAGTATAGTTTAGAGTATAAAACACACTCTTAAATGTTTATAACAAAATCACATAAATTGTTTATAACAATTAGAAATTGTTTATAATATTGTCGAAGATAATTACAAAAATTTTAAACACGCCTTTAACATTATTTTCGTTCCACATTATTGTCAAAGATATTTACATTTATTATTTACAATATTAACATTTAAATTATTTAAATTATTAATTTAAGAAATACATTGAACCACATGTTCATCCGGTTGGTAAATTCATAATCGTGTTAATATAATCGACCAATGAAGGTTAGTTATACATGTTAATGTCACAATCTGGTTTAATAAAGGTTGTAATAATTATAATTATTTGTGACGGTAATCTTCATTCAAAATCTTATCTCAAATTCTTTCAAAACTCTTGTTAATTATAACAGTAAATTCACTTGATTAATTTTCAACGAACTATGACAATACACTCTAGCGGAAAATACTTCGCTTACAAACTAATGCACAAACTGCATTAAAAATAGGCCCAAAATTCATCATATATTAAAATATACGGCATCAAAATCTTCCACATAATTTACAAAAACCTCCACTAACACAATCTTTATCATCATTAATTACTGTGGGAATCTCCTTCATTTATTTAAGGGCATTATACATCAGCGACTTTCCACATGTCCGCTGCACTAGCGATTATACATTCATAGTTCCACTTAAAAATTCTTATAATCATTAATTGTTTCAAAACTGTTGTCATTTAACCTTCGTGGATTTCATTCATGAATCGTGATGAAGTAAAAATTTGCCAATCACAAACAAATTTAATAGTGAATACGCTTATACACGCCTGTCTGGTCTATCAAAATTTAAGATTAACATCTTCAAAGAATTGTAGTGTAAAAATACTATCATCAAACAAAGTGCGACTAACTGCAAAATAGTCGAATAGAATCCAATCAGACTGGGGAATGCAAACATCGTTATATAAATCTCCAATTGAGAAAAAATTCCTAACAAAAGTTCACGAATTTAATGCATTCAATAATTCATAATTAAAGTTCATCTTCCACAAAATTGTCTATGATGCAATGATCGTTCATAACTGACGATACATGTCTGTGTTGCAATCAATTCAAATAACGACTAGTATTTCCAAGATCGTCGACAACGTAATGGATTTTAACGCTCTAAAATCATTTAAATGTTCTTCCTTCTTGATGATGACAGAAAATTGGTCAAAGTAATTAAACTGGGGTAGAACTACTTTAATAAAGTGACACGCTGTCTGAATTTAAATCTGCCATAAACATCATTAACTTACAGTCAAATCGAGACTACAAAAAAAATAAGCAAATTACTGAAAAATCTAAATATCAGTCTCAACTGATCCAAAATCGTTTAACTATGCCCCTGACATAACAATGTCTTAATAAAATCGTCGAAAAAGGCATAACTCATCAAGGTGTACTGAGAATAGGAATCTCAAACAAGAATATCGGGCAAAATACATGAGGACAAAAATATGGGAAAATGGTTGCTCAAATATTGCTAAGAAACTCAAATACAATAAACGTTCACGACTACCTTATCTGCCGATTGACGTTCCAGAGGAAAATTCCCCAAAGAAGACTGTTGATGGATCCATTTCACCAAGTTAAAGCTGAGCTCCATCCTCGAAACAAGAAACAGCACCATCGGAGTATCGAACTGCTTCACGAAGACGAACGACATCCTTCCGGCAATAATCTTCTTTGTGAGTCGGGACAACCCTGACCTCTCTTGAAAAATCCCTGAAGTTCCAGTTGAAAATCGCCATGAAGTTTTTGTAGAAATTTCCGAAGAAATATTCATATTCAGAAAGTATGAAATCATTTCCATTGCTGTTTGATAGTATTCAGCCTTTAATCACGAAACATGGGTGTAGATGTTTATTTACCACATGTTCGCTTGTATGGAATAGCAATTAGCGAAGTTCCATGCTGCTATCTTACTCCGTTGAAATATGTCCCAATTGCATTAAGTCCTTTAGCCTTCCATCTTCTCTTCGGTTATGGTAATAGAAGAACAAACTGCCATATTAAACTGTTCCATAATACTGTAGCGTTATGTCACAAAAGCAATCTGAAGTCTCCCTATTTCACTAGCCGTGTCAGCCGTCGCGTAGATTCTGGCTATACAAAGTGTTTCTCCTGTGGCGAGAAAATCACTTTTGTCAGTCGTCTAAAATTGTCAATAACTTCCAAAATACTTCCTCGAAATTGTTCAGCTTTTCTACAGTCCTTACTGTAGCAATGCACAATAGAATTAGCTTATAGGCGACCGCTAACTGTTCACAGCTAATCTTGTAGAAGCTTTATAATGGTCGTTTCAACTTCACCTAGATTTACTCACAGTAAACCTGCACTGCTTGTCAGCTCGACTCTCGTTTAATGCAGTGGATTCACCACGCGTTATAAAGACGACTTTTTCACTACTAATCTCACTCGACGTTTCACTGAAATGACTATTTGAGATCAGACGATTGAATATCAGACGATTTATAATCTGAGAATGAGGAATGAGACTCCTCTCTTCTGCGCAAGGCCTTTTATGAACTTCATGAGGGGCGTATCCATCCCTTCCATTGCGTTTTACTGCGTCATCGCTAGAAGTTCCAACTTCGTCAATACATGACGGATTTTCAAAATTCAAAAACTGAAAATAAATTTCATCAAAATTCCAGATCAATGCCTCTACTGCAAATGGATTTCCACAATTCTACATTCCAAAAAGTAATAAAAATACCATAGTTTCAGCAATCTCCGTCTTCCTTCAGACTATCGTTCATTGGTTTGAGCCTCCCCTCCAATAGCATAATTTCTTCCTCAGCAGAATTCCACGTTTCCTGCGACTGCGTCGTAGATCTCGGATCTTTCTCGAATAAATGCTGACGTCACTGAGAATCTCAGCTCAAGTAGCCTGCTGGCATAACGTCTGCGTCATCCGTGCTTACGTCATGACTACCCACGTCATAACTATGACAGCCATAACTTTCTTCATAATTTCCAATATAGCCACCGTGGTCTCTATATAATTCAATTACGGGGGCAGTACGGGTATATTTTCAAACATTTCGTATGAACTATTTATGTTTTTGATTGCAAGCACATTCGTGGTTTACGAATTCAACAACCGCAGTGTTTCGCACTCCTTCAGGAATCTTGACATTAGGTAATTCTTGAGTTGTGTAGTGTTAACAGATTTTGTAAATGAGTGAAGGTGGAATATAAAAGAGTCGTGAGCCGTGCGAATGAGAGGAAGCTGGAGAATACAAGAGCCTTGTTGTTAATTCATTTGAGGACATTGGACAGAAAACCCAACTCCGATAGGTTTTGAACCCCAGCCAAACGGGTAAAATACTAACACTTTTTCACAGAGCCAAACATGTCCACCGAAGTTCATAGTTATTAATCGACTTACATTCAACGTCTTAGCAAATAATGTTTTGTACTAAGCGATTTCTTCAGTGGAGTTTATTTTTATTATAAAGCATTTCATACAAAGTTTATATTATTTCTATCAGTAGGCTATATTGCATGCAATACTCAAACTAGTGAAATATAGGTCAGAACAAGATATCAGCTGCCATATTGTTTGTAACCGAGATGGCTCAACTTTTTAAAGTCACTGCTACCGTGTAACATTATAATATGAACTTAAATTATCGAATGGGCCACGTCCTTTAGGACAGTTTAAACCATTCTCGGTTCGATAATCGGAAATGGTAGGTTATGGATTTTAATGCTTGCGTAATTCACACGGCCGCCATCCTGAAATGGTACCTTGAGTTTGGGCGTAAGACGCGGCCCATATGAAAGTATGTTTTTACTAAATTTGGAAACTTGGTAGAGATCCAATTATTAGTTAAGTCGTAATTTGATTTTAAATTTTGAACATTTGGGTGGCCGCCATTAAGTTTTGGAAAAGATGGCGGCGGTATAAAGCATGACATCGAGGTGCTCTTTGCTAGTGCTACCTCTGTACCAAATTTCCTTCAATTCGGTTTCGTCATGTTTCAATTGATAGGGGGGACAGACACACACACTCACACACACCCACAGACTGACAATTTTTGACCCGTGCAGATCTCATAAGTCTACTTTCATTTTTTTTCAAAAATTGAATGTAGGCTAAAAACCGTGTTCCCCAGTGTAATCGATACTGCTTTATTGACAATTCGATTGATATGTTCAGTCCACGATAATGTACATTCCATTACTTTCTTCGGCTTTCCCCAATTAATTAGGTTCGCCGGATCCAACCAGGCTCATTATTTTGGTTTTGGCCGGGGATTTAAGGCCGGATGCCCGTCCTGACACCACGTGATTTTACAGTTGAAAATTCCACCCCACTGTCACCGAGATCGAACCCCAGCCGTCCGGGTGGAATACGAGCAACTAAGCCACTCCGTCATCACGCTCCCCATAATGTACAGTCCATTATAAGACCCAAATTGGAGGAACAACCGATTGAGACATTAGGCATAAGAAGTTCATCTTATGGAAACTTTCGGTTTTTAACCAAACCAAACCCCAGGGCAACACAGCCAATGAAAAGCGTTGATCTACCAAGTGACCACTGTCTAGCCATTTGGCCTACATTTTGCGGGGTGACGCATGATCAGCGCATTGGGGTCGTTAATCTCGGTGTTCAAGAAGAGTGAACTTAAATCCGACTTTACACACTATTATTATTCCAATTATTTCACGACGTCAAGCCAAAATAATACAACATATTCCAGGTGAATCAGCTGCCCCTAATAATATTGTTTTATGCAGCCAAACTAACTCCTGTTGTCAGGAAGGTCGATATTTCTCTGCTTGCATTTTTTATGTTACTAATAATAATAATAATAATAATAATAATAATATCGTATGGCCTCGGGTGCCTGGTGCAAGCTTTGTTAATTGACACCCAGAGGGTAACTTGCATGTCGAATTTCGTCGTTCCTTTGAACGCTATGAAAGTCAAGGAGGTTAGATATCTAAACTCCTTGACACTACAGCGCTTTCAAGTAGAGAATGGAGGAACTTTGGGTTGGCGGAAAATCCCGAGATTAATTTTGCCATTGAATACGGCCTACTGAATTCAAATGGGTTCTTTAACATGCCAACAACGTATGACATGAGTGTCGTGATTTTTGTCGCCTTTCAAAAATCACTTACCACGGTCAGGAGTGAACCTGCAATCTTGGGGTTGGTAGTCCGACACTATAACCACTCACCCACCGTTACCGTTACTAATACACTGCAAACATGACGATACGCAAACGATACTGAGCGCTATTAATTCTCTCTCGTATTAGCCTGCAGCCACATCGATGGAAAATTAATATGGTTCAGTATCGTTTGCAGGATATGCTTGCAGTGCATTATACGGGATGCAAATAGAGAAATATCGACCTTTCTGATAACAACGCTAGCTGGGCTGAATAAAACAATATTTTCAATGTCCACAGAGGCAAAACAAGACTTGTCATGCGTCCTGAAGTTGTATTGGAACGCTTGTTTTTCCTGACCATGGTGCTGCCTCACTCTAAGACAGCTACTCAATGGTCCTCACGAGGCTGAATGCAGTAACTTCAGTTTCTAAAATCCCTGACGGAGCCAGGAATCAAACTCGGGGCCTCCGGGTAAGAGGCAGACGTATTATTTCAATACTATAAGGCCGGCTTTCCGTACTTAACAGTAGTATGTAATGGAAGCGATGGTGCGTGCAAAATCTTGGTAATGGTGTAAAGAGTCAGTGAGGGCAGTAAATTAGAATTAAATCCAGCAATAGCCGTCAATAGCCCGTCGTTTTTTTCTCTGGCTATGCTAATTGTTTTCCGATAAGTGTGGAGCACATTTGAATATTGTGCGTCCTGCTGCAGTGAGTTATAGGTGTCGAGATTTATTGTTATTGCTGCAAATAGTGTGGCGACAAGTTAAGCCAACGGTGATGAATAGACTCGAGTTATCAACAGCTGTGCTGCTTCCAACTTAACAGCGCTTACTGCGTCCTGCTCATTACTAAACGCAGGGCCTTTCACGCCAATGGTTTCCGAACGCTCCTATCACTGTTACCAATATTTGCAGTGCAGTAAAAGAAGGAAGAGGTTGTCTTTAATAGTACAGCCGACTCCGTAGACTAAGATTTTAAAAGAAGGAAGCTTGTAGGTTTACGTGACAGTTAAACTCACACCATGAATCCTTTTTTACGTGGAATCCGAACCACCGGACGTAATTTCACCTTGAAAATTCCACATGCTCCCTCCAGGGATCACTACTTCTGGGGAATGGGATGGCGACCGCAGGATCCCAGCTGAGTCTGTCTTTGCATCCACTTACTTGTGCTGGGATCTTACCTGTCAGCTTTCCAGTCGATATCCTTGGTCAACTCTTGATCTCTTCTGATCCTGAAATTATTAGGGTCTCTGAGGCCCAGGAGGTCTTTTCCTTTCTCGCGTTAATTGGCCCTTGTCTCATCTTTCCTGATACCCTCATTCTTCACGTCGTCCGACATCTTGTTATTCTTGTCATTATATTTCCTACTTTCTGCTCAAGGTCCTCAAGGAGGCAGGGTGTGTGTAGCCCCATCACTTATGGTACACCCTGGAAAGTGCTACTCCCTCAAGGGCTTACGTCTAGTGAGCTCGGTAGTTGGCGACTTCGAGCTATTCCTGAGGTGGGTCCGGTTTCTCCCCTTTTTTCCATTGGGGTGGACCCTCTCCCGTTTCCTATTTGCCTTTCAAGGCTCTAGGTCCCGCAAACGGTTCTTGGGTTTTTATCTGTATTATGGTATTATGGCCCTCCACTTCTCAGTGTCAGTAGATTTACTGGTACAATAAAAATCCCCGTCGCAGCACAATACCGGCACCCCAGCGGCTCTAAAAGCCGCAGTATTTAAATGGGACGTAAAAGCATTTGCATTACCATTTACCTCCTCTTCTATACACTACCCGCATTCTTTGAGGGTTTAAATGCTGTTTATTTTTGAGCCCCTAGTCTGTTCAAGGGCTCGGATATCATATAATGTGCGCACACTGGTTGCCCTCTTGTTTTCATGAACTCATTATAAAGCTTTCAAGAAATGTATTATTATTATTTTTCAGCAATTTTTAAGTAAATATTTCGAAGTTTTTAGCTGATACTTTTAACTTAAAAAGTAATATTTTTCAATTCAAAATTCTATTAATGGAGGAGATTGATTGCAATACTGGTTTTAGGACACTGTAGTAGGTGAAATGTTCAGTAGATACGCGAAAGCGTAACACCTGTACAACCAACGGCTGTAACCATATACATATACATTAAAGAATTGAAGTCCATGTTCTAATGTTAGTTTTAGGTATATGCAATGTGTACCATGATGCGACTTCCTTCTTCAATGTGGTTTTATATCAAGATTTATTTCCTTCGCATTTAACATATTTTTGAAACAGATCTTTTTCTTTTAAATTTTAGTGTGTGTGTGTTTTTTAAGCTTTTCGACGATTAATTTTTTAATAATAGTTTTGTGAAACAACCTTCTTTTAAAGTAAAATTTCTCATGTACTGCAAGTCTTCTATTTCTATACATATTATTATTTGAGCTAAGGAAGGCCACAATGTGGGCGAAACCGGTACAATAAGAAGTACAAAGTAATATAGACTGAAGGTTTTTAAACTCCAGGACTTATTAACATTATTATTATTATTATGTTATTCTTTAATTAAAAACATTATTACAGTGGTCAGAGTAAGTCAGTAGTACATTCATTAGGGCACATACTCCCCTCCCCGAATATCTGAGGTGAAGGAGACTTAATGTTATCCACTGAGTTTGAATTAGCAAATTTTAACAATAATTGAGAGGCATGAAATATAAAGTTATTCAGTATGCTCTGTGGGAGTTCATTGTGCACAAACATGAGCCACCATCTGTTATGAGTGAGGGGCAGGGGCGAGGGCTGTTGACATCGCGTGCGGGGCACGAGTAGCCGGCAGTGGGGATGGGGGCTTCAAGCCAAATCACGCAGCTCTTCAATCCACGCCACTTCTGCTCAAGCGTGGTACAATTCCTCCTTCCTTCCTTCCTGGCGACAAGTAGCTAGTCGTCACGCAAGGTCTGCTCTTAGCGCCACAAGTGTCATTTCACCTGTGGTGGCAGGAGGGTTATTTGTAACTCTTCAATCGGTCAACACAAATTTGACCAATGACTGGACGGGGTTACAATGTATATAATATAAATAATAAATAAGTAAATAAACAGTCCTGTAAAAAATTACATTATTAGTTATCATTAGGGCCCAGATGTTTAAAAATTGCACTTAAATTTTTCAAAAATGACTGTAATAAATGTCCTAAAAATTTGAAAATGCACTAAAAATAGGAGAAAATGATCTTATAATAATAAAATCACCAATATTTCAAAAATGACATCTTGCTCAAACTGAAAAGTCAATCAAAATAGATTTCTAGCACTTAACAAAGGGTTTATGTTCACTTTAGTCAGAGTTGCACTGCACTACACATGTCATTCTGATATTGTCAAATGTAAATGATCTGCGATTATCAGCCAATAAGTTTTTATATCTCGAAAAGCTGCGTTCAACATCAACTGATGTGATCGAAGTGTACTTGAAGTGAGGAAGGTTGTTTGCTGCTAAATCCTCCTCAATCCCATCCGTGCAGTAGTTTTCACCAGGAAGAATGTCTGAGATTTTGTAGAATGTTTTATACCCGGTGTTTTTGCCCAGTACTTGTTTCAGTTTTGATGCAATACCAGCAGCAATTTCGCCACGATTGTTGCTAGGACTAACTTAGCTGCCACCCGGTTGATTAGGGAAATGGAATCAATATTTCAACATTTCAAATTACCTTGTATCAGCTACTAACTTCTTCTTAACTCTGAGAGACGTAACTCCCTCAGATAAAGCTGTGACATGACTAAATTGGAAACAATTACCTCAGAAGGCCAATTTCTCTAAAATAAGACCAAAAAATCTACCAAACTTAAGAAAATGCTCTTAAAATGGAAAAATAAAAAAAATGCAAAAAGATGCAAAATAAAACAGACATATTTGAAGACGGGGTAAGCCGTCAGGAGTTTCCATGTACTTCAGCATTGTTTCACACAGGTCAGTAAAAAGATGACATGTCATCAACATCCGGGCCCTAGTTATCATCAATATTAAAACGGGGAAATTTAGGATTACGCGTTTCGACCGTCAAGAGGTCATCACCATAACCTGATCACTGGAGTTGAGATTTAAATTTATATACAAAGACCAGCAGTAGTACCCGGATTAGCCTGCTGGATCTATGTATTTGTTTTGGGGATGATAATGAATACTACTACTGAAATAACACAAATTAATAGAAAAAAATATAAAAGAAAATAAAATTCTCGGAAGACTCTTTGTGGTGGTGATAAGTAGTAAAATGTATGTAACATCCAAGTCCCATAATGATAATGATAATAATGAACATGTAAGCTACTAATGAATTGAAAAAATGATTAGAAACAGGAGTAACTGAAATACAAGGCACTGTCAGTATCTCATTGGCTGTTTGAAAAGTAAAGAGCGATAGACGTTTGCCGCGGTAGGAAAATAATCGAAGCACTTCGGAAACCTTCAGCTGTTCCGAACTTCTGACGGAGCAACAGTGTCATTTTTCGCCATTTGGCGCTGTTCGATATTTCGTCCGTGTGCCCAATGGCCTAAGTCTAGGGATTGGAGAGGGCTGCCCAAATTTCAAATAGAAAGTGTCACCTGCAGATTTCTAAAAGGTAAGTAGGCCTACATAAAATTTGGTTCAGATCGGTGAAATGGTGCAGATTTGTACACCTAAATGAAGGGAATGAAGGGCTATCTAAAATTATTGCTGCCAAAATCCTTCCTGGGGGTGAGCACTACAACCCTACGAAATTTCAATGCAATCGGTTGAACGGTGTCGGAATCCACTAATCTCGGGCAGACATACAAATATACAGGTCCATTGTATCTGTATGGTCGAATTATGATGAGTCTAGTTGTTGTATATGTTACGTTCTGCAGTTTGAATCTCGATACATAAGGTTAGTTTGTTTCATAAAGGTTTGTGAATTACGTATGAGTATCATGCACGTGTATACAGTTAGTACAACACAATATCTATATATATAAAGCACAAAGTTTGTCTGTCTGTCTGTCTGTCTGTCTGTCTGTTATGTATACAAATCTACACCGTTTCACCGATCTGAACCAAAATTTGTATACTTACCCTTTGGAACCCTGCGGGTAACCCCGTCAACATTAAATTTCGGACAGACCACCCCATGCCCTGCATTTAGGCCCTTTTGCACAAATCTACACCGTTTCACCGATCTGAACCAAAAGTTGTATATTTAACCTTTGGAACCCTGCGAGTAACACTGTCCACTTGAAATTTCGGACAGACCACCCCATTCCCTGCATTTAGGCCCTTTGGTCCAAATCCACACCGTTTCACCGATCTCAACCAAAATTTGTATATTTACCCTTTGGAACCCTGCGAGTACCACTGACCACTTAAAATTTCGGACAGACCACCCCATTCCCTGCATTTAGGCCCTTTGGTCCAAATCTACACCGTTTCACCGATCAGAACCAAAATTCGTATTCTTACCCTTTGGTGCCCTGCGAGTAACACTGTCTGCTTGAAATTGCGGACAGACCACTCCATTCTCTGCATTTAGGCCCTTTGGCCCAAATCTATACCGTTTCACCGATCTCAACCAAAATTTGTATATTTACCCTATGGAACACTGCGACTAACACTGTCTGCTTGAAATTTCGGACAGACCACGCCATTCCCTGCATTTAGGCCCTTTTTGCACAAATCTACACCGTTTCACCGATCTGAACCAAAATGTGTATACTTACCCTTTGTAACCCTGCGAGTAACACTGTCTGCTTGAAATTGCGGACAGACCACTCCATTCCCTGCATTTAGGCCCTTTGGACCAAATCTACACCGTTCCACCGATCTCAACCAAAATTTGTATATTTACCCTTTGGAACACTGCGACTAACACTGTCTGCTTGAAATTGCGGAGAGGCTACTCCATCCCATGCATTTAGGCCCTTTGGCACAAATCTACACCGTTTCACCGATCTGAACCAAACTTTGTATACTTACCCTTTGGAACCCTGCGAGTAACACTGTCCACTTAAAATTTCGGACAGACCACCCCATTCCCTGCATTTAGGCACTTTGGCACAAATCTACAACGTTTCACCGATCAGAACCAATATTCGTAAACTTACCCTTCGGTACCCAGCGAGTAACACTGGCTGCTTGAAATTGCGGACAGACCACTCCATTCCCTGCATTTAGGCCCTTTGTCCCAAATCTACACCGTTTCACCGATCTCAACCAAAATTTGTATATTTACCCTTTGGAACACTGCGACTAACACTGTCTGCTTGAAATTGCGGCGAGGCCACTCCATCCCTTGCATTTAGGCTGTTTGGCACAAATCTACACCGTTTCACCGATCTGACCCCAATTTTATATACTTACCCGTAGAACCCGACAAGTAACACTGTTCACTTTAAATTTCGGACAGACCACACTATTCCCTGCTTTTTGGAACTTTGCCAGAAAACTACACCGTTTCACCGATCTCAACCAGATTTTACATAATTACCCTTTGGAACTTGACGAGTAACACTGTCCACTCGAAATTTCGGACAGACCACTCCATTCCACTCACCAGTCATGAGCCCTTGAGGGTGTACCAGAAGTGGTGGGTCTACACACACCCTGCCCTTTGGCACAAATCTACATCGTTCACCGATCGAAAACAAAATGTGTATACTTACCCTTTGGAACCCGATGAGTAACACTGTCCACTTTAAAATTTGGACAGGCCACTCCATTCCCTGCATTTTGGCCCTTGGCACAAAACTACACCGTTTCACCGATCTCAACCAGATTTTACATAATTACCGTTTGGAACTCGACGAGTAACACTGTCCACTCGAAATTTCGGACAGACCACTCCATTTCCCGCATTAAGGCCCTTTGGTACAAATCTACATCGTTCACCGATCGAAAACAAAGTGTGTATACTTACCCTTTGGAACCCGATGCGTAACACTGTCCACTTGGAAATTTCTGACATACCACTCCATTCCCTGCATGTAGCTCAGGAATTTCTCGGGGTTGCCAGCTTTCTAACTCACCAGTCATGAGCCCTTGAGGGTGTACCAGAAGTGGTGGGTCTACACACACCCTGCCTCTTTGAGGGCCTTGAGCAGAAGACAGGAGATATTATGAAAAGGAAAAGAAGGCAGACCCCTCGAAGAATGAGGGTATCAGGAAAGATGAGACAAAGCCAATTAAGGCGGGAAATTGAAAGACTCCCTAGCCCTCGGATACCCTAATACAGTCTGGGTCGGAAGAGAACAAGAGTTGACCAAGGGAGGCCGACAGGAAAGAGAACTGAAATGAGCCCGGCACCAGGAAGTAGAAGCGATGCCAGACTCAGCTGGGGTTCCGTGGTCGCCAACCCACGTCCCACAAGTTGTGAGACCCTGGGGGGGGGGTTAGTTGTGAGAATAGCTTGCTGATTCATCGTGAGGTGACTTGAGAGTACTTTCCAGAGCCCGCCGTGTTATCTCCTGCTGTCTATGCTGATGCCAGCACAGGGCCGTTGCGAAACAGTGAGTGATTCCCGGTCAATCTGTATAGGACGGGGAACCCCGAACGTGTGTCATCATATTTCGTCATCATCTGCGATCATCTCAGGTTCGTGCAGCTTGGACCTATATTCTTTGTCTTTGCCGAGCAGTACGCTCTTTCACTAGACGCATCCAGTACAGGCCTAAGCCAGAAAATAAGGTTGAGACTTTGGAAGACATCGAAGGTAGACACCTGAATTACCTATATCAGTTTTAAAATAACACCATGTTCGTTTAGTAGTCATTTTTTCATTACCTTATTATTATCATCATAAGTGCAAACGACCTAGATGTTACGCGCATCATACCAATAATCACCGCCGCATAAAGTCTTTCTCGACTGTGATTTTTAAAATATTTATTTTTGGTTGGTTGGTTCTTAAGTTTAGGGGCTGCGACAACGCGGTCATGTAGCCCCGTGTACTTTGGGTGTGTGTAGAATCTGTCTGATAACCGGTGTTAATTGTGATGACTGTATTAGTGTGTGTTATCTGTTTTTTAATTTAAGTACAAACTGCAACTTAGAATTCTTCAAATAGTTCGTACTTTTGCCGCCAAGCGCCACCGTCAACGACTACTAGGCCAAGTTCGGAACTTAGCTACTAGACGCCACTGCAGTCTGCTCTTGGCAACGGACGTAGACATCTATGAGCGTTGTTTACCTATCCAATTTAGCTTCACACAGGTGTAATTAGTGGAAGGTCAATAACATGCCATAAATCTGACATGGGACCGCCGTCTTTACTTCCCCTCCGAAGAAAGGCATACTGACGGAGTTTTAACGCTCTTAAAATATCCGACGGCTTCGGCCGGGTTTGAACCCGCTATCTTGGGCATAGAAGCTCAGCATGCTACCAAATATGCCACCGAAGCCGCCATATAGTTATTTTTATTACAGTACATTGTGTACATTATACGTTGAAGTGTCAATTCAATACCGGTAGTAGTTTCCCTTATCATCCTCATCATAAGAGCAAATGACCTACAGTAGATGTTACGCCCATTACACCATTAATCACCACACACAATAAGTCTTCCTCGCCTGTGAATTTTGAAATATGTATTTCTATTACGGTAGTTTGACGTGTCAATTCAACAGTAGTTTTTATTACCATCCTTATCAAAAGGGCAAATGACGTAGATATTACTCCCTCATTGTCTTTGGGGGCAAATGACTTAGATTTTAAGTCCATTATATTTCTAAGGAGACCTTAAAACATTATCATCATTCCACCGGGCGAAGCCGGGTACTACTGCTAGTAATAAATAAGAAAGATACGAGCCTTACAGCAGTCGCATATGATGTGTAACATCTGACATATTATCCTACTATGAAATTGAGATGAAATGTATGTGAAGTCATCTGACATGTTATCCTACGCGTATACTACACGGCTTGGACATTCTTAAAATGTTAATTTACGCTCCGTTTTACGGGTACTATGATGAATGTATAGATTGAAATGGAGATATGCTACTGTCACAGTTGTTTGAACAAACATCACATATTATATTGTAAATTAAGAGGAAGAATGAAACTTAAGTCTCTAGCCTATCTGTAGACTACTGCAAATAATGTTCAATACAATCAAATTTCCCAACTCCTGCTTGGTGCAAACTATTGTAATTAAAGTTAGATAAATCGTAATTTCATGTAGATTCTGTTAAAATGACGCATAATGTTATGATATATATCGTTTAAATCGATAATCCGGTAGCAAACATAATTGCCGGGACTGGGGTTCGAACCTGAGGCCTCATGATGCGCAGACCAAGATGCTATCTACGCAGCCATTATAACCACGGAAATTTAGAGTACATGACAGTTACTAATTTTCACGTGCCGGTAATAATATGGAAGTATTTTTTAAGCTCCATTAATATTTTGCTTTTTTTTCGATAATGTTCCTGCGTGAAATTGAGATTTATATTAGTTATGAATACGCCTACCTGGCAGTAAAGGGAATTCCTATAGTGGTCCTAGAAAGGCTAGCCCAGTTCCCGTATAAAAACATCTGTATATATTACATTGATCACTGCATTACCGCAATGTGGGTTAATATCTAAATAGCCATTTTGCAGAAACATAATAACGGCTTTGCCGACTAGTTACAATGTTTCATATTAATGCATATCATCATTTAAATACTGATTCGAAGACTTTTAACATGTGGTTGTGTTTCAATCAGTTGACACTAGAGTTCACATGAGCGTTTACCGTTCAATATGAAAGTATTGAGCAAAGTTACTCGAGGAGTGGATGCCCATCACTTTTCTCCAGAGATTGAAAAACAGGTTCATAATAAATCATAATTGTTCTCAGCAAATATGATATAATGAATATTTTTACACCAAAGAACGACAACTTGAAGATGATTTATTGTAGAAATATCTGTAATGGCGTCTCCAAACCTTGAAGTAATCCGTAGTCTATGTGATATACATTCCATATGGTACCACTGCCAGCTGGATCGCATGGCAGATGGCAGTGCGTCATACACACTTCCGTCCGATCCACTTCCGTCCCATTTTTCAAAATCACTCCCACAAAAGCCGCCTCCTAAACTGAATCCTGATATGATTGCCAACAGGATCATAGACCTCATAAGGACAAAGAGGGACAAGAATCATACCAGAATTGTCAAATGTAACCTCTCTGAACTCAAACGCAGTGCCCCGAAAAACGAGACGCTCTCCAGGCTTTTCTTCGCAGCGGAAGTAGAAAGTGCAATTCAACAACTGAAAATCGGCAAGGCTGCTGGTCCGGATAACATCTATAAGAAATTTGTTACGAACATGGGCCTGTACTGTATATGCTGGCTTACTTCTCTCTTCACTTACATCCTCCAAGAGAACAGACTGCCCAGTCATTTCAAATTATCACACGTTATAGCCATTCTCAAACCTGGTATACCCGAAGATAGCCCCGAAAGTTATCAAACAATAGCACTGCTCAGTTGCATATTCAAGCTTCTTGAACGAATCCTCCTAACCAGAATAGCACCTTTCATTGAAGCTGTTACGCCTCCTGAACAAGCTGGATTCAGACATGGACGCAGCTGCACCGATCAAGTTCTTGCTCTAACTACACATATCGAAGAAGGTGTTCAAAGACAACTGAAATCAACAGCTGTTTTCATCGACTTGACTGGAGCATATAACACTGTTTGGCGACAAGGACTTATCTACAAACTATTGCAAGTTGTACCAAGTCGATAAATCGTGGATCAAATATCTTGTATGCATAGTGAAAGACAATTCGAAGTGTTTCTAGGCAGCACTAAAAGCCACAAACGAAAACTAAATAACGGTTTACCACAGGGATCTGTTTTAGCCCCAATGCTCTTCAATTTGTACATGCATGATTTACCAGTCACAACATCAACGAAGTTCATATATGCTGATGACATCGCTCTTGTAGCACAAAGTAATAACTTTGAAGATGGTGAACAGATCCTTACAGAGGATCTGAAGAAGATGTCAACTTTCTTTAAGACCTATAGATTGATCCCCAGCACTTCAAATTCTGAAGTCTCTTGTTTCCATCTATCGAATCGTGCTGCAAACTACAATCCAAGAGTTTTGTTCAACGAACGAAATCTAAGGTACAATCCTTTTCCGAAATATCTTGGAGTCACTTTAGATAGATCCCTGAGCTACAAAGAACACATCACTAAGCTTTCCCACATAGTCGCCGCAAGAAACAACATATTGCATAAGTTCAGTGGTACATCCTGGGGAGCCTCTGCTGACAGTTTACGCTTATTTGCCATCAGTCTTGTCTACTCGGCCGCTGAGTACTGTGCACCCGTCTGGTTGGAAAGCGTACATGTGAAGAAGGTAGACACAAAATTGAATGATACAATGCGTTGCATTACTGGTTCCATCAAATCAACTCCATGTCACTGGTTACCCATGCTGAGTCACATCCCTCCACCTCACTTAAGGAGGAAGCAAGTTCTACTAAGGGAAGCTAAGAAATTCTTTGCATCACCCTCTTTGCCATTGCACCAAGAATTATGCCATCCATCACAGCAACGACTGCAATCTAGAAGACCAGTAAGTGTCACTGCGGGGCAACTCATTGCGGCAGGATTTGATCTAAATGAAAGCTGGAAGCATGAGTGGTCAACTAAAGCATTGGGAACAAGTGCCCACCATCTTGATCCCACAAAGAAACCAAACGACTTTGACTTACCGAGGAACGACTGGTGCTGCATCAACAGGCTGAGGACTGGACATGGTTGCTGCAATTATTTCAGGTACAAGTGGGGATGGATCAGCTCACTAATGTGCGAGTGTAACCTGGAAGAACAGACGATCGAACATCTGGTCCAATGCTGCCCTCTTAATACGTACGCTGGCATTCCTGACGATTTGTTCGCTCTCACACCCGATTTAACCGAATGGTTGAGAAGGATGAACTTTAAAGTTTGAATATTACCTTGTTATGTATAATTGTATATTCTATAAATTACCATACGATTAAATAAATAATCCAGCAAGCGAGTGGAAATATGTTACGCATCAAAATCCCTCTCGGCACGCCGAAAGGTGGAGGTAGATTTCTTCGGGCAAAGAAGAACATATCGAATTCACTGAATTTGCCAATTGTTATATACCTACAAATATTATACCTGTTTAGCATACTAAAAGCCCCATCTACAGTATATAACAAAGCTCAATGTTGGTTTGTTTGTCTGTCTGTTATTTATACAAATGTACACCGTTTCACTGATCTGAATCAAATTGTGTATACATACCCTTTGAAACCCTGCGGGTAACACTATCCACTTTAAATTTCGGACAAACATCTCCATTCCCTGTATTTAGAATAACATAAAAAGTCAAAAGTCAAAAAGTCAAAAAATGCCTAAGGGTATTAAATCAAGGAACACATTAAAAAATAATTATGTAAATAAGTTAATTTGGCTAGGATTTGATTCAAAACGAAAACGAGCAAGGAAACAAGTGATTTTAGGCTTCTTTCCGGAACTGCATTTAGGCCGGAAGTGATTTTCGTTTGATAGAGCTCTCCTAGGCTCACAATTTGAAACCCTTCCGGGCTTCGTGCCCTTCAACGTTTGGCAAAATTAAGAAAATTGCTTAATTTTACATTGTTGTTAATATGGGACCCCTACTTTGTCTGCATGAAATGTTTTCAATACATTCCTTTCGACCTCACTTGGTCAACTCTTGTTCTCTTCCGACCCAGACGGTAATAGGATATCCGAGACCTAGGGAGTCTCTTCCTTTCCCGCCTTAATTGGCCCTTGTCTCATCTTTTCTGATACCCTCCTTCTGCGAGGGGTCAGCCTTCTTTTTCTTTTCATGTTATCTCCTTCCTTCTGCTCCAGGCCCTTAAGGAGGCAGGGTGTATGTAGCCCCACCACTTTTGGTGCACCCTAAATAATGCTACACCCTCAGGGGCTCACGGCTGTTGAGATCGGGAGTTGGCGACCCTGAGGGATTTCCCCAGTTTGTCCCTTACCTGTGGGGTGGACCCCTCCTCTTTCACTTTCCTATCTGCCTTTCATGGCTCTCCTTCCTTCCAAGTCCCTCAATCCGCCTTCTTCGAGGGTTGAGGGCATTTCTTTTCCTCCTGTCCTTTATTTGCCTTATTCTCCTTTTGTTTTCCTTTTCTTCTTCTAGTATGTAGGTTAGTAGTTAGTTTTAGTTTTAGTTTACATTTCATTTTCATCTTCACGGTCATCCAAACCATTAGGGGCCGATAACCTAGATGTTAGGCCCCTTAAAACAACAATTATCATCATCATCATCATCATCATCATCATCATCATGTTTTCAATACAATGATGTAGCCTAGTTGTCTGTAGTGAAAAATGAAAATCCACAGCCTGCTTTCAGTCGACTGACCGGGTCAGGGAATGGAATGAATGAAGCCCCCATCAAGTGGCGAGGATATGAACTGTGTCGGCTGCCGAAGCCTGTCGCACTCCCCTGGGGCAATGATTAAATGAATGACAGATGAAATGAAATGATATTGATAGTGTTGCTGGACTGAAATTTGTGACAGGGTCAACCGGAGTATCCAGAGAAATAACTGTCTGGCTCCGCTTTGTCCAGCACAAATCTCACACGGAGTGACCGTGATTTGAACCACGAACCCAGCAGTGAGGGGCCGGCGTGCTGCCGCCTAAGCCACGGAGGCTATAGTTGTCTGTAGTGTAACTCCCAAATACAGTATGCCTTCCTTCGGAGGGGAAGTAAAGCCGGCGCGGCGGTCCCATGTCATAGATTTATGGCATGTTACTAATTACACCTGCGTGAAGCTAAACATTATAGGTTAAACATTTGACAAATGCTCTTAGGTTCCGACGTTCGTCACCAGGAGCCGACTGCGATGGCATCTGGTAATCAAGTTCTGAACTAGTAGTCGTTGACGGTGGCGTTTGGTGGCAAAAGTAGGAACTACTTGAATAAATTCAATGTCTCCAGTCCTTACTTGAATTAAAAAGAGATAACACACACTAATACAGTCATCACAATTAACACCGGTTATCAGACAGATTCTACACACACCCAAAGTACACTGGGCTAGATGACCGCGTTGTCGCAGCCCCTAAACTGGGGAACCAACCAACCAATTCCCAAATATTTATAATGTCCCATTACATGTAGAGTCATAAAAGGATGCTATTTCTGAAGGTTTTGTTGACTGGATTACGCTAGATTTTATTTTTGGAGAGAAATGTCCACCTCCCCGCATATACAGAGGCTACAATTTACCCTCTGCGGTGACACGTCAGGTTTATAGGGGAATATTTATTTTGGTTAAAGTTTCAAGGAATAGAGTCCAATTAAGTGATTTATGTAGTTTTAAAAAAAGTCATTTAATGTCTCTTTTTCCCACTGTGAGGGCAGCTAGGTTAGATGAGACAATTGTCTGCCCGCATACGACCCCATGTGGAACAGCAGCTGACATTTCACCCGCACTTTTAAAAGTATATCGGATGGATTTATTGATTTAAAACGTAGGAAATATTAAATGAAAGATATATCATATGTTGTGGTTAATAATGGGGATGTCACCTAATTAAGAGAACGGGGATCTGGCAAGGGTTGATCACTCTCAAGTGCTTTTAACATCCGGGCATAAACTTCCAACTTCATAAACTTCATCAATACCCAGCAGCGTAGCTGTGTGAGTTAAATCGTTTATCACGAGGACGATGAAGAGCTGAAGCGAGACCGGAGATCAGAGGTTCAACTTCCAGCTTGGTTTTACCTGGATTTTTTATACTCTCCCTCCAGGCAAATACCGCGATATTAGCTTTTTACAAATCGCAGGACACCTCCTATCCCCGTTCCTAATAAATATTTCCGCCAGGTCTCACGACAAGTAGGACGTGTGTTGGTGACCAAGGGACCCCAGCTGAGTCCGGCATTGCTTCCACTTATTTGTGCCGGGTTTTTCTCAGTAATATTTCCTGTCGAACTCCCTTGATCAACTCTTCCAGGTATTCCTTAGGGTATCCGAGGCCTAAGTAACCTTTTAATAATTTCTCGCCTTAATTGGCCCTTGTCGCATATTTCCTGATTCCCGTATTCTTCGAGGGGTCAGACCTCTTGTTTCATTTTGATGTTATCTCCTGCCTTCTGCACAAGGCCCTAAAGGAGGCAGGTTGTGTGTAGCCTTACCTCTTATGGTGCATCCTGGTTAGTGCTACACCCGTTAGGGCTAACTGCTGGCGAGTTCGGGAGTTGGCAACTCCGAGGGCTTCTTGAACAGGAATTATATTGTCCTTCTTACTCTTCTCTTTCCTTTTCCTATCTGCCTTTCATGGCTCCACTCTATTCCAAGTTCTTCAATCGTCATTCTTTGTGGGTTGAGGGATTTTTTCTTCTTATGTTTCATTTCCGTTTCTCCTTTCTTCCTCTAGTTTGTAATTTAGTTATAAGTGTAGTTAATAAGTTAATTAATGGAGTTTTAAGGGGCAGAACAACGAGGTCATCTGCTCCTACTTATAAGTTTGTAGTTAGAACCAGTTGTAGCTGTAGTGGAAGGTTCATTTAATTAACGTTTTTTATTCGATACCACCCACATCATTAGGAGCCGATAACCTAGATGTTTGGCCGCTTTAAATTATCATCAATAATAACAATTATGATCATCATCTAAAAAATACATTAAATTACTACAATTACCACAAAAATACACGTTAACATAAATATTGTTCACACACCCAAATGCACGGGGCTGATGACAAAGTTTGCCAAGCCCCTATAATTAATTGACAGTAACATCTATTCAATGATGCCACCTCTCTTGGTGCAGTGGCTAACATTCTTTGTTTGTCCTGGTTCAGTTCTGGCTCTGCAATCTTTAGAATAGAAGGTGGGCACTCTACCTCTTACTCACCGAGTTGGGCTATCATAAGAAAAAACAAGTAGTTCCGTGAAGAACTATACAGCCTATTTTCATATATCCTGATCATGTTAATTGCATCTATCAACATACAAAATTTCAGTTTAATTGCTGTAACAGATTCGTAGATATTGAGAACCGTCCAAATATTTCAGTTGGTCGCCAGGTTGGATTTTTATTTTTGTACTATTACATTAAGATTATTGTGTACGTGTGGTATTCAAACTTCAATCGCATGATTAGACAACAAGAAGTGAAAACAAGATTTTAAAATTACGCACAGCAGCCATCTTGTGATTATGCAAACCATTGAAATAAATTAGATGCCAGTGGATCAACATTTGTATAAGCATTTAACGTGCAACATTTCACGGCACTCGGATAGTTAATTCGCGAGAAACGTCCATTTAAATATTTATACTTCCCGTCGCCGCCATGTTGGATTTGTGCTCACCAGGTTCCTGAAAGTCCTATAGGTGATCATATGTTCATAGTCGCTATGAACATAAAAAAAATCAGTTTGGTTGCTGTAAAAGATTCATAGATATTGAGAACCGTCTAAATATTTCGGAAGCTCGCCATTTAGGAATGTTATATGTATAGGCCATAGAGTTATGTACCATTCAAGGGTAATTATTGCCTAGGTTCATTATTCAAACTTTCACTTCGATCGCATGAATACGACACAAGGAATTAAAACTTAATTTTAAAATTTCGCACAGCCGCCATCTTGAGGTTATGTAAGCAATTGAATTAAAGTAGATGGCAGTGCATTACAATCTGCAAAATAATTTACTGTACCACATTTCACTGCGCTCAGAGAGTTAAATCACGAGAAAAGTCTATTAAAATATTTTAAATTCGCTTGGCCGCCATGTTCGTTTCGTACTTTAGAGGTTTATGAAATATACATAAGTATACTTGTATCAGTACCCTTTATCTCCGTACAAAATTGCAGGGTGATATCTGTAATAGTTTCATTGAAATCGCTCAAGCCGTTTAGATTTTATTAGGGGGGGACACACACACACCTCTCACACACACACACACACACGCACACACACACGGACAAAAGGTGATCTCATAAGCCTATTTTTTCAAAATTGAAAATAGAATGTCAGTGAAATATTTCACACAGCCGCCATTTTGAGGTTATGTAAACAATTGAACTAAATTAGACTCCAGTGCATTACAATGTGTATACATATTTGCTGTACCAAGTTTCAGTACATTTAGATAGTTAAATCGCGAGAAAAGTCTATTTAAATGTCTCAAATTCGCTTGGCCGCCATGTTGGTTTTGTAGTAACCAGGTTTTTGAAAGTCTCATAGGTGAACTTCTTGTAGTTCCCTTTATCACCGTACACAATATCAGGGCGATATCGGTAATAGTTTTGGAGATATTGAATGCTAGTTAAATATTTCGCACAGCCGCCATGTTGGATTGGTGAGACGTAACAAAATTTGAAGGGCACGGTCGAGGTCGCCAGGAATAGTGCTATGAACTTACCGAGTTTCATTGAACTCGCTCAAGCCGTTTAGATTTTATTAGGGGGACACACACACACACCTCACACACACACACACACACACACGCACACACACACGGACAAAAGGTGATCTCATAAGCCTATTTTTTCAAAATTGAAAATAGGCTAATAATAACAATAATGAATTAATTCTCTTCAGGTCTTATGTTTAAGTGAGATATAATTAAAACACCTAATTTTACCAGCTTCTCGCAGCATTGATGATCCTGAAAGGTATAGTAGGCTATATGGACTTTAGACATTCCGGTGTGCAACATAATTTCTTCGAACTTTTGTTAAAATCAACACACTTCTACACACATGGTCACGTCTTGTCATTAAAATACGTACCTTTCATTTAACTTGTAACTTAGTTCAAAACTATGTAATTGAGAATTAGTACATTATGCAACGAGCCTATAATGGTAATAATTAAGACACGAGTATGTTTATAAAACAAGCGAAGCTATAACTATTTTATGTTCGAACATAAATATTCATAAATATCTGTCGAGATTTCGCCAGTTTTATGTACTGATCAGAGCGCATGTGACGCACAGAATACCTTGTATTTGACCCTGGTCTCCTCAAATACCGCACTATCTCACTAGCAATGCAGTGAAATTTAAAATTTGAGGTCGTGGAAGTCAGCGCAGGTGCGATGCTGTCTTTATCTAATAGGTCACACAACTGTTTCTTGAGCTCTGATTGGAGGGAGAAACTGTTCCATAATGAAAAATAGTGTTATAATGACCTTCATTATGATACAGTTTTCTGACATATAATATTTACATTCCGACATCGTCGAACATAAACAGTCGTATGCAACTCGCCTATAATGGCAATAATTAAGACACGAGTATTTTTTATAAAACGAGCGTATGCGAGTTTTATAATTTCCATACGAGTGTCTTAATTACCATTATAGGCGAGTTGCATACGACTGTTTATGTTCGACGATAATTATAACTTTATTATATGTTTTAACATAAATATTAATAAATATCTGTTGAGAGTCAGCTACTGGAATTTTGTGATCACAGAGCGAGCGTTGGGTGTTATAGCTTCGTCTTTCAAGAGCTTTGAACGGCCGACGCATGCGCTCTGTGGGCTCTCAATGCCATATGCAGCCATATGTTTACATCAGCCGTCCCTCAGTAATATTGTCACCGCAGTCATTTGAAGACAATGCTCTGTGTAGAAATTAGTGTTAGTGATTTTAAGGTACTGTGCTGTTTCTTGTCTCATATTCGCCAGTTTATTTACGCGAACATATGGACGTTGGGTATTCCATGTCGGTAATTTATTATAGTTCGATGTTGTGTTTATGTCCGACATGTTGGATTTTGAGCGCATGCGCGAAATTATCGTTTCCTAATTGGTCAATGAACGAGCTCTGATTGGCTGGAGAAACTGTATCGTAATGAAAAACGGTGTTATAATGACCATCATTATGATACAGTTTTCAAACACATAATAGTGAGGGTCGAACATAAACAATATTATAAGCATCACCACGATTGTAATGTTGAAAACATTTCTTAGCAGACAGAGTAGGGGTCCCCATCTTAGCAAACACGTTACATCATCGTACATTTTGCAACGAGCCTATAATGGCATTGATTAAGACACGAGTATGTTTATAAAACAAGCGTAAGCGAGTTTTATAATTTTCATACGAGTGATTTAATTACCATTATAGGCGAGTTGCATACGACTGTTTATGTTCGACGATAATTATAGCTTTATTATATGTTTTAACATAAATATTCATAAATATCTGTGGGATTCAGTTAATTCAGTTAGGGAACAGGGCGCGTTCGCTGGCTTTGCTGTCTGAACAGAGCGCATGCGAGGGTCAAGGCACTCCGAGAGCAGAGACCATTCACTTTGCTTGCCAATACAGAAATATGTTGGATTTCCAGCGCATGCGCGAAGGTATCCTTACCTAATTGGTCACACTACTGTTCCTTGAGCTCTGATTGGTGCGAGAAACTGTTTCATAATTAAAAATAGTGTTATAATGACCTTCATTATGATACAGTTTACTGACTTATAATAGTCAGGGTCGAACATAAAGAAATTTCCTCAACTAGGCCAAACGTTGAAGGGTTAAAGTGCCCGGAAAGGTTTCAAACTGAGAGTCTTCGAAAATCACTTCCGGCCTATATCAGTTCCGGACCAACGATCTAAAATTGCGTGTTTCTTTAATCATTTTCTTTTCGATTCAAATCCTAGCCAAATTAACTTATTTTACATAATTATTTCTTTAATGTGTTCTTTAGTTCAATACTCTCAGATGTTGTTTTATTATTTGAAAAATATTCGCACTGGAAGGGCTGAAATGAAATTCTTCATTGACTTACTCTAGCGCTCGTGCTGGTAGAAATGGCAAACTGATAATCTAATCGACCGGATACGGTTGAGTTTCATTGACTCACACTAGCGCTCGTAGTGGTAGAAAAGGCACACTGCTAATCTAATCGACCGGATATGTTTGAATTTCATTGACTCACACTAGCGCTCATGGTGGTAGAAAAGGCAAACTGCTAATCTAATTGACCGGATATGGTTGAGTTTCATTGACTCACACTAGCGCTCGTAGTGGTAGAAAAGGCAAACTGCTAATCTAATCGACCGGATATGGTTGAGTTTCCGGTGAACGACCATCAGTCTGCTGCGTGTCATAATGCCGGCACCTCGCAGGAAACGTTTAGCGTGTCCTTTACGTTTGTTAAAGTGGAGAAAACAACGAAAATTAATTACAAATGCACCAACTTATGATTCTGAAATGAACCAGGTTCGATTCGGCAATCGGATGAAAATGTAATGAGATGCTTTTAATATTGAGTTGCTTGCCTGAACGGCTAGAAATGTGGATTTTTTTTAAATTGTTTTTGTATTTCAAAATGCCTTCAGTCAACATCAGCTGTTACTCTAACAGAGTTAATTCTTATATGCTCCTGTGTGTTAGATTTACCTGCGTCACGAAAACTATTGTTGGGTGGCCTGTCTTGTAGGGGCGAGACACACACACACACATGTAATCTAATAAGCAAACAGCAGCAGATTGAGGAGGGGAATAAGGGTTTCACGGGCCATTACTCTGCGTGCTCTCATCAGCTCCGGATTAATTCATTACAGCTAGCTTCCAATTTTCCTTATGGCTTTAATTAAGGCCTTCAGTAGCCAGGAAGAATGACCAGACTGCTACCGCACGATGTATGGCCAGCGGAGTTTCTTACGCCAACTGCTTGTTCCATCCACAGAGCTCCACGCCAAGCAAAAAGGAACAGAAAGAAAGTTATTACTGTGACTTCGTATTGTCTTAGCTACGTAGCATGGTGAGAGTGGCATCGTTTAGAGTTCCAAGGGCCTAATTCTGGCATTCAATGTTGACCGGTCCGAGTGTGATTCTTCTACTTAACTTATCTATCTGCATTAATTATGGGCAGGTGATTATTTATACCAAGGAGTCTAACCATATGTGTCACAGAAATAGTAAGGCATTTGGTTTGACTTCACCCCACATACACACATCCTACAGGTGCAAAATATAATACAGTATAATAATAACTTATGGCCTCGGGTGCCGGGTGCAAGCTTTGATAATTGACGCCCAGAGAGCACCTTGCATGTCCAATTTTATCGATCCTTGGAGCGCTTTGAAAGTCAAGGAGATTAGATATCAAAGCTCCTTGCCACTATAGCGCTTTCTAGTAGAGAAATGAGGAACGCTTTGTGTTGGCGGAAAATCCCGAGATTCATTTTGCCATTATGAACACAGCCTACTGAATTCAAATGCGTTCCTTAACATGCCAACAACGTATGACATGCATACCGTGATTTTTGTCACCTTTCAAAAATCACTTACCACGGCCAGGAGCGAACCTGCAAGCTTGAAGTTGGTAGTTTGACACGATAGCCACCCACCCACCATGGCATGCGGTGCATACGTGTAATTGAGGTGACAAGTCATTCGGCATTCGAACAGTCATTTCAGAGAAACTTTTTATACATGTCTTAATTGCAATGTAGCATTCTGTACTGTAGCCGAACATCCAAAGAGGGAAGAAGCGACAACCTAATACAGAAGTGACAAGTCTCCTACCAGAAACCCCGCCGAGAAGTAACATGCACGCTAACGCTAGGACAACGGGAACACTTGGATCAAATAATGCTCCTCAGGACTTGCTCACCTGATGACAAAAACCTGAGCACTATCCCTGCAATGCAGGAGGAAATAGTTCTTATGGGAATTATAAGGCTATTTAATTTATTTATTTCTTTAATTAATTCTGATGTCCCTCTTCTTAAAACCACAATCAATACTAGTTGTACACGTTATTTTGTTTATAAAAAAGTATGTATTGGTACCTTTTACAGTCCTGATATTAACACAGGTTTATATGACACAATAACTGTTATTCACGAAGACATTAAAGAAGCATATTTACTGCTCAATGATATTATTTGATGTTTATTTAAAAGCGCTTTCAAAACTTCTGCTATAAATACAGTAAACCTTAGTTAATTGAGCATTATTATTTCTGGGTAACATAAAGCAAATACCGTTTCATTGTAAAGACAGTTTTATAGATTAGATAATTAATCCCCACTGGTCTGACGACTTGTCTGAAGCAAACTAGTCACATAATCCATAATAATGCCCTGATGCCGTAATATTTCGAAGTAATCTCCAGTGACTTGTATTGTACCTACTATTGATTCTGAGATGTGCAGCTAAACTTGAAAGAAAGAATGGAAGCATTAGAATCAATTTTTCAGTGTTGCCTAGTGCTTTTCAGTCGGTCAACACGAGTGTGCCTAATTATATTAGGCGGTGAGCACACACATTTAAACACTCTAACCTGGAAATATTTAGCACTTGATAATCACAATCTTGCTAGGACTCTGCCGCTGGAGAGGACACCAGAGACAACTCGTCTCAATAGATGGAAGAGCTCACTGCTCACAGACATGTCACCAAAGGAAGAACTGGCTCCTGGCGCCGACCTACCTTATCCTGTGTGGAGGTCCCTCAACCGCTTAAGAGTGGGTGTCCCTCGATGCAAGACCAACCTGCAAAAATGGGGGATCTTTCCAGCAGACGCAGACACCTCTTGTGAATGTGGAGCTGAACAAGACGCAACTCGCCTACTTACCTGCCCCCTCCTGGACAACCCATGGACTATGGAAGATGTTTTTAGAGGAAGTAACATGGCCATGGCAGCTGCATTTTTTTTGGAAATGTTGACCGGACACGGAAATTAATGAATGGTGAATGATCACAATCTTTGCACAAAGGAAAGAAAAGAAAAGGGGGAATTAATTGGATGACATGTTTTGATCGTCATGCTATTCTTTAATTCTTAAATTACATATGAAGACTCCACGGATAAAACGGGGTAAGTCACATTATGCAAATTTTTCAGTAGAGCCAATTTAAAATTTCAGCACTAAAAATAAATACTTAAAACACCCCAATTGAGTGTAAGCATTATAGTTAATTTCCCAAATTTATTTTATACAGGAATTACGTGCAATACAAATAACAATTAAAATTAAATTATGAAAAAGTGACAGCGTATGGGACGTTGTTTCCGTTTCAATTAAATATAAAAATCTCTGTATCTCGGTGACTTATCTATTTATTTGAAATCAATTTTAACAGATCTGTAGTGACGATGGCTGTCCACTAGAATGAGCCATACATTCATTTCCGAATGAAATGGACTTACCCAGTTCTTTCCGTGGGGTCTTCATAATTGTTTTTAAATGTTCGTTATCCTTCTTAGAGATGTTTTGAAACGATTCCTCCTTGGATGGTTGAGATAAATAAGGACCTTTTAAAGTATGGAATTTCAGGAAAAGACATTCAACTCAAACACAAACTTAAACAGACTCATCAAGAAGAAATCACAACTTGACAGAAGCATGTTCGTTTTGATGCATGGAAAAAGCACACCCCGAAAGGATGAAAACTTGGTGGGCCCGCAAGAAGGCAAACAGTTGAGATCTCGTGGTCCGCAGTGATCCTAACGACGAAGACAAATTAATAATAAAAAAAATATTATAATACATAGATGAAGCAAAAATAGCACTAGATAAACCACATGAATCTCCCGTAAAACTGGACTCGAGATTTCCTATGAGAAAACCGTATACGGACACAAAATCGACAGAAAAACTCACATTGCAGACACAGTACGGAAAAATTTTACAGGTCACTCACTTCAAGTACTTAGGAGAAACCATCCAACCCACAGGACTGAACACAATCTTCAACACAGAAAGAATATTCAAACTGCAAAAGGCATAGAAACTGACATGGTATCATTACAACGAAAGAGTAGTTTCTCGTAATGGAAAACTACGACACTACAACACGGTTGTTTTACCAGAAGCCTTGTATGCGGCAGAAAGAACATTAATTGAAGGGATGACAAGAATTCATTGCATCGAGAAACAAGAACGGACAATTCTTAGGAAGATACACGGCGCTGTTCTCCTAGATGGAACTTGGATCAGACAACCTACAAAGGAACTCTATGGAAATACAGACACCATCATAGAGAAATTTAGGAAAAGACACCTACAGTTCTATGGACACCTGTGGAGGATCGATGAAAACAGACTCACTAAGAATAGTTTTACATCATTAACACAAGTAAATTAAAGAGAAACACAGTAGGACCTGGAACGATTCAAAATCTCTGAAGACGATATTAAGGACAGAAATCAATTCAGAAATAAAATCAGAAACAGGAAATTCTAACAAGTCTCAGGAAGAAAAACAACAGGAGAATATGGAATAGGAAAGGAAGAAAAACACAGTAAATTAATGAAGAGGTTTTAGAAAGAAAAGAGAAGGGGAAAAGGAAGTAAAGCTGTGATTGGCTCAAGTTCGCACGCTCTCCCAATGGAGAAAAATCGACAAGAGTAATATGTAATACCTAGATGGAAAACCTCTAAAGATTTAATTCAGCAAAATTCAGCAAGTAAATAAATCCAAATACTTAGGAGAAGTAATTCATCCATCAAGAGAGAATTTCAAAATTACAGAAGGCCTAAAGAATCACCTGGAACAGATATAACAGAAAATCATTATTGAAGGATGCAAAATTAAGACATTATACCAAGTAATCAAACTGAAGCACTATACACGCCAGAAACCTTGATTATTGGAGGCAGATCTCTTAATAATGACATAGAGAAACAAGAAAGAAAAATTTGAGAAAAATCCTTGGTCCAGTCTACTCAGAAGTAATATGGATGAAAGAGAAGTCTCAAGAGCTTTATCAGCATGCTGAAAAGATCACTGACACCTTCACTAAAATGCGTTTGAAGTTTGATTGACATTTTCTCAGAATGAACAAAAACAGGCTCACAAAAAGGATTCTCAACTTGCTCTCTCAATGTTAGTCAAGAACAACTGGCTTAGTGAATTAGAAAAAGACCTTCAATGAATTGGCATTACAGACGAAATCTTACAAGATCGACTCCAGTTCAGAACATTACCTAATCAGCAAACCTCATTTCTCAGAGAGAATTACTACCAGGACCTAGAAATCATGGACTGAAGAACGGAGGAATATTTTCAGTGTAGAGATGAGATTTTGGGAGAAGAAAAATTAGCAATACCAAAACAAGTTCTATCGCACTCCACAGATAGGCAGAACGATGTGAAACATATCTTTATTTATTTATTTATTTATTTATTTATTTATTTATTTATTTAACGTACGGCGTCTAGTGCCAGGATTGTCCGAGGACATGTTCGCCAGAGGCTCTAGCTGCTTCAATGCGGACACCCATTGGGTGAGCTACAAGTTGCGCTCAATTTTAAGTTCTACCAACTTTCTCTACCAGATGCCACTGACACCTAGTTGTGACATAGGAACTTTGATAGAACGTTTCAATGTAATCCAACCTAGAAATTTAGCTTCACACAAGTTTAGTTAGTGGAATGATCTTTTACATGCCATAAATATATGACATGGGACCGCCGGTTTTACTTCCCCTCCGAAGGAAGATATACTGACGGATTTTAACGCTCTAAAAATACGACAAATTCGGCCGGGTTTGAACCCGCGATTGTGGGCACAACAGTTCAGCATGCTACCAACTATGCCACCGAAGCCACTTAAAAAAATGATGAAAATATCATACTGAATAACATGCGAATTGTGTCTAGAATATTTTATGTTGCAAACTTTTAACGCCCCATCTTTATTTCACTTTGTATGAGAATTTTCCACCACTCAGTGAAGACACAGCACTTCTCTTATGAATCTGGGAAGTATCTTCCAGAAATGACCACACCACTCACAAGAGCTGGAGCGAGACACAATGATAGGACGCAATCTGGAGGCGGGAATCACAGTGCCATAACACTGGCTGGCCAGACTCTTTACGGTTATGGTCCTTCTGCATCACCGCACCGTTCGAAGAATGAGGACAACGTTCGCTAACATAACTCATCTCAAGTTAATCAAAGAAGTTACTACACAAACACAAAACAGGGTGCTTCAGAATTTAGGTAGATACTCAAGAGATAATTGCTTTTATAAGAGCTACTCAAATACAAAGCATTCAAGGCAAAAGTTCATTTCATACTAACAGTTCACATCAAAGCGTGGCTACCTGTGCAGCCTGTACATTTTCCAAAATTCAGATAAGTATCAACATCAGATCTTACAACGTATTATTAGTGGTCGAACACTGTTTCGTATGTTGTAGATACAACTTTTTACTATCATCACAGTAATAATAATAATAATAATAATAATAATAATATCGTATGGCCTCGGGTGCCTGGTGCAAGCTTTGTAATTTGACACCCAGAGGTAGCTTGCATGTCGAATTTCGTTGTTCCTTGAATCACTGTGATAGTCAAGGAGGTTAGATATCTAAGCTCCTTGAACACTATAGCTCTTTCTGGTAGAGAAATGAGGACCTTTGTCTTGGCGGAAAATCCCGAGATTAATTTTGCCATTATGAACACGGCTTACTGAATTCAAATGCGTTCTTAGACATGCCAACATCGTATGACATGCGTGTCGTATTTTTGCCGCCTTTAAAAAAAAATCACTTACCACGGCCAGGAGCGAACCTGCAATCTTGGGGTTAGTAGACCGACACGCTATCCACTCAACCACCGTGTCAAGCTATCACCACAGTAGAATACATATAAGTCATGGTTGGTTGGTTCCTCAGTTTAGGGGCTGCGACAACGCGGTCATGTATCCCCGTGTACTTTGGGTGTGTGTAGAATCTGTCTGATAACCGGCGTTAATTGTGATGCTGTATTAGTGTGTGTTTTCTGTAATTCAGGTGACGGCCCCGAGGTGTTGGGGTAGCGCGCCTGCCTCGCGCCCGGAGGCCCCGGCCTCGATCCCCAGCTCCATCAGGGATTTTAGAAACTGACGTAAGGGCTGGAACGGGGTGCACTCAGCGTCGTGAGGACAATTGAGTAGCTGTCTGACAGTGAGGCAGTGCCCATCTGATGGACACTAAGTTTAATGGCCGAGGGGACCCGATTCGCTGACCACGCGTCTCCCCATAATCTGCAGGTCAAATGGCTGGGCAGCGGTCGCTTGGTAGGCCTTGGCCCTTCATGGGCCACGGTAAAAAAAAATATCTGTAAATCAGTCGAGAAGTGCAGACGATCAATTTCAAGTTTAGTTCCTACTGTTGTTACCAAATGCTACCGTCCACGATTCCTAGCTGAAAACTTGGTTAGAGCTCGAGCCAGCCGGGAAGGCGGTGCGCAGAACACAACGCTACCATTACGTCATGCCTCACTTCCATCCCACCAATCACAGTCAGTCTGTCTTGAGAATCTGAGCTAGTGTGCTGTCAGGAAAACTAAGTGTAAAGCAGCGTGAAAGAGACAGGCTCGATGAGCTAAGTGACGATGTTGCCATACTGCAGGATCTCATGGCAGCAGCCTGCGGAGTGGGGCTCGGACATGGTGGACATGTTGCAACAGTGGTCATGTATCTCTTTCTCTCTCTCTGCGCAAATCCCAGAGAGCCGGCCGCCTTCCGGGCTGACGCGAGCTCTAGTAGATGCCATCGCAATCAGTGCCTGGCGGTGAACGTTGGAACTAAATGAGCGTTATATAAATCTAACCTACAAATTATAGCTTCACACAAGTGTAGTTAGTAGAAGGTTCTTTTTAATGCCATAAATCTATGACATGGGCCCGCCGGCTTCACTTCCCCTCCTAAGGAAGGCATACTGAGGGATCTTTAACGCTCTTAAAAAATCCGACGACTTCGGTGGGGTTTGACCCCGTGATCTCGGGCATAGAATCTCAGCATGCTACCAACTATGCCACCAAAACCGCGAAAAGATATCAAGCTCAATACGAAAAAAGGAGCATAACCTTTAACGCTCACTTCATCAGGTTGCCAGCTGAAAGCATTTCTAAATGCTTGTTGTCCTACTTAAGCGCCTCAAAACTATTCCTCCTTGGTTGGTGGATAACGATAAGGACATTTTAAAGTATCTCGAAACCATCGTTGACGATCAATGGGATGATTTAGAAGAAGTGAACTCCCGCATCGGCAAAGCTAGGATTCTGTTCAACAAAATGGGAAAACTTTTTAAAAATCATGAGTTAAAACTAACCACAACAAGTAGTTCCGTGAAGAACTATATAGCCTATTTTCATATATCCTACTTATGTTTAGAGCCTGTATCAACATACAGTACATATTTTCAGTTTGTTTGCTGTAATAGATTCCTAGATATTGAGAACCGTCTAAATATTTCGGATGGTCATCATGTTGGATTTTTATGTATATGCCTTAGATTTATGTACAATTACATGAAGATTGTTGTGTAGGTGTATTATTTAACTTCAATCGTATGGTTAGGACACGAAGAATAAAAACGAGATTTTAAAATTTCGCACAGCTGCCATCTTGTGGATATGAAGATAATTGAAATGAATTAGATGCCAGTAGATTAAAATTTATATAAGCATATAGCCTACCGTACCAAGATTAACTGCGCTCGGATGGTTAAATCGCGAGAAAAGTCGATTTGAATATTTAAATTTCGCGTCGCGGCCATGTTGGATTTGTGCTCACCAGGTTATTGAATGTTCCATAGGTGAACTTATGTTTATAGCCTCTATCAACATACAAAATTTCAGTTTGATTACTGTCATAGATTAATAGATATTGAGAACCGTCTACATATTTCGGATTGTCACCATGTTGGATTTTATTATAAGTAGGCCATAGAGTTATGTATTATTAAATGAGGATTAATGCGTAGGTTCATTATTCAAACGTTGACTCCTATCGCATTATTAGGACACAAGAAATAAAAAAAATAAATTAAAAATTCGCACAGCCACCATCTTGAGGTTATGTAAACATTGGAACTAAATTAGATGCCAGTGCATTGCAACTTGTGTATTCATTTGCTGTACCAAGTTTCACTGCGTTCGGATGATTAAATCGCGAGAAAAGTCTATTTAATTGTTTCAACTTCGCTTGGCTGCCATGTTAGTTTTGTAAACAGGTTTTCATAAGTCACATAGGAAAACGTATAGTAGTAACTATTATCACCATACAAAATTTCAGGGTGATATGAGTAATAGTTTTGGAGATATAGAATGCCGGTGATATATTTCGCACGGCCGCAATGTTGGATTAGTGAGACGTAATAAAATTTGAGGGCACAGTCAGGATCGGCCAAAATAGTACTATGACCTTACCGAGTTTCATTGAAATCGCTCCAGCCGTAGAGAAGTTATAAGGGGGGACACACACCCATACACACACACAGAAACACACACACATGCGGACAAAAGAGGATCTCATAAGCCTATTTTTTCATAAATGAAAATAAGCTAACAATGAGACTTCTTCGCTGCTTTGTGTTTTCTGTTCTTTATTGCGGTGTAGAAACAAGGACTTTAACGAAGCCACTCAATAAAATAATTAGAGGCCTTTGAGATGTTGTGCCCGTTTAGACCGGAGTCCGCACGACCACATATGCATTTTACCAATAATCAGTCAGCACGAGAGTCAAAATATCCCGGAGCGCCAGATGGGTTAAAGCAAATCGCAAAAACGACATCAAATTAAAAAAATGCTTTGCTGATTTTTGGCTCAATGCAACAATAAGGATAGAAGGAGATTTAATTGGGAGAAACACATCTGGTAAAATTATCTCAGTTTATTTTAAAGTTAAAATCTGACTGCAAAGATGCTCAAAGCAGCATCACTCCACGTGTGGCGATCCACACTCTTATTTACACACAATATACAGAAATTTTCCAAACACATTTGACAATCTTTTTGGAAACACAAGTCTGATTAATAGTCCTGTGGACTGTGTTCCAAAATTATTAATATTTAATTCCAGTTCAAAATTAATTGTCCATACTGGAAATAACGTAGATCACTGTTTGACTATTTACATGATATTAACACTCGTAGAATAAATGTTTATAGAATTCTAAATTTTCACTTGTTTTCCAGTTTTCAAAAATATATCATCGAAAATATTATCATCATTTAAGCAACACAAATTATTAACACATATTAATAACATTTGAAAAGTATTTGACCATGAGCATAGCATCGAAGAACTGTGCGAAGCACAACAACAATTAATCGTTCTTCTTACATTAAACATTCGAGAAGTGACTCGATTATGAACTTCAAGTTCTAAACAAAATATATGATTTCTGAATCATCAACTTGATCAATAAATGGTTGAACCATTCAACTATTAAATTTTCCACTTGGAATCATTATTATAAAAATATTTATATTCATGGCCATTTCTAGCAATTTTCACAACTTGCAATTCTTCGACAGAATGCGGAAATTAGAATTGTAGTTTTATAATAAATTCATTTAGTTCATGGCACTAGGATTGAAAATATCCTTCAAATTATTCGTGGTTAAAGAATTATTTTTAATTGGCAGTGGCCCATTCTACTATGTGTGTAAGAACACAATATTATAACAACAACAACAACGGCAAAGGTCTTCCTCTGAAGAAGAATAAACTACTATCATGACAAATCCGGGTTCTAGCAAAATCAAAGTCTAAATGGAATTCGTAAACAAGGTTGAAATAAGAACTGATGGTTTTAAAGAAATAACCTTCGGGTTATTCGTACGACGAAATGTGTGGCTCCAATACTCCTACTATAAACCTGAGCCATCGAACCTGCTATTTGATTGATGCTCGAAAAAACCTCTTCATTCCTGCGACTTAACATGCGCACCTGGGAATGGCATTTCAACTACTCCACACACATAAATTATCTTCCCAAAATTTATACAATAAATCAAGCCTCTGCTTGTTATCAACACTGGAAGATTAATAAACTTACAAGTTTATTCTATTTTACCATTCAGTTCAACCCGTGAATTTACCATACTTAAGAAAATCTTTATTTCACTTTCGAAGTGTATTTACGTCATGATTTTATATAAATACAAAAATATCCTATTTGATACAAATATCATTTGCTTCCCGTTTCATGCCTCTCCGTGTTATATGAAAAATATACTTTGCTCATTGCAAATATCAACTGTTCAACCAGAACTGAAATATTGGTTGAATGCGGGCTTGCGCTAACCACTCTCCTTCGGAAAATCTCCTGTTCCAAACTAGAAATGATTAAACTACTTCATAGGCTCTTTCTCAATACATATGATTATTATGAAATATAATATCCAAGAATTATTTAGAAAAATTATGAAAATTATTATTATTATTATTATTAGTGGATTATTATTATTATTATTATTTGTATTATTTCAAATATGTTTAATTATCATCTCATTATGTGAGAATCCACATGTTCGAACCTTCGAATATGGAAAAAATATCCATTCCTCAACAAAAATAAATTTTAACTTTTACAGTTACATCGGCTGATTACCGTGATTTCCCAAAAATATGAAAAATTCAAATAAATCTTCAAAATGCTCGGTCATCGATCCTAAACTGTTCTGAGTGCTGAAAATGCTCAGAATAACTCTAATAAGTCTTGCGTAAATCATTGCAAGCTTTAAATACGACGAAAAAAATGTGTTGGTCATCTGCAGAAAAATATTTTGTTCCAATTAGCTAGGCATAAAATAATTCAAATGTGGCTTACATTTCTTGATGTTCTTGAAGCGTAGTAAACCTGGTCTGTACCAGATTTATCCATAGACATGCCCTATCGGACAAGCACGTATAATCCTTGTATCGGCCGCCATTGTAGACCCACAAATCGTCTAGTCAGACATAGTGGTAGTATCTTTCGACGTTTGAATAAACTGTGGTTCCATTATAATATGGGCTTCTATCAAAGCCATAACAGTTTGTTGAAATAGGGTCAGATCTAAGTGATCTCTTCTTAGATATGTCAGTTGTAACATAACTCACTGTAATCTCATCAGTACAAGAAAAACATTGACAGTCTGAGCAATTAACGGCTGTTCTGAAGATCGTTCCCTGGGCATGGTTTGTATATCACCATCTGCCATGCGCTAGACAACTTGCAGTTTCCCTTGCGTAGACTAATGAACGCCACCGTTATAGACTAGTCTTCAATGTACTGACAGATCGAAGTGGTTAACTAGTTACAAAAATGAAAACTGACTTGAAATGGATTTAAACATCCAAGTATTAAGTTACTACTGGACTGTGACAAAATACTATTTTCTAGACAAAGTCTAGCATATGTCCTTTTGGAAATATAAATATTTCCACCAATGTCTGTAGAAATACAATCACCTCAGTGATTCTCCTCACCAGAAACTTACTAAGTTCCAACTCGTTTGCGCAGCACTTCTCGTGACTATCACGATTTGAAAAGAACTTCTGCGTAGATTCGGCAACCATGTGCCTTGGCTCAGCGTAGACGCAACTTGCTTGCCAAGTGCTTGTGTTGAAGTGAGCTGACCATGCCTCCTCCAGCTGGCTTTTATTCAAAACGGTCAGGGTCACGCGTCATCGCCTGATATCTAGAAATCCTCATATCTCTTGAATCCCTGGTCCGATTTACTTGATACTAATTGCATTCTCTTTCATTTGGCCGTGCCAGTAATCTGATCCCAGTCTCAAGTCTCTACTCCATAGTTAACTATTTAATCAATAAATAGCCTCCACCTCTGCTGTTACTCGCTACGTCACTTGACATCCAACTATCGGTAAAATCCTTCGAAATGCTTCTGGAAGCAATGTAGCGTGATATTCAAATATCTGAACTTTCAAAAGCGGCTACAGCCTTTCCCTTGATATCTAGGTGTCTGAAACTCGGAATACCCATTCCTAGAGTTGGGCACAATGTGGCTCTATCGATGGATGCTTAGAGTACCATCGGCAGGGCATATCACAAATGCCGAGATCCTTCGAATATTGGGAAAGGATACGGAAGTACTGGCCACTGTAAAAACTAGAAAAATGCAATACCCCGGTCACATTATGCGCAACAGAAGCAGATACCATCTTCTGCAAGGAAAAATACTCGGGAAGAGAAGTGTTGGCAGGAGACGAATCTCCTGGCTCAGAAACCTCAGAGACTGGACTCTCAAGACATTGGAAGAGTTATTCCAAACGGCTCAGAACAGAAAAAGCACAGCCAAGATGGTTGCCGACATCATTGAAGGATAGCGACTAGAAGAAGAAGAAAGTATGGAATTTCAGGAACATAGGCCTACAGGTATCTAAAACTTTACTTTTGGAGGCCATTCAAAAATTGCTGAAATTGAAAAGGAAAAAAGCAAAATTCTTAGAAAAATACTCATCCCTACACAAGAAAATAGAAATTGGATCAAGAGACGAACTCTGGACCTCTGCAGTCTCACAGACAATTTCACAAACACCGTACGCATGTGAAACTTGAAATTTTTTGGGAACTTATTTAGGATAGACAAAAATAGACTTACTAAAAGATTATTCAGTTCCATTCTATTCCAACGCGCTCCATGAATGGGTATAACCAAGAAAGAATAATGTATGGAACTACAAGGTCATCTGCCCCTATAGTTTTTTTTTTTTAATTTTTAGTCGGTTTACCCTCCAGGTTGGCTTTTCCCTCGGACTCAGCGAGGGATTCCACCATTACCGCCGCCAGGGCAGTGAGCTTGAGCTTGAAACACCTGGTCGAGGGATACAACTGTGGAGGTGGGACTAGCACCTCGCCCAGGTGGCCTCACCAGCAAAGCGAACAGGGGCCTTATGAGGGATGGGAAGATTGGGAGGGATAGGCAAGGAAGAGGCAAGGTACCATAGCGAGAAGATGAAGACATTTTGGGAAGACAAGAAAGCAAGATCAGTTAGATAGGTTCAATCGCGCTCATTAGACGGGCATAACGATGTAAATAATAATAATAATAATAATAATAATGCTTCTGAATGCCTCACGATGAACAAAAAAGGCTTGGTCGAAAACCTGGAGGCCAAAGAAAGGAAAATTTTGAGAAAGATATTGGGTCCCATCAAAGACAATGGGGAATACAGAAGACGGCATAACCATGAACTATATACTCATGTGGAGAAGATAAGTGACGTCATCCGGAAGAGATGATGATGATGATAATTGTTGTTTTAAGGGGCCTAACATCTAGGTTATTGACCCCTAAATCCGAAAGAGAAGGATAACATTTTTTGGACATGTGAAACGAATGAGTCCAGCGAGACTGACCAACCGCAACATAACTTACTTTCAGGAGAGGAAAACAAAATGGGCCTGGTTCATTGAACTGGATAAAGATCTGAAAGAAGTGGGGATTACACCAGCAGACATTCGGGAGCGCGCCCCACTCAAAAGGAAACGTCAAGCTTGGAAAGGTTTCCAAGAAAAACCGAAGCTGAAAACGGGAAAGATTTGGACCCAGGAACGGAAGGAAGTCCACCGAGAACGAATGCGGGCGTACTGGGCAAACTACAAAGCCTGTAGGAGGCAGTCGGAATGACACGGTCCATAGATGGCCTATACGAAATGAATGAATAATAATAATAATAATAATAATAATAATAATAATAATAATTTTTAGTTTTTCGAGGGAAAAGTGGGGAAATCTTCAAAATACAGATTGCAAGCTTCCGGACTTACAACTGTGCAGGATTCTTACCTTCTAAAAACCCACAAACCCTATACTTGGCTTAAGGCCACCCCGGAACAGCCTGTTCAGCCTTACTTCAGGGTGGAGCCACTGTTACGACCAGAGGTCTCAGTCAATTTCATTTAACATGATGATAATGAAATTACTCATCATCATCTTCACTGTCTTCAGCAACCAATCTTCTCGGTTCCTCTTCTTTTTGTTTTGTTTTTAGCAGCTCAGAGATGTAGACAGAAATCTGTGCCCAACTTTCTCTGCTGCTGAGCATTTTATCCACCACATTGTCTGGTGTAATGACTCCAACTTTTGTCTCCAGAAGCCTTCGAAGATTTCTCCACCTCGAGCATGCAAAGAACGTGTGCTGAACGTCATCCCATTGATCATATTCCCATTCGATGTAGGTATGCTTTATAATAACCATGGCCAGAGAGAAACATGGTAATGTAATAATTAACCTCACCATGGCTAATGTTCTCTCGACAACCATGGCTTCAGTTGCTTGATGAGCCTAGCGGTCCACCTGCCACGATGTTCACGTTCCCATTCTTCCTGTCATTCCAGAAGAGATCCGTCTCTTTCCTCCCTCTTCACTCGTATCTTAGAATGTTCTTCTTTGCGTAAGTATATACGGCGCCTTTCCTTGGCCAGGATGTAAATGGGTATTGCCCCAGCTATTACTAGCACTGCCGGTCCAGACACTGTACGATAGGCAGAAGTTATTCTGAGGGCAGCTCTTCTGTGAACAGCATGGCCATTTTCCACGGGGTCGCAAAGACTCCCTGTAGTAGACAACAATTATACATATTCAGCAAAACATCTGGTTCCTCTTCGGATATCACCTTTAATACTTCAGCAGGAATTCCATCCGGCCCTGGTGCCTTCTTATTCTGAAAAGATCGTGCTGTAGTTTGTAATTCCTCTCTTGTGAATAGCGGAATATCATCATGCAATACCAGAATGTGATCGGGAAATCTCTCTGGATGATTAGGAAATAGCTCATCTATAGTAGCTTCCTTCTGGGATGCCGTCATAGCAGCTGTAGATACCATAATGCCGCCGAGCTTGTTGTTGACAACTTTGTAGCCCAGACCCCATGGGTCCTGATCTAGATCGTTAATGAGCTCGTTCCATTTATGTGCCTTACTTTGAGCAATGGCCCGTTTGAGAGTCCTCCTCGCTACTCTACACTCTTCTATCGCATTTACATACCCTAGAGAATCTCTGCAGAGCCTTTGTGCCCTTCTCCTTAATCGAAAACACAATCGTCGAGCCTCTGCTACTTCAACATTCCACCAATAGGCTGGCCGTTTTTTTCGGAAAAGTCTTCTTTTTGGGCATGGATGCTCCGCAAGCCTTAACAATGAGATCAATGGTCGACCTAACCAGGGTCTCTGCAGAACCCGCGGGACTATGTTGAAACAAGTCCTCCTGAACTTGTTTCCCTTGTGCTATTACTGCAAGGAGAATTTCACCATCCATATGATCAACATTCCATCTAGACGGTATCGGAATTTCATGGACTAGGCCTCCTCGAGGCCTAGTATTAAAGAGGATGTATCTATGATCACTGTTGTTATAATCCAGCATTACATGCCAGTCTGCAATGTAAGCCGCAAGATCTGTAGAGACAAACGTTAGGTCTGGTGTGGTTCCGTTTTGCCCAGGCCGACAAAATGTTGGAACATTACCGCTATTTAGCAGCACTAAGTCCAGCCTAGCAGTCATCTCCAAAATTCTATGGCCCCTCCCGTTTGTATGAGCCAAGCCCCACTCAACTGCTCGACCATTAAAATCACCGGCCACCAGAATACCCCCAGTTACTGTACCTAGGAAATCCTCAAGGGCAGATAGTCGGGTCTCAAACTGCCGAATTGATTCATTGGGTGTTAAGTAACAGCTTACATAAGAAATATTTCTGCTCTTGACCCAGACAAAGCCATTTCCAGCACCAAACTTTTCAATAAAAACTCTGCTTGGATCCGCTACCCATATAGCAGCCGTCCCACTTTCATCAGAGTACCAAGATGGAATATCCCTGTTCTTATATAGTTCGCTAATAAGCACAACATCAATATTCTTTTCCGCGGCAAACTGAACAAGGAGATCGTTAGCCACCCTGCTACGATGGATGTTGCCTTGTAGAATTCTTAGCATATTGACTGTTTAGCGCTCTCCAATGCACGTCGAAAGACAGTACACATACCTGACCCGATCACATGGTCGTCATTCTTGCCTTCTCCCGCGCAGATCGAGCATTTTGGGGCAGTCGTGCAGTGAGCTGCTTTATGCTCCTTTCCGCCGCATCTGTAGCACAACTTCGACCTGTCAGGACCCGTACATTGTCTTGCCATGTGACCATAGCCCATATACCGAAAGCATTTCAGCACATTGGTCCTTTTCCGAATACGGCAGCTAATCATGCCTATCTTAATATGCTGATCAAGGAGCAACTCATTTGCCCCATTGGAGTTTACCACAACTATGGCCATTCGCTGTTCTCTGAAATTGGGCTTGGTAATAGTAACTTTTATTTCACCCATGTGATCTTTAAGCCGGTCCTCTAATATTGCCCGGACTTCTCTGCTGTTGTAAGACAGTCCAAATCCCTAATTTCCAAGGTTATGGTAGGAGCCAACATTTTGACTTCACCCAATCCCTCTGCTGCTTTGGAAATCATCTCCCTGAACTTAACTTTATCTCCATTTTTCCTTTCATTTCAAGGAGCACCGCACCAGTCGACGTTCTGCGAATCGATTTAAGGTTTACGCCGCTGCAATCAGATGCTGCTTGCTGACGCAATGATTGAAGAACTTCTGAATATGTCTTCCCCTCAGTAGGCTTGATAACCATTGCCTCGTTGCGTCTCCTATCCTTCGATTTATTTCCCTTCTGATGTAGAGAATGATTACTTCTAAGTTCTCCCTTTTCGTCCTCCAGAGTAATTTTACCGCTATGACCCCTGTGTTTCCTTGTTCGAACTGTTTGCCAGGCATCTTCTGCTAACTTCTCCACGGGAGGTTCAATGACCACAATTTCATTTGCAGATCTGTTTTCGGAATTGACACTGCTCTCAATAACAGTAATCATTGTTTCTCCTTGATTTGCAGCCTTCTCGCATATGGGAGGTCTAGGTCGAGTGATAGTAGTGACCTCTGTTGCCAATCTAGTTTTGCGGCAGTGATCGAGGATATCAAAAACCTCTACTAACTGCGCTAGGCTATTCTTGATGTTATTACTCACATTTCTTTGAGGTTTGGTAGCTGCCATCATGATCTTCAGTAATCCCATTCCTTTCAGAATCTCTGACTCTTCTTTTATGTCTATTTCATTTCGACATTTACCTTTGTCCGCAGTGAATCTCGATTCATCTGAACCTCCATTCTCACCCGAAATTATTGCACTCTGCCCCGCCATGACATGAGATACTACGTCCAGCTCCCTAGATGAAGTAGTACATGTAGACGCCACACATCGCGCGCCATTGGAATCTACCACCTGGGCCTGAGCGCTTGTTTCTGCGCCGCTTACAATCTCGGTGGATTCCACACACAATCTCTCCATGTCACCAATCTCTTGTCTTCTGTTGGACATAACCTTACTTTCCACAAGCGACGGGGACACAATTCCTGAACAGATGGAAGAATTACTCACCCAGCCACCCCTCAGGTAGAGAAATCACTTCGTCGTGCGGAAGAGGCACTGCCACACAAAACCCAACTCTTTCAACTAATATAGTCACTGAAATATACCGTCAAACTCACTTAAACCACAAAGCCAAGACGCACCAACCGCTCAGTACGACAACAATCTCTAATAATAATAATAATAATAATAATAGAGTGCGCAGGGGAGTGATTGATTCTGATCACTACTTAAGCCAAATCAAAGTGAAATTCCAGCCTAATAGATCCAAACCCAGGTCATAAAAGAGCAAAATCCCAAAGACTGGAGGGGCTTAGGAAACTCAATTCTGACATCAGCACAGAAGTTAGGGCAGCCCCCAAGGAAAAGGAAACACAGATGGTGGAACACAACCTGTGATAAAGCAATTGAAGACAGAATTAAAGCCTGGAATAAATGGAACGGACATCAGACAACTGAATGATGGGAATTATTCCTTAAGATCCAGAAATCAACAGCTAAGGTCATCCGCAGGGAGAAGCGGACATACGACAGGAATAAACTCATAGAGATAGAACAGGATTTCCTAAAAAATAACACCAGAAATTTCTATAAGACCTTCCGTGAGAGTCTGTCTAGTTATCAACCACCTAGCATATTTTTCAGTAGACCAGATGGCTCACTAGAAACAAACACCAAGGAAAACTGCAAGATCTTAGCAGATTACTTCCAAAACCTACTCAATAGTGACCCACCGAAATAAAAAATGCACTTTGAAAAGCCTGCACCGAATCCAGATTCACATCCACCGACAAAGGAAGAAACAGCAGAAATCATTCAATCTCTTAAAAACAACAAAGCACCAGGAGAAGACGGAATTACCACTGAAATGTTGAAACTCGGAGGGGAAGAGGTCATCAGAAGAATCCACGCAATTTTAAAAGCAATTTGGGAAACAGAAGTGATCCCAAAGGACTGGAAGTGCGCGTTAATACATCCATTGCACAAGAGAGGTAACAAAACTGATCCAAACAACTATAGAGGTTTATCCCTATTATCTGTGGCCTATAAAATCCTATCTAAAGCTCTTCTGAACAGACTAGAGAAACAAACAGACCATTTGATTGGTGAATATCAAGCGGGTTTTAGGAAAGGGCGTTCATGTGCTCAACAGATATGGAATCTGAAGATGATTTTTAAGATCTGCAGATCCAACCCCACAATTGTCACCTTTGTGGACCTAAAGAAAGCATATGATTCAGTGGACAGGCAGACCCTGTTTGAGACGCTAAGTGGACAGGACGACCAGAGAACTGATTCGTCAGACTCTCACCAATACAACATCGAAGGTGAAGTTTCTTGGGGAAATTTCTGACCCATTTGAAGTACGAACAGGTGTTCGCCAAGGAGACGGACTTTCACCCCGCCAAGGAGACGGACTTTCACCCCTTCTATTTGACCTGGTTCTAGATAAAGGTCATCAGAGAGTGGGAAAAGAACATAAAAGGCGTTGGCATAGGAACTGCAGGAAACAAAATCAATGTGAAATGCTTGGCTTTTGCAGATGACCTAGGGATTATCACTAGGAACAAAGAAGAAACTAAGCCTGCTATTGAAACATTATACAGAATAGCATCACAAGCAGGCCTTCAAATATCATTTGAAAAAAAAAACAAGTACTTGCAGAATTTTCAGCAAAAGAAAAAGGAAGAAAAAATAGAAACAGCGTATGGAGCAATATCACAAGTAGAATTTTTTAAATACCTTGGAGAAATAATTCTTCCTTCAGGATTGGACAGTTTGGCTAACACAGAAAGAGCCTCAGAACTTCATAGAGCATTCAGACTAACATGGGATCACTATAATAAAAGAGTAATGTCACTTAATGCAAAACTGAAACACTACAAAACAGTTGTACTACCGGAAGCTCTATATGCTTCAGAAACCATAGCTTTAGGAGGTCATTCTAAAATTGCAAATATAGAAAAGCAAGAACGTAAAATTCTTAGAAAAATATTCGGCCCCACACAAGAAAACGGAATTTGGATTAAAAGACGAAATTCAGATCTATACCGTCACACAGATAGTTTCAGCAACACTGTACGAAGAAGACGTTTAACATTTTATGGACACCTCTTCAGGATGGACGATTATAGACTTACAAAATGGTTATTCAATGTAATAAATTCTCAGAAGTCAAGGATAGCCTGGCTGGATGAATCAAGAGAGGACCTGCAAGAGTTGAACATCGGAGAAAATATTCTGAGAAACCGCGAAGTCTTCAGGACCGCAATAACAAAGCACAAGTTTAGGGTGAAAACTAGCGGCAGGACTGGAACCAAGTGGACAGAAGAACGGAAGAAGCAGCACAGTGACTTCAAGAAGAGATTTTGGGAAGATAGGAAGGCGAATATCATCAAGCCGAAAAACAAGTTCAAGCTCGCTCTATAACGGGCACAAAACGCAAAAAGAATAATAATAATAATAATAATAAAAGCATCATTAAGTCTTGAGAGATCCCTTCCAGAAGAACAGTTACAGGTGCTGAGACGTCGTGCAGTGTAGAGTATATTGGATTGCTACCTGCTGTGATGTATAAGATTGCTCCTAGGCGACACGACGCGTCGTGACGCACAGTTCCAATAGCCACTCATCATCCTGATAACAAACTGCGGGAAGCAGAGCCATGTGCTGCTCAATAAAACTCAATGGCTCAAACTGACAGGCGGGCTGCCTCGCACTTTATTAGCCGATGCTTAATAGCATTCCTACTGTCGCGTAGCCTCGACAACCATATCACAATCTGGTATCTTCAGCTGTCTCCGTAGATATGAGGGTTGTTATACATCGTGGGTTTAAAAACTTTGGTAAATACTAGGAGGGAAACAAGATGTTCAGTAAATAACTTATAGCCAAAGTGTATGGGTATAGTTATAACTCTTTGTCCTTTTCAAGGAGTATAATTGAATGTCGGTTGTAGTAGCTTGTTGAAATACAACGAGCAATACGGATATTATACGTTGATTAATTGAATTCTCACCCGAATTATATATACACACTAATACAGCCATCACAATAACACAGGTTATCAGACAAAATTCAACACTCACCCAAGTACACAGGGTTAAATGACCATGATGTCCATGCATCTCAAATGAAACAACAATAACAACAGCTTCCTACCCAAACCCTTCCTCGTATAAATGTACACACAATTGAAAGCCTACAGACATCACAGTGACACAGGTTATCAGAAAACTTCTACACGCACCCAAGTACACGGGACAACAAGACCATGATGCCGCAAAGCCCCTAAAGAATCAACAACAAAAACAACAACAATAGGCTCTACCGCAGATCAAGGACAACGAATTTTAATCGCTGTAGTCGAGTGTTGAAATATGTGGTGTTATAAGTATATAAATATATAATATTTTCGATTGCAAATACACACTATGAATTATTAACATTATAACGTGTGATCAGTTGTACATCAATAAATACAATAAAAACGAAGGCAAAAAGTAACCCGTTGGGATTTGAACCAGGAACCTCCAAGCTACGAGTCAGAGACGCTACCATTACGCTAAACACTCTCAAAGCTATCATTGCGTTAACAATAGCCTTAGGATAACTGCCTAGAATATTTTGTCTTGCTATGAACGCTATCATTAGCGTTTTCTACCGTTTCCATAAACCATTTGATACTAAATATGTATTATTTTATTCAGTACATTCCTAAAAGGATATAAACTTACGAAGTCACGGAAATATAATGGATTTGCGAGCAAATAATAGCCTTCATTTTTAGCCAACGTGACGGCACGAACAAGCACAACATGGCACGGTCAGCCCGAACAATTAGTCACTACTATGGTTACATTCTATTTTAAAATGCTAGTATCCTACCGGTCACCTCCTTGAGAACAGTTTAAACCTCCCTATGTACGATGAGCGTACTTGGTAAGGCCAGGCCTTGTTGAAGCGTAAGTTACGGTTTGGATATAATACTTGCATGATTCATAAATCCGCCATCTTGAATCTATTTGGCTGATGACCTTGTAGTTTGGGCAAATGACGCTTTCCACATTAAGGTTTATTGTTGCAAAATTTGGTAGAGATCGGATGATTAGGTTAGTCGTAATTTTATTTAAGCTCAGACTATTTGGGTGAGAGCCATTTCCTTTCTGTTATGAAGTCGGCGATATACAACATTACACTGAGTTGTCGCTCGCTAGTGCTACCTCTCTAACAAAGGTGGTTCGATTTGGTTCTGTTGTGTTTGAATTGATTGGGGGATCTATTTGCAAACATACACGGCCGTCATCTACAAACTATTTTGCTGATGACCTTGTAATTTGGTAAAAAGACGCTTCCCACATGAAGTTATGTTGTTGCAGGATTTGGCAGAAATCAAATGGTAAGGTTAGTCGTACATTGATTTAAGCTTTGAACATTCGGGTGGCCACCATTACGTTTCCGTCAAGATGGCGGCGATATAAAACATGACACTGAGGCGAAGTTGAAACATTTTAAGAAACTTGTCTCGCGATTTAACCATCTGAGAGCAGTCAAATATGGTACAGAAAATGTTTATACGAATTGTAAAGCACTGGCATCTTATTTAGTTCAATTATTTAGATAACCTCAAGATGGCGGCTGAGCGAATTTTTAAAATTAAGTTTTCATTTTTGTGCTGAAATCATGCGATCGAAGTGAAAGTTTGAACAATGAACCAACGCAAGAATTTTCATTTAATGGTACATAACTCTATGGCATATAGACTACATATAACAATTCAACATGGCGACCATCGGAAATATTTAGGCGGTTCTCAATATCTACGATTCTTTTATAGCTATCAAATTGAAATTACTTATGTTCATAGAGGTTATGAATATAAGTTCACCTATAGGACTTTCAATAATCCAACATGGCGGTGACGCGAGGTATAAATATTTAAATAGACCTTTCTCGCGATTTAACCCTTCGAGTGCAGTGAAACTTGGCACGTTAAATGCTTATAGAAATGTTAATCCAATGGCATCTAATTTATTTCAATTGTTTACATAACCACAATATGGCAACATTACGAAGTTTTAAAATCTCGATTTTACATCTTGTGTCCTAATCATGGGATTGAAGTTTGAGTACTACACGTACACAATAATCTTCATGTAATATTACATAACTCTAAGACCTACATATTTAAAATTACAAGATGGCGACCAACCGAAATATTGGACGGTTCTCAATTTCTACGAATGTATTACAGCAATCAAACTGAAATGTTGTAAGTTGATAGAGGCAATCAAACTGAAATGTTGTAAGTTGATAGAGGCAATTAATATAAGTAGGATATATGAAAATAGGCTTTAGTTCTTCACGGAACTACTTGGTTTTTTTTTTCTTCATGATATCTCCTGCCTTCTGCTCAAGGCCCTGAAGGAGACAGCGTGTGTGTAGCCCCACCACTTACGGTGCACCTGTGATAGTGCTAAACCCTAAAGAGCTCATGGCTGGTGAGCCCGGGAATTGGCGACCCCGAGGGATTCTGAGCTGGGTCTGTTTGCCCCTTCTTACACTGACTTTGGGGCGGACCAACTCCTCTTTCCCTTTCTTTTCTACCTTTCATGGGTCAATGAGCTGGAGGTGGTACAAAGAAAGGCTGCTAGGTTTATGCACAACGATTTTAATCCTAGAAGTAGTGTAACTCGAATGATAGAAAAGCTAGGGTGGGAATCTCTGGAAGATAGAAGGACGAAATACAGACTATACGCTATGTTTAACACTTACACTAATCGGCCAGCATGGGGAGAACTAAGCAAACGCCCAGGAAATCCCACCTACCTGAGCAGGGCAGATCATCCACATAAAGTTAAGGGCCGACCGCAGCGTACAAATTATGGGAAATATTCTTTCATTAATCGTGGTTTTGATAATTGGAACTCATAAGCTGCCAAATTACACAAATTGATGTGTTTAAGAGAAGACTAAAATTTTGTGTAAATACTACGATGTAATTACTATAGTTCCACCGGGTGAGTTAGCCGTGGTGGTTACGGCATGACTGATGGCAGTCGCTCACATCCGGGAGGCGAGGAGGTTCGAATCCCCCCGCCGGTAACCTTGAAGATGGTCTTCTGTGGTTTTCCATCTACCTTCCAGGTAAATGCCGGGGTTGGTCCCTAAGTATAGGCCACAGCCGCTACCTTCCAACTCCTCGTCCTTACAATCCAACTTACCTCCTTCCCTCCCCAACGGTACTTGTAGCTCACCCATTGGGTGTCCGTCTCGAAGCAGCTACAAAACTGGCGAGCCGAACATGTCCACGGCCACTCCCGGCCTAAAAGCCATACGCTAAAAAAAAAAAAAAAAAAAAAAAACTATAGTTCCCAAGTTGCGACTTGTGTATATTGTGTTTGATATTATTGTTGGTAATTTTCTCTAATTCTACAATTTGTCACCAGGGAATTATCACCATTTGCAAATAAAGTAAATAAATAAATGAATGAACTTCTTTCCAATTCCCTCAATCCACATTCTTCAAGGGTTAAGGGCATTTCTTTTTCTCCCTATCTTGTATTATTTTCATTTCTTCTTCTTCTTCTTCTTCTTCTTCTTCTAGTTTGTATTTAATTATAAGCCTATAGTTAGAAGTAGTTGTAGCTGTAGCAGTAGGTTCAGTTCATTAACATTTTACTCTATCACCCAAACCATTAGGGCCAATAACCTAGATGTTAGACCCCTTAAAACAACAATTATCATCATTATTTATTTATGAAGTGATCCTTATGGAGAATTCTAGCAAACCAGACAACCAAGCACGTATTAATTTATCAAATTCAAGTGATAGCAGCATTACACAGTTGAGCCATACATGCAGCAAATGGAACCTTCTAACCCCCAACGTACACCGTACGGTATTCAAATTTAGCGTAGCATAGAGATGAAAACGATAGCAGTTTCTCCCAGGGATTTACTATCCTCTTGTGTTCTGCTTTATCTGCGAGGCTGGAAGGGGGTGAATAGAGGCGTGATTGTCCCCGTGCAGGGGGGCATTGTTCCACTGAGCCGCAGATCATGGCCTCCTATTGTTTGACGCTCTAGCTGTCTTGTCCTCAGTGCTAGGCTGTGTGGGAATGTTGCCCTATGTTCTGTCTCCATGGAAACAAGATGGCGGCCTGATTGTGTCTCTCCGCCAAGCCACAAAAACAATCAAAATAAAGGCAATTGTTTCGGTGGGCCTTGCCTTCCTCCCTTTCGTCTTGTTCAATTTGTACATCGCGTGTAGAGTAATTAAATGGCTGCAATCCCTCTTCTAGCCTATCTCATGCAAGATAAAACGTTTTTAGTTCCTTCTTTCACCGTGGATGTCTCGTGAGACAATCAAATAACTTAACATACAGAAAAAGAAATGTTATTGAATACCGTAACTCAGTGCCTAGAAGAAGATTAGGCCTACGACGTAAACTAAACATGATTCAAGTCTTGGACTCTCCTCTGTTTCTTTCTAAACAGGGTGCTCCTTATAAGAGTAGACAAATACTCCCAAATTCGTTTATAGCCAATGACCTGGTGCCTGCTGATCACGTCATCCACTTTCTAAGAGAGAGAGAGAGAGAGTGTGAGGGCCATAAATTTACATTTTGGAGTTTTATTATTTTTATTTGACTCAATTTGTTCTTTCTTAAAATTGAAATTATAAATTCTGAGTTCCGCATACTTTTGTTTGATGAAGCCCAGTCAGTAGAGGCGCTTAGCTTTTAACTGAAAAGGAGTGGATACAATTCCAACCCAGGTAGTGGATTTTAGGAACTAAACTATCTCTTTCAGAAACACACATTTGTATTTATTTATTTATTTATTTATGTATTTATGTATTTATTTATTTATTTATTTATTTATTTATTTATTTATTTATTTATTTATTTATTGGGTACAGAATGTCCCAGTGAGCTGGTAGCTCAAAGGGGGACTGCCCTCAGCCTACGAAGAGCAGATGGCCTTGCTGTTCCGCCCCTTAAACAACAACAATAATTATAATCGTCATCATCATCATCATCATCATAATAATAATCAGGAGTAGGCATTCCAAACAAAGTCTACTCATCAGTTATGTCAATTCCCGCTCTTACCAAGAAATTTAATCCTGGTATGAGGGTTGTTTGGAACGGCATACACTTAGCCACTTGAGGCAAAACGTGGAAATAAAATGCCCTCAACCCTCGAAGAATAAGGACTGAGGGCTTTGGAAAAATGTAGTCGCTCTTGCAAATGTATGGCCTCTTGTACTTCTTAGCGTTATTCTTGTCGAGATGCAGAATCCACCTTTTTAAATCTGACCCTCTCTTTCCCCCCAGTCAGCCGTGTCGGCTGGGTGAATGTCTACAGCTCGCATATCCACCACCGCTTTTTGGGTCTTCCTTGGCGTCGCTGTCCATCTGGGTTGTCCCAACAACCGATTTCGAATCAACTCTAGCCACGTGCCCATACCACCGTAATCTTGCTACCCTAATCTTTTCTGGTATTGTTGCAATTACTTGGGTGTTCCCGATACCTTCATTCATACAATGGTCCATGCGCGTGACTCCCATTGACCAGCGTAGCACCACATCCCCATCACAGAAAACATATTCTCGAGTCGCTTCGTACCAGGCCAGTATTAGGCCCCATACAGAGCCACTGGACGGAAGATCGCACGGTAGGTCTTCGATTTTAGATGTCGAAGAATCTTCCGGTCACAAAGTACGCCAGTGACTTAGCGTCACTCTACCCATGCGGCATTGACACGTTCTCGGGCATCAACGAGCGTGTCACCATCGGAAGTCATCTGGAATCCAAGGTACCCAAAGTTAAAAGCCTTCGCAAGCGGGGTACCATCAAGTACGAGAATTGCGCTAGCCTATCAGTCTTGTTTCGACACTCGAAGTAATCAGTCTTTTGCAAGCCCCCCAGGGGCTCACACCTAGTTGGATGAGCGTTGGCGATCACGAGAGACCAGCTGGGTCCGGCATTGCTTCCATTTACTTGTGCCAAGCTCCTCTAGTTCATCTTCCTGAGAACATCCCTTTGTTCAACTCTTGTTCTCTTCCGACCCAGACGAAATTAGGATATCCGTGGCAAAGGGAGTTTTTCACTTTCCCGCCTTGATTCCCTCATTCATCGAGGGCTAAACCTCCTTTTTATCTTTCCATGATCACCTGCCGTTTGCTCAAAGCCCTAAATGAGGCAAGGTGTGTGTAGCCCCATCACTTACTGTGCACTCTGGATAGTGCTACACCCTCAAGGTCTCACGGCTAGTGACCTCGAGAGTTGGCAATCTCGAGGTATTACTGAGCTGGGTCTGTTTCTTCCCCTTTTTCCAGTAACTTAGGGCTGACTCTCTCTCCTCTTCACCTTTCCTATCTGCCATTCATGGCTCTCATTCCTTCCAAGTCCCTCAATTCTCATTCTTCGAAGGTAGAGGGCATTTCGTTACCTCCTGGCTTTTAGTTATATTTTTAGCCTACTTTCGATTTTTGCAAAAAATGAAAGTAGACTTATGAGATCAACACAGGGCGAAAAAAGTGTGTCTGTCTGTGTGTGTGTGTGTATGTGTGTGTGTGAGTCTGTGTGTGTGTGTGTGTGTGTGTGTATGTGTGTGTGTGAGTCTGCGTGTGTGTGTGTGTGTGTGTGTCTGTGTGTGTGTGAGTGTGTGTACTCTGAATGTCTGTCCCCCCCTATCAATTCGAACACGGTGAATGCGAATTGAACGAAATTTGGTACAAAGGTAGCACTAGCAAAGGACACCTCAGTGTCATGTTTTATATCGCCGCCATCTTTACTAAAACTGAATGGCGGCCACTCAAACGTTCAAAACGTAAAATCAAATAACGACTAACCAAATCATCCGATCTCTACCAAATTTGGTAACAACATACCTTCGTATAGGATGCGTCTTGTGACCAAACTACAAGGTCGTCCGCCATACCATTTCAGGATGGCGGCCGTGCGAATTATGCAAACTTTATAATCCATATCATGGGACCCACCAGTTCCGATTATCGAGCCGAGAATCGTTTTAACTGTTCTAAAGGAAGAGGCACGTTCGAAATTATAAGTTTATTTTGTAATACTATAGTGCAGACGTGATTTTAAAAAGCTGAACTGATTCAGTAATAAGACAAGATGGCAGCGGATATCTTGTGCCTGACTTATATTTCACTAATTTGAGTATTGAATGCAATATAGCGTACTGATAAAAAATAAATAAACTTTGTATGAAATGCTTTATATATAAATAATATACTCCAGTGATGAAATCGTTTAGTATAAATCATTATTTGCTAACAAGTTCTATGTAAGTCATTTTAAATAGAACGATATTCGTTGACACAATTAGCTCAGTGGTAGAGCGATAGCCTCTCGCTCAAATGCCTATGGTTCTTCAAACCCGATCAGAGCTAGTTTTTTTGCTTGAAATGTTATATGTTTATTGTTTTGTAATGACTCAGATGTTTTAAAATTAAGCGTTATATTGTGCACATTATGGTGTAAAATATATATTTAATTAAAACATAATTCGCCAGCAGATTTACTCGAGACATCTAGCTGCCAAAAAGGTAACTTCCAGATTTTATTGAAAAGTTTCTTCTTCTGGCCGCTAGAATGCACTCGCGCTGTTACTATACCATTATCATTCTATGCGCATCGAATTTGAAGAATGACAAGTTGATACTACGATACATTTTAACTTTTTATTTTAAAGGGTTTGTAACAGCCTATTTTGCGTTACTTGAAAATGTTATTAAGCGTTATATTGTCCACATCATGGTGTAAAATATATATTTAATTAAAACATAATTCGCCAGCAGATTTACTCGAGACATCTAGCTGCCAAAAAGGTAACTTCCAGATTTTATTGAAAAGTTTCTTATTCTGGCCGCTAGAATGCACTCGCTCTGTTAGGATTATATTATCGAAAATATCCACATAGTTTGTATACACACGTCTCTGTAGGGTCATGGAAAGATTTGTTAATTCAATTAGGGTTGTGAAAGCCATGCACAACCAGACGTGTAAAGACATGCCTCAACTCAAAGTTGGATGTTGCCCACGGCAGGTCGTAATAATAATAATAATAATGTTATTGGTTTTACATCCCTTTTAACTACTGCTGCTTTTAGAGACACCGGGGTGCCGGAATTTTGGCCCGAAGGGGATCTTTAACGTGCCAGTAAATGTTCTGACACGGCTCCCTCGCATTTGTGCACCCTCAAATGCCAGCTGACTGCGCCAGGATACGAACCTGCAACCTAGGGCCCAGCAAGCGAGAACGTTACCGCTGAGCCACGCAGCCAGTCCGGTCGATTATATCTCCAGATCCATAACATTCTTGATATACTTCTTATCTTTCTTTCTTCAATGATGGTAGCAGTTTTTATCTAGGTTGTGGCGTTTGGTAGAGGTAAATCGTTTCTAAGGTCTTCAACAAAGAATAGTTCTATTATACTCTTTGATAATAACAACGAGTTATAACTATACTCATACATTTAGGAGAAAGTAGGCTATATGTTCTTTACTGAACATCTTGTTTCATTTCTTCTTCTTCTTGTATGTAATCCTGCAGTTAGTTATACTCAAAGTGGCCCGGCCACGCGGCGTGGCGCGTGGAGAGTCGGATGAGCACATGGCAACTCACTGAGCTTGGGGTCGAGGGAGCACCCGTACGAATCGCATGTAAATAACAAGCACACAAAGTAAAATCATTGTCACAGAAGGTCGAAAATGTCCTCCACCTGCTTCTACACATTTCAGGCATCTTCTAAGGAAATTTTCATTCACACGCATTAGTTCATGTAACGAGATAGCCTCAATTTCTCTCGTGATATTTAGTTTGAGTTCATCAAGAGTGTGAAGGTTTGTGGCATAAACCTTATAATTCAATTTTCCCCACAAATAAAAAACGAAGCAATAGGGTTTAACACTTATCAATAACAAGTTATAAAATTACGAAACACAATAACAATTAAACAATAACCACGTACACACGTTATAAACTTATAACACGTGTAATCTAAATAGGCTATAAACGAAATAACGAAGTCAACTTTACTCGTCGAATCCTGCGTCGCAACTGTCTCAGCTCCGTGTTGCCATGTGCTCGTCTGACCTTTGGCTCGACCTTCTACCTGCAGCGCTGCGCCAGCCGTGAGGTCAGCCTCACTTTAAGTGAAAGACCCTGTAGATATAGTTTACACTTCATTTTCAATTTCTAGCGGCTTCGGTGGCGTAGTTGGTAGCATGCTGAACTGCTGTGCCCAAGATAGTGGGTTCAAACCCGGCCAAAGTTGTCGGATTTTTTAAGAGCGTTACAAATCCTTCAGTGTGCCTTCCTTCGGAGGGGAAGTAAAGCCGGCGGTCCCATGTCATAGACTTATGACATGTAAAAGATCCCTCCACAGACGAAACTTGTGTGCAGCTAAATTATTAGGTTAGATTTCGTCGGAACGCTCTATCAAAGTTCCAACGTTCACCACTAGGTATCATTGATATCTGGTAGCGAAAGTTGGAACTACTAGAAATTGAACGGAACTTGTAGCTCACCCTAAGGGTGTCCGCTGGAAGCAGCTACGGACTCAGGCGAGCCAAACATGTCCTCGGACACTCCCGGCACTAAAAGCCATACGATAAATAAATTTAAAAAAATCATTTCTCATCTAAACCATTAGGGGCCGATAACCCAGTCGTTAGGCTCATCAAAAACAACAATTATCATCATCATCATCATCATCATCATCATCATATTTTGCAAGTGTATATAACCTTGCAAATTTTACCCCATATTGGGACATCCAATGAATTTGGGGATCAAACACCATCATAATTGTGGACCACCATGTATGCTATGTTTCAGCGGGATCGGGAGGTTCACGTTTGCAATGTTCACCTCTGTCGCGGCTGGAGGGAAGCCTAGCTCCGCTACCACAACAAGAGCCCTTTTACCCTTTATACTTGTTTGCATTATCATAAACACGTGAAATTAGCAAAATACTCCCCAGTAGTGAACAATCCTCTTTCCACAAGACTGCACAGCACAGTTCCCCTCGCCCACCCTATCACTTCGCACAATACGACATACTGTATGTCTTGCTTCCTTTGTGCACTGGAAGGGTAGACGAGTAATCCCTTTCTGTTACGCCGCGCCAATCTCATTGTGATAACCACCGATAATTACTGTTAAATCACTAGAAAATAATGGATGAGAGTAATTATGCAGTTGGCGCTAATCCCTTCGCGTGTGTTGGGTACTCTCTGGGCGAAATAAAGTAGTGTAGGCCTACATTCAATATTTGCAATTTATTGTTTCCATTTTAAACTACTTTCGGTTTTTGCAAAAAAGAAAAAAAATCCTACGAGGTGTACACAGGCGAGGTGTCCGTGTTTCTGTCTGTTTGTGTGTCTTCTGTCTATCATATCAATTTTTACACGGCTGAACTGTGTTGAGTAAAATTGGCATACTGGTGGTGGTGTCTCACGTTACCTATTCCCAACACGTCAACAAAAGCGAAAAGGTCGCCACCAAAGTGCTCAATACCCAAATCAAGTACCGAAAAGTTTAGTCGTAAGAACAGTACTGAATTTGACGAACACATTTAATAATAATAATAATAATAATAATAATAATAATAATAATAATGATAATAATATCGTTTGGCCTCGGGTGCCGGATGCAAGCTTTATTATTTGACACGCAGAGGGCAGCTTGCATGTCGAATTTCGTCATTTCTTGGAACGCTATGAAAGTCAAGGAAGTTAGATATGGAGGAACTTTGTGTTGGCGGAAACACCCGAGATTAATTTTGCCATTATGAACACGGCCTACTGAATTCAAATGGGTTCTTTAACATTTCCTCACATCCATTACAGAAGCTCACCACAACACGTCCAGGAAATGCTCCGAGGAACGTAAAATAGAGTTCAGCAAGAAAATGAAAGATTACTGGTCCAAAAAGAAGGCTCAACGTATGACATGCATGTGTTGATTTTGTCGCCTTTAAAAATCACTTACCACGGCCAGGCACGAACCTACAAGCTTGGGGTTGGTTGTCCGATAAGTTAGCCAGTCACCCACCGTGGCAAGCATTTAATAATATTAATAATAATAATAATAATAAATATGGATAAGAATAATACACCCACGGAAAGTGCATAACAGAAGTAAAACGCCTTTGCAAACAACAAACAGTTACTGTCATCCCAGTTATAATCTCAGTCACGAGAGTAAAACCAAAACAGCTCTACACCAACTCAATCTACCATTCTACATCTATCAGAAAATACAGTATAAAGGCAGCAATACTGGAAATATTATCAGGAAATTCTTGAATACTGATTGAGAACCAGCAAAGCTTCTTGTGTACGCCTACGCCTACCGAAGTTTTGCCGAAGACCTAAAAAACTGTGTTTATTGAACAATTTGTGATATAATAATAATAATAATAATAACACTGATAATACAATTGACAATGAAAGACTGAAGTATTGCATTATGCTTCCTCATTAAGAGCCAAGAATAACTGGGTGATAGAAATTGAAAATGACCTTCAATAAATCAATGTAATATACTATATTTTATGGAACAGGCCTAGATTCTGATCGTTGGTGAACAAACATAATTTTGCTACAAGTCCCGGACTGAGAACCACCACTGCATGGACAGCAGAAAGGAAGAAGGATCATAGTGAGAGAATGAAGAGAAGAAACCTAATTCAAATTCATCTGTGAAATAGATTCAATTACACTCCATAGTTGGACGTAACGTCGTAATAATAATAATAATAATAATAATAATAATACACTAAACCCCGTTGTTACGCACCCGCTTATTACGCTATCCCGTTTATTACGCTGTTTTGGAAGGACCAGGCGGTCAATCACCACTATCTTAACAAAATATCACATGGACTATAACTAACAAAACAAGAAATTCCGTGACGAACTAAAGAGCCTACTTTTCTTAAAATTTAAGATTCATGCCAATGATTAATCTATATGGATCTATCTAGAATAATGACGAAATTAAGTTGGTAATATCGAAATTTCTAATTAGTTCGAAATATTGCATACCTGACATAATGTAGCCTAAGAGAGCACTACAGTTGGCAGCCCTGGTGACTGAATATATTCTTAGTTCTACCTCTTAAGGTACAGAATACAAAATTTGGTTGAAGTCCAATGGATAGCATTGACGTTACATGCAGTTGAACATTGGATCTAACAGCTCGCGTAAAATCATATTGGCAACAATGTCATGCATGTGTTGGTCAGAAATAATCTGAAATAATCTGATCTGTTGTTGTGCCAATTTTTAATGAAATCCATTAGTTAGTATAGAAGTTACATGCATTTTAAAATTGGACATATCAGCAGGCTTAGAATCATGTCGGCAGCACTGGCGTAGGCCTATATTAGTTACTCCAAATTAATCTAGAATGCCAGGTACTATACGTGCGCAAAGTTTAGAACTATTGGCTTGCATACTTTATGATATATTGATATTTGGGAAACAAAAATAGACACACCATTTATTAACAGTTGGCAGCCCTGGTTGCTCTTAAGAATACGCATAGTCACATCTGTTATGGTACACAGAGCACATAAGAAATTTGGTTGAAATCCAAATGATAGTATAGAAATTACATGTATTTAAATTTGGACCTCTCAGCAGGCTTAGAATCATGTTGGTAGCACTGACGTATATAAGTTACTCCAAATTAATATAGAATGTCAGGTAATATACGTGTGCATAGTTTAAAGCTGTCAGCTTGCATACTTTCTGATATATTGGTATTTGAATAAAAGTAATTGAGAGAATTTATTATCAGTTGGCAGCCCTGGTGGCTCTTAATAATACGCTCAGTTTTATCTGTTTATGTACACATAGCACATACGAAATTTGGTTGAATTCCAATTGTTTGTGTAGGAGTTATATGCATTTAAAAATTGGACCTATCAGCTATTTATCATTTTGGCAACACTGCCATGTATGGCATCCTGGAAATTAAACTGAAATATTATTATCTATACATGTGCCGATTTTGAAATAGCTCCCATTCATACCTTCCAAGATATCCAACATGGAGCTCAAATTTCAATTGCGATTTTTCAGCAGTTGGTAGCACGGACATCATTTTTAAATACTGCATTGAGATATTCAGGTATAGATCTTTACTCCCACCAAATTTTGTTTTGATTGCTGCAGCCGTTTAGGAGTTGATAGGGGGGACACACACACAGCCAGACAGACAGAAGGACAGACAGACAGACAGACAGACAGAAGGACAGACAGACAGATACATATTTGCCCGGATCGATCTCATAAGTCTACTTTTTCTCATTTTTACAAAATGTGAAAAGTAGGCTAAAAATTGACTAGTTGTATAATCTCTCTCTATATATAAATGAAAGTTTGTCTGTTTTTTCTGAATTTCAACGGAAATTTGCGATATTTGCGCGTTTCAGACTGTTTTATGACGGATGCGCACTTTTGTCTGTCTGTCGGTCTCTCTGTTTGTTTGTTTGTCTGTGGACAATTTTTTGAGTCCTTATAACTCGAGAACGGCTGAGTGGATCAACGTAAAATTTGATACAGATATCCTTCAGAGGCACGACACCAATCATTGATGTAACTCTTCTCCGTACCTCTCATAAAAGGGGCCCTACCCCCTTAAAATACATGCTGAAATAGGCGTAGAAGGGTGAAACAAAGCTCATTTTCAGCCCCTCAATGTGAGAAACCAAACTCGGGGGTCAAGGGACCCCGAAAACCACATTTTAAGGCCCTAAAACCAACAGTTTCTGAGATATTCCCAGAAAACTAATTTCACTTAATGAATTAATGAAAGAATGCATGCCGGTAACCATGGCAACTGAATCTCCGAGGTCCATCTATTTCTGTAAGACGCAATGCAATTCCATTTATTACATTACTGTGAAGGTTTGCAAACGGCTATAAGGTTATAACGGATCCAAATTAAGCTGAAATATTCATCAATACATACAATGCGCTTAAGGGGTCAAGGGGTACTCTAGAATTTTTTCACGCGATTTACACGTGCGGTTGTGGTACGGAAGGTCTATTATATCCCTTCTCTATTATATAAAAATTAATGTTTGTCTGTTTTTTCTGCATTTCCCCGGAAATTTGACATATTTGCCCGTTTCATACTGTTTTGTGACGGATGCACGCAAAAATATTTTTTTTTGTCTGTCTGTCTGTCTGTTTGTCTGTGGACAATATTTTGTGTCCTTATAACTCGAGAACGGCTGGGTGGATTAACGTTAAATATGATGCAGATATCCATCAGAGGCACGACACTAATCATTGATGTAACTCTTCTCCGTACCTCTCATAACAGGGGGCCTACCCCCTTAAAATACAAGCTGAAATAAGCGTAGAAGGGTGGGACAAAGCTCATTTTCAGCCCCTCAATGTGAGAAACGAAATTCGGGGGCCCTAAAAGAACCCAGAAAACCACATTTTAAGGCCCTAAAACCAACATTTTTCGAGATATTCCCAAAAAACTGATTTCACTTAATAAATTAATGAAGGAATGCATGCCGGTAACAATGGCAACAGAATCTCAGAGGTCCATCTATTTCTGCAAGACGCAATGCAATTCCATTTATTATATTACTGTGAAGGTTTGCAAACGACAATAAGGTTATAACGGATCCAAATTAAGCTGAAATATTCATCAATACATATAATGCGCTTAAGGGGTCAAGGGGTACTCTAGAATTTTTTTCACGCGATTTACTAGTGCGGGTATGGTACGTAAGGTCTATTATATCCCTATCCCTATATTGTTATATTATTATTATTACTATTATTTTAATTATTATCATTAATATGGCGTACAACGACGAGACAAACTCATTTTCAATCCCTTGGTGTCAGAAACAAAACTCGGGGCCCCTCAAGAGCCGTAAAGGGTCCCCGAAAACTATATTTTAAGGCTCTAAACCCAACAGTTACTTAGATATTCCCAGAAAACTAATTTCATTTAATAGACTAAAGAAGGAATGCAAGCCACTAACCATGACAAAAGTATCTCAAGAGGTGGCATCCAACTTTCCATCTATTTCTGGAATAAGTAATGCCACTCCATTTATTACATTTCTGTGAAAGGTTGCAAATGGCTATAAGGTTATCACGGAACCAACTAAAACTGTAAAATTCATCAATGCGCTTAAGGGGTTCAAGGAGTACCTTAGATTTTTTTCACACGACTTACACGTGCGATATGTCGTACAGAAGGTCTATTATATCTCCAAACAGCAACATTATTTTCAAAAATTCCTGATTTGAAATACTAGACTGTTTTTTGCTGATTTTAGGAATTTGGGCCATTGGAGGCTAAAGAAAACTGAATTTTCATGCACCACAAGCCTTTATAATTTATAAAAGGGGTCTTCCTGTAGTTGAGCACGTAACACAACGGTTAGGGTCAGTTCGTATGCGACGGGTATTGCGATTCGTCTACGAGGTTTTCAATTTTATTTTCACGCCAGGAAGAACACGTTAGGTAAATTTAGTTTGAGAGCACATTTTAGCTAATCATTTTTCTTTGCCAACAAACAGGTTCCAAGCCCCTATACATTGCAACAGTAGATCAATTGGTAACATCTGGTTATTAATACCGAAGACCGTTCGAAGAATGGGTACTTCTGCTAGTAATAATATAAACACTTCAATACTGTATATCACTGTACAACTGTAGGTTTCCAATCAGTGAATTTGTTTACAGTATTGATTACATCATCTTCCTAGCGTTTGTCCCGCTTTGGAGCAGGGTCCGCTACTTTACATGCCAATCTCCATTTCTGTCGGTCAAGGGCATCATGCGGACACAGATTAACTTGTCGCATGTCTTCTCTAAGGCGATCAAGCCACCTCTTCTTAGGTCGCCCACGAGGGCGTTTACCATCCGGGTTGAGGCACAAGGCAGTTTTAGCCACTGATTGCTCGTGACTACGTATGACGTGGCCGTACCAGCGTAGACGAGTCTCCCGTATATTATCATGTATAGGCGCCACTCCCATCCTCTCTCGGACATCGCAATTCTTGATATGGTCAAGTCGCGTCAGACCAAGCACCGAACGAAGCATGCTCATCTCCATAACATGCAGGGCTTGCTCGTGATTAACAGAGGCCTGCCAGCATTCAGAGCCGTAGAGGGCGACTGGGTGCATGACGGTCTTGTAAATCTTGGCCTTAAGGTAGGTGGGTATCCTGCGGTCAAAGAGGACTCCAGTTACCTCCCTCCATTAGAACCAACTGGCACTCACACGAGCTCGGGCATCAGGGAGGGTGTCACCATCTGAACGAGTCAAGGAGCCAAGATACCTGAATTGGTCGACTCTTTGAAGATCTTGACTACCTACAAGGATGGTGCCAGGCGTCGGTGACCCACACTCCATATACACGGTTTTCTGAACATTCAGCTTCAGTCCATTCTCAGCCAGCCTCGTATTCCACTCCTGCAATTTCTCTTCAAGAACGTTGCGTTCTTCTGCAGCCAATAAGACATCATCAGCATACAAAAGCGCCCATGGATGTTGCGATTGGATAGCTGATGTTATTGTATCTATGCATATACGGCTGGCTGCGTGGCTCAGCAGTAGTGTTCTCGCCTTCTGGTCCCAAGGCTGCAGGATCGAATCCTGGAGCAGCCGGCTGGCAATTGAGGGTGCACAATTGCGGGAGCCGTGTCAGTGGATTTACGTTAAAGATCCCCTATGGGGCAAAATTCCGGCGCCCCGGCGACTCTAACAGCCGCAGTAGTTAGTAAGGACGTAAACAAATAATATAATTATTATTAATCACATATACAGTCCATTGAGGACCATCGATCATAGACGGGTTGGAGTTGTCAGCTCCAAGGAATTGTACTCGTTCTCAGTTCTCTTTTAGACTGAGTTGATCTCAGCAACATTAGAGTTTCTGGAAGTGACAGTTCTTTCTAAAACACACTATCTGGGACCGAATTGAGTCTTGCAGGCAATTAGCTAGACGCTGAAAGGCAACGCAGTGACAAACTAAAGTGAATGAATGAACGATAATAACAATAGTTCTAATAATAATAATAATAATAATAATAATAATAATAATAATAATAATAATAATGTGTATGTCTCTTATTATTCCAGTTTCCAAAGATATCGGGGATGAGATGGGATGAAATTCTATGTGGCGGATGGTTCTAACGGCCGGATGCCCTTCCTCACGCCAACCTCAGGAGAGGGGTTTATGAGAGGTGAAATGAATGAAGATGAAGGAAACAGGGCAAGGATGTGGAAGGTAGCGGTCGTGGCCTGTTAGAAGTTACCGTCCCAGCATTTGCCTTGAGTTGAAAATGGGGAAACCATCGAAAGCCTTTCCAAGAACGGCTGACGGTGGGGCTCGAACCCATGTCTACCGAGTACGCAGATAGCTTGGCCCCATGGTCTAGCACTGCGCTTTAATGACCGTAGCTACCGCTGTCGGAGAATGATAATTTAAAAAAAAAGATACGAGTCTTACAGTAGTCGCATATGATGTGTAATATCTGACATATTATCCTACTATGAAATTGAGATGAAATATATGTGAAGTCAATTTTTCTCGTATGTACTCCTCCAGGTTTTAATTTTTTCTCACGTTTCTTTTGTCGATAATTTCGCATATACAGTATTCTGCTCTAGATTTACCCATCTCTGCAAATCACAAAATCATGGAAAGGAAAGGGGCGTCACCCCGAGTCCTACAAGTCCCTAGCATTATTAGTTCGTGAAATATTAAAAAGCCGATGACCCTTTAGTTTTGGGTCCTTTGGTTAAATTAAGAGGGGGATACAAAATCGGGGTGCGTCACCCCGACTCCTAGGACTCCTCATACAAGTCCCTAGCATTATTGGTTCGCGCAATATTAAAAAGCCGATAACCCTTTAGTTTTGGGTCCTTTGATTAAATTAAGGGGGCTATAGGAAAACGGGGGGGGGGGGGGGCGAGACCAAGGACACCCCTATTACTTACTCGCATATTTTTAAGAATGAACTCATAGTGCTGCTACCTTGTGCCAGCAAACGTGAAGGAGTCCTTCGTGTTATTACCATCGGTAAGTTCCCATTGCTATTATTTCTGCTCATACTATGAAATTTTGATGGCTCAGCGATGATGCAAGTCTCGTCCGGGTGACTTGTGTCTGCCTGGAGCGCAAATCTCTTGTTAACAGTGAACTCCGTTGGTCATTAAAATAACTACTTGTAAAACTCCAGTGCCAAATCCTGACCGATGCGCACGCGCCAGGTAAGTATGAAGATTTAATACATCATAATTGTTTTCAGTAAATATGATGGGAGCGTGATGGCCCACTGGCTTAGCTTCTCGCCTTTCACCCGGACGGCCGGGGTTTGAATCCCGGTGACAGTGGGGTGGAATTTTCACCTGGAAAATCACGTGGCGTCAGGAAGGGCATCCGGCCTTAAATCCCCGGCCATAACCAACATGAGCCTGTTTGGCTGCGGCAACCCCAATTAATTGGGAAAAGGCGAAGAAAGTCTTTTTTGGAATATTTTCACACCAAAGAACGACAACTTGAACATGATTTATTGTAGGAATATCCTTAATAGAGCCTCCAAACCTTGAAGTAAACCGTATGCGATATAGGCCTACATTCCACATAGGGCTGTATGTTAGCCGACAGTACGTTGTGGTACCAATCTCCGCCACTGTGATCGCTCATTGTTTCCTCTTACACATTTCCGTCCCTTTTCCAAAATCCCTCCCACACAAAATATCCATCAACCGAGTGGAAAGATGTTACACATCAATATTAATGTTATTCGTTTTACTGTACGTCCCATTTAACTACTGAGGCTTTTCGAGACGCCATGGGGCCTGAATTTCGCCCCGAAGGGGTTCATTAACGTGCCAGTAAATCTACTGACATGGCTCTCTCACATTTGTGCACCCTCAAATGCCAATTGACTGCACCAGGATTCAATCCTGCAACATTGGACTCAGCAGGTAGGAACGTTACCGCTGCGCCACGCTGCCAGTCAAGTAAAGTACTATCCCGGCATTTGCCTGGAAGGAATGTGGAAAAAAAATGAGAATAATCTCACTCAGGATAGCCACTACCGGTGTTGATAAATGAACCTGTGGCCTCAGTATTTGCTGCAGCTGACCTCGTGGCCGCAGTGCACGATTTAAAGAGCACCTCTACACCACGGAGTGAATAGAAGCAGAAGAATGCAGTGCTAACTGGTAATAGGGGATCATGGAGGCGACTCGTTCGCAAATATAGTAGAGTCTTGCTGACTACGTTGAACGCTGAAGGACCAAACTGTCTCAAATTAAAATGAACGAATGAATGATATTCGTGTTTCTCATATTTCATAGGGTATCTTTCAACTTTTCGTAGGACCTGTTATATACACATCAAAAAAGTTCTGCATATGCCTACCACATCGAACCGAGATGCTACAAAACTTCCTCCAGAAGTCCACTATTGGAATAATGGAATGGCCTGCGATGTCGCCGGACATGAACTGTATCGAACATGTCTGCGATATGCTGAAGCGTGCTATTGTGCAGCGTCCACGCCCTCTCATAATCCACCAAGAGATCTTGGAGGCCGCCATCGAAGAGTGGGATCGCCTGCCTCAAGAGGACCTGGACAACTTGATCTGTGGTAGCTTATGCCACGGCGAGTAAGAGCCCTGATGGACGCCCGTAGTGGCCATGTCCTCATTGAAACGTCACAGAATGGCAAGATTGCAACACATATCAGTTTGTAATTTTCTGCAGGATTTGTTAGAACGCCGTCTCTTTTGTAATAAGCTCGTCCAAAATCCCACATACGCTCTGAATCATGGCAAACAAGTAATATGCAAAACAATTTTTAATGTGTATATGTTAGTTGAAAACGACCACCTCGTGGTGTAACGGCTAGCATTTTAGGCAGTCACTTCGAAGGTCCGGGTTCGATTTTCATCACACCCAAGAAATTTAATTCTGATTTCGGCATTGGAATGGGGTACACTCAGCCTCGTGAGGCCAAACAGAGAAGAGTTGGGTTAGATTCCCGCCACAGTCATTCCGGAAGTGATTTTTGGTCGTTTCCCACTTCTACTCCAGGCAAATGCCGGGATAGTTCCTGACTTAAAGCCACGGCCGTCCCCTACCCAATCCTCTCCTAAATTACAAATATAGGGTACACACTAGATTAGCCACCACAATAATACCGTTTCCACCATTGTGTTTTTGAATTGCTTCCATTCCTCTTCCACTGTTTTAGGATTGACTGTTGGCATCCTTTCCCTTATTATCTTCTGGAATTCTTTCTTGACTTCCTTTTCCTTGAGTTTCCATACTTTGATTCTCCTTTCCTGGTACTCTGTCCTCTTGCTATCCTTAACAACTCCCAGGTTCATAACAAGTATTCTGTGGTCGCTATCTAAGGCCTCTGATGGTATTACTTTTATATCTCTGACACTTCTCTTCATTTCCCAGTCGTACAGCATGTAATCTACCAAAGATTTCTTTGTTAAATCACTGCTGTACCACGTTACCTTGTGGCTTTCTTTCTTCCGGAACCAGGAGTTGCCTACCACTAAACCGTTTCTCTTGCAAAAATCCAGCAACTTTCTCCCTTCTTCATTCCTGCTACCCCAACCTTCTGCTCCCAATACATTTTCATATCCTTGCCACACAATGGTGGAAGCTGCAGTGGCAGTATGTGGAAGAACAAGCAACAGAAAGCGGTGTAAAGAGACACCATGGTGGAATGAGAGAGTAAAAGAAGCTGTGGGAAGGAAGAACAAGGCTTTCAGAGTGTGGTTCCAGGAAAGAACTGATCTGGCAAGGGAAGATTATAAGATAAAGAAGAAAGAAGCAAACAAGATTGTCGCAGAGGAGAGGAAGAAGTGGATGGTAAAGTGGACAGAGATGATGGAGGAAGACAGCAGAGTAAATAAGAAAGTACTTTATGGGATGGGCAAAAGTAAGAGAAGAGGTCTGCGAGAGGATGTGGTAATGATGGACAAAAACGGAAATGAGGTACACAACAAAGAGACACTCAAGACAGTGTGGAAAGAGTACTTTGAGGATTTGCTGAATCCAAATGGTCATAGGGAGGAAGGCAATGTATTGGAAGATGGAGAAGACAACACAGGAATGGAAAAGGACCTGACTTGGAGAGAACTGGTAATGGCTATAGACAAGATGAAAGGAGGAAGGGCACCAGGTGTGGATGAAGTGAGTGTTGAAATGGTGAAGGCAGCAGGGGAGGTTGGGAAACAGTGGCTGTACCGTGTGATGAGGGTGATATGGAAGGAGAAAAAGACCCCAGAAGATTGGAAGAAAGGATTAATTGTCCCAATATTTAAGAAAGGAAGCAGAAAGGAGTACAGAAGTTACAGGGGAGTCACACTCATACCTCACTGTGCAAAGATATATGAAAAGATATTAGAAAGTAGAATGCGAGCCAAAGTGGAGAGAAAATTGAGAGAGGAACAGTGTGGATTCAGACCTGGGAGATCAACCGTGGATCTCATATTTTCAGTGAGACAGCACCAGGAACACCACTACGAATTTGGAGAGAATCTGTTGATGGCCTTCCTGGACATCGAAAAGGCCTATGATAGTGTGTGTAGGGAGAAGGTTTGGAAAGCAATGGAAAACATGGGAGTGGAAAGAGAGACTGTAGGCAGAGTGAAGGAGATGTATTGTGGAAGTGTGAGTTGTGTGAAAGTTGGAGGGGAAAGAACAGACTGGTTCAGACAAATGAGTGGCCTGAAACAGGGTAGTGCGCTGTCACCCCTTCTCTTTATTGTGGTTATGGACGAGGTAATGACACGGATAGCAGGAAGGATGGGAGAAGATAAGATGAAAGCAATGGTGTTTGCAGATGATCTCATGGTCTGGGGAAACAAGGAGGAGGAAATTCAGGAGCAACTGAAAGCTTGGGATGAAACAGTGGGAGAGTACGGATGGAAGTTCAACATCAGTAAATGTGAGATCCTGTTAACGACCAGGAAAAAGGACAGACCAATGAGTGGGATAACACTTGGAGGTGGACAGCTGAAGAAGGTGGAAAGTCTCAAGTAATTGGGAAGTATAGTGGAGGAAAATGGGAGAAATGACAAAGAGATTACGGAACGTGGCAGACAGGCAGAAGCATTTCTGAGAAGCATTAGGAGCTTAGTGTGGAATAAAGATGTCCCACAAAAAAGCAAGGAAGTGTTATACAGAAGCTACTATATCCCGATACTGACCTATGCTTCAGAAACGTGGACAATGAAGAAAAGAGACATAAGCAGAATACAGGCAGGTGAAATGAAGTTCCTGCGAAGTAGGATCGGAGTAACAAGAAGAGACAGGGTGAGGAATGAAAAGGTGAGGGAAATGGTGAAAGAGGAGCCCTTGCAAGGTAGGATTGAGACATCAAGACTGAGGTGGTATGGACACTTAAAGAGAATGGATGAGAAGAAGATTCCCAAGAGGATACATGAGATGCAGATGCAGAAGAAACGACCAAGGGGAAGACCAAGAGATAGATGGCTGAAAGGAGTGGAGGAATGTGTCAAGAAGAGAGGCGAGAACTGGACCAGAGTGACAGCGGAGAGGTGGTGGGAAGAAAGAACTAAGTGGCGAGGCTTATGTTCCAAACAGACCCAGCCTGGGGCTGGAAACTGTACAAGATGATGATGATGAATAATACCGTTGTAGTTGATTCAGTTAGGGGCTTTGTGACATCTTGGTCATATAGCCCTGTGTACTTGGATGTGTGTAGAATTTGTCTGATAACCTGTGTCACTGTGACGTCTGTACTACTGTGTGTATTTGTAACTGAGGTAGGATTTGGATAGGAGCGGCCGTGACCTTACGTTAGGTAGCCTACCATCCCGGAATTAGCCTGGAGTAGACGTGAGAATCTCCCAGGAGCTGACAACTTGTGGGCCATGGATTGGCGACCACGGGATCCCAGATGAGTTCGGCAGTACTTCCACTTACTTGTGCCGGGCTCCTCTCTATTATTTTTCCTGTCGACCTCCCTTGGTCAACTCTTGTTATTTTCTTAATCCGACGGCATTAGGGTATTCGAAGCCTAGGGAGTCTTTCACTTTCCCGCCTTAATTGGCCCTTGTCTCATCTTTCCTGATATCCTCATCCTTAGAGGGTTCAGCCTCCTTTTTCTTTTCCTGATATCACCGGCCTTCTGGTCAAGGCCCTCAAGGAGGCAGGGTGTTTGTAGCCCCACCACTTCTGATGCACCCTGGATATTTCTACACCCTCAAGGGCTCACGGCTGGTAGGTTCGGGAGTTGGCGACGCCGAGGGATTCCTGAGCTGGGTCAGTCTTTCCCTTTTTCCACTGACTTTGGGGCGGGCCCTCTCCTCTTTCCCTTTCCTATCTGACTTTCAAGGCTCTCCTTCCTTCCGAGTCCTTCAATCCTCATTCTTTGAGGGTTGAGGGCATTTCTTTTCCTCCTCTCCATTATTTCTTTTCTATTCCTATTTTATTTCATCCGTTAGTATGTATGTTAGTCGTTAAGTCCATAGTTAGTTCTAGTTGTAGTTTTCATGGCATTATCATTCATCAACCATTAGGTGTCGAAAACCTAGATGTTGGGCCCCATAAAACAACAATGTCATCTAAATAATTCATGTGTTTGGGCTAATGCCGTGTGTATTTAGATTAGAACCGTACGTTTCGGAGAAACCTTGCCGACTTTTTCAATGGAATCAAACAATGTGACCAAAGAAAGTATATCAATCCAGTATCTCTGTTAAAATTATTGGGATTTTTACGAATTTCAACTGCCTCCCTTATAATTCTAGACCAGTTGTGCTTAACAAGGGCAAGCGCATGAGCATCCTTGAAACATACATCGTGCCCTGAAGACAGGGCATGTTCAGCTATAGCTGATTTGTCAGGTTGGTTTAGACGGATGTTCCTTTGATGCACTTCGATGCGAGTTGCAATGGACCGTTTTGTTTGTCCAATGTAGACTTTTCCGCAAGTACAAGGGACTTCATACACCCCAGGTTGTAGTATTGGGGACAATTTATCTTTGTTTAATGCTAAACGTTGACCAATTTTCGTCATAGTGCCGAAAACTGTTTTTATCTTGTGCTTGCGGAGAATCTTAGCAACGCGGTCAGTGGTGTTGTGAATATAAGGGAGGTAAGCAGTTCCCCTCACGTCGGAACTCTGAGAAGGTTGTCTAGAATTATAAGGGAGGCCGTTGAAATTCGTAAAAATCCAAATAATTTTAACAGAGACACTGGATTGATATACTTTCTTTAGCCACATTGTTTGATTCCATTGAAAAAGGAGGCAAGGTTTCTCCGAAACGTATGGTTCTAATCTAAATACACACGGCATTAGCCCAAAAAACATGAATTATTTATATAATCCGGGCCGTGAAAGTCTTAATATACACAAACAATATCATCATCTTATGATCATGTAGAAGTGGGAAACCACAGAAAACCCCTTCCAGGATGGCTGAGGTAGGAATCAAATCCGCATCTTCTCAGTTTTGCCTCACGAGGCTGAGTGTACGCTGTCCGGTCCAGCCCTCAGACCAGATTTATATTTCTTAGCAAAGCCGGGAATCGAACCCCGGCCTCCTCGGTGACAGCCAAGTACGCTAGTCACTACACAACGAGGCGGACAACAATAATACCAAGTAGACGGGGCTAAATGAGAGAGATGCTCAAGCTCCTCAAACGAAACAACAATAATAATAACATGACAGTTGAAAGCTTTCATTTGTAATATTCCCCACCCCCCAGGAGCTCACAACTTGTGGGACGTGGTTGGACCCCAGCTGAGACCGGCATTGCTTCCACTTACTTGTGCCGGGCTCCTCTCTGTCACCTTTACTTTCTGCCTCCCTTGGCCAACTCTTGTTCTCTTCCAACCTCGACGGTATTAGGGTACCTGAGACCTAGGGAGTCTTTCATTTTCCCCCCTTAATTGGCCCTTCTCTCTTCTTTCGTGATCTCGCATTCTTCGAGGGATCAGACCTCTTGTTTTTCATTTTCTGATATCCTGTCTTCTGCTCAAGGCCCTAAAGGAGGCAGGGTGTATGTAGCCCCACCACTTATGGTGCACCCTGTATAGTCTCACACCCTCAAGGATTCACGGCTGGTGAGCTCGGGATTTGGCGACCCCGAAGGATTCCTGAGCTGGGTCAAGTTATCCCTCTTTTTCCTCTGCCTTTGGGGCGGACCCTCTCCTCTTTTCCTGTCCTCTCTGCCTTTCTTGGCTCTCTTTCCTTCCAAGTCCCTCAATTCTGATCCTTCGAGGGTTGAAGGCATTTCCTTTCCTCTTGTTCTTGATTTACATTTTTCTTCCTTTTGTTCCCCATTTCCTCTTCTAGTTTGTAAGTCAGTAGTTAGTTTTAGTTGTAGGTTTCATTTGATCATCTTCCATTTGCGCTACCACCCAAACCATTGGGGGCCGATAACCTAGATGTTAGGCCCCTTTAAGCAACAATTATCATCATCATCATACTGTAATATTCCTTTGAAGGAAATATAGTAGGCCTAACTGAGAGAAATATTGTTTGACTTTATTGGATACTGAGTAATTGGCAATACTGACTGAGTGAGCCAATAGAACGTGATGTAGATGTTACTGTCATACTGTTAATTGATGACGTAACAGGCAGAATCTGAGCGCAAACCTCATCATATCATAATTATACCAGATTCCGTGACCTTCCCAGAACGAATTGAAATTAAAATAATTAGTATTCCATGTTCTAGTTTATTGGTAATTCCGTGATACACAATACACCATGTGCATAAAGAGAATGAAGCAGGAAAAAGCATGGAAGGAGGAAGAGTGAATCAGATTAGCTTCCAGCCACGCAATGTGGTAATCAGTGTATGCGTGTGCGTGAAATTTCCATAATAATGCATAAAGTACTTCATTGAGAGGGGCGTGGTCCACATGACGTGATTGGTGGTCTTTTAGGGCCGTGGTGTCATCTCCTTTTGTATACTCATCTTCTCTACCACATCTTGATCCTTGCGCTGTAGTTTCATTTAGTAATTGAATGTAATATTCTAGCAATCCTATTAGATTAATTATACTTTTTGAGACGAGACACGGTGGCAGAGAGCGCTAACGGGCTAGCTCGGGAGAGCATGAGTTCGAATTCCCCCTCGGCCGTAGAAAAATGGTTCTCTTGGTTTTCCATTTTCACCACCAGACAAATGCCGGGAAGGGTTCTCTCGTCAAGTCCTCCAGGGGCTCACGACTAGTGGGACGTGGGCTAGCGACCACGGGACCCCAGCTGAGTCCGGCATTACTTCCGCTTACTTGTGCCGGGCTCCTCTCTGTCATCCTTCCTGTCGACCTATATTGGACAACTCTTGTTCTTTTCCGACCCCGAAGGTATTAGGGTATCCAAGATATAGGGAGTCCTTTACTTTCCCGCCCTATTTGGCCCTTTTCTCATCTTTCCTGATCTCTCATTCTTTGAGGGGTCAGACCACTTCTGTTCTCTTCGTGATATCTCCTGCCTTCTGGTCAAGGCTCTTAAGGAGCCCCACCACTTCTGGTGCATCCTCGATAGTGCTACCACCCTCAAGAGAGATTCCTGAGCTGGGTCCGTCTATTTCCCCCCATTGCCTCAGGGGCGGGCCCTCTCCTCTTACCCCTCCCTATCTGCCTTTCATGGCTTTCCTTCCATTCCAAGTCCCTCAATCCTTATTCTTCGAGGATTGAGGGCATTTCTTTTCTTCTTGTCCGTAATTTGTTAACAATTTCTTCTTCTAGTATCTAAATTATAGTTTTCATTATATTCTCATTTCACTATCACCAAAACCACAAGGGGCCGATAACCTAGATGTTAGGCCCCTTAAAACATCAATTATCATCATCATCATCATCTCATTCAACAGTTACACTGCTGACTTCCTTCTAAAATCATTTCCCTGAAACATTCTTAATTGGATCCGAGTTAGAGTTCGCCTGGGCGATCGGACTGTCACCATCCCCAGTTGTGTCTGCTGACAAAGTGTGTCCAGCTCCCAGCCAGCATCCTTGCGATGGCATATTTATAAAAACCAATTGTATCTCTGCGTAGTCTGGCATGTTTCTGATTAATTTATGTCACATTCAAAAAGTATCTGGAGGGGGCAACGAGATGAGCACAGTGGAATTGGCTCGAGGCCTCCTAAACCCACACCGTGGTGACGCCCATGCTGCTAAAACAGCTTTAGGTGTATTTTAAATTCTCATACTCATTTCATAATTGCGGCACGAAATCCTCTGGGAAATCTGTGTCTAAACCGCCAAAGCAGCTTATATATAGGGAATGCTTGTCAGATATATAGATTTCTGCTTTGGAGTGATTTTTATTTTTTTCGTCGTCTCTATAAAAGGGCCTCATAAATCATTCTGGTTATATATTGGGAAATATTTTATATAAAACCTCTTTATTTTCTGCTTGGTCAGTATCGAATGGACGCTGGAGTGAGACGATAATTCCTGGGTCTTGCAGCAGCGCACGGTGGTGATCAAGCGAACTAGGGGATTTGAAAATCCCTTTATTGGTGTTCGCCACTTGACTGGCATGGCCTGCTGCGTGCGAGGGATCTTGCCACACTTGCCAGGGGGCTATACACAATGAAGTGGGGAGGGGAGTATAGTAAACAGATGGGGGTAGAGGCGGGATAAGGACCACTCCAAAGGGAGGCTAAATAAATACAGATTTTAATGCGTACATAAAAAGAACAGTTGTCAAGTGATTATTATGCACTTGAAATGGTCTGTGTTTGGGTTACACTCGCAGGTGCGCTGGTTTGAATGGAGTAGTAGGGAATGTTTAAGATAATATGAACACGATTAGGCTTACTTTTCAATCCTAAGGGTATATTAACTCTATATAGCTTAGTGGTCAGTATATTAACCACCAAAAGGACAATTTATATTGTCACAGATGCAGATGGTTGAATCTTTCACTCATATTTCAACTAATTCTTGTGGAAGTGTTGAAAATGAAAATCCACAGCCTGCTTCCAGTCTCCGACCGGGTCAGGAATGGAATGAATGAAGCCCCCATCTAGCGGCGAGGGTAAGAACTGTGCCGGCTGCCGAGGCCTGATGCACTCCTCTGGGGCAATGATTAAATGAATGACAGATGAAATGAAATGATAGTGGAGAGTGTTGCTGGAATGAAATTTTGACAGGGAAAACCGGAGTACCCGGAGAAAAACCTGTCTGCCTCCGTTTTGTCCAGCACAGATCTCACATGGAGTGACCGGGATTTGATCCACGGACCCAGCGGTGAGAGGCCGGCGTGCTGCCGCCTAAGCCACGGAGGCTCCTGTGGAAGTGTTAATGTTTATTAATTTATCTCCTTGAACTAGGGTGCTAGATAAAGGTTTTAATAAAACAATTAAAAAGGAAGGAAGCTTGTAGTTTAACGTGACCGTTAATATAGAGATCATGAGCCACGGGACCTCCTTTTTACGTGGAATCCGAACCACAGGACATGGCATTTCACTTCGAAAATCTCACAAGCATTGACCGGGGATCGAACCCGGACCGCCTTGGTGAGAGGCATACAGCTAGACCGCTGAGCCACCACGCCCCCTTAAAAACAATTAAAATGAAAAAGTAAAACATAAATAAATGGTAATAAAATAATGCATTTTTAATTTTTTTATTATCGTAGTTTTCTTTACTTTTTAATTTTAATCACTTACTATTTTTAATTTTTTAATAATGTTTAATATGCCTCTAAAGTTTGAAAATAAATAATCTTATAAAATGAAATTTCTAATAATATTACCATCTTAGTTGTAAAATTATAATAGTACATTATGCAACGAGCCTATAATGGCTATAATTAAGACACGAGTATCTTTATAAAACGAGCGTATGCGAGTTTTATAATTTCCATACGAGTGTCTTAATTACCATTATAGGCGAGTTGCATACGACTGTTTATGTTCGACGATAATTATTATAACTATTTTATGTTTTAACATAAATATTCATAAATATCTGTTCAGTCACTAGAATTTTGTGATCGAGTGCTGCGCTGGGTAGTATATCTCTGTTTTCCAAGCTCTCTGTCCGACCGACGCATGCGCTCTGTGTGCTTCAATGCCATATGTTCAGATTGTGCACCAGTATTCAGTAAAACTGTCACCGAGGTCGTTTTAAAACAACGCGCTGTGTAGAAATTGGGTTTGGGGATATTAAGGTACAGTGCTATTTCTTGTCTCATATTCACCAGTTTATTTACGAACATATGGACGGTGCACTTTCGGTAATTTATATAGACATGTTGGATTTTGAGCGCATGCGCGAAGGTATCCTTATCTAATTGGTCACATAACTGTTTCTTGAGCTCTGATTGGTGGGAGAAACTGTTTCATAATGAAAAATAGTGTTATAATGAGCCTCATTATGATACAGTTTTCTGACACATAATAGTCAGGGTCGAACCTAAAAGTAATTATGAGCGTTAAAATGTTAAAGAAAACATAAATATTAAAATTAAAAAATAATTATAATTAAGCTAAAATAATTAAATCTATATAAATACAAATAAAATATATTTATTACTGTAGGCTACTATTCTGATCTATAAAGGGTTAAGGGATAGTCAGTGAGCATGTGGGCACGCTCAAAGTATTTAGTTGTTGTTAATTTATTTTAGAGACTTGGGACATCTTGGTTATCAGCCCCATGTAGTTGGGTATGTGTTGAAATTGTCTGATAACCTGTATTCATATTATGACTGTAGTAGTGTGTGTAGGTGTTTTAGGGACAGGGATGTGATAGGTGCCCCGAGAATTGTAATAAGGTACTGATATAGCATTTGCTTGGAGGGAGTGTGGAGATAATAAAACACTCAGGATAGCCATTGTCAGCGCCGGGATTCAAACCTACGATCTCCGGATTTGTTGCAGCTAACCACGCGGTCTTGGTGGACGATTTAACGACCGCAGCTACGCCGTGAGACGAACTCAAAGTTTGCATAGTGATTCAAAAAAATTCCTCTGGATATTGCCACATTTTATTCTGAAAAGTGGTCTAAAAATGTCCGATTTGGATCCACGTACGATCAGCAGGCTATACAGCAGTCATTTTTTTTGAGGCTGTAGTCCGTAATCAATCTGTCAACAATGCTTCAATGCCGTGCTCATATTCCTTAATCACTTTTTGGTCGATTCTTGACCACCTCCTTCACCCTTCCCTTCTCCTGAGCTAGGTAATCACAAAGAAATACCTAATATTTCTTAAATCATCGCGATTTAGCCTATCCATATAAATAAATGAAACAAGAAACACATAGTCAGGGATATCAATTACTGTAAAATATATCAGATTCCTGAGGGGCTTTCGGGGGCAAAAATAAACACACACACACACAACAAATGTACGAACAATTGATGAAAGTCCTACTTTAATTTTTCATCTAAAACATTCATTGAACCTATGCTAATTTTACAAGTAAAGTGATTTTTGTTATTTCTTAGGTGAATACGTAATCATCCCCTCCCCCTAGCACGTCGCTAACGTAATCATCCCCTCCCCCTAGCACGTCGCTAACGTAATCATCCCCTCCCCCTAGCACGTCGCTAACGTAATCATCCCCTCCCCCTAGCACGTCGCTAACGTAATCATCCCCTCCCCCTAGCACGTCGCTAACGTAATCATCCCCTCCCCCTAGCACGTCGCTAACGTAATCATCCCCTCCCCCTAGCACGTCGCTAACGTAATCATCCCCTCCCCCTAGCACGTCGCTAACGTAATCATCCCCTCCCCCTAGCACGTCGCTAACGTAATCATCCCCTCCCCCTAGCACGTCGCTAACGTAATCATCCCCTCCCCCTAGCACGTCGCTAACGTAATCATCCCCTCCCCCTAGCACGTCGCTAACGTAATCATCCCCTCCCCCTAGCACGTCGCTAACGTAATCATCCCCTCCCCCTAGCACGTCGCTAACGTAATCATCCCCTCCCCCTAGCACGTCGCTAACGTAATCATCCCCTCCCCCTAGCACGTCGCTAACGTAATCATCCCCTCCCCCTAGCACGTCGCTAACGTAATCATCCCCTCCCCCTAGCACGTCGCTAACGTAATCATCCCCTCCCCCTAGCACGTCGCTAACGTAATCATCCCCTCCCCCTAGCACGTCGCTAACGTAATCATCCCCTCCCCCTAGCACGTCGCTAACGTAATCATCCCCTCCCCTAGCACGTCGCTAACGTAATCATCCCCTCCCCCTAGCACGTCGCTAACGTAATCATCCCCTCCCCCTAGCACGTCGCTAACGTAATCATCCCCTCCCCCTAGCACGTCGCTAACGTAATCATCCCCTCCCCCTAGCACGTCGCTAAGGTAATCATCCCCTCCCCCTAGCACGTCGCTAACGTAATCATCCCCTCCCCCTAGCACGTCGCTAACGTAATCATCCCCTCCCTCTAGCACGTCGCTAACGTAATCATCCCCTCCCTCTAGCACGTCGCTAACGTAATCATCCCCTCCCCTAGCACGTCGCTAACGTAATCATCCCCTCCCCCTAGCACGTCGCTAACGTAATCATCCCCTCCCCCTAGCACGTCGCTAACGTAATCATCCCCTCCCCCTAGCACGTCGCTAACGTAATCATCCCCTCCCTCTAGCACGTCGCTAACGTAATCATCCCCTCCCCCTAGCACGTCGCTAACGTAATCATCCCCTCCCTCTAGCACGTCGCTAACGTAATCATCCCCTCCCTCTAGCACGTCGCTAACGTAATCATCCCCTCCTTCTAGCACGTCGCTAACGTAATCATAAGCGTCGAAACCCTCCACCCCCACTTTGTGATTTTGTAATAGGTGGATGGCCCCTAAGGGGTGTGTGTTGAAAATCTGGTTGGACGGGTTCCCTCCCGCTCCACGAGATCGTTCTTCGCATGACCTATCTGTGTCACCTTCACCTGGATACTAGCTGGGTACACGTCAGTTACACGTTTCCTTGTTTATATTTCTAAAATATATTATTGTATATGTCGTAATTAATTGAAATGATCCGCCAATCAATGCAAATTCTATTCAAATTAGTACACGTTTCGATCCAACAATGGAACCTTCTGCAGCAAAATTAGAATCAAACTTTAAGAAACCAATCTGATAAAACTAAGTGTTGAAGATGAAATGAAGAAGCTGTAAAACAATGAATAAGAACCATGAAAATATAAAATAAATAAATATATAAAATCTATTGGATAAGTATCTGTGTAAGACGTAAAATTATAGGCCTAATAGAATCAATTTAAAACAAAATAAAATTGATATCCTTAGAAGTAATTTGATTAAATGAAAATCCACAGCCTGTTTCCAGTCGACCGACCGGGTCAGGAATGGAATGAACGAGGCCCCCATCTAGCGGCGAGGATAGGAACTGTGCCTGCTGCCGAAGCCTGTCGCACTCCTCTGATGCAATGATTAAATGAATGGCAGATGAAATAAAATGGTAGTGGAGAGTGTTGCTGGAATGAAATTTTTGACAGGGAAAACCGGAATACCCGGAGAAAAACCTGTCTGCCTTCGCTTTGTCCAGCACAAATCTCACATGGAGTGACCAGGATTTGAAGTACGGACCCAGTGGTGAGAGGCCGGCGTGCTGCCGCCTAAACCACGGAGGCTTAATTTGATTAAATAAAGGTTCTTACTTAAATCTAATTTTCAAAAAGCACTCGGGAGATGCTGTTTCCAAACTGGACAATGGAGCCGTGATGGATGGTTGTGAAGCCAAAGTTCGTCATTTTATGAAAATCCAAGGCACTTGATGAAAAGTCGGCATATGATGATAAAAGGGATAGTTGTATTATCTGACATGTGGTTTCATGAAATGACTAAATTTCGTCGTCACATAGTGTGATTCTATTTGTACATTATCGGCGGGAAGTCTAGCCTGTCACTTCATGAAGTAGAGGCAGCGGTGTTTTTTGTTGTGAAGTGTCACGTATGGCTCTGAGTCCGGGAACATGAATGCTACATGCCGTAGGAGTATCGAATCCTTCGACATGACGTGTTTTCGAAGAATGCTATGAATATCGTGGGTAGCAAGATGAACAAATAAATCAATTCGGAAGTATCTAAGGATTGCTCCTAAGGCACGCTAACTCCTAAACATCCAAAGGCAAATATTGACATTTTTCGGCTATGTCATCTGGCGAGATGGTATTGAGAAGCGTATCATCCAGGATAAAGTTGACGGAAAACGGCTGAAGGGACGCGCCCCAACCGGTACCGTGACCAGATAAAGAGTCTCTCTAATTTGCCACTTCAGAAATTAATGGATACAGCAGAAGACCGCGGTGTATGCCGGGGTATTGTTAACAGAATTGCGTGAAGGGTCACGACGTTCGAAATCGAACTACGACCAAGAAGGTTGGTTGGTTCCTCAGTTTAGTGGCTGCGACAACGCGGTCATGTAGCCCCGTGTACTTTGCGTGTGAGTAGAATCTGTCTGATAACCGGTGTTAATTGTGAAGGCTGTATTAGTGTGTGTTATCTGTTTTTAATTCAAGTAAGGACTGCAGACATTCGATTTTTCAAGTAGTTCCAACTTTTGCTACCAAACGCCACCATCAACGACCAACTAGTTGTGAACGTTGTTACTAGATGCCACTGCAGTCGGCTCCTGGCGATGAACGTTGGAACCTAGGAGAGTTAGTCAAATATAACCTATAATTTAGCTTCACACAAGTGTAATTAGTGGAAGGAAGCTTGCCACGGTGGGTGAGTGGTTATCGTGTCGGATTACTAACCCCAAGCTTGCCGGTTCGCTTCTGGCCGTGGTAAGTGATTTTTAAAAGGCAGAAAATATCATTACACGCATGTCTTACGATGTTGGCATGTTAAAGAACCCATTTGAATTCAGTAGGCCGTGTTCATAATGGCAAAATTATCTCGGGATTTTCCACCAACACAAAGTTCCTCATTTCTCTACTAGAAAGCGCTATAGTGTCAAGGTGCTTGGATATCTAACTTCCTTGAATTTCATAGTGCTTCAAGGACAACAATATTCGACATGCAAGCTACACTCTGGGTGCCAAATAACAAAGCTTGCACCCGGTAATAGAGGCCATACGATATTATTATTATTATCATTAGTGGAAGGTTCTTTATCATGCCATATGTCCATGACATGGGGCCGCCGAAATTACTTTTCCTCCGATGGAAGGCATACTGAGGGATTTTTAACGCTTTTAAAATATCCGACGACTTCGGCCGGGTTTGAACCCGTGACCTTGGGCATACAAGTTCAGAATGCTACTAACTACGCCACCGAAGTCACCTACGACCAAGTAGAAGAAGAGGAAGTGTGATTTCCAAGAATTAATTGGATAAACTTGTGGAGACTGAAGGGCTGTTATTTATTCAGTACGTGACACTGTGATATACGGGACAGTTGAATGAACCGGACCTCATTAATATCCCCTAAATTCTCTCCCCGGCATCTTGGGCTTGCGCCTAGAAGAACTAATTTATATTATGCTGCCGTACTCTGAATGGAAGATGATAGGTCGTTCATATTTAATAGAAATGTTGTTTCTAAAGCATGAGAGACAGAAAACCGATAGTATAGGATAAATCCTGTAGAGATGCCACTGTGGTATAGACACCGTACACACTGTAGCCATAGGTTCCTATCGATACAGCTAGATGGCAGTGTGAATGCTGTATTGGTATCCAAGCAATAACCACTGTCTGCGGGTGTGGTGAAAGTTGCTCGCATAAAAACTCAGCAATTCTTCTAGGTTTGTGCCGTGTCTTGTGTGGGGTTTCGCCTAGGACACCAAGCTAGGCTCATCGGCGGGCTCTTGGGGTCCCCGCCCGGACCCCCACAGGAGTGACGAACTGCGCGCCACCTCCCTTTGTATAAGGTGCAACTGCACCACTTGACTACGAGAACTAAAAGCTCAAGCAGCCTTAACCTCAGTATGAAGGCTTCCAAAAAGATGGTATATTGGCTTTCACGGCCAGTGAATTAAAACTCAGCAATTCTTCTAGGTTTGTGCCGTGTCTTGTGTGGGGTTTCGCCTAGGACACCAAGCTAGGCTCATCGGCGGGCTCTTGGTGTCCCCGCCCGGACCCCCACAGGAGTGACGAACTGCGCGCCACCTCCCTTTGTATAAGGTGCAACTGCACCACTTGACTACGAGAACTAAAAGCTCAAGCAGCCTTAACCTACCTATGAAGGCTTCCAAAAAAGATGGTATATTGGCTTTCACGGCCAGTGAATTAAAACTCAGCAATTCATCTAGGTTTGTGCCGTGTCTTGTGTGGGGTTTCGCCTAGGACACCAAGCTAGGCTCATCGGCGGGCTCTTGGTGTCCCCGCCCGGACCCCCACAGGAGTGACGAACTGCGCGCCACCTCCCTTTGTATAAGGTGTAACTGCACCACTTGACTACGAGAACTAAAAGCTCAAGCAGCCTTAACCTCCCTATGAAGGCTTCCAAAAAGATGGTATATTGGCTTTCACGGCCAGTGAATTAAAACTCAGCAATTCTTCTAGGTTTGTGCCGTGTCTTGTGTGGGGTTTCGCCTAGGACACCAAGCTAGGCTCATCGGCGGCCTCTTGGTGTCCCCGCCCGGACCCCCACAGGAGTGACGAACTGCGCGCCACCTCCCATTGTATAAGGTGCAACTGCACCACTTGACTACGAGAACTAAAAGCTCAAGCAGCCTTAACCTCCCTATGAAGGCTTCCAAAAAGATGGTATATTGGCTTTCACGGCCAGTGAATTAAAACTCAGCAATTCTTCTAGGTTTGTGCCGTGTCTTGTGTGGGGTTTCGCCTAGGACACCAAGCTAGGCTCATCGGCGGGCTCTTGGTGTCCCCGCCCGGACCCCCACAGGAGTGACGAACTGCGCGCCACCTCCCTTTGTATAAGGTGCAACTGCACCACTTGACTACGAGAACTAAAAGCTCAAGCAGCCTTAACCTCCCTATGAAGGCTTCCAAAAAGATGGTATATTGGCTTTCACGGCCAGTGAATTAAAACTCAGCAATTCATCTAGGTTTGTGCCGTGTCTTGTGTGGGGTTTCGCCTAGGTCACCAAGCTAGGCTCATCGGCGGGCTCTTGGTCAATTGGTTAATTCACTGGCCGTGAAAGCCAATATACCATCTTTTTGGAAGCCTTCATAGGGAGGTTAAGGCTGCTTGAGCTTTTAGTTCTCGTAGTCAAGTGGTGCAGTTGCACCTTATACAAAGGGAGGTGGCGCGCAGTTCGTCACTCCTGTGGGGGTCCGGGCGGGGACACCAAGAGCCCGCCGATGAGCCTAGCTTGGTGTCCTAGGCGAAACCCCACACAAGACACCGCACAAACCTAGAAGAATTGCTGAGTTTTAATTCACTGGCCGTGAAAGCCAATATACCATCTTTTTGGAAGCCTTCATAGGGAGGTTAAGGCTGCTTGAGCTTTTAGTTCTCGTAGTCAAGTGGTGCAGTTGCACCTTATACACAGGGAGGTGGCGCGCAGTTCGTCACTCCTGTGGGGGTCCGGGCGGGGACACCAAGAGCCCGCCGATGAGCCTAGCTTGGTGTCCTAGGCGAAACCCCACACAAGACACGGCACAAACCTAGAAGAATTGCTGAGTTTTAATTCACTGGCCGTGAAAGCCAATATACCATCTTTTTGCTCGCATAAAGTTAACTAAACATGCACTATCAGAACAAAGGTACATTGAATTAACTGTGATACGCTATTTTAAAACAAGTGTTCTTCACCGTTTGTGACTAGCAATAGTAAAACATTTTCAATTGTATTTGAAAACATTAAGTTTTGACGAAAAATAATCCTACACAATAGAAGATAAGTTTTGTTGACACCCTACGTTTTTAATGTGATAGTATAGAACATTGAAAGATAATTCGCATGCCGTCAGGTGATGGAATATAAAAATATATTTAAACAATGCTGAAGATGGCCAAAACATGGGCGAAACAAGTGCATTTATAATGTGAATTAATATAAAATGTAGTTTGTAATGACGAGGTGGAGTATTTTCAAAATATACATTCTACTTTTCAAAATATAATTGTCTTGTGATATGTTCTTATACTCAATTGTGTTAGAGTTGTCAAATTAGCATAAATTTGATTTTGTTGTTTAATATTTTACTTGCGACATGTCTCCCGAGCAAAGTCGACATCTATACCGGGATCCGGGAAGAGACGCCGCTGATGCAACAGTTTCTTTGTGCCTTCTTTTCGCCGATTTATTTTCAATTACAAATGCTTTACTCATACGCGATCCATTGCAAACATTTTCAGATAATTATGCTGTATCAAATTGCAACAATTTTAATGTAATTCTACTGAGATATAACAAATTATGTTATAAAATGTGCGGCAACACTCCCGGATTTACCTTAATATATCTTGACCTCCCAGTTGCCCAAGATTTTCATGAAATTTCACTATCTGACTACACCATAATCCACACAGAACCAGTTTAACAAACCAATGCCAACTCCGTACAGGCCATGGAGGCCCTGGGAGTAGTGGAAGGTAGAGGCTTCCGCTTCTTGTGACACCCAGGGCTATTTGAGTTTCCTAAAGTGGTAGTTTTGTTTCTAAAATCCACTACCTGGGGGGAGATCGAACCCACTCCCTTTCAGTTAGAAGTTCAGTGCCTCTACCACCTCTACCGCTGTGCCAAGCAGCTCCCGAACCAGTTTAAAAGGTTTCATCTTATCATTCTCGGGTTTACACATACTCCTGTAGTAGATTTATAAGTGGTGTTGTCGAATGTGATGTACTCGTCCTCCTATTTTCTCTTAATCCAAGCACCTTTTACTATACATGTGTAAAGTTGTTTGGTTATTCCTGTCCTGGGCAATAATACATAGTGTGTAAATTAGGTACTGAGACTGTGCGATCAGGCAACATCAGTGACGTGGGACTTGGAGAGGAGCAGGTGCACATGTGATACACCATGAGTGCGAGCTGGACCTCGATAGAGTAACGTTGGTTGATTGTCCATAGCCGTTATTTTGGTGACGCAGGCTTTGCTTGTGCGTTCTGACAATGAGTGATACGAATCAAAACTTTTACCGAGAGGTTCTTGAGAGACTTCGCAAAAGGGTCAGGCGTATGAGACCATACATCAAACAGAATAAATGACAGGAGGAAAATAAATGCCCTCATCCCTCAAAGAATGAGAATTGAAAGACTTAGAAGAAAGGAGAGCCATGAAAGGCAGATAGGAAAGGAAAAGAGGAGAGGATCCACCCCAAAGGCAATGGAAATAAGTGAAAATCCTGACCTAACTCAGAAATCCCTCCGGGTTCGCCAACTCACGAACTCACCAGCCGTGAGCCCTTGAAGGTGTAGCGCTATTCAGGGAGCACATTCAGTGGCGGGGCTACACACACCCTGACTCATTTAGGACCTTGAAGGAGGCAGGAGATACCATGAAAAGAAAATAATAGGTCTGACATATCGAAGAATGAGGGATCAGGAAAGATGAGACAAGGGCCAATTAAGTCGGGAAATTGAGAAACCCTCTAGTCCTCAGATATCCTAATACCGTCGGGATCGGAAGAGAACTAGAGTTGATCAAAGGTGGTCGAGATGAAAGATGACAGAGGCACCCGACACAAGTAAGTGGAAGTAATGCAGGACTCAACTGGGATCCCGTAGTCGCCAACAACCGCGTCCCATTAGTTATGAGCCCCTGGGAGTAAACGCACAGTGAGAAATCCTCTGGATTGTTCTCTGCGGCAAACCAGAAGCCAACATAGCTACTGTATGTAATATTTGTTGCAGGCTTTTAGACTCTAAATACATAATTCCTAAATTCCATTTTCCTCGTTAGTGAGAATTAATATTTATTCCTTTATTCTTGTATTTTTTTGTATAAAATAAACTGTATAAAGTAATTCAAAATCTCCCTTGATGGTATCAGCTGCCTCTAATGCAGGCTTTTTTTAATATGAGACCAAGCAAGGCTCCTGTGTTTTAATACATCCAATCTGTGAAATGCATGTGATGATATTAGTTTTTAAAAGAGGGGAGCATTCAGTAAACGTTCCTGCATGGTTATTCTGTAGCTTATACATTCCAAACGTCGGTTTCTCGGTAATTTCATTATCCGATATGAGCTAATGTATGTATGTGTTGTAAAAGAACGGCAGGGGTACACAAGCAATTTATTTTTATTTCTGCTCCATTTAGCGGCTTTTTTTTGTACTGTTATGCTTTTTCTCTCTTTTTTATTTTGTGATTCTCTTCATCGGTTATTCTCTTTATCACGAACTTAGCGGTAAGCCGTATGATTAGCACGAGCACAATAGCGCGTGTTTTATATATCTTTTTATGGGTCTCGCTTGGAGAATTTGTTTCGGCGCCCCATATCCAAGTGTGGCGTCTCTCACATCAACTACTCCCCACCCTACTTCATTTGATCAAGACACGTGGAGGAACTGTCATGATTGTCACGGGGGATGTAGACCAAGTTATAACCGTAAATGTACTAAAAACAACAATTTTCAAACCCCACAAACGCTGTTTTACTTTTCACTCTCCTTGGCCATAAAGACATGATGTTCGTCTCGCCTAAAGAAATCACAAGGCAGGCATACTGGGTGGATGGAATATTACTAGACAGCCGGAAACATACGAGGTACGTAAATTAAGTAATGACGCTGATTTTTAGCCTATTTTCATTTTATGAAAAAAAAAAAGCTTTTGTCCATGTGTGTGTGTGTGTGCGTATGTGTGTGTCAGGGTGATAGCCTCTAAATGGATGGAGCGATTTCAATGAAACTCGGTAAGGTCATAGCACAATTTCGGCCGACCCCGACCGTGTCCTTCAAATTTTATTACGTCTCACCAATCCAACAATGCGGCTGTGCGAAATATTTCACCAGCATTCAATATCTCCGAAACTACTACCGATATCACCCTGACATTTTGTACGATGATAAAGGGTACTACTGCAAGTTTATATATGTAAGCTTTCAAAACATGTACAAAACGAACATGGCGGCCAAGCAAAGTTGAAACATTTTAATAGAATTTTCTCGAGATTTAACCATCTGAGCGGAGTGAAATATGGTACATAGGCCTATACATATTGTAATGCACTGGCATCTAATTTAGTTCAATTGTTTACATAACCTTAAGATGGCGGCTGTGCGATATTTTAAAATGGAGCTTTTACTTCTTGTGTATGCGTTTGAAGTTTGAATACTCCACCTACACAATAATCTTCATGTAACAGCCTAGTACATAACTCTAAAACCTATATATATATATATAAATCCAACATGGCGACCATCCGAAATATTCAGACGGTTCTCAGTATCAACGAATCTATTACAGCGATCAAACTGAAATTTTGTATGTTGATAGAGGCAATTAACATAAGTAGGATATATGAAAATAGGCTATTTAGTTATTCACGGAACTGCTTTTTAGCTGGTTTTATTCCAATATCATTACAACTCAATACTATCCCTTTCAAAGTAACTGCCTTGGGAAGCCACATAGCAGAGCTGGAACTCGGATAATGGAATCGCCTTCAGCTGGTCGGTTACAGCCGTTTGAATGATGTCCAGTGCCCCACAACGACGTCCCTTGAAGGTGATTTTTTCAATCCTGGTAAAATAACAAATTCAGAAGGACTCAAATCGGGCGAATAAGGAAGCTGAGGAGTCACAGGATTGTTCTTATTGGCCAAGTATTGGTTCACTGAAATCACTGTGTGACAAGGCGAAATGTTGTGATGCCAACACCCCCCATCAGCCCCTCTTAAAATTGATTTTGCGGCACGACAAATGTATCAATATCAGTGGTCACTATTTGGAAAAATATTCAAAGGCTTGTCTCTTGCTATGAGTTTTTTTAAATTTTGTAATTCATTTGCCTGTCAGATTAATTGATGAAACTAATATTTGGAACAACAAATTAAATTACATTTCTGTGCGCAGTTATTATGTCTGTTCTCCGGTATTATATTATCCCGAATATTTACTGTGCACAAGTTTCGTACGCACTATCATGATTAGGATGATATTTTTTGTTTTAAGAGCCCTAACATTTTGGTTATCGGCACCAAATGGCTCGGGTGATAGTGAATATGGAAAGATGTAATGGATACTAGAACTAAGAACTGACTACAGACTTTCAACTAAAACCATCCACAGACTTAAATAATAGAGGAAGAAAAGGAAAACAAACAAAAAAGTGGAAAAGGGTGAATAAAATGGATTATACCTCAGCTGTCTATTTTTTAATAAAAAATCGAAATAGTAAAAACGTATGAGTAGCCTATGTGCCAGCAGTGACAAACGAATGACACTGTTTCAATGCAAAATCATTCAAACATTCGAAATCATGTACATACTAAGTATTAAATAATGATTACAGTAGAAATGCTAAGCAGTAGGGGAAGTCCGTGTAATTTGGACCGGTGTGTAATTTGGACTGATGTTACTTTTGGTATTTGCAAGTTTGGCCACCCCCTTTCTCAGGTAAGGTCAGCAAGACAGTTGAGGGTTCCTTTCGCCCTGTGAGTTGTTCTATTCTTGGACTCAAGGTTGAGGGGGAAAGAGGAAAATAAGTTTTTCACCACATTCCTTGTAAGATTATACGACCATGAGGATGTGTGCTGTGAAGTAATTATTTCAACGAAGAGTGTGTGTTGCTTTCACATGTAGTGCAGAAACATCTTGGTAAGTTCTAATATACCTTCATTCATCAAATTTTAATTAATTTTCATATTATTTGAATTTTGATTAAAATGCATGGCGTGTAATTTGGACTGCCCGAGAGTGTGTAATTTGGTCCGTTCAAACAAATTTAATCGTTACGTTTCTTCATATGGCCATCACGTGGTGTAGCGGCTACTATTCTTGGCTGTCACCCCAGAGGCCCGGGTTCGATTCCTGGATCTGCCAAGAAATTTTAATTCTGGTGGGAGAACTGGAACGGGGTTCGATTCCCACTTTAGCTATGCTGAAAGTGGTTTCCCAGTTCTACACAAGGCAAATGCTGGGATGGGTCCTAACTTAGAACCACGGCCGCCTTCTACCCAATCCTATCCCAAATTTACAAATACATACACTAGCACAGGCATCATAATAACACAGGTTATCAGACTAACTCCACACTCACACAAGTACATGAGGCTACATGACCACGATGTCGAAATGCCCCTGAAATGAGCAACAACAACAACTTTCTTCATAGTTTTATTTCTGATTCTGAATGAAGTTGCTTTATAATCTGAAAGGGCTTAGTTGTTGTTGTTGTTGCTTATTTTAGTGGCTACGACATCGTGGTCATATAGCCCCGTGCATTTGTGTGTGTGTGTGTGTGTGGAATTTTTGTCACAACCTGTGTTATTGTGATGGCTGTAAAGTGTGTGGGTATTTGTAAGCTGGGGTTAGTATTGGTAAGGAGGCGGCCGAGGCCTTTAGTTAGGATCCACCCCAGTATTATCCTGGAGTAGAAGCGGTGTAACCACGGAAAAACCACCTCCAGCATGGCTGAAGTGGGAATCGAACTCTCCTCTTCCCAGTTTTGCCTCACAAGGCTAAGTGTACCCTGTTCCAGCGGTCAAACCAGAACTAAAATTTCTTTGCAGAGCCGGGAATCGAACTCGGACCTCCGGGGCTACATGCCAAAAGTAACAATCAGAATTCATAGTATTGTATTTTATTGTTTAGTATTGCCTAATAAATAGCTTAAATAATTTACAAATGTTTTTTTTTATTTATTTTTTTATTTAGTCAATTTTACCCTCCAGGTTGGTGGCTCCCACGGACTCAGCGAGGGAAGTCACCTCTACCGCCGTTCCAGGCATTGTCCTAGAGCGGGGAACATCTGGTCGGAGGGGATACAACTGGTGTGGTGTGATCAGCACCTCGCCCAGGCGGCCTCACCTGCAAAGCGAACAGGGGCCTCATGAGGGAAGGGAGGAGGGGAAGATTAGGATGGACAGGCAAGGAAGGGGGAAGGAGGTGGCCGTGGCCTTGAAGTAGGAACCATCTCGGCATTTGCCCGAAGACGAAGTGGGAAACCTCGGAAAACCACTTAGAGGATAGCTGAGGTGGGAATCGAACCCCTTCTACTCATTTGGGCCACCCGAGGCTGAGTAGACCCCGTTCCAGTCCTTATACCACTTTTCAAATTTCGTGGCAGAGGCGGGAATAGAATCCAGGACCTCCGGGGCGGCAGCTAACCATGCTGACCGCTACGCTACGGAGGCGACCCAGTGTTTATATTTACCAGTCCAAATTACACATCGCCCTGGTCCAAGCTACACGCCATCGGTCCGAATTACACGATATTACATTTTGATATAAACATAAATTTTAAGTTATACGCTGAGATTATCTCAACATTATCAACATTTATTTTTACCAAATCATTTGTTACATTGTACTAATTATTTCCCATAAAATTTGAGAAAGTTTAATTTTGGTTAAAGAAGTCATTGACGTTTAAAGTTAAGTGGTCCAAATTACACGACTTCCCCTAATATAATTATCTGCTCACATATTAGTGGAATTAAGTTATGTTTCATTTTAAAATAATTTTAATAATTTAAATGATAAGGACATGCTAAAGTTTGAAATTTCTGAATCAGATATCTTGCTTAGCACCTCATTGAAACAAAAACTCCGTCAGGTTCATCAAGAGGAAGTAATGCCTAGCAAGAGATATGTTCACTCGGATGAATGGAAGAAATCACATTCCGAAAGGATGAAGGCGTGGTGGGCTAACTAGAAGAAAAGCGAGATCTCGCAGTCCCTAGTGGCAACAACCATGAAAGTAAAAGTAAAGTATGTAATAATAATAAGACCAAGTAATAGCCATAAAGAACTATAGAAAACACATTAAGAGAACGTGGTTGATGAACAATGCCGTAGATGCACCTTGGCGCAGAAAACTATTGACCACAACATTGGTGGATGCTCTTCTGTAGGTGGTGTGGAGTAGCCTATACAAAGACGCCTAATGATGTAGCCATGATAGTGCATCAAGACTTTGCTATAACAGGAGGACTTCTGGAAACGACCGTAGAGTGTTACACATATCAGTTGTCCAACGTACTTGAAAGCGAGGTGTAGGCCTATACTCTGTACTGGAACAGACCTATCCAATCGGAGCAGAATATATTGGCAAATCAACCAGATATCGTGTACCTTAACAAAACAATAATCAAAACGTTTCTGATCGACATCATGGTACCACTAAGCCAAAACTTCTAGACCACTTAGGCATAAAAAAAATCAACAAATATGCACTGTTGGCAGAAGAAATCAGGAAGATGTGACAATTTTACCACTGGTAATGTTAGCAACGAAAATAGTTTCAAAGGTAACGGGTTTTGGAGGAACTAGAAATGAAACATCTGATCGCCAGAATGCAGATGGCAGTGATGTCACATTTTCTGATTATATTTATTCCAGTAATAATTATAACTTAAGGTACTTGAATGAAAGTACGTGTATTGTATGTTGAGTTTCACCATATCCATGAGAGAATAAAGATAATATTAATAATAATCATAAGAGAAAGTGGCCAAAAGAATGCCCCTGGCTGAAGAGGTCCGATTGATGTGGCTACAGGAATTTGTTAGTGTATTGCCTATCACAGTCTATTCCACTGGGATCAAACTGAAATCGCTGGGGTGCCACCATAATCTGCATAAATAAGTATGGAGACCTGTTTTATCGTTCGTCCGTTCCTCAACCTACCAAGATAAAGAAATCCACTCTATCTTGCAACAATTGTTGGTGAAATGGTGTATTATACCCAATGGCATGGTGAACATATGAATAATAATAATAATAATAATAATAATAATAATAATAATAATAATAATAATAATAATAAAAATAATAATGTTAACTTCTTCCCACAAAATTATGAGGCTGTCGCAAGGACAAAAATAACAAAATAGTAGCCTACATTATGCAACGAGCCTATAATGGCAATAATTAAGACACGAGTATGTTTATAAAACGAGCGAAGCGAGTTATATAATTTCCATACGAGTGTCTTATTTACCATTATAGGCGAGTTGCATACGACTGTTTATGTTTGACGATAATTATAACTATTTTATGTTCGAACATAAATATTCATAAATATCTGTCGAGATTTCGCCAGTTTTATGTACTGAACAGAGCACATGGGACGCAGAGAATACCTTATATTTGACCATGGCCTCCTCAAATACCCCACTATGACACTAGCCACGCAGTGAAATTTAAAATAGGAGGCCGTGGAAGTCGGCGCAGGTGCGATGCTATCCTTACCTAATTGGTCACACATTTGTTTCTTGAGCTCAGATTAGTGGGAGAAACTGTTTCATAATGAAAAGTAGTGTTATAATGACCCTCATTATGATACAGTTTTTTGACATATAATTTTTACATTTCGACATCGTCGAACATAAACCAACGTTTAAAGGAAATAATAGAGTAGGAAAATTAACTCTGAATGCTCAGAAACAATACAAATTGCTTTCCTTTCAGATGAAATGTGTTCAGATGTGACTTATTTAGTTTCAGCTCTTCCTGTGATGCATTTGGCTTGCTCGGAACCACTTATGGGCCTTCCAACCCCTAGGTTTGTTCATCGTGGATCAAGCACCTGTCATGCTGGAAGGATATATACCGCCATTATGGGAAGTAGAATGTGAAACGTGATACACATATCCTGAGTATAAATCATGTCCATTATCTTCATCCTGCTATTAATAGCGGTTTATAACCCCAGATGAAGTAACAGGACTGGCTGACTATCGACAATGCACATCCATCATGACGCAAACACCAGCATTAAGCTCTAGAGCAAAACCAACACTATTGCCGTTTGTTGTCGCTATCGGACATGTTCGCAATTCGGCCGTGATATTCCATTGTCGCTAGTATCATATCTAAATCCCATTTGATAGTTGATCCAATGTTAGTGACTGCCAAACAAAGTTCATTGCCCAAGAACTTTAGATTTTGAGCTGAAAAGAAAACGGTAAGGCTCGCCAGGTTATTGAATCTCCTATAAGCTTCTATGAACACACAAAATTTCAGTTGATTGATGTAATAGATTCCTAAATATTGAGAACCACCTAAATATTTCGGATGGTCACCATGTTGGATTTTCATAGAAGTAGGCCATTAGATGATGATTATTGCGTAGGTTCATTATTCAAACATTGAGTTCGATCGCATGATTAGGACACAATAATTAAAAACTTAATTTTAAAATTTCGCACAGCCGCCATCTTGAGTTTATGTAAACAATTGAACTAAAAGATATGTCAGTTCATTACAATGTGTAAAAACATTTGCTGTAGCCTACCAAGTTTCACTGCGTTCGGATGGTTAAATCGTGAGAAAAGTCTATATACAATATTTCAACTTCGCTTGGCCGCCATGTTCGTTTTGTACTTAACAGGTTTTGGAAAGTTACATAGGCGAACTTCTAATACTACTATTTATCACCGTACAAAATTTCAGGACGATATCACTAATAGTTTCGTTGAAATATTTCGCATAGCCGCGATGTTGGATTGGTGAAACGTAATAAAATTTGAAGGGCACAATTGGGGTCGGTCAAAATAGTACTATGACGTTACCGAGTTCCATTGAAATCGCTCCAGTAGTTTAGATTTTAATAGTGGGACACGCACACACACACACACACACACACACGGACAAAAGATGATCTCAATAGCCTATATGTTCATAAATAAAACCAGGCTAAAATGGGCGTTCTTAATTGGATGATAAGTTTAGATCGTCAAACGATCGATCGTGCTCACTTATGCACAAATAAGTATACAATAATTTAGATTACAAAGGTTTTGTAAAAACTTGTGTATCGTATAATAGTACATCATGCAACGAGCCTATAATGACAATAATTAAGAAACGAGTATGTCTATAAAACGAGCATAGCGAGTTTTATAATTTCCATACGAGTGTCTTAATTACCATTATAGGCGAGTTGCATACGACTGTTTATGTTCGACGATAATTATAACTTTATTATATGTTCAAACATAAATATTCATAAATATCTGTCGAGATTTCACCAGTTTTATGTACTGAGCTGAGCGCATGGGACGCAGATGGTTGGTTGGTTCTTCAGTTTAGGGGCTGCGACAACGCGGTCATGTAGCCCCGTGTACTTTGGGTGTGTGTAGGATCTGTCTGATAACCGGTGATAATTGTGATGACTGTATTAGTGTGTGTTATCTGTTTTTTTTTCAATTTAAGTACTGCAACTTAGAATTTTTCAAATAGTTCCTACTTTTGCCGCCAAGCGCCACCGTCAACGACTACTAGGCCAAGTTCAGAACTTAGCTACTAGACGCCACCGCAGTCGGCTCTTTGCAACGAACGTCGAAATCTAAGAGCGTTGTTTACATTCTTAACCTATCCAATTTAGCTTCACACAAGTGCAATTAGTGGAAGGTTCTTTAACATGCCATAAATCTATGACATGGGACCGCCGGCTTTACTTACCCTCCGAAGGAAGACATACTGAGGGATTTTTAACGCTCTTAAAAATCCGACGGCTTCGGCTGGGTTTGAACCCGCTATCTTGGGCATAGCAGCTCAGCATGCTACCGACTACGCCACCGAAGCCGCGTATGGGACGCAGAGAATACCATGTATTTGACCATGGCCTCCTGGAATACCTCACTATATCACTCGCCACACAGTGATATTTAAAATAGGGGGCCATGGAAGTGAGCGCAGGTGCGATGCTATCCTCATCTAATTGGTCACACAACTGTTTCTTGAGTTCTGATTGGTGGGAGAAACTGTATCATAATGAAAACTTGTACTATAATGAGCCTCATTATAGTATAGTTTTCTGACATATAATATTTACATTTCGCCAGGGTCGAACATAAAACTTATTTACAGATATTTTTGCTCATTCGGTTTGAAGCATTTCTATAGTTGTTGTGTTATTATTAATGTTGCATAGGTATGTTAACCTGCGATTTATTGAAATATGTCATTCGTTAATTTATCTTTTTCCATTGTTTTGTCCTTTTATTCTTCTAGTGCATACGGTAGTCGTAAGTTGTAGTTAGTTTTAGTTCTAGGTTTCATTTCAGTTTCATTTTTTATTGGCCGATAACCTCGATGTTTGGCCCCCTTGAGTGCATAAGCCTTTTTTTTATTCAGATTTATATTAGCAGGGCTTGCGAGGCCCGGGTATGGACTATGGTGGAAATACTGGCGTGAGGTCAATATTAATAATACGAATGAAAGGTGAATATTTCACTGCGTTAATTTAAGTTCTAAAATGGAAATTTAACATAGAAATGAGGCAATAGTATAAAAATTGAATTCTTCTTCTGTGCAAATGGGTCTCCTAGGACCACAAGTAATCAACACTTCTTGGCCTTGATGTTTGCCCAATAACTCTTCATGCGCAACGATTGAGCGAGTCTTCGTTGTTGCGACCAGATGTGTCTGGTAGGTCTTCTCTCTTCTGCCTCAAAACCCCGTGTATGAGTAATTTTCCTAATTTCTTCCCGATCCTTGAGATTGGGAAAACCTAATTCAGCCAAGTCCTTTTCCGCCTGCTTGCACCAATTGGACCTTGTTGCCTTTTTCTGCAAAAACGTATAGATTTTATTTGTTAAACTAGTTGGGTCCATTTTGTCCAAATGTCCCATGAATTGGATCCTTCTCATACGGATTGTGTCTGAGATTTTAGTAATTTTAAAATAGATGTCAGCATTAGGTTTCGGAAGGTGAATTCCATCTTTAATTGGTAAATTGAATTACATGTGAAAATATCTACGAAAGTATGATTTTAAAACACCGGCTCACAGCACGAAACCATGATGTGCTCACATGAAGTCATCATTAAATTAACAAACTATGGTTTTTGTCAAGTTTCCTGTCAACATCCACACATCATGTATCATAAAATGAATAAGTAACTGAATTATTTTAAAACATGAAACAGAAAGGTCCGGCTCATGTAAACGTGTGCCAAATTACAATCAAGTTACATTGTTACTCAACTATAAGCAATAATGTTTGATTGATTCTATTACTGCTATTCTCCTTGGAATATTGGGAATTTCACCCTAGAGGTCCGTACACTTTTACCATAAATGATTAACAAATTACACCCCAGGCCTCGGAGGCCCGGCTTATGCACTCATGTGTTAAAACAACAATTATCATCATCATCATCATCATACTTAATATTGTCGCTTTTATTGAGGCACTCAAGATGATATAGTTACTCTGGTAAACTGATACATTAAACAACTCTCCGTTCTGTCCCTTTCTCACTTACCCAGGACTCCATTCAATGAAGAATCCTTTTGAAGTGATATTTTTGGGAATAAATTCCAATACATTGTGCTATGTGCAATCAAGGATACAAGTTTATTGATCTTCCCGTTAAACAGGGAATTAGTTTAAGGGTATGCCGAAAGCTGTTTGGCGGTCAACTCCAGAGTTTATTCTGTTCTTCATGTTTCACTTTGTCTCCTTCCAGAACATACCCCCAGGCCGCCTTTGTGAGCCACGCTCCGTCCTGGAGCTGTACCCTTGGGACTCGTCTCTACACCTATGTTCCTTCGTCTGTGAAGTACTGCTGGACATCATGAGTACCCCAAGGCATCACCAGCGGCCTTATAGGTAATCGCTCAGGAAAGGCAAGGAATCATTTGACTGGATGGACGTATTTACCCAAAAAGAGTTTTTCGAGTATTGCGTTACAGTTTGCATTTCACCGGGACAGTGTTCAACCAGCACATCATCCATTGTACCAATAGATCCTACATTTATCAACTGATTAAGGGGAAGTGGATGATATTACAGGGGAAAATCTCGTTAAAAAGGATAAAAATTAAGCTCAAATTTCTCGCTCAGTTTTTGTAATAATGCTTCTTAACTCTCTGCTTTGGTAAACTAGCAATTCCCCTTAATTTTAAGCTTATTTAGTCTTACATAATTCTAGAAAATAAAAATATTCTATTTTGAGGATTATAAATTCTGAAAAAATATCATCTGCCCCTAAAGATTTGAATGGTAATGTAGTTGACAACTACTTAGGGACTTCCATGTTACTTATATAGGCTACTAGAAGAAGAAACCGACAAAAAAGAAGAAGAAAAACCATGAAAATGGCCAAAATATGCATTTATAGGCAGAATAAAATTGATTTAAACAAGGTCAGTGACCCCTCATGGCACTTATTTTCCAAATTACGTGCAAAATAAGCTCAGGAAGAAAATATGGCTTTTCCTTAGTATCAGAACCTTAATAATAATCATCATCATCATCATCATCATTATTATTATCATCATCATCATCATCATAACCATTATGATCATTATTATTATCATCATCAACATAAATATTAGCATCATCATCTTTATTACCATCATCTTTATCATTATCTTCATTATCTTAATCATTATCATAATTTATATCATGTTTGTCATCATCATTGGGGCAGATGACCTCGTAGTTCCGCCCCTTAAAACAACAATAACTAACTAACTAACTGTCATCATCATCATCATCATCATATTTATCATTATTATTATTATTATTATTATTATTATTATTATTATTATTATTATTATTTATTCAATTCACCATTACAAACATGGGTTTCTCTAAAGCACGGGTTAAACCAAGTGCTTTACAACAATACATAAAGCTATAATACATACTATAATACATACATATCATGTATATACCAAATATAGAGTTCATTATCACTCATTCACTAGCAAGGAAGGATCGCACAATATTGCATGTGGACAATAGGGAAGAATGCTGCATACACTTTTAGGTGGTCGGCGGAATATCCAATTCCTTCAGACTCTTGTGGAGTGTGTGAGATGAGGCCGTTGACTGACAAGATTGCAGGCACTATCCGGACGCAGTTCATCTTCCATATCCTCTTGATTTCCTCTGCAAGCTGTCTATACTTGATGATTTTTTCATTGTGTTTCCGTTCGATATTGGTGTCGTTGGGGACTGCTATATCTATTATAAATGTAGTGCCATCAACCTTATTTACTACTATGATGTCTGGTCGATTGTGATCTATTATTTTGTCTGTCACAATACCAGTGTCCCAATATATTTTACACAATTCGTTTTCGAGGAGGGATGGTGGATGATACTTGTAGTATGGGATATACTCTCACTTAATTTATATTTCTGTGCCAGTGCTTGATGAATGATGCCTGCAACCTGATTGTGCCGTCTTGTATACTCAACTGATGCTAGTATTGGGCAACCTGCAGTGATATGGTCAATGGTCTCGAGATGAATGGCGCATAGCCTGCTTTTGTCTGAAATTACACTGGTATCTTTGATGATGTATTTCTTGTAATTTTTTGTAGCAATGACTTGATCTTGGATGGCAATTGCGAATCCCTCTGTTTCTCCAAACAGTCGACCACTTTGTAACCAAATACACGATGCGTTTTTATCAATACTCTATTGGGATAGGTTGCTGTAGTATTTTCCATGGAGGGTCTTTTCTCCCATGCCTTTTCTATTTCATTTAAGTGTAGTTGCTGGTTGATATGATCATCAGAGGTTGTACGAAGGTTCAATACAGTGTGCTTATCAGCAACACAATGGCTTTATGGAGAATGCTGTTTTCCTTTCTTTGATAGAAATATCTTCTAAGGGTTTTAATTTGGTTCTGGAGCATAATTTGTAAATCCAGTACTCCTCGACCTCCCATCTTTCGTGGAAGAGTGACCCTTTCCATGCAGGCGTTTGGATGATGTAAACGGTAAGTAGTGAGAATGGTCCTTGTTTTTCTCTGCAGGCTTTCCATCTCTGTTGCTGGCCATTTCAGAATCCCAAATGAATATACTAGGGTTGGTATAGCGTATGTGTTGATAGCTTTAATTTTGTTCTTTGCACATACAGTAGATTGGTTCGCAGCACTTGATGTAGTCTTGTGGTATATTTTCCAATGAGTTCATCTTTGATACTTTTATGATCCAAAGTTGTATTTTGAGCAAATCCCAGATATTTGTAGGTTTCTATTTCAGTCATTCCTTCAATTAGAGATCCTTTACGTAGCTCATGTGGTTCAGAAGTTGCATATTTACCTCTTTCAATTATCAAACGCTTGCATTTCTTCACTCCCAACGTCATTCGGACATCGGATGAATATGAATCTATTATATTTAGCATGGCATTCATTTGAGTCTCATTGTGTGCATATATGTTCAGGTCATCCATATAAAGGAGATGGGATATTCTGTATTTCCTGTTGTAGTATTTGATGTCAAATCCGAAACCGGTGGATTTTAGAATTTTAGAGAGAGGATTTTTGGCTAAGCAAAACCATAATGGGCTTAGCGAGTCTCCTTGATAGATACCACGCTCAATTTTTATTGTGCCAGATGTGACGCATTCATTGTCTGTCAGTATAAAGTACTGTTTTCCAATTATCAATCGTGACCTCCAGGAAGTGAATTGTAGCAGGGTTAATCCTATACAGATGGAGGATTTCTTTCAGCCATGAATGCGGGACTGAATCAAATGCTTTCTGGTAATCTATGTATGCCGTATATAGATTCCTTTGATATGTATCGCCTGTTGTGTTATCAGCGAATCAATAACTATCTGTTCTTTGCATCCTTGCGACAGCTTCTTGCATCCTTTCTGTTCGTCAGCCAAAATGTTATGTTTGTCGAGATACTTGTATATTTCTTCCGCAATTATGGACGTAAATAGTATGTAAAGTGTTTGGAGACAGGTGATAGTTCTGTAGTTTGATGGGTCTTTAGTATTTCCACTTTATTTTGAGATAAGATATGTAATTCCAACAGTAAGGAAATCAGGACATTCCTCAGGATGATGGATGAGGTAAGTAAATTGCTGGGCTATCTTCTGGTGCACGCACGTGAAATGTTTGTACCAATAATTGTGAATTTTATCTGTGCCCGGCGCTTTCCAATTCTGACTTCTCTTTATAGCAGCATATACATGCCGTCCTTCAATGGTATCAAAATCCATTTCTTCATACACATTATTGCTATTTAGTTCTTCGTTGATCCAATTTGCGTTTTCGTTGTGCGGTGACTTCGCAGCCCATACACTTCTCCAAAAATCTTCCGTTTCTTGCGTGCTAGGAGGTTCTGCTTTTGTCATGGAATGTTTGTTTCGTTTGATCATTCTGTAGAACTGACCTTCAATGTTGGAGAAAAGTTTGTTTTGTGTTTTCCTCGCTCGAGATTCCTTGTACCTCCTGAGTCTCGCTGCTATTGCGCATAATTTTAGCTTTTGGTTGTCACTGTATTCCTTGATTTTTGCTGTGTGATCATATTCCTTTATATGGCTGTTGATTTTTCTGAATATATTCCTCAGCTTTCGATTGGTTTTGGGTTTAGTTTTATTGTTTAAATATGCTGTTAGTTGACCTATGGTTCTCCTCAGTTCCTTGATGTCATTGTCTAATCGACCCTGCCAGGGTGGAATGTATTCTGCATCTGCACCTTTTCCACGAGAGCATCCAGACAAAGGTATTAGTTTCTGGTTGTTCAGCCTTATCACAGTTACAGCTGCGCAATATACAAGAGAGTTTGGTTCTTCTAGATCAGGGGTCTCCAAACTTTCCAGCCTTAGGGCCATACTGATTACTCCAGTAAGTTCCGAGGGCCAAAACCATATTATCATTGTTGCCGGTGGTAAAAAGTGAAATAGTCCACTGATGAAAAAAAGTCCGAAAAAGTACGCAACGTTGAAAAAAGGCTGCAAATCGGACTAAAGTCCGCAAAACGGCAACACTGCATATTATTAATTTTCCTGACATTATCTGTAATTTATAGAAAATGACGGTGGTTCAAAACCATTAGTCTTACATTGTATCATTCATCAACAGTCTTTGTGCGGAAAATGTTTGGAAATGTCTGAAGTTCTGAAACCAGTCATATCAACTGTTAATTTTATGAGATCTTTTGGGCTGAATCACCGACAATTCCGACAATTTATTGAAGAGATTGGAGAAAATGACTTACAAGTCATACTGCCGTACGTTGGCTTAGTTGTGGGAAAGTCCTTCAGCGCTTTTTTGAACTTCAAGCAGTGATCGAAATTTTTTTGAATGAAAAGCATCGCCCTCTTACTGAATTACAAAACAACGCATGGCTGTGGAAGTTAGCATTCTATGTTGATTTGACAAAACATGTGAACGAACTGAATTTGAGATTGCAAGGAGAAAACCAGCATCTTCCTGATTTATGCACTAATATCAAATCATTCCGGAAGAAATTGATACTGTTTCAATCACAACTACGAAGTAAATGTTTTTCACATTTTAAAACATGTGAAATAATCAGCCACACCACTGAGACTGAGTTTCCTATCGATTTTGCAATCGAAACTTTGAGTGCTTTGAAAATAAATTTTGATACTCGTTTCTCGGACTTCGATGCCTTTGCGAATCAAATTAAGATTTTTCAGGATCCTTTTGATACTGACATTGAAACCCTAGCCCCGGAACTTCAAATGGAAATGATTGAACTACAGTGCAGTGATATAATTAAGAACAAATATCAAAACTCATCTTTGTTGGAATTTTATAAGAGTCTTCCACTGCCACAATTTGATAATTTGCATAAATTTGCTCGTGGGCTGTTTTCTGTTTTTGGTACTACTTATTTGTGTGAGAAGACCTTCTCCAAAATGAAGTATACAAAAAATGTTTACAGATCTAAATTAACTGATGAGCATCTTAAATCTCTTTTAATAATTGGTACAAGTAAAATTAGTCCACAACTACAAACTATTGTCAGTGGAAAATCTCAATTACATAAATCTCATTAGTATTTCATATGTCTGCATGTTATACATGTCTTTACTCATTACAATTCTGTGTTTCTTTATCCAACTTATCACAAAAACAATAACAATAAGCCTACAACAATGTTATGAGTAGTTAGCCCATGACCATATCAATGTAGATGTCATATTAATAATTATTCAACATAAAATTAGAATACTTCAGTAAGCTAAATTTAATTTGCTATAAAAAATATGTTCTCTAAAAGGAGTTTTCAAGTATGCTAGCTCTCCGCGGGCCGGACAAAATCTGTCCGCGGGCCGGATGTGGCCCTCGGGCCGTAGTTTGGAGACCCCTGTTCTAGATTATCGGATGTTTCCACATACTGTTTTAGGATGTTATTTGTCATACTGATAAGAGATTACTCTTTGCTGTTTCTAGGAGTTAGGGCAGTTTTGGTCGATAGTCTACTTTAAGGCCCATAAATTCTGTCATTGCCTCTTTAAACACATGTTCAATACAACTTGTTTCATCAGAACTCGAGATATTAGTAGGAATAGTTGGTTCAATAATTCCCTCCCCCTGTGTAATTTCTGCAGGTTACTTCCTGAACAGCTTGAATCAATAATGTGGGTCTGCTTTCATTGTTGGATTCTGAAGCTAGAATTTTTGCAGCTTCCTCTTTAAGACTTTGAATCATTATTGCAGGAAGTCTATTGTTCCTTACTATTACACGTCTTTGGTCTGCAATTCTATGTTCTGTAATGAAAGAGTACTCATGAAAATTCTCCACAAACAACTTGTGCATATCTTTCCTATATGTTGTGAGGTCTCTCTCTAAGTTTGTAACAATTAAGTAGGAGCGCATTATGAATTTGTTCATCTTATCAGTCCATTTTAAGCGCTGCCTCAGTTTGCCTGACTTAGTGGTCAGTTGAATGTTTGAAACACTTTCGACAGGGGGAGATGACGGCTGTTGGGTTCTCCTATCTGCGTTGTCGGCTGTAGAATTTTCGGGTGACCCGACATGTGCCCGCCTGTTCAGCATAATGTCACTGGTGGTTTGCCTGCTGTCACGTTCAGCACCAGCTCCAAACGTGCCCCGACGCACCTCGGGTAGCGTCTTTTTCCGAGGCGCATTATTCTTTGACATTTTCTCCATTATCAATGGGTTGCGTTTTATACCTACTGCCAGGATTTCATTTAGGTCGCCCCTAACATGGGGTACAGACGCCTTTCACAGCCGCTCCTAACACGGAGTGCAGACGCTGTTGGCTAGTGCTTATGACTCGCCTTGTCACATTGCTGTCTTTGGATGTATGTGGCATTTTATAGAGACTGTGGTGCCATCCACAGACCCACCACATCCTGTTAGCAATGCCGCTGTTGGTCCGGGACTGCTTATTCGTCAGGTTGCCCTGCATATGTCGCAGCTACCCTCCATACCTAGAGGGCGATCCACTATCCGCCACCTTTGGACCCGTCTGGCCGTAGTCATCTCTACGTCCTCCTCTAGGCGGATATTATTATTATTATTATTATTATTATTATTATATTCATATTTAACTTCTTTTATTTCTAGTGCTCCCGAACTTTAGTTCAGCACCACAATCGTCTTATTGACTTTTATCGCTTGTTAACAAAAATTCATCCCTAGCAGATAAACTAGGTCTGGCTCCGAAGATAATTTGAGTCGGAAGGGCATCACGTGGAGGTTTATTGGTAAGCTTAGCTTAAGTGCTGTGGGTTGGTTATCTTCAGATTTTATTGCGCTCCAATAAGTGAGATGCAGCGGCCAGGTATCGCGGGATGAACTCACTGTCAACATACGCTGATAACACGGCTAGATTTATAACGGGGGAATTTGGAATATACAAATATTTTCTGGCCAGGAGTCATAAATTTTAGCTTATGTAACAACAGAAGGAGCAACTGTCTATCCGTCTCCTGATAACAGCGAGACAGTGAGGGGAGAATTTGTCTGGATTTTGAACCGGCTGACGTCTGAGATTCTTAGTTTTAAGGTTACGATGTAAGCGACACAATTCTAATAAGTTCCTCCAAAAGTCTCATAAGTTGTGCGACGTCGACATTGATTTCAGTTACTTTTGCATTGCTCCTCTCTTTCATCATTTTAGTAGATTCCTCAGTGGATCAATAATACAGTAGAGTGTCTGATGATGATCCCAAATTTCATGGTTAAAATGTAGCCCAGGAAGTGCGATTTTCGAGGGTTGGGAAATTTTTCGACAGTCCGCGACTCGTACGATGTTAGCGTGCTTATTTTAAAATCAGGTATATTCGCAACTCCAATAAGCTGGCTGTTTGAATAACTAGCTTGTTCTACTGCTACTGATACGTCGTCATCTTCTTCTTCTTACTATTACTATTGTTGTTGTTTGAGTCTTCAGACTTTTCACTGGTTTGATGCAGCTTTCCAGGGCTCCCTGATTTGAGCTAAT